>JACAXG010000009.1:11493325-12155826 GCA_018881555.1 Amblyornis subalaris | reverse complement strand
GTTTCTGTGTTCATCTACCAATTGGTCAACTGATTGTTGCTCAGTTCTGCTTTGTCTGAAGGGCCCTCTGAAATCCTCTAGCCTTCAGGCCAGGGCTGCTCTGGGGCAAGGACAGAGGAACCTCTGGAGCTGTTGCAGTCTGCACTGAACAAGTTCAGAGATGGTGTAATAGACTGGGCATAAAGCTATAGTCCTTACTGCTTCAGAGGTTCACATGGGACTTGCATTCTTSTTCTGGGTTGTTGGATGAAACCATGCCAGAACCCAGTCCTCTCTTCTCAGAGACATTTCTTCCTTAAGCTATGAGATTTATAATATAATAAAATGTATTTCATCAGCTCCTTCTTCCTGGCCCTTGCATTATTTTTATATAGTGACCCAAATACTTGCATTATTTTTATATAGTGACACACTTTCAACATAGGAGCTGCTGAGCATCCTTTTCCATGCTAGTCTATGGCTTCCTGGTTTTGTTTTTGTGTGAGGAGTAAGGAGAATAACTAGTAATAAGGATTACCTCAGCAGTGGAATTGAGATCCAGCTTAGGCCTGGGAAGAAAGAAAGTACAGATGTCAATCTTCAAGAGAGAGTTCTGGTGGCAACTTCCGCCTGAGGGACAGGACTTGAGACTTATGGTTGTCATTAGCTGCATGTGTCAATTAGCTCTAGGCGGCTTCCTGCCCAGCATGCTGGCTGTTTGTGAGCCCATTTTGCGTATGAGAATGCCTGTGTGACACACGGCTTTGTGGTGCCGTTGGAGACGAGGCTGGATGTGCTGTCAGCTGGGGAAATGGCACTGTGTGTCATGCCGGTGGGGTGCAGTTGCACAGGGCACTCCACGGTCTCTACTGTGCCATGTTGGAAACAAATCTGTTGTTTAACCACTGCAGAGCAGAAGCACTGTAGCTCATGCTAATTTGCCCTCTTTCTCAAGGCTGCTTGAAATTTGGGAGATAGCTGGGCAAAACTTTGCATGGTGTTGCCCTGTAAGATGATGACATATAAGATTACCTGTACCCTTTCATGTTGCATAAGAAATCTGGAATCTCAGGAGGAGAAGGCAGTTAAGAGTTCGACACTGTGGCATCTAGCTTTTGGTCCATTATCTTTTGAACCTAACTTTTAATTCTGGTCATTGACCATCTGTTTTTTCATTGATTAAATTGGGTGTTCTGAAACTCCATAATTGTGTCAGTCTTTGTAGTTGTATAATGAATTTAAACCTCCTATAATTCAACCTAAAGACCTAAAGATAGATTTTATCTTGAGCTGCCTTTCATTTTCAGCAATCACGCTATCTGTGGCTAACTGTTTGCTGTCTGCCTGTTTGTATTTTTACCTCTGAGTATAATCAAGTAGGTACCATGTTCTCACTTCATTACTGTTTCTGCTGGTGTTCTGGATTCCCATGCAGAGAAAACTCTTTGCTCCAGCATGAATGACTACTGCATCTTTTTCCCTGGTATGTGATGACTATTCAGGAACGCATAGGCAATACAATCCTACAGCATCACCTCAGAGGTCACACATGTGTAGAGGCTCTGTGAATCGCTGAGCTCCCTCAGTTTCTGCAGGAGCCCTGGTGATAAAGTTTGACTTGGCTGGGGAGCTGGCACTTCAACAAAGAGCCCCAGGGTGAATAATGATCACAAGCAGCACAAGTATGTGGCTTTTCAAACCTCTTCTGGGTAATGTGAGGGGCTGATGAATGTAATCTTTTTCTCTTTAATGTTCAACTATCCTTGGCATAAAAATCTTCTCCAGTCTATGGCATCATGGAGGTGTCTGACTCAGAACAGTGAGCAGCATGAAAAATGTGATGTTCACAACTCCTTTTTTTCGCGTATTCATGCAGAGGAAATACCTTTAGATTCCTCTGGTGGCTGTTGAAATCTAAACATAAAACAGTTCCTGTCTTTGATAAAGTCAAATATCAGACTTCTGAACTGAGATCAGACTCCACAGAAGATGCAGGCACACATTACTTTGTTTGTTGTAAGTTTTCTCCCAAGATAAAGGAGATGATCAGTAGTTTCAAACTGAGCGTAGATTTTAATTACTTAGTTATTTGCCAGGGGATAGTAGTCACTAATATGTGACTGCTCTGTATGAATTACTTCTGTAGAGTAAACTGGTATTTTTACAGGAATGTGAATGAGATGCTCAAACTGCATTTGAATAGACTTGGAGCAACTGACTCCTTAAATCTCTTGTGAAAAGCATGGTCATAGCCTATTACAACTGTACCAGAGCATGTTGGGAACACTAAGGATTGGGATTTTTTCCAGAACCTGAACACCCTCAAGTCTGAGCCATTTTCCATTCTGTGACAGCAAAACAGATCAATTGTATCTTAGGCTCCATTTTCAGTATGTTTGTCACCAGATTGGGTGAACAGGATCATAATCCTTCTATTCAGTTGAACTGTAGCTCACTGCATGACCTTTTCAACAAATGTATTTTAATTAGCTGTATGTTCACCTTCTTCCTACTGCTGAAAGTGGGAAAAATGGATTATTGACAATATGGAGTATTATATATTTAACCTTTTAGGCTGAGAATTTGGACTGGAGTGAAACCAATCTGTAGGACAGCTACCAGTATTGTACAGGTCAAACTGTGGTTAATTCACAGCTTAATTTTGTACCCTCATGTGTGTACAGCGCATGTCTCTGGAACCACAAAATTTCTGTGATAATTAAATAGTCTTTGGAATTTTCTGTTCTTCCCTAATTCTTCTCTTTCCCCCTTTCTGTGGCAGCAAAACAAGTTGCCTTGGTATGTGATTTGTGCAAGGGTGAGGCACTACTGAAAATGGTTGTCCATCTGCAAGAACATCTAATCCCAGCCCACTGCTAATGTACAGCCAGGTCCAGGGACAGCTTCTGGTCAGGAAAAGAGCTGATTAGAGGGACAGTACTTCAAACAGGACTAATTCATTTTTTTACAAAAATGGGTAGGAATCCCAGAGGAGAGGCCATAATCTACTGCAGGAGTACTGGCCAACTGCTTCCTCTTCAATCTGTAGCTTTAAAAGGCTTCAAGGGCTTCTTGTTAAAATGAAAAGGATGTTGTTAACTCCGTATGCACTGATATACTTTGTATATTTGGCCATGGCTCTCTATAAATGTTGCAGACATCCTCACTAGAGGGCAGTGGATCTTACCCACCTATGCTGCTCACYACAGTATCCTGCTGGAAGGGACCCTGGAGCAAGGCAGCCAGGGATGCTGTTAACTATTTTCCTCCAGAATTGCTATTTTGACCCTGGGACATCATACCACCTCTCTGGCTTTCTCTTCCACCTTTTAGCTGCTTTGCCAGTTCATAACTTAGGCTCTTGCAGGAGTTGGGCTAGCTTTACCTGTATGTCTGCATGCTGCCTAGCCAAATGTTGCTGCACACAATATATCCACTGTGGTGCAAATGCATTGTCAGTGGTAATTCTGGAGAAATGAGGGAGGAGACCTGAGTGGTTCGACCTCAGCCAAAGAGAGAGTTCATATGAAAACTACAGCATTGCATAAGAGGGTTTTTTCCTTAAGTCCTCTTCACTTCCACACCTTGACCCTACTGTAGTGGAGCCTGGTACAGTGCTGTACCACTGGCTGCTCAGCAGTTTGGTAGCTGTGCTGGGGCCAGGTTGAGCTGGGAGGAGAGCTGCCAGCCCACACACTGGGGCAGGCAGTGCAGACATGGCACTACATGCAGCCCTGGACAGGCATAGAAAATGTACTTGCAGCTGTCATTGCTCAAAGCACAATTTGGACCCTAGTAGAGGGGACTGAATAACTTCTGGTTTTCAGGAAACATAAGTGACAACCTATCAACCCCAGCAATTGGTTTCTATCAGCTTATATTGGTTACATTTTCAAAGCTATGTTCAAAAGGAAAAGGGCAGAAAACGTAATGCTTCAATGATACTGTCATTTGCTAGATTCCCTTAATAAGCCAACTGTGAATAGATGAAATTGCTTTGTGAACCTGCTGCATGGAGCACACGTTCCTTGTAGCTTTCTCATGCAGAGGAATAGAGGCTGAGGTTAGAAAATGCTGTGTGGAACAGCCAAACAATTCTGCCACCAACACGCCATGTTCAGGGGAGTCCTTTGGAAGAGTGTGAAGGAGAAGTGAATGCAATGAGGTCATTTTGACCTCTCTCTAGCCAGACCATGCACCTATAGCAGCAAGGAGGGCAGGAAGCTAAGCCAGATAGGGAAGAACAAAATAAGTGCCGGTTTGATATACGAGTATGTAGCAAGTTTTAAGCCTGGCTCCTGGCCTTTTCTGTGTGTAATAAATAAAATGACCTTCCAGTTAAAGTGTACGAGATTGAAAAAGACAAAGCAGCGCAGTGAGGCCCTTTTTTCCCAGTGTATACTTACATTAGAATTCTGCTCTCACACTCTYGCAAAGGAAAACTGTAGCTTGAAGAGAAAACAACATAGCATTAAGCCATCCTGGTGTCAAATATTGTAAAAGAAAACAGTTAACGACACTGCATTCTCATTACCAGCTTTGGGTATAATGGCCTCCCTCCCTCATACCAAACAGGATTTCTTAGTGCTCTTTTGTGCTTAAGTCTCCAACTTGGCAATTCCACCCAGCCTGATGCTCATAAACTGTAACTCCTTTGTCATTCCCAGGTATTTTCTGTGGGTTTTGCTTTTATTGTGACCTGAAACTATTTTATGACTGAATTCTACTGTTGTTCTGTGTACAGTGGGTAATGAAACACCTTTATCTGTATCTGCATCTTCTCRTTCTTTCTTTTATTCTCTCAGCTTAATGACATTACTGTGAGCACCACTGGGACTGTTATGCAGATGTGCTGGATACTGGAGAAGTTGCTGCTTCAGGATAAAACATTATTTTTTGTTGCCCCCACAGGCCTGGGAAAGATAGCTATTACAAACAACTTCCTGCGACAGTTACCTCATGAAAAATATGTTGTATGTCAAATTAACTTCTCAGCACAGGTCTCAGCTAATCATACCCAGGACATCTTCCTAACAAAACTCAAAGGGTACCCTAAGTTTTAATTAAAATCAAATATATAATTGTGCTTGGTTTACTCTACAGAGATTATCCACAAAATATTATGAAATGCTCTTCTTCCACTTCTGACAGAATAAATGAAAGCTGATTCATTTCTCTATGTAATGTTTATTACTGGGGAAACTACATTTTAATTGATGTTGACAAATATTCTGATTTATGGGATATATAGTACAGCACATAGTCCAGAAAGCACGTCTGCTTAACTTTATCTTCTTAGCTGTTTTTGCTTTAGGAGAGTGAATCAGCTGCCTGTCCCTGGATATTCTTCAGTCTAAAGCATATTAAAGGGAATCACCAGATTGAGTCCCAACTAGTAAAGAGAGCCATCTGTTAGGGAAAGATCTGAGCAGTAGGCTATATATGGTACTTGCCAACCCACGGAGGGCAAAAAGATCAACTGGAAGAATGGCAGCATCCAGGGGATTATATCTAGAAAATGGTTAGCTCTCCAGCATCTAAATCATGCATTTTTAATTCATCACATGGCAGACAAACAAGTCAAACGTTAATTGGCATGATAAAAAGGAGCTCATAGCATATTCTGCACCCTTCAATACGGAGAGCCTTGCTTGCCAGACAGCCTAGACAAAACTTCCAACTTTGTATTTACAAGCACTAGAAATGAGATCTGTGGGCAGTCACACCTCAGTGAATGCAAAAATAAATACATTTTTAAAAAGTGAAAGAAGGTACTGAAAGTGCTCAGTGCAAGCACGAGTCTTTGGGAACATTATAGATTATATTTTTGGTGATAAAAAGTTACTGTAATAATTGAAGCTTCCCTGAGCAAACAAAACTAAGAATTTGACTCAGCTGTGACATAAATAGTTCAACTACATAAAGAATGCATTTTTATGCACACTGGAGTTTGATAAATGCTATTATGATGACTGACAAACTCTAGTGAATGGAGAAATATATCCTATCAACAATAAAAAGGACTAGAAAATGCCATAAGGGTATTTGCTGTGGGGCTCACAAGTCATGATCATTTTAATCTCTAGTAGTCAAGATAAAACCATTTGATCCATGTATTGTTGTTTGTATTTTTCTGTAAGTTGTGTTTTCAAAGTCTGTTATAAAAATAAAATGTTGAGGTGGCCTAGGCAGAAGATTTGGAATAACTAGACATCCAAAAATGATGTGTCCCAATCCTGACAAGGTCACCATAAACTCTCTGAGGCAGCTGCACTGTTTTAGCCCACACTAAAATAGGACTTTTCTCTCAAATGAGAAAAATTTTCAGGAAGGGACTCTTTTCAATTTATCAGAGTACATATGCAAGAGCAGAGCAGATTCTAGCAAAGTGCTGGTTAAGCATAGGGATGGTAAAACTGGTCAGTTTTTGATTGCTAACATTTTGATTTTCCAGTCCATAAAAATTATTTGAAAAGCCCATCTGTTTGGTTGATGGATTGTAGTGGATTAGCTACGAAATTAGTGAGAACCTGCAGATTCTGCAAAATGTAATACACATCTAGAAAAACTGTTAAATATTTTTAAAATGTGCCTTTCATGCTCTTTTCATATCTGTTTCTGAGCCAAAAGCTGCTGAAGGATCTGAAAGGTGGTGTTCCAAAATCATATTAAAGAAATAGGCCTTTTTTTGAATGAGGAACTCCAATTACCCAGTTTAGATAGTTTTATGGACTAGATGAGGTTTCTTCCGTGATTATGCTTGGCCAGGATCACTCAGGAATATATTTTAGAGGCCAGGATCATTTCCCAGAGTTACTTTAACCTCCTCAACTGAAGCAGATAGTGAATATTGCAGAAACATTTACTCAAGAGTGAGTAAATCTTTAACGTATGCATCTACTAGCATTCCTGGGAATGAAATCAAACTGTATTGCAGGTGTTGCAGGGCTTAATTTTAAGGTTTCTGGTTGATCTCAGAGACTTGTAAAAGCAAAGAGCAGAGAAACAATTTTTGTAATAAAGGTCATTGTATTTCATTCATGTTTTAGTTGCTAAACATCTGCCACTAAGTTAGAAGCCCCAATACCAAGCATGTTGTATTTTACATAGGAATCAACACAATCTAATGTTGTAAAATTCAATGATGGAATAACATGTCACCCATCTTGATCCACATGGTGTAGGTGGCTCTCACCTTGAGGTGGGTGCAGTGAAAGTTGGATGTGTGGAAACAATTTGAAAAATGCAGCCTAACTAGTAAAAGAAGGCTGTGGGTGGATGTGGCACTAGGGAACCCCTCACAAAACATCTCCAGTGCAGGTACTCAAGGGGGAGGACCAAGGGTGAGGCTGGGCAGGGTGCAGGGCTCTCCTGGGCGCACAGAAGTACTGGAGTAAGATGAAGAGAGCCAGATGAATACAAGTCCATCTGGACAGTCATCAGCTGAGACCAGGGAGGATGGAGGTGGTGGCCCCAGAGAAGGGAGGAGGAGAGAGTTGGTCATGGTGTTCAGGCAGAGTGGAGGCAGCAGGAGGCTCCTCAGACAGAGGTGCACCAGTAACCTTCAGCATGGCAATTACTGCCTGATCAAAGAGACACTTTAGCTACATTCAGCACAAGGCAACTTTCTAGTCTACAAAGAAATCAGCTAAAGGAGAACCCAACCTGGATCTGTCAGAGTGATTCAGCCAGTGATTATTTCATTAAGTATCTGATCAAATGACTCAAACTTTCAGGCAGTTTGTCAACTGACTGAAAATGAACACCAGACTTCTGACTACATGCCTGAAGTAATGTACTGAATTAAACAGTCAAATAAATAAGGGGTTTTACAGATAGTGCACAGTGTGCTCTCAAAAATGAGATTTCTTTCACCCCTCATGTCAAAGATTGGCTTTCCGTTCTTTCAACAAGTGAGGAAGGACACCTCGTACTTCTTTGCCTGTGTCTGCTTGGTTTGTAACTTGTCCAAGCCCTCACTGCCGAAGGGCAGTGAGAGGAAGGCAAGGGCTGCAGTGTACCTTCTTCTGTGTCAGTCAAAATACTCTGGCTTGGAACATGAGATGGGGAAGGATGTTCTTCAGGGACTGGAGAAACAACTTCATCTCTTTCTGTGGAGCTTTTCTTGTCCTGTCTCTCTCTCAGAGCTAATTGCATTTACCCACCTGCTGCAGCAAACGTGGGTTGAGTGATTTCTATAGTTTGATTACAGCTTCTGTTTTGGAGTTCCTTGCTGAGCTCTTTTACCATCCCTTGGTGACCACACTTAATTAATTATTGAAAAAAAGAGGGATGTCTTTGCCAAGTAACTTCTCTCACAGACAGGTCTTTCGAGGGCGTACACTCAGGCCCCTGAGTAGAAACTTAGCTGCACGCAGCAATATTTTCTATYGGAGCATATAGACAGGTAGCACTGTTAAGCCCATCGCTTCATGCCTGCTTGGGGAATGTGAAATGCTGTAYGGAAAGGCCAAGAGCAAACCAGCATTTCTTCATGCTTGTCTGCACAGATCTGGTGAGCAAAGGAACTCTATATCCAAATTCTCCCTGGAGAGTTGGTGATTAACGCAAAGCTTTCCTGTGTTACCTCCAAGAGAGGGATGAAGAAAAGTGACCATCCTTATGAGCATCACTGGGCCCATCAGGCACTGCTGGAGCTGCTGTGTGTTGCTGGCCGTGAGATACAGCCTTATGAGAGATTTAAATATAGGCAGTAGCTTCATGGCAGATTTCCCAACCTGCAGAAATTCGAAAAGGTACTCTCTGAACTGAAAATGAAACATTTGTCTTTGGGAAAAGGCTTTTCCAAAGACTTCTTCATATATATTCCTGTGGATTTCTTTGGTGCTCAACTTCAAGCAGAGCACAGCTTGCAGAAACTCTCTGAACTCTCCCAATCCTTTTTCCTTTGATTCAAGGAAACTGCTCAAGAACCCAAGGCTGTCCAGCAGTTCGACATGGAGGAAAAATGACCTGCTCTGAGTACTGCAGGCAGTTCTCTTCATTGCCAGAGAGAAGCCACTCACAAATGGCATCCTGTTGGTATTTCTGCACGGCTCCCTCATCCAGAAGGTTTTAGAACATGTCTTACTCATCTACATGAGTTACAGCTTCCATTTATTCCAGGCAAGAGGCCTAAGTTAAAATGAAAATTAATGTGTTTGTTAACTTCCCTCTTATTTGTGTTTGYTAGCTTTTCTCTTATGCACAGTGTATATTACAATGAATTAAAAAATAATAATAGCTAATCATGGCTTGGCAGAGATTTTAATGGATTTAATTTTTCCCTATCATGCTTACATGTAATCTCTAACATTCAGTGTTTTATGGGCTTGTTATCACCTGTAGTGTTTGCAGTCTGTGCCTGGAGTTCTTGCAGAATAACTGCAGGAATTACAAATTCCCCCAAGACCAACAGGTGCTGGTTCCCATTGCCATGCCTGGTGTCTGGCTGGTTTGGTATGATTCACGTCGTAGGGGTTTTTGTCTTTCCCACAACCACTTTGAGGGAAGGGAGCATTTAATGGAATGACTTACATCATGATCAGTAGGTGGCCTGGAAACAACGCTCAGGCTCAGCCCTTGAAGTGCCCTTGTTTTGCTGAAGCTGACAGACTCCGCATGCTTTTTGTCAAAATGAAAGGTGGCTGCCTTTCATCATGTTGTGACATATTACATACAAAATTACCACATTATTACACATGAAATAGGAGAACCTGTGTGGGCATGAGTGATGTACGTGTCAGTTGTAGAGGGGATCAGGACAGGCTGGGGTTCATCATTCTACCCACACAGGTCCTGCCACTGTCCGGGTGGGGAGCAGCTTTTTATAAAGCATGAATACATTGTAATGCTCCAAAATAGTGAGGATCGTTGGTCCATGCAGTGCAGGAAGCACTGTTGCTATGGTAACCAGTTCTGTATCATTTTGTGTGTGTTTCTGTAATAAAAAACTATATATATATGTGCATTACTTTTATTAGATCATGGTACCTTCGAAAAGCATTGCTCAGCTTTTTACCTAGGAATCAACAGTTTCATTTCAGACTGGGTTGGTACCAAAATGATGATCATTTTTATTCCAGATGTTTTTTTGGTGGCCTTTGTGAATTTACTGACGGTCCCAGCTCAATAGATAGTGACAGGTGTCCACACTATTAGTGTCTACTACAATTAGTACTAATTGGTACCTCTATTGGCAGTGGAGTTTGGCTAGGGATTTAATGGAGATGAGAGATGAACCTGCTCTCTCTGTGTTCTTCCCTTCTTTCCCCAAATAGAGAGGAAAACACATCTGAAATAAGTCCTCATGGTCAAAGTAAAGAAGAAAGTTTCAATATTTATTACTTGRTTTGTTCCTGAGTGGTGGCTTAATGGAAGCATTCAATCTCTGAAACTTCCAATTTGGCACTTTTCAGGTGAAATTTTCATTACTAGTCTAATTTTTTCCAGGTGCACTTCTGCAGCTGCAAGGTATTGTGCCATAATTTAGCACCTGCAGTTCTTTCTAACAGCAAGAATTTCCAACCAGGAAAACAAAGGTTGGGTCCAGCCTTGATTTAAATAAATAAAATTTTAAAAAGCAACCCTGTCATGAAAAGAGCAACACCAATGTGCTTTTAAAGAAGGTTTAATCAAGCAAAAGTGTTAACAATACAATACTCTTTGTTGATAAGCTTTAACAAAAAGAGGAAGGAATCTCCGTGTATTGCATTTTAAAGGATTTTCTACAAGACTGTTCGTTTGCTTAATTGTTACTCCCCTTTGTAGAAAAATCTCGCCCATTTGTTAATTAGTTTCTTTTCTTCTTATGCCTGACAAACGACTCTAACCATGTTAAATTGTTTGCTTGTGATAGGGGAAAGGTTTTTTTTATTTATGCCTGTGAAGTTAGTTGAAAGTCTTAGAAACGTGAAATTTATAGTAAGTTCAAAACAGGCAAATTACACTCCAAGTAAGTGTTGGCAGCTCTTTATCTTTTCATTGTTTTCCATATTTAATTCCACCCTTGAAAGATGGAATATGCATCATTTCCCCATCGTCTCTCTCTGGTTCACATTGAGTGAAGTGTTTTGAATTAATTATGCTAAATTATTAATAGCTCAAGATTTGAAAACATTACAGGACTTGAGTAATGTTTTATCAGGCAGTAGCTGTATGATAATTCTGACGTTTTCATAGAGTAGAGTACACTTCCAGCTGATAGGTAAAAATTATGACTATATGCTGAAAGCACTGAGTTCAGTTCATTGTGAAGCATAATAAAGTAATGAACGTTTAAGCTGCATATTAGGAAAAAGCTCCTGTTAATGAATAGACTCCAGGAGAAACAATGGAAGCAGCATTTCTTAGGTCATGTAAAATGAACTGTACAGATATATAGAATGCAAAACGGCTCCATATTGGTAGGGACATGAATGACATAAGTCTTTCCTGCATCTAGTTTCTGTGATCCTCTGATATCAAATATTATCTGATATATCACCTCTATCTGCCAGTAATTAACTGATGGCTACCTTACAGTCCATTTGTCAGGGAAAATGGAAAATACTGTTAACATTAGGCCCTCAAAACATGGCTTTGAGCTGCTAGAATTATTCTAGCATAAAGGGCCAAATACAAAGTTTATCTTCTGTTAAATCTCCCTGACATTTTAACAACGGCCATAAAATAAATGATCATCTAAATCAAACTGTATTAATTTCAAGTATTATTTTGAACCCATTTTATGGCCCTACAACCATCCAAGAGCATTTAAGGGAGAGGCGAGACAGCTGACAAAAGACCTCAGAATTACTTCTATAATTATTTGCACAGGGAAAATGGCTTCTTTCCACAGTCATACCRCAGTGTATTTCTTGATACATTTCACCAGCCTCATGTAATAAACCTTGTGGAGGAATTAAAGAGCCAAGAAATATACGTTAGACTCACAAGACAGACGCCGGCACTTAGCACTCATTTCAATGCCCCCCAGTGTTTGCATCCTGCCTCTCCTGCTCTGACTCAGGCTCTCTGGCTGCCTGTGCTTCCCTGCTGGGAGCTGGGGACCCAGGCTCAGGCCAGCCCTCCACCTGGGCAGGGATTTATGCCATCTCTCAGGAGAGCTCCCCTATCCAGGGCATTTTCCTGAGGCTGACACAATTCCTGTTTCTTCTGTTAAGCAACAAGATATTACATGGGCTAATAAGGAACAAGAGCAGAGGGGTGCCTAACTTTCCCTAAAAAAGTGAGATTTTGCCTTGCTCTGATACTTGAAGCCTCCTGATGGATAAGGCCCTTGTATAGAAGAGTTGGTATGTGGTGCCTCGGAACCTGTTTTTTCTCACTATATGGAGAAGCCTCAAGCATCCAGCTTGGAGCTGTGGTTTCCTTAAGAATGCAGAGTGCCTAAAAGCTGTGTATGGCATGACCTAAATCTTCCAAGTGGATCTAGACCCATCTGACTAACAAGCCTTAGTATAAGAGACAAAATATGTATACATCTGTCCTTGTATATCTAACCATAAAGGATTGTATTTCCTAAGGTATTTAGACATCTGTTGAGTCATGTAACTGCTAAAATGATTTTCAAATGTACCTTAGTAGGTTTGACAGCCAGTTCTTATTTCAAAGAGTTATTTAGACAGCCAGCAAGATTTTCAAAGCATTTATCTATTTCTCTGAGTATTGTACTGAAAACCCAGCCCAGAGTCTTTTGCAGGGAGAAGCATGATGCTATTAATATGCATCTATAACATTAAAGCACCCATTCACCGATCATTTTATAGGGTATTCTATAAGTCTTGGCATCTGATTTGGTGTACACAAGGACTCATGCAGGACGGGGCTTTGCCGAGATGATCTACCTCTTCTCCAAAAGAAGCAAATGCTTCATTCCTCTTCTAGTCAGTAAGTTTTCAGGTTGTTTCACCACTTACACTCTTTTTAGCTGGTATTTCAACTGTGCCTGCTGTCCTTTCGTTGCCAGTTCCTCCTGTATGTTAGACATTTCTCAGGGACCCAGCACAACAAGTTCAGCTTGAGAAGAAGTAGAACCAATACTTTACTTTTGACTCCTTATCTTGTATAGTACCCACACTGGAGCACAGTATCCTTTTTCTGACACCCCAATCAGATACTTTTGAGGGGGGAGAGAAAAAAGGGGGAATTCTTTCAAGGCCTATAATTAAAATTTGTTGTCATGCTACATGCAGAAATGCAGGGTGTCATAGCTCTCTTGCATTTATATTATTACTTCAGAGTGTCCCAAGTATTTGTGATGCAATCAGGATACAAGCTGGCAGAACTGAAGCAGTCTGCTCTGTGGTTGCCTTTAGTTCAAGTTCTCATTGTCTTGTAATTAGCTGGAGTGAATGCATCTCCCCAGCAGCACAGTGTGCACCACAACATGCTTTGGAATGAGGTGCAGGACTTGAAATAAAAGCGTTTTACTCAGGGTGCCAAAGAGCAGACTGTAGGTGGAACACCAAAATTCGCTTATTATAATCCTTCTTGCCTAATTAATTCCATTGGTACACTCAAGATCATCAGTGTTCTGTTGACAGTCTTTAACAAAGGCTTTTTTCTTTTCCTTTTTTTTGCTTTGTTTAAACTGGAATAGTTTTATTAGCTTGTTTACTTCAGAACAACATGCCACCTTTGATTAAACTCCATGTGGATTTATAACTATGTCCTCCCCATGTTTCTGTGACCTTTACGGCACATCTGATAAAAATAAAAGGTCATGGATTCCAAAAGAACTGGTTCTAATAATAATGTCAGGCAGGCTCCCCAGAAAGTGTGTGATTTCCCTTCTTTCTTCTCTTCTTTTCATTTCTTCTTCCAATCTCTCTCTCTTTTTCTGCTTTTTCAAAGTAAGATGAAAATCAACATGAATAAAATTAATGGTTTAATTTTGCAAGAGAAAGAAGAGGGTTTACAGTGCTCCACCAGGGAAAAGGGCTTTTGTCTTTGTTGATGACCTAAACATGCCTGCCAAGGAGAAATATGGTGCCCAACCTCCCATTGAACCGCTGCAGCAATGGATTGACCATGGCTACTGGTTTGACAGGTGCAATAAATATTAATTAGTGTGCTTGGCTACAGAGGAGTAATGATATACACTGTTTCTCTGAAGCGTTAAATTGTAGTGTTAGTCTTTTATAATTCCTCATCTTCTCAGTCACAACAGGAAAACACTCTGAGTTACATGACTCCCTGTATAGGAAAAGGAATAAAGGCTTATACATTGCTGTGAATTACAGCATGAGAAAGCCAAGCCTATATGGGAGAAAGGCACAACATGCATTTTCATGTGTTTGAGAAAACACTGTCAGTATTTAAGCCAGCAGAAAACACTTTCAAATAAATTTTTAGTTCCTAGTTGTAAAGGACTGAAACAAAATAATTTGTCTTTCAGCAAATAACTTTGAGGTTGGAATGCAGTTGAAGATGCTTTTCTAAAGCGCAGTCAGTGTTTAGACGAAGAGCGTGTAATAGACTCAGGCACTTTTCTGCATGATTCACGGTAATACTGGTTGTTAGAAAGACTTCAAATTCTCCCTTGTTTATGTCTCATATGTAGGAACATAAATTAAGTCTCTATTGTTTAAGAGTGAGCCTATTTAATCTGCAGCTTTAAAAAAGAGATCTAAATTTGAACATGAAAAGTAAAATAGCACCTAGCCTAGCACTTAGCCTTTACAGAGCTCAACTATTACAAAAATGTAACCATATTTTATTATACACTTAATTATATACACCTAAGGTAATAAAGCAGCTGAACTTTCACCAAAATAATGGGCCATTAATTAAGAACTGGTGCTTCTTGTATGATTTATTATTACTATAGTTCGCAATTATGCTTAAACCTCTCATTAGACATATTACTGTACTGAAAATCTTGTTTTCTAGTAATGCATGTTTAACAACTTTACATGGCAGTCTCAGACTGTGATCCCTCTGTGCTTTTCAGGAGAAAGGCATGAAAGTTGACAGGTACTGTCTGCTTTTCAATTGGAACTCCTACCTTTCTCTTTACCCTAAATCAAATRAAATAAAGGCTTCAGCTTTTCTGTAGTGCAATACAAAAGAGTAGGGAAATAGAAAATGAGAAATGTGGGTGTTTTCAAATCTGATGTTTTCTCAAAACTACAGAATGTTTCTTAATATTTTCAAAGCGAATTTGCACTTGAAGCTTTAGGCATTAGGTAGAACTTTTTTACCATTTTATACTGAACTTGGGATAGTGTGATTGAAATGCATGGAAACTTCCTGCTCCAAAATCCCTTGTTTTTTAACAAATACTGCAGAGTTTCTTTCCTTTTAGGAACAATAAGGCTTTTCATTGTCAGAAATGCTTATCCTCCCCTACCCTCTGTATAAACCATAAGATGGAGGTTATGAAGAAGCAGATGGGGACAATGAGAAAACAAACTCATGCCATTTGAAAGACAAAGGTTTTGCTCCTTTATATACTCAGAATTACTTGTGCTTGTGGGTGCACCTTGTCACTTGTCAGCCTGTCTGGATGAGCAATATACACAGAAAGAACAATTCAAGCAAGATGGTCTTCACTGGATAAAAAAACCAAAGCATTAGTTACCTGGGAGGCAGGAAGACAGGCATGTTTTTCTCCCCAATGACAGTTTATAACAAGCAAATATTTGCTGATAATGTCTGACAATATAGCCACAGGAACAAGCAGATGAGGTAATTCTAGGTAGTATCCTTTACTGTCAGAGGGAAACATGGCTTTCTAAGGTGATTAAACTGCTGGTGGCAAAGCTATTGAGGATAGTAAATAGGAAAGATTTGCTAGTAAAAGACCAACTACTGCCTCAGAGGCTTCTTTCTGTCACACTATCTTGAGGTAACTGCAGACAACGAGAAAAGATCCTGATTTCATGCAGGTAAGAAGTCCCAAGGAAATCATGCTCATGCGTTTTCACTATCCGTCAGGCCCTGCTCCCTGAGAACTTATGAACCAGTTTGACACAGCGATTGCAGTCGCAGAGATGTCAAAGCATCCTAAACACACGAGGTGCGACCCCAGTGAGGGATGGATGGGAGTGGTGCAGAGGCGGGCCCACTTGTTGTGTGTGGTGGGGTATTGGGGTGGGAGGGTCATGGGGGACATATTAGAGAACCTGAAGCTGTAGAGCTGGATGAAGGGGTGAAAGGTTCCTTAGTTTCCCAGTCTATGAAACAAGTAATTTTTATTCTAATAAATATTCAATAGAGGTTTGCAACTACTTGCCTGGACATTCTGCTTCATGACATATTTTCATTTCTCTACTGGTCTAAGTCTTTCTATAAGTTTCAGTCCCCTAAAGATCCCCCTCCAAACTGCTGAAGCCCAACATACCAAGCTCAGACTACCTTGAACATTCCCAAACACCTGCGTCAGAGGGAAAAGCAGGTGCTGTAAATTCATTCATACCAAAATTATCCCACATGAAGGCTACTCAATTGCCAGCTGGATGTGAGTAGCTCCATTACCTTTGCACTACTCACACAGGGTGGAGGAGCAGAAGCCAGGAGCTAGTATCTGTCCTCTGGAATAGCCGCCATCTGGCAGAAGACCACAGCTGAGGCTCCTTTGAGGAAGCTCCCTACATGGCATAAGTAACACGGCAGCCTTTAAAGGGGAGAGTGAACTATCAGAAGGAATTTACAAACATGACTCATTTTCTTACAGGTGAGGGTATCATGACTTTTAATCCCCTTTCTGGGAATTTATTTAAAACCTGTTGTGAACCCATGGGTATACTTGTGTTTGCTTGCCTAGGTTTATTTGTTTGCATCTGTATGTGTTGCTTTCAGGACTATTGGGGGTTTGTCTTGGATACACTAATGAAATGCTTAGATGAACATGTAGATGCCCTATGCAAATGAGGTATAGGAGGGGGAATCACGGTGTGGTAATGAGGGAAAGAAGATCTAAGCTTAGTTTTGGATGAGGAAGCCTTGCTGGCTGTAGCCACACATTATTGCCAGCAGAAGACAGGTGTACTCCACAGGAGAAGCAGAATAAATGTGATTCTGAGCAGTATCATCATCATTTTGTATCCACAGCACGTCTGCCCGTGTGTTCGTTCATACATCTGTTTTATACCAAGGTCTTTGTGCTCCAGCAAGCCTTGAGTTATGTAAGCAGTTGCAGGTCTATGCCTGATAGGCTGTATGCTGCAAAATGGCTCTGAAGTGCCAAAATAAGGAACATGAAACAGAAAGCTGAACTGTACTAGAAGTGAAGAAATGCATGGGACATGTGACAATGAAAAGGAACAAATCGTGCCTTAAATTACATACTGTGAAGTGGGTAGCTTTTCCCGTGATGACAGAACCCTGTTATTTCCTGATGCAAGTTTGAAAAGCCTCACTTGTGTGAATCTCTCCTCCTCTTGCTTTCTCTCTCATTTGTCTTCCTCCCCATACATGGGCCTTGATTACCTTGTTTATTGGTACTGTCCCTGACAAAAATTATATTAAAAAGGTTAAATTTAAATGCAGTACAGCTCAGTCCGATTTCTATCAGAAGCAGGTGCTACAGCCAGTGGTTGACCAGTCCATTTTGTCCTCTATTTATGTTGCTTTAAAACGATGGCTTTTCAGTGATACAGTTTTAGTGGTTGATGAGAAACCTAGTGGATGTGTTTCTTAGATGGATCAGTCCTGATTTTGGACATTTTTTTTTCATTACATGGGAGTTGGCCTTTGAACTTGGTGTGAAGGAATGTGTAATTGAAGAACTTTATAAAGAAAGATATGTTCACTGTGGTTGAGTTCTGTTTGACTCAACCAATCTGAGACAGTCATGTTCACCTCCAGGTAGATAAGAGTCTGCGGTTCCTCCCAGGGCAGGCAAATGCATGAACTGCAGCTCTTGTTGGGGATGAGCAAATGAAAGTGTTTCAGCCAGACGAAGACCATAGAAGGCTTTTCTGACACACTTCTGTCATCCAGGTATCCGTAAGATCCAGGAGATATTATACAACGCAAAGGACAGAATTCTGGAACATTCTGTATAGTATTTTCTCTTCCTGTAAATATCACATGTGTATCCTGGTTTAATCAAAAACCTGCTGTTCATCTGTCCACTACTTGCTTCTAATCACTTTAAGGAGAAAGAAACATGCAGGTATGTATATATTTATCTCTCTGTCTCTCTTTTTCTATATATATATGTATGAATGTATGCATATATATAATTATAGTTAATATACCATCATACAATAACAAGTTGATCTGTGGATGTTTGTGCCATTTTATGTAGATATGAACACAGTAGGGAAACAGTCCATCATGTGGGACTTTCCATCATAACTGTTGTTCATCAAATCAACATGTTTTCTTTCATTTATCCCATTAGGACAAGTCTTTTCCCCCTCCATGCCCATCCCTTAAGAATCCTGTGACTTTGTTCGAAGATTACAGCAGAGTCTAACACAGAGATCGCTGCAGTCTGTTCTTTTTGGTAAGAGATGAAAAAATCCTAACTCACCAGCCCTGCCTGCTTAGGACAAGAGCTCTAGAGTATTACAGTTTGCATTGCAGACCTGTGCAATTGTTCTCAGAAGAGTGGGGCAAGTGCTGTTCTGCCCTAGTGTCAGGGCTGAGCCTGAGGGTGGACTGCGTGAGCTGCCCCCACTGATGCTCATGAGAAGTAGCTTGAAGCTACAGGAAGGTCGTTCATGGCAACACAGGGCTTTGCATGGGCTTTACATGAGCTTCAAATCCCGCCTAAGAATCTGTGCAAAGCCTTAGTTGTCTGTGTCATGTTGTTGTCTGTGCTGCTTGTGCTGTCCCAGTTAAATAGTGTCACCCAAGCTAACTAATTTAATCATGTCTCTGGAGACAGTAGTCACAGCAGTGTCCGTGGAGCAAAGCAATCCCAAGGATGTACACATCTGGGGTTTGGGATTTTAGTTCTGCTAATGAAAAAAAAAAGTCATGAAATGTGGAAAACTTGGGTGGATATTGACTGACTTCTCTGCAACATCTCATATCCTACGTCCTGTCCCTATATCCTGCCCCTCTGTTCCTACCCTGCCAATTCTCCCCCTTGCTTTCTTTTCAACCTCTGTTTTTTAAAAATGAACCCCCTGAGTCACACTTTTTCAATTTTAGATACAACATTTCATACTCTTCTATCTCATGTGGTTCTGAGAATTCATAGATGTGAAACCTACAACATTTGCTCCGTGGCAATTGTCCCTGCCTTCTCCAAGCTGAACTTAGTGTTAAGTCCCCAATGTGGATAGAGAAAATAAGTTGAGCTACCTGAAAAAGGACTGTGGCAAATAGATTGGGTTCTCTGTAGGGCACAGGAGAAGAAAAAAAACATTTTCCCTTTACTCTTTATGTAATAGTATGAACCTTGCTACAGCAATAAAATATTTCAGCAGCCTCTGAAGATGCCTTACAGAGTGTATAATTTATTATTTCTTCATGCAGTCATACTTATCATGAGATTATGAAGTTAAATTTATTTATATCATATTTTGAAAATTGCCAGAGCCAAATGTGTAGTCTATTTATACTTGATCTATTAATGAGAGAACTTACTTGGCAGGCATAAAAATAAGAAAAGAAAAATATGTTTCAGTCCTTTCTTGGATTCTAGGTTTTGGAGAATATTTACATATAGGAAAGTTTCAGAGTTTTAATCTTTTTAATTCTCCATCATCTAATGTTCTATTTGAGAAGTATGGGACGGAAGAGACTGCACTGTTCTTCTGTTGGTCATGATTTCCACCTGAGAAAGCTGATTAAAACTGTGCAAAGGACAGGAATGGGGAGACAAGATTCAGCTTAGAAACCTCTTTCTTTCTCCTGGTTTGCACCTTGCCACTGAGTTTGCAAAATCCCTGTGTACACAGAGCTATAATGGAAACAAACTCTATGTATTCCTTAATTTCTGATTTACAGGTAGTTTGAATGTACTTTTTCCCACCTGACTATCATGATAGAGTTTATATAGTCTGTATGAGAGTTAGATGTGCGTTTTTCCTCTGCCCCTCTTCTCACTGGCCTTGTCACACGCAAATCCCTCCTTACATGATGCAAGATGACACCCTTTGTGCTATCCTGGTCGATTCTTCGGATAGCTACCAGGCAGTAACTGATTGTTTCTTCCCCTCAAAGGCAGCACCCAAAGGGCCCGTTGGTCTCTCACATGATCAGTGCAAAAGTGGGCAAGGTTTCCAGCTGTATTTCTCCTTCTTCTCTTGCTCTCAATTTCTTTCAGTTTCTGTAACGTATTATACCCACCCCTCTTTGTTACTTCCCTTGATATCTTACCATCCCTCCATAGTTTGAAAACACAGACTCCTGGAGGTCACTGATGAATGAACAGCATTTAAAAGTTATATATGAAATCAAAGACTATTGTCTTTGAAATGATGGTTTCAGAAGTGTTAGTCTAACATTTTGGGAGTGTTGTTTTTTCTACTCCTTGCATTAGTGCTCTTGGAAAACAGTGTAAGCCTTTAATAAAAAATTGAGATACATGAACAAGACCGTATCTTCAGCCCTATCACAATTATTTTAGTTCTATTACTCACTGAACAGGACCGTCAGTATCAGACATTTTTAACAGCAAAACCAAAATTCTTGCCAAGAAATTAAGGTGTTTTTTTCAAGAATTAAGGACTATTCTGTGATTTAAAAGAAATTAAAACAAATCCTGATAAACAACAGAAATCACTAAACTGAACAGCTGGGACATTTTTAATAAATCTTTTCTATTGAAAAGCGCTGGAACAGAATTAATACTACTTGGCTTCTGGTTTTATTATTATTTTATTCTATTTATTTTTTTAACTAAGTGCTCTATATTCACTTGCTGTGTTATTGCTCTTGTAAAACCTGCTGGTTTATTTCCTAGTTAGAAGTTCTTCCAAACTCAATAGTATAAATACATATAGACTTATACCATATATATWGCCTTATACCTATCACGCAACTCACACTTCGAGTCAGAGTCTTGTTTACCTTCTCCAGTGTCTTTTCATCTTCAGTTTGGGAAGATTTCAGAGACAAAGAAGGGGACTGACTGTAGAGAAAGCTTACACTTTGGTAATTTACTTCTGAAATGAAGCATTCTTGATCAGATGGTAGCCAGCTTAAAAAAGCCAGTCCACTTATAACCTCATAACATGGTGGGGGATTTGAACGAGTCTTCCTAGGAATAAAGGAGCAAAAGCCATGAGGGTGGTGTGACACTGGAACAGTATCCCACAGAAGCTGTGAGTGCCCCATCCCTGGAAGCGTTCCCTGGAAGGCCAGGCCAGATGGGCCTTCATGCAACCTGGTGGAGAGGAAGATGCTCCTGCCCACTGCAGGACAGTTGGGACCAGATGATCTTTAAGATCCCTTCCAACCCAAACCAATCTGTGATTCTATGATTCTRTGAAGGACAGGTTTACTTCACAGCCCAAGAAGAGAAGGATGCAGAAGGAGCTCCAAGGACAGAGGAGAAGATGCCTCCTGAATGCTTTAAAGAATCTGATGCTTTCAATTGATAAGGAAACTGAATCAGAGAAAATCAGGTAGGAGCTGGACTATTTTACTTATATTTATTTCTTGTGCCATCTTTATGTGTCACAGCAATGGGGTTAGAAACGTCTGCAAATCCTATTGGATTTCTTGATTATTGCACCTTTGTGGAGAGTTGCATGGCAAATCCAGGAGCCTGCAAAGCCTGTGCACTGGTGAAGTTTTGGGTTCGGCAGTGTAAGGCGATCAGTGGTCCTGAGAGCATGGCAATCACACCCTGTGCCCCTGTCTGCAAGGGCCAGAGGAACCCTGACAAGGAATCAGAAGACATGGAGTTGCCAAGCACAGCCAAAGCATGAATCAACATTTAAATTCATTTTATCTGAGAATTCTCACCATCTGTTAATAGCCATTTGCAGGGGAAAAACTGTTGTCCAACTAGCAGTGACAATAGGGAATCTTGGGTGTCAGTGAAGAAAATTACATTGATCTCTCACCTCTGCTCAGATTTTGCTGCCCCTCTCTCACTGCTCTCTGCCTTTATTCCTGCTAGGCTGGGGTGACACTCAGGCTGTCAGACAGCACCATGTTTCAGATCACAGCAGTGACTCCCTGTCTTCTGCTTTTTTTCATGCATGAATAGAGCCGTGCAATTCTCTCACAGCAAGCCATAAAGAAGCTGAACCACCAGATGGACTGGTCTAGCACCAGTCAAACTGCACTTTTCTACAGCTCAGACTTCATCAACTTCTGCCCTCATCCCAGCCCCCCTCACCTTCCCAGGATAGTAGTTTTATAACCGGAACAAAAATGTGATGAAACTTTCGAGCCTTCTGACTCTGCAGTCCATGCTCTTTCCTTGCCACTGTACATTTTCAGTTGAAATTCAGCAGCAGGTTTTTGGAGAACAGAGCTTCAGATCTGTGATATGGACATGTTTTGATGACTTGAATACGTTATTACTGTGGCAGGGGGTAGGGAGGGGAGGAAGGGGATACAAAAGGAAGAGTTGCTCTGAGCAGAAAGGAAAGAGAATGAGTTGACTAAGTTGCTGCCAGGGCTGTTTAAACAAAATAAAAGAAGCATGCAAAACAAAAGCAAGAGACAAGCATTGATTTTCAAGACAGARACTGCAAATTTTTAGTAAAAAATGGACTAAGTCTCTGCTCTGTTAGTCTGGTGTATCTGTGGGCCATGATGATGGTAAAGGCACCTAAGCAAAGTTCCATCGGAAGGAGTCAGCTCCAGTTTAGTAGCAGAGGGAAAGGGGGACAGCTGGGCTAGTGTAAACATGTCTGCATGTACAGACTTTGCCCTACAACTGGTACTGCATGTTACAGAAGAATGGCCTTTACTGGGGGAGCACTGCCCAGTAAACTCCAGTGTCTTGGAGGACACAAATCGGTGAAGCACATTCTCCTGAATGGTGGGTCTGCCTGTCTGAAGGCAGGCAGGAGGATGGGAGAAAGCAATTTATTCCTTTAATGTTTTTCCTCTGTCTGATTGGCAGTCCAGAAATTAGGCCTGTTCCAGTAATTTCTCTGAGAATGCAAATCTTAATTTGCTGTTTGTTAAATGCTTAACTAACGTCTGAGATCATTATTTTAAACTCAAGCTGCCAGAATAAACACTGTCAGGAATCCATTTGCTTTAGAGAATAGCTCTTCCTGACAGCAGCAGAGATGCAAACAGTTACCTTTTAATGCCAGGCTGTGAAAAGCTCACCCTCCAGCCCAGCCCCCCACTTTCATTCGCAGTAAACAGCATCGCTTGTCCTTATTTTGTGCTAGGATTCTATTCTCTTTTCTGAGGCACACTTACTAGCAGAGGGATAGCATGGTGTGCTTTACGTTCTCCATTAAAGAGAGTTTGTGGTGGGAGAGCAGGGAAATTCATTGGATTTGAGGTTTTGGCAAGGACATGAAAGAAATTTTAAGTCAYTTTTGGTTTTGATGTAGGAAGACAGGGGTGTGGTACTAGTCAAAGACACGTTCTTGGTTGCAGCTATGGCCCCTCCTGGTGGTGGAAGACATACAGGTCTCCCTGTCCTTTTTTGATGTAATCTCCACAGATGCCTTCCCTAACAAAAACAAGCTCCTGTCAAGCTCCTTTCCTCAGGAGTTGACTGAGGATTTTAATGCAGAGTTTGACTCTTCTGAAATCATATCGGAGCTTAAAAGCTTAACAACTATGTATTTTRCTTTCTCTGACCATATCGACAGAAATGTGAGCCAAACTCTGTGGCAAGGATTTGCACCCCAAGGAGGTAAATGGGACTTTTGCATTTGTGCAGAAGAAAGAAAACAGTACTATGATTATATGATTTTTCCAATAAAGATAACAAAAAGCCCTCATAGGCATTCATTAAAATAATTTCTCAATGGTTTTCAGGGTTTTAAGCCCTGTTTTAGCTATTTCTGATATTTAGGTCATAACCAAGGTCTGTTTAATGTGCTATTCTATATCCAAAAGTAACTAAGAGCAAGAGTTTTGATGGGAAGGAATAATACTTTCATTGTAGGCAAATGCAGCATGCCGTGGTAAGCTCTCAGCTAACTTGATATATAGCCCTTTTCAGAAAAAGGGAATTGTCGCTAAATTGTTGCCTTATTTTATCCTTCAGTGGGAATAAAATTGGCCTATAAGAATGAAAAATTTTAATACGTCTCTATTACAATACGCTGTCCTAATTGGTATTGATCTTCCCTGTGGTACCTGAAATGTGAGAAATTATTTCAGCAGGATTTGAGCTAACAGAAATGGGAAATGGAGAGAAAGATTGACACCAAAGAAGGTGGTGGGGAAGGGTAGGGACTGGCAGCATGGATGGCTTCAGCATCACATAAAGAAAATGGTTTTTATGAGGGGACCAGATACAAAGCAGTCTGAGATTGAAACAGAGATGATAAACAGCTTTAAGAGGAGAGAAAGAGAAAAAAAAATGGAGTAAGGAAAAAAAAATTAAGAGTCTCTAAAGAGGAAGGACATTCTTTTAGTGAGCTAGCTAGGTGAACAAGCTTCAAGAATGGATTTGGTTGGGAATGTAGCTCATGTCCACTAAGATCCAATGAGGTGCTACAACACCCTATTGGCAGATCAGAGGCTCTGGAAAGCAGCCGCTGCCAGAACCCTGCCAAGAAACACTTCTGCAGGTGGCAGTGTCCTACAAAGAGGTAWGATTAAAGGAATTCCTGAGCTTAGTTGAAGCACATCTTGGCATTTTTATTTAGTCTGTCTTGCCTTCCCTTCAGTTTATGAAGTTCAAAATATCCTAAACTCTACTGTGCCAAACAAGCAGACACTCTCCTGTAATGCAAGCAGTGCTTGACAACCCAATGGGCTGCATACAAGATAACGTTGTTTGCTAATAATACAACCCCAAATGTATTTATCTTGCAACAGAGCACCAGGTAAGTAATTAATTAAAAAGCTGATACATACAGCTTTCTTCAAATGTAGAACAGCATTAGTTCTGAAACATAAGATTTGTAATTTAGTGAAGATATTCAGCATTCTGTGGAAAGCCTGGTTGATTACAGTTTTTCAGAAGTCTAGTCCCATCCTTGTAAACAGAACAAGGTAATAATGAGGCTCTCTGTCACTGTGTCATAATAGAACACAGAGGGCAAAACTTCATTACACTCTTTTGACTCACCTTCCATCAATGTGAGTGAGATAAACACAGGAACCCAAAACACTTCATCAGTTTCCGGATGTGTTATTTAGTTGCTTGGTGGAAAGTTCTTCATTCTTTTTCTGCAGCTGTGGAGGGAAATCACTGAGACAGGAGAACTCTCAAGCATGAGCAAAGTGGACTGTATACAATTTTTCACGAAGTGCTATGCAGTTTTGATGTGCAGGTCTTAAACAACATGAATGAGGTGCATTTTTTTCCTGTTTAGCCTTCTTTGTATGTATTACTCATCCACATTCTTAGGCAGTTGTGGAGCTACTTGGAAGACAGTACTGCAGCTAGTTCCCGACTTTTTTTTCTGAAACTTTCCTGAGCTAAATTTGGGCACAGCCCGAAGTAACACAGAACAAATTCAGTTCTCAAACTTCATTCCGTATAGAACATAAAAAGTCTGAATTATTTCTCTATTTTGCCAGGTAAACTTCAAACTCTCTACATTGTTTGTGACTGATGTGAATGTAAAAGGAGGGGAAGGAGTTTTGGCATGCACACTCAAAAAGGAGAAATCATGTTTTGCAAAGAGTGAGACTAACACTTTTTTTCAATTTCTTTTTTTCTTCCACAATCAATGCAATCCCTGGCTGTGCAAGTCCTTGTTTCTGGGACCTGACATCCAGCCAACAGAGGGAGCACTAGTTTAATTATAAAACCCAATTTCCACCATTGCCAATGTTGCTGCTGGCTGCACAGATAAGAAGGTCATTATAGAAAAGCTATGTAAGCCTTTTCCCGTAAGAACTGGTGGAGGACAAAACCATTGTCAATGGCACAAAAAGGAAACCTAGTGAGGAATCATTTACAAGCCATTGTGTGCATGTGGCACAACAAAAAGGGGACACACACACACGCAAATATGAAGCATTGCCCATTAAAACAAATGGCACCTCCCAGGGTGCAGTCCAGTCCTGGAGTTCAGCTGCTACCCATGGACAAGCAGAGCCCCCTGAGCCAGTGCAACCTTGTATTGGATCTGGGACCATCTGTCACCTCATCTATTAGAACTGGTTAAAAAACAATGAAATTCTTTGCAAAGAGTCCTTCTGGTGAATTTTGGCATTTTTTTCACTGGGGGCTTAATTGCTAATCTTATTTATCCAGTCTACAGATCTGTCACTCTCTACATGGTAATACGGTAGTAAACTGCAACTGTGAGCTGAAAAAACAAATGATGTTTTGCACGCTTCTTTGGTTTCTTCTTTCTAAAAAAGGTCTTTAGTATGGTTTTGACAGGCAGTTGTACTCAGAGATTTGGTCTCCCTTAATATTTTTTCATGTTCAGTGTTTACTTGCCTGCATTTTTAACTCAAGTTTATTCTTTCCATAGATCTGAAGAAGAAATTAAATGCATCAAATTTCTACACACACACATATATATATATATACACACATCCTAAGAATTGTGGCTGTATGAAATTGAGAACTTTTAATAAGGAAAATTCTCTGGTCCTAAATTCCACTGAAGAAATGAATAGGCACACTTTGCACAGAAGAGTTGCAACACTGTAGGAAGAGAAATGCAGTTATAGCAAAAGAGCCATTTGGACACATTCATCTCAGCTTGTCTGGAGTTTGTTTGTTTGTTTGTTTGTTTGTTTTTGTGATGCAGGCCACTGCACAAAATAACACAAGTAGGAGAATAAGGCCCTAAGGTAACAAGACAACTGGAAATGGCCAACACTGAGCAAAAGCTAGGTTTTATTTGGATTTGCAGTCTCTCAGAAAAACCTTCTCTCCTGCTGATTAGAGGCTTGTATCTCTGGCTTCTCTAGTGTGACTCTTCCAGTCTTTCCTCCTTGTAGAGGCTGGCAGAGCCCTTAAAAAATACCTGGAAAACACAAAACGAGAAGGAAAAATAGGGAAGATTCAAAGAAGGGGTTGATAATGTAGGAAGCAACACCTAAGAACAATGAAAATAGCAGAGAAAGCCATGTATGGATTAAAAAGATATGGTAGTCTTCATGCTAAAATTTTATTTCCTTTCATCACTTATTTCTTCAGATTGATTCCCTTTCTCTTTTGTTTTGATTACATCCATATTTAGTCGGTTGACTGATCTGACTTACAGCTTCTCTGGCTTGATTGTCTAGAAAAATGATCAAAAGGCAGATGTTTTTAACTCTGCAAAGTTTTCTTTCACACACGTTTATCACTGTCCCTGGAGGCCAAGGACACAGGGAATACAGGCTACATCCAAGCTCACTTTATCACCAAAGGATTCCTAAGAACTGCACACACTTCTAAACAAGATTTGGCTGAACTCTTGACTGAAAGACTAGAGCTGTTGTTTGATATCAGCGTATCCAGTTTCATGCTGATAAACCTGAGCTCTAATGTGGTGCTTTGAAACATCAGTGTAGATCTACTTTTAATTTTTTTCTYTTTTTTCTCCTTTTTTTAAATTTTTTAGTTTTTAAAATCTTTTCTTATTCCATTTCTCACCTTGCTTCTATTCCATTAAAGTTTTGGGCAACAACATACATGAATAACCAAGCTGCGGCTGCTGTTTATGCAAATCTTCTTACACCTTCCCCGGAAGGGATTTTTCAGCATACTTTCTGAGTAGTATGTTGAGTTGGAAAYAGCTAAATGTAATCTGTGTATTTTTGTGACTCTGTAAAGTGTAAGTAGAAATCTGTATTCACWATTTAAAAAAAAACAGGGGTGGGGGGTGGAGGGAAGAGGATTGGTGAGTGGAAAAAGTTGTTTGTAAGATGCTTGTTATACTCCTGAATTTGAGCATGCTTAGAAGGATGAAATGGCAATGCAGTTTAGACATATCAAAGTTATGCAGCCCCAGCACACAGAGGAGAGGGCAGCTGAGGATTATGCGTTATGCTATACTCAGGAAATGGTCAAAAGCAAGGAAGATCAAGGTTGTGTGCAAGGGCTTTCAGTGTTACACACCAACCCAGTGGAAAGCAAGAACACCAGAGACTGAGGCTAGACTTGAAAAACCACTGCTGAGCACTGTGGGCAAATGTGAAAACACACACTTTTGTGCCAGTCACCCTTACCTCTCATCATTTCCTACTGTCAATCTGTTAGTACCTTCTTTGCAGGAAAACAAACTTATATGATTGTGGAGCTCAGAACGAGCTCCAAGAAAGGCTTTAAAAATCCAGCTGTAGCTTGCAAATATCTCAGATTCAGAAAAGCCTYTGTATTTGAAAAGGTTGTACAGTTATATGGCAACTGTTTGATACCTTGGAATGTGAAGACTGCAGGCTTCTTAAAAACACATTACATCTATGTATTATTTAGGAAGCAGTGCCATCCCTAGAGAACCCACCAGGTAACCTCCTAATATATCTGGAAAATGTTATGAAGATGAAAACCCCAGCCCTCCACCCAAGGGGGCTTCTCACCAAATGTGGACTTYCCAAGCTGCTTTCAGCTGGTGTCATTGCAATCATTTCTAGCTAGCTTTGTAATTTTACTTCTGTAAGGCTGCCTCATGAATCCTCTTTGTACCGCATAAATAGCCAGTGTGAGAGGTTAGCACTCACAGACACTATTTTGTTCTTTGCCACCTCGTCTGAACTCTGCCATTTCAATCGGCAGTCAGCAGTAGAAAGTTTTTGATCAAACTGAAAACCCTCACATTTAAGTGGAGTTTGTTTTGTGAAAGTTGAGGGAACAGGCTGAGGAGTTAATACACCCACTCATCATCTAACCTTGACACTGGCTCACACAAAAGTACAAGTGAATAAAACTGCATCATTTTCTGCTAGTTTCTGGAGGTTTTGAAATCATTGGTCCTGGGATTTGCTTTGACACTCCAGCTGTCGCTAGCATACTTGTGTGATTATTGTACATAATATTGATTTGGAAAGATTCATATCCTCTGGGTTTTTTTATTGACTGGTAAGGAGTGATTTTATTGAAGGCAAAACAAGTACCTCAAGCTATTGAAGGGACACGAAAGTTAATGCAACTATAGGTACAGAAAGTCTACTGGGCCCTTTGTGATRAAGTTGTAGGCAGTCAAAGCTGCTACAGAGGGAACTTTCCTTCCACACTGTGAAGGTAATGAGAAAATCAGGTAATGATTTCAGGTGAATCTTCAAAGCCTTGGAGCTTCTAACAGCAAAAATATTATGAAAGATGCACTGACTCTTCTTTCTTTTGCTTGTTTGATTTTTAACTTGATGAGTCCAAAATATTTTCAGGTAAATGAAATTCTGCCCTTGGAACATACATTGCACTATGCAAAGTCAAAGTTGTTAACGGTAGTGGAGAAATGAGGTGTTCAGATCAGCTGCCTGTAAGCTTAATTTCATTTCACAAGTCATTACTGCTAGACTGCTCTGTGGTTTCTGAGACAGAAACAGTCACCCATTCATTTATTTTATAATAATAAGCAAAGTCTATATTTGATGTTATTCAGAACTTGCTGTTAAATGGTCAACAGTTACCACGCAACTGAAAGGCCATAACTTTCCTGTGGTTCTTGTTTTAAAGAGAAAGAAATTGCTTGGTTTTAACTTAGTGATGCTGCCTGTGAAATATTCAGTTAAACATGTGAGCTATGAAATACCCTTGCCTGCTGAGGACAAAGAGCTTAGCATCATGCAATAATGCAGGAAGAGACCAGCAACGTGAGGAAGAAAAATATCTGAAGAGAATTCGTGTCTTCAGGCAAGCTCACTGCTGAGAAATGAAAACAGGCATGTGAGTTTGTAGAGGTCTAGAGAACCGCTTTTGATGAATGAACAATGGGGCGACATCAAAAGTACATTCCTAGAAATTATGGAACACCTGATAGAGGTTCCTGTGTTTTGGAGGTTTCATGATATTGGAGAGAGATTTTGTACGGAAAGTGAGTTGACATGGTATTCATAATTCACCAGCGATGAGCTCCGTGACACTGAGCAAACCAACTGAAGCTAGTGGGCCCTCAGCTCACCATTGGACTTGCTCACTGGCAGGTCAGAGAATTACAGAATTGTTTGGGTTGGAAGTGACCTTCAAAGATCAACTAGTCCAACCCTCCTGCCATGGAAGGGACAACTTTCACTAGATAAGGCTGCTCAAAGCCCCATCCAACCTGGTCTTGAACACTTCCAGGGATGCAGCACCCACAACTTCTCTGGGAAGCCTATTCCAGTGCCTCACCACCCTCACAGTAAAGAATTTCTTCCTTATATCCAATCTAAATCTAATCACTTGCAGTTTAAAACCATTATCTCTTGTCCCCACAGGCCTTGGTAAAAAGTCTCCCTCAGTCTTTTCGTATTGAATGGCTGCAACAAGGTCTCCCCAGAGCCTACTTTTCCCCAGCCCAGCTCTCAGCCTTTTGACATGAGAGAGATGTTCCAATCCTCTTATTATATTCGTGGACCTCCTCTGGATCCACTACAACTGGTCCATGTCTTTCTTGTGCTAGGGATCCCAGAGCTGGGCACAGTACTCCATGGCGGGAGGGTCTTACAAGAGCGGAGGGGAGGAGCAGAATCCCCTCCCTTGACCTGCTGGTCACACTTTTTTTGTTGTAGCCCAGGGTACAGTTGGCTTTCTGTGCTGCAAATGCACGTTACTTGCTCATACCAGCAACATTAACAATGGAGAAGGGGTTGCAAAGCTGTGATTCTTTTTCTTCTGAGATTTAAAAAGGCATATTCCCTGAAATTATCTTCTCTGATATTTTCTTTTCTCACGTCCTTCAAATCTTGCATATTTTCTAACTGCTTTTTCCCCTCTATCACCTCTCCAACAACCTGGTCTTCTTTAAAGAATGGGGTCTCATTTCTTCTGCTTCTAAAATGTAGTAGCATTTTGTGGTTGCAAGGGAAGCATTTCTCTGCAATGGAAAGACGACAGATACAGGCAGACTGAGCTGCAGATACACGTGGATATAGCTATTGCTCTTCCTAGTGGCTTGATGAGTTATCCCAGGTGATAGCTCTGGGATTATGTATCACTGGGATTTTTGGCAAGGTGACGAGTCTATCACAATGATGACATTCTTCTACTTGTGCTTWAAGTCCTTTGTCTCATCCAGAGTATGGGGGAAACAGGGTGTACTTATGACTAGAAATCCACCACAAGTATTGCCATAGAGATTAAGGGTTACCACAGTTTTGCAAAAAGGCAGGTCCTTGAGGTTAACTGGAGTTTTAGCTGTGTTCTGGACTTTGATGGCTGGGTAATAGTGACAGTGAAATTCCCTGGGAATCTATCACTGGATTCTTGAGACCTTTTGGAAGATACTCAGTCACCCATGCAACCATTGAACTAGGAAAACTCCTCAGCTCATCTAGCAAAATCATATAGCAAAAATGTGGTAAAACATGCAGTAGGGCTCAGCAGGGAGCTTTTGAAGTGCTACTGAAAACCAAGTGAATCTTATCTGCCCACAGGTAGATAGGCTTTGTTTCACTTGGAGCTTCTCATCCTTTTTTTTGGAGTTTAACAGGTAGGCCAGAAACGGTCTTGGGAAAGTGTCCAGGTTATGGTAGCTATCTCCACAGAATATCTCAGTGACTCGGATGAATGTACTTGCTTTCCTCTCTTTTCCAGGTAAAAAAAAAWTTAAAAGGAAAGTATTCTGAAAGCCCCAAATAAAATGTCTCAGAAAGGCAGTGTAGAACTATGGAAAAAGAAACAAGAACACATCAAAGCTGAAGCTGGATACAAAACCAGTCAAGGGGGAGTCAGAAGGGCCTGTGTCTCTATGCCAGCAGGACAGAAAGGCTGACGGTGGGGCACATGGTCCTTTCACGGTGACACCACTGATAGAGAAAAAATGCAATTTACTACTCCAGGTTTGTTACAGACCTAGTCTACTTTCCTCCTAGGTATGTCGACACTAAAAAATGGCAAGGAGAGTTACTGGAAGTTGCATTGTTTTATTTAAGTGTTTCACCCAACATAATACTCTCCAGTTTTTAGGGGCAAGTGAATGTCTCTGGCCAAAATTTTCCTTTTTGCACAAGCACAAGGTTCATTTGCATGGGTTAGCTGGCAACATCCATGCTCCTGGTGATTAAATCCTAGCTGTAAAACCCCTACCATTATAGTACACTATAGCTCGTAATTGTGTCCGGGTGCGTGTGTCAAGAGCAATCTCAGGCATGTCCATGTACTTTTTCATCCTTTTATTGATTCTTCTGCACCTAAAAAGCCACAGCTGCTTCCATTTTAGGACATGTACTATAGTTCTTCTTTTAAAACAGTATGAAACAGTTCAGTAGCTGGAATGTGCTGCAGAGCTGGGACTGCTAGATAGCTTGTTTTTAATTTTCTCCACAGGAAAGAGTAATGTGTAACTTCTCAGCAGAGTAACTGTCACAAAGAAAGAGGATAGAATAAAAGGCATATTTTGGCTCATGTCAAGATAAAACTGAACAAAAAAAAATCCTTCTTGCAGTTCTGTCTTTATAACTCTGAAACTGAATTTATATCAAGATTTCTAGTTCAAATGAGAAACTGGCCTCAGACACTCATTGGAGATATTAAAACAATTCAATCTTTCCAAGACTTCCAGTGTGTTGGTTTCTGTATTTTGATTCAAACAGATCTCTAATTAATACTGTAAAAGAATCCTGTAAAGAAATCACTATCAGCAAAGAGTGCTGATGCAAGCATAGGGAAGAATAGTTAATTGGGGAAGAACTTCATTACACTTTTACACTTTGCAAGTTGCCTTTCACCAATACCTGGGTGGCAATCTTGGCACTCGTGGGCAATGGCTAGAGGAGTGCTGCGAAGCAATAGGGACTTGACCTCATTGCTTTATTTGCTAAAATTGTTTTAACAACTGCTTTTAGATATTCTGCTAGCATTGGAAGTAGTGATTTCTTTTTAATTAAAATCTCTTAAAAACTGATGTGACAGGATTCTCTGGGAAAAAAAAAGAAAAAAGAAAAAAAGACAAGAACTGGCAAATTAATTAACTAAACTAGAAGGTCAGTTTTAAAATCCTGCAGCAGCCTAATTAAATCCTAGACACTGACATTTTTGGCTAAAGATTGCAACCATAGTAATTAGTGTTGCAGGAAATTTCCATATGCCATTGTGCCAAATGAATGAGAGTATTTCATAATTGTTCCTATAGGACTTCTTGCAAATAGCTGGGAGGGACATGATCCTATTGTAGGAAATGTGCAAGGGCAACATAGTACTTTCATTCCTGCAATAGAGGCTCTCCAGGTCAGTAATGTGAAGGAGGGAAAAGTCTGATACATGTTAGAAATATTATAAATTATTATTATTTTGGTGGTCTCTCCTTATTATTGCCTATTTGAAGAAACAACCACTATTTAAATAAATAGGCCAAGCTGTTAGTCAAAAGACTGTGGATAAATACATGCTGAATATGCAATTAAAAATCATGATTGTGAACAATTTTATATGATAAAACAAAAGATGCTGCTAATTATTTTATTTTATTTGCATATATTTTAGTGAACTCCGCAGAGAGATTTCTTTTTTCTTTTTTAATCATTAACTTTTTCAGGACTGCTAAGGATTTGTTAAATGTCAGGCAGTAAAATTAAAATGTCAGTATATGACATAAGGGTCAAGTMGACTTAATAAACCTGAACTACATCATTCCACATTTATTTCTAGATTTTCCTTTTCTACTGAAAAATATGGTCAAAATGTGGTAAAAATATGAAATRTTTTTTGTACAGTCCCTGTGGCTTTTGAATAAAATAGACTGAGTTATTCAGACTTTTCTCTTGCCAGAACATTGTGCAAACTCCACTGAAAGGAAGAAGACTCCCTTCTTGAGGGGCACTGCTACAAGAGGATGATTTGGCTAGTTTTTCTTTAACAAATCTGTCTCTTCAAAGAAAATTAAAATGCCAGAATAAGAAAATTACCAGTTTACCCTATAATTAAAATGAGTAAAAGATAAATGACTGTTTCACTTGAGAAGCAAAAAGATAATCCTGCTGTGCAGAAGCACCAGCCTGAAGAACTGGGCAGCCTAGGTTCATGGATCTTGTATGTGTGCCTGAAATTATGSTCTTAGATGGCCCAGCTTCATCTTCTTTTTCTAAGGCTCGTTCCTATTATGTCCCTCTTTTATTTTCCACAAAAGTGTAATGATTGGCACTTGGAAAAATAGTCGACAGCCTTCTCTGTGGTCAGCTAAACTGCAAAATGCTCAGCAGTGAATCACCGTGTGAGCGAGGAGAGAAACTTTCAGAGTGTCTACAAGCCCTGCTGGCCTAATGTCCTCAAGTCTCCACAGTCAGTCTGCAGTTTCTTCTTTCAAAGACTAATGTGATGGTCTGTGACTGACTGTGGCAATCAAAGAGCATTCAGGTGCATGTAGAGAACAATTTTCTGGTTGATCTGTTCTTTCAGGTGAACTCATTCAGTGAAGTGACATTTCATACTTCTCTTAGAAAATTTCAGCGTTTTTTTATTTTATTGAAGGTGGAGAATATATGTTTTTCAAGCTATTGTTTCAGGCTCTATGCAAACTTCAGTTCTCTCACAGTAAAACCTGGTGTAAGACTGAAGAGCAGGTGGGTATAAACTGGAGTCATAATGGCAGAATTTCAGGCATTTCTTCTAACATTCAAAAAGTGGACAAAGAGCAAGTGTGTTTCAGCTCCTGGGTGAGCCAAATTTTGCACAGGATCTTGACGTTTTGGGAGATTTACACAGGGGTCATTTCACGGCATTGCCCAATCCAAAGTCTAGGAGCTACACGAACAATTTTCCTGTCCAGCCAGTCTCCACTGAATCTCAGAGGGTTTGGCTTTGGGGATGATCCTGCTAAAGTGATGGGCTTCCTTCTCCTGGAAAAAATGTAGTTTGGGATAAAAAGAATGTGTTTCAATGCTAAATACTGTACAAACATACATGTAAGTAGAAATAAAATTGACAAGCCTAGGTAGATTTTACAAATACAGTGGCACATGTTTTTCTTGGGTGCTTCAGCATTGATTTTCCCTTTGAGGGAACTTACTTCAGCAATGACCTACCTCATCACCCATGAAACACGTGGCCATCACATCCTCTGCTACGTCAGTGGGACATTATCCTTCCACTAGGCTGTAACGAAATTTGCTCTTGTGCCATCAAAATGAGCTGTTGATCGCAATATATCATTCAGTTTCCCAATAAGGCCATCTCTWTTTTTTTTAACATCACTAGTTAACATCTTTGTACTCTTCTAGAAATAACCTCCAGGCTTTTTAAACACTCAGGCAAAGGAGGAGGCTATTCTTTCCCAGTACTTGTCCCCCTGAACTGGAGTCCTGCATTTCTGCCAACATTTCAGCTACAGGACAAAATCTCAACAAAAGTGGGCTTATGATCTGCAGGGACATGAGGGTCAAATTCAGGACCCGATTTGTGGCAACAGATATTTTTTCCAGTGACAAATGTTGCTGTTAACTTGATGTTGCTGTTAACTTGATTTTTCTGTCTGCAGACACCATCACTGGAATGCATTTATGTCAGCCAATTAGCAATATTTGATTAGGGCACAGAACAAGGAAATTTTGTAATAGATCTACTGTACAACACTAGGACAGGTTCCTCACAASTCGGGGGTTTATTTCATCAGCCCGAAATGGCAACACTGATGCTAAGCCATTCCTGCATCATACTCAGTTTGTATGATGAGGGTACCTATGCTGTTTTATAGGCTTTGAAGTCTGGGAGGAGAAGAGGAGACTGTGGAAGGACTTTGACAAGCACAATTTGTCCTTCTGCAGCTTTTAGAGCACCACAATATATTTTCACAAAAGACCTGTTTGTATGAGCCTGTCTGAAAACATTTTCAGCAAAAGTGTATATCTAATGCAGGCATGGTGGTACAGTCTCTGGATTTCAAATGCACATTTAAATTGGAAACAACCTTTCAATATCTTCAAATAGCAGCAGGATGCTGGATAATTTCCACTGTGCTTCATGCAGGCAGGCATAAAATCCAGCACCCTGAAACTGTGCCTGCCACACACCGAGTGCTAAGAACTTACTTGTGTTTGTAGCGTGTTTGAGAGAAGAGACTGCTAAACTCACTGAGCAACAGTGCTTTTCTTGAGACAGAGTTCATCCTCTCTAAAGGCTTCAGAAGAGATGAAGCTGAGCTAATCATCAAGAAACCCTCTAATCKCTATCATTACTTAGGTTTTCATGTTAGTCATTGTGACAGCTTTTCCCCCTTGTCATCAGGGGGAGAAAGCTGTGGTTGGCGCTCTCTGCCGAGACTGGAGCCATTTATGGCAGGCTGAGCTTTTCCAAGTTAGTATTCAGGAGTCATACACAGTCAGTGAATGGAGAGACAACCTCAAAAAGGTGTCGTGAAGGGCCTGGCACAATGTGGGGCTTATGTCGCATTCCTCTTGGCTGATTGTCAAACAAAGGTAGAGCCAGCCATTACCAAAGGGTATTAATGTGAGGAGAAATACAAAAATAAACCGGCTACTTAGGGCACTATTACAGGCAGAGAAATAATACAATAAATCACTGAAATGAAGAAAGAGTGGCAAGAGGCACTGAAAACTGAGAGATATTTTGTCACTAAATTGCAGCATTAATAGCGCTTTGAAGCTTCACATTTAAATTGCCTATTTCTGACACTCAAAATGCACATTAGGAAAATTATGCTTATTTTATAGTTACTCATTAAAAGGAAGGGGAATAAATAAGATGGAGTTTTAAACTATAAATCTCTTTCATAATGAACAACCAATAAGAACGTGTGGGGAAGACAAATAAATGGATAGTGAAAGAAAGATTTTTAAAATGCTTTTGTAATCTGTGGTGTAAATGAGCAACTGTCTCATCTGATCTAGGATAAGGCATTTTTAGAAGGTCTGGGTATGATCATGAATGCAGGAGATTCTCATATGTTACTTGATAATGAAGAAGAACTAGAAATAACAGAAAAGGTTGTTTCTTTTCCCTTGCAATAATTCAGGCACTGTGCAATTATACTATTTGTCTCTGCTGTACATGACTGCAATGCTACATGTATTTCCCCACCTACAGATACATCAACTTTCCCCAACTAACAAGGCATAACTTCACATTACCTTGTATAGCCTGTATGACAAATTCAAGGAAAGAAGCAGAAGGAACTTACACATCACTCTGGCATTTAGTCTTACTGCAAAGGTCTTTCATGATCACCTGTGTAACTTCCCAGCACTCATTAATGGCTGCCCAGTAGCCTGCTGCTGCTTGACTATTTGCATAGCATCTGCATTTATCTAATCTTTATTTATTTTTTAAAGACTGCAAAGTTACAGCTCATTTGCAGTGCTTCAGGATTTGAGTATTAAACAAAAATGCAAATACAGCAGTAAGCCCTTAATGAGATGTATCCAGCTCATTTTTTTCAGCATTAACTCCATTCTTTACCTTGTTTGAGCATCCACAGTATAAACTATTCATCAGCTCCAAAACTTCATTTTATTATATCATCAGCTTCTGCCATATATTTTACAAGTTTAAATTCTAATTTCATCCACAATAAGAATAATGATGATGCTTCAAACTGGCATTTATTGTCTAAAGGAAAATAGCTCAAATACTGTAAAAAAACATCTTTTCTTCTGCACCTTGGAGAGATACCGAGCCAAAATGCAATGTTACACACTTCTGGGTTTGTGGTACTTGACTGCTACTTTGCACTGACTTGAAAGACAATAAAGTCACAAGGTAAGGGAAATGCTAGTTCCACACACTTGTGGCCATAAAAGGAGGTCTGCTTGAGGCAATTTAAATACCCTGAGGAAAATTCCTACCTTTAGATGTATATGAGCATACACCACATTTTAGTTTCTAATTTTACTCTTCTAATTATATGGAYGAAGCCTTTGCCTCCAAGAAAAGGAAACATGATTCTCTGATTAATACTGCAGCATGGACAAAACCCTCAGGTCTGGGCCACTGAATCACTTGTGCTGAAAACCGTGTCTCACCCTTGGAGTTCTCCTTAGCTTCCAGGTGTGCAGCAGCTCTTTCCCAGAGCCAGCAGAGACCTTCTTCACCTCCCTCATTTTCGGGCTGGATTCCCAGAATAAGGTGAAGGGATGAAAGGGAGTATTTACAGTACTAGTATTTATTTTTTTGTCTCTCCTGACATACYAACTGTCCCGGAGAGACAAGTGTGCGGTTCTGGTCACCCATAAATACAACTTTTCAGGACCATCAGGGGTCACCTCCTCTCCCCATCACTGCCAACAGCACCCATCTTTTTTCATCACTTTGATAACAGTGTGAGAATCATCCATAAGGCAGTTTGCTGCCACTGCCACAGAGTCATCTGTGCCCAGAAGGATGATAAGTCCTTCATGTCAGGCTTTCTCAGCATTTCCTCCAGGATTATGTGGTCTGCAACAAGGACTATCAATCTCTCCACCAGCTTTGGGACATCAGGTCTGTCCCTGATCATATTGATGGTCCTCATTCTACTGGCTTTTTCCACTCAAATTAAAAAATGAAAAACAAGCTTTGGAGACAAAAAAATACCTGAGTGTTCCATGAATGCTTTTATTGCAGCAATGACACTGGTTAAGCTTCTATGCCAAAGTCAACTACACTGTGAGCTACAGAAACCCTGAATTTTTCCTCAGAAATTGTGCTCGGTTCAGTTTCAGGTTAATTTTTAAAAAACTGCAGCCTCTTTCCTCCTGTTCCCTCCATGCCTCATGCTTTAATCTGCGCGTTTGTACATACTGCAGTTTTGATGAACAGGYTACACTGTGTGAGGTGCATATAGCTCTGAGTGCCTCATAGCAAATTTCTATTTGCATTCATTACAAGTAAAGGCTACAAGGCTCTACAGGTTTAACTTTGCAATTTTAAAGTGTGTTCATACAAGTTACTGAATTTTATGCCCAGGTTGTCTTTCATGGTTAATATGTTTATTTGGAAAACAGAGCCCAAAACTTTTTCTCTGTGACAACTTTTACAGCACCTTTGGTATCTTACTTGGAAAAGAGCAAGGTTTTGCAWTATCGATTTGTTGGTCTTAAAATCCTCAAGACAAAGACTTCATTGATGCATCAACAATAAAGCTGATAATATAATATATATGCTAATATAATATCATAAATATTATAACATAAGTAATGAAATAAAGATGGTAATATAATACAGTCCTAGGGTTTTTAATTTCCTACATTTTCTTTGTATGCTACAATGTTTCTGAATTTTCTCAGTGGAAAATTTCATAAGTGGCTTGTCTTTATTGTTCGTTCGTTTGCACTAAAGAATTATCAGCTTCACAAACTTCTTTGTAGCTCCCAGTGGAACTAGCACAATTATAAAGTTGTGCCAAATTGGCTTCTTAGCAGAAGGTATCTATTGGAAGAAAACAAATCTATACATTAGATTCCATCATGAACAAACAAATCGTTTTAATTGGCTGCGTAATGAGATGGCCTTTTATAGAATACCAACTTGGAAAGTTCACCGCTACAGTGGATCTCCTAAGTTCTGCACAGGATGARCGTGACAGCAAAACTAATTGTAAGAAATGCAGCATGGCTGTGTTTCAGCTTTTGAAATGTAGATCATTCATGTATTGCTTTTCAGTATCTGTTTAGCTGTTTTTAATAATTTATCAGACTCTAAATTCCCACTATTTTACAACATTATGTACTTGGGTTTTTATTTGTTTAAGAGAAAACGGCAAAGTGATGTACTGCAGTTACAGTCAACTTCATCCTAAAATAATTTATATTTCACCAACTCCTTAAACATAGCTTATTTTAAACAGGCAGCTTCAGAGTTCCTAAGACATTATGTTTAGACTGYTTAATTCTACTGCAACCTTTCCTTCTGTAGATTACTTTACTAATTGTGCCATGCAGTGTCTTTCTGGTAGTGGAGCAGGAAGAGCTCTTACCTTCGAGGTTATGGGATCCAACCGCACAATAACTTCATAACCCTTTGTAAAATCTTTCTTATCCCCTCCTTGTGGTGAACATGGCTGGTGCACACAGCAGCATCCAGGCCAAAGCACAGCAGAGGTGAAAGCACACACACAGTGGCAAAGTCCCCATCTATTCCCAAGGTCACAGATGTGGGCATGTGAATGCAGCTTGGATTGAGTGAAAGGAAGTTTCTATGATATAATTGGAAGGTCACAAAATCCTATCTGTCCTGTGATTTTGTTGATGAGGCAAGTAGTAAGAATTTCTTGTATAGCTGTATGCTTCAGCTGTCCTTTTCACAGGGAAGCTGAACAAAGTAGATTTGCTTTGAGTTGTAAAAACAAGTTCAATAAATGTATTTCAGAGATCTTGTGCATTTGTGTGGTAGGTCGCTCTTACTGGGCACTTTTTTGTCTGTCCTCAAGCTCATAGAGATGGTCACATGGCAACTTGGCTAGAGCTTGAAAAGAGGTCACAGAAGAAAGTCAGAAGGGTCCTTATAGGATGTAAGGGAACATTTTATCTGTTTTCCAGAATCTAACCACTAAATATTTTTTTGTCTTGTTAGGGTTATCTTTCTAATGAAAAACTCTAATGCAGTTTTGTACAATTGTACTCCCTTAAACTTTGATTGTATAAAGYATATCCACTCACACTCACACATCTACTACTGTTGATATCCCTACCAGTTAAAAGGTATCAGCACAAGCTCTGCAGCGGGTAAGCGTGGTTTCAGAATACACGACCACAAAATATTTCTAAGGTAAAGGCTTAGAAATGTCTAAATAATGAAAATGTGTGAATGGAATTAAAAATCAAGTTGTAATTTTAATGCAAGTATTCCATCCAATTTTTAAAACATTTTCATAAGGTATCTTAAACTATCACATTTCTTTTTTCATTATGAAGAATGTATCAGAATTTTTTTAACTTCTGCTTCACTATGTATTTTTTTATATTTTTCTATATTCACTTTTAATATCTAGAAGACATCACCCCTGCTTGGACTTTCTTGCTTCTCAAGGAGCTGCTGTTTAACATTAAAGCAGAAAGTAGAAAAGCCATATTTGAATCAAGATCTTTAAGGCAGATCTCTAMGATCTTCTACTTCAGTGGAACTGATCCACTGAGACACTTAAAAATGTATAGCTGGAAGCACACAAATGGTCCCCTTAACATGAAAGACAAGCAGGTGGTGTTCATGTTTGGGTGTTCAGCTGTAGCCTAAGTTGATGTTAACAACAGATTGTTTTTCTCTGAATATTTTAGTGCTATGTGAGAAATGGGGTTGCTTGCTTCATACGGGTGCAGGAATTGGCTTCCAGAAAAAAAAAAAAAAAGGAGGGGGGGAGGGGGGGAAGCCCCCAACAACAACAAAACGTTACTGTAATCTTCAATAACACCTTTTAAATAAACAAGTCAGAGATTAGGTAGGCCAGAGAARTGAGCAAGTTTTACGGCTTTGAACTTGTTCCAGGGTCAGTGGGCAGCACACTTCTGGGTTGGTCTGGCTGCTACCTTTTTGCTGTAGTTGACTGGTACTTTCTGTGCATTTGTTGGGGGTGGGGGGAAGTCAGAGTTTCTATTGTAGTGTCTTTCAAAGGCACTGTGTTCACCAATGTTAAGTATCTCTCCAATTTTATTTCAAAAGTAAATGCCTCTTCCTGTGGTAACTAAATGCAATATCAATAATCATATTTATCATTCAGCTGACACTTGCCTTGACCTCACCTCTCCAAGCATCCAAAAGTTTGTTCCTCTCCGTATTCACCACAGATCTACAAGCCTTTTGCAAAACCTCACCTAAGCCTCTTGCTTGACAAATGCATCCTTTTCCTTTCAGCAGTGGTCAGATACAGGTATGAATTTTGCATTAAAAGTGAAAGATTGTTTCAACCATACTAATAAATTAATTGGACACAGGACTAGAAGGGACTAAGTAAGTTTGCAGGTGAGTGATACAAAAGTGGGAGGAGCAGATGACTCCCTTGAAGGTAGGGATTCCCTGCAGAGAGACCTCAACAGATTAGAGAGGTGACAGTCACCAAGCAGAGGAAGTTCAACAAAGGAAGGTGTCTGCACCCAGGACAGGGCAACCCTGGATGTATGGACAGACCGGGGAATGAGAGGCTGGAGAGCAGTGCTGTGGAAATGGAGCTGGGGGTCCCGGTTGATAGCAAGTTGAACAAGAGTCTGCAGCGCCCTGGCAACCCGTGTCCTGGGGGGCATCAGGCACAGCATCTCCAGCCGGGCAAGGGAGGGGATTGTCCCGCTCTGCTCTGCGCTGGGGCRGCCTCACCTCGAGTGCTGGGGGCAGTTTTGGGTGCCAAAATACAAAAAAGACATTAAACTTTTAGAGAGCGTCTCAAGGAGTGCAACAAAGATGGTGATTGGCCCTGAGGAGAAGCTGTGTGAGGAGTGGCTGAGGTCACTTTGTTCAGCCTGGAGAAGGCTGAGGGGAGAGGCTGAGGGGAGACCTCATTGCAGTCTGCAACTTCTTCACAAGGGGAAGAGGAGGGGCAAACACTGATCTCTCCTCTCTGGTGACCAGTGACAGGACCCAAGGGAATGGCCTGAAGCTGTGTCAGGGGAGATTTAGGTTGGATATTAGAAAAAGATTCTTTACCCAGAGGGTGGTTGGTCACTGGAACAGGCTCCTCGGGGAAGTGGTCACAGCCTGACACAGTTCAAGAAGCGTTTGGACATGGCTCTCAGGCATGTGTTGTGACTCTTTGGGATAGTCCTGTGCACGGCCAGGAGGTGGACTTGATGATCCTGATGGATCACTTCCAACTCAGCATATTCTGTGACTCTGTGATTCTGTGAATATCAAGTTGCTGTCTTGCTGCTGAAGCTGGACCTTGCCTGGGTGGAGGAGCCTGGGACACCAGGGCAGTTCTTGGCCCTGAAACATCCCAGCACAGCAGCAGTCCCTGTTGTATCCCCAGTGTTTCAGAAGAGGCAGAAATCTAGGAATTGATTTCCCCAGATCTGTTTTGTACGAAATTACATTTACAGGTCATTTGGATGTGTTTGCATGAATCAGATATGTTTGAATTATTTACAGGATGTGGTGGCTTCAAAGAACCTAATTAGAGTAGAGTAGCATGTTTTAGGACCTGAAAAGGCAAGCTCTGCTCCTGCAAGTAATTACTGCTCTAATGAACAAACTCAGGAGAGTGAAATGCATAAACAGATTCTGTGGGATCAGTGCACAGAACATATTTTCAAGTCCAAGGAGCACGGCAGTGTAATAGCTATGAAATTCTAAAAGTATTAGTAGCAAAAGAAATAACAGCACTAAAACTTTCTAGTGCAATATAGTCTATTCAACATCAAAGATGCAAAGTATCTTTTTCAGTATGAATTAATAGAAAACCAGAATTTTTCTCACCTACAATGGAACTCAAATATTTGCAGAAAACACTGCATTTTAATTTTACAACAAAATGCATCATACTTAGCCTCTGTGCTGCTGACACACCTGTTATCTCAAGTTCTTTGTCTTCATTTCAGCAGTCACAAACTCTGCCATAAACCTTAAGGACTTTCATATTCCATAATTCAATTTACAGCAGCCTCAGTTACTATAAGAACTGTCCTTATAAAAATGACATCCAAACACTCCCTACATATTTCTGCACCATAAATTCCATATGAATTCACTCATTTTTAAAGTCAGTTCAAGATTCTTTGATCAAGAGTGGAGATTCAGCCTGATAACTTCAAGTTAAACTGTGTTATTTCTGTGCTTTAAGTATCATTGCTGACTATAAAAATTGTAAAATAAAAACTTAACAGAAAATTCTCCAGGGAAGTGTTTGAGGCAGAATGCAGTATGTTCATGTGTAGCTATATTGCCTCTACTCTGGTGACAGAAAGACAAATATGTAATTTTTTTTCAGTAAACTGAATGCATATCTTTCAAAAGTCTCACAGGGAATGGTTATTTATAGCACTGAGCTGCCATTTTAAGATGGGTACTTTTTTGTTTGTTTTTGACTGCCACTAATAATAAGGATTCCAGGCAGAAAATCAGATCCTATAATGGGTGTTTCACCACTTTCATTCTTGTTGGTGTTTTAGACAGTAATCGTGAACTTCTGTTGAGATGCTAAGGTTGAAATTTGGACCAGTTCTGATCCTTAAAAACCCTGGTCCTAAACTTATCGTGCCTGTAACATACAGCCATATTGGTGATCAAAAACCCCTCAGCTGTGGACAGCTGTAAACCTATTTACTTATTATTGTTCCTAAATCCCTGCAGGGTGAAAGAGAAATGAAAGATATTATAGCTCTCTCCCTCTTTTATTTTTTTATTTGTGGCATGTCTGACCTGCACCTCAGCCCTCAGTTATGATTTCACTGTGCACCATTTACTACGCACAGGTAACAGCAGCCTACCTTGTAATCTCCCAATCAAAATCTAAAGACCTTCTGTATGTCAGGGATATTCTGTTATTAAACCCCAGCATTATTAGTTTTTCTTTCCTTTTGACAACAGAAATAGAAACGTGTCAGTGAGAGAAACTCCTCAATTATATGGATTTTTTCGAAGGCCAGATCTGAGCCTTCTGAACCTTATCCTATTTTTAACAGTTTGATACAAACAGGGAAGAAGTGTCTTGGCTGGTTGCCAAATCCTTCAAATCCAACTTAAACACCCATTCACTGGCTTTGTCTAGACTAGGATCTGTAGGGGGTTCATTTGCAAATGTTTGCTCACCCTTTCTAACCTGTGTGAAAATTCCGGCACTTTTAAGGCAGAACACCTGTAACAAATACTGACCTGACCTAGCTACTGTGTCCCAGATGTCCATGGCCCTGGTCAGCCACTGAAGCCRTGGGTGTGAGGGCACTGGGTATTACTGCCAGACACCAGTTGCTTGTTCCTATGCAGCTTAAAAGCATCACATCAGTGGATTTTTCTCCCTCTGACTGCAGCATTAGCTCAAGCTACTGCTAATCTGGTCCAAACRAAGCCATCAGATATTGCACTGAGGCAAAGGCAGAGCATGGAAACCTCTGCACATGACTCCATCAGCAAAAACTCTTTGTGCGGTGCCTGCTTAATTAGCCTAGCAAAATCCATAGACCTTGGCGAGGGTCTTCTCTGAGGCAGAACTGCAGGACTGTACCTGCAGCAAATATTTGAGAAAAGAAAGTCCTCAAAGAACATGGGTATCGCTGTTGTCTCGGCGTCAGAGCCAAATCACGACAKAAGCACGATCCAAGAGTCAGTGAAAAGTGCCTTTATTTATTAATATAAAGCCTATTTTATACCTTAATGTGCTTGAATGTCATAAGGTCATTGGTCCTTTGGCCATCCACCTCTCAGGATTATTGGCCAAGTTACTACAACGCCTTATTGAAAATATTTCTCTAGACATATCATAACAATACTACACAACAACTCATAGGTGCACAATAAGAAGTTGGGTTAGAGAAACATCTTCACTGTTTTCCATAGCTTCTGTGGGAAAGGATAGCTTCTCACAGGATGCAAAATGCTAGAGAATTTCTCTGCTGAGAGCTTTTCAGCATCCACACATGAGGGCACCTACATGCAGCCAGGGAGGTGAATCAGAAAAAGTGCATGTGATCCTTTGTCTTGCCATGTGCATGATCCTCAGGGATTCATTTAGGCACTCTGCACACAGAGCCAGACTTTGGGTCTACTGAAAGTCAGAATCAAAGCCTTCAGGTACCCAGCTTGTAGAACCTGTAAAAGCTGAGCTGAAGGTCAGTTTTCGTGTTTTACTGTGAGCTTCTGGTCATCCTCTTCAAAACATGGCCCAGTTATTAATTCTTGTCACACGGACTTGGTCCTAAACGTTATAGGCTGTTTATTGTCCCCAACCAGTACCATTGCCCTTAGGATCCCTGTATATAGAAACATCGTTTATGAGGATGCTGTATAAGGTTTTTCTTCCTTATGAAGAATCTCAGCATTGTGAGTGGCAAGATGTTTATCACCACCATGCACAAACCCTCCTGCCAAAGAGAAAAGTGCTGGTTGACTACCAAAGCCACAGGAACAGAGAGAGATGGATCTACAGGAGATGCCAGACCTGGGAAGGATGTTCTTATCCATTGTGAAAGACACACTCATTATTTTTGGAGTCCAAACAGTTACATAAGAGGACATTCTCTTGACCAATGTTTATCTCAGTTTTAAAATACAACTTTCATTATGTGTTAAAGCTCAATAATATTTACAAACACAAGGGTCTGCATTGCTTCACCTCTGACCTAAACTTCAAGCTGCTGAAGTGGAAACCAGTTTCTGTTCTTATTGCTGTTTGTAACTTGGCATAATTTTTGCAAATGATACTTGCTGGATTTGCTGAGGTTTGAATATCGTGGAATTGCTGAAGAATGGTTCTGCAGATTACACCTTCACTCCGGAACAGAAAGGAGGGGCCAAAAAAAAGGGCGAGTGAAGGAACCTTTGTTTCTTTGACAGACATAATTGTTACTCCAACATTAAATTTTGGCTCATCCTCTTTTTTGAACAGGTGGATGGATTCTTTGAATCCCTATTAAGAAAAAAAGGACACGATTCTGACTCCTTACCTTGAATAAATTAAGAGTCTTCTTAAAATATTGGAACATAAGGCTTGACTTGCTAAGACACACAGTTAAGTCTTGAAACATTACACTTTTCTACTTTGCAAATATATCCGAAAGGTTAGCACCCAGGGAAACATGCAGAGTCATCTTAATGAAACAAAATCTGAGATGCATTCACAAAGATTTTTGTCCAAATTAAGACCTGATGTTTAAGCAGGTACAGCTTCCCCATTATGTGGATGGAGTTTGCCATAAACTGCAGTTTTGAGTTATTGACATTAAAGTACAGGTGGAATAAGCTTATCGTGTTTTGATTGGACTATAATACTCTTTTTAGAAAGCAAAGCAGCCACCTTGGCATCACAGGCACAGAAATCATCACAATTTTCTGCTGCCCGGAAAGGTTAGGAAGCTGCTGCTTTCTTCTTTTCTTGCCTTTTGATCAGGTATTTACAACAGAAAGCTCACATTACAATTCTTTCTCTCCCAGCCCTGATGATTTTTAGTACATTTTTTTTCTGCCATGGGCTGTGAAGCCTGGGGTCTTTTCTGGAAGAAGAAAGTAACCATTGTCTCTTGGTGACTATTCAGGCGTGTCTGCAGCTTGTGTTGCTATACCCAAATTAGCTTGACTTGTGGTGCTGGGCAAATTCTTGCAATGCCATACACTCCTTCGCAGAATTAAGAATCCACTTGGTGATGTTTAATTTATGTAGGGTTTTTTATATTATTTATATTTCATATATATATACATACTTATAGATACTTTATATGTATATACTACATATAAATACTTTATATCTATACACTACTATATATATACCTTTATATATATACTATGATTTTTATATATACTTTATACAGATATTTATACATTTTGTACAGATGATATCTGAAAAGTGAAAAATGGTTTGAATGTGAAGAATGTAACCAAGACTCACGGGATTCATGTCCTCCTCCCCACTGCCACTCACTTCCCATCTGACTTTTGAGCAAGTCATTTACATCTCTTTGCATCAGTTTCCCAGTGCAAATAAAGAATAGTTTACAGCTACTTCAGAACAATCTATTAATAACGTTAATGTTATTTCCTAATTTCACCTGTATTGTTCCGTTGGGATAGAGACCTTGTGCCTACACAATAAATGGCAGGAGAAACCCTGCTACAATTAGTATTTGTACAATTTAGAGTTTGTAACTACTCAATTAATGAAAGCTTGTTTCCCTAAATATCCAGCTGTACACGTGGATATGACACATGCCCTGGCAATGAGACATCTCAGAAAGATGGGGATTTTCCAGCTGTCACTCGTAATTCGTCTGCCTCTGTTCCACTTTCGACTTCCTTTCCAATGGTAAGTAGGGAGACAACCTTTCCCATCTATAGCAAATACAGGCTGCAGACACAGAGTCTATACATTTCCACTTTCCATGTTACAACTGTAATGATCAACCACTTCTGCAGTGCTGTGTGCTCTGCGCTCCACATGARGATGGAGAAAACTCAGTGTTTCTTTGGTGTCCTTCAACACCTTTCAGGTTTGGCCCCTTGGCAATTAATGAATGGCTTGAAAGCTTGCTAGAAAACGTTCTTTAGCGCTGCAGCACTACTTCATTTAGTACTTTGCAAGTGAGTTGTAAAAATTTGCCCTGGAGACAGGGAAATGCAAATATAAATTAGATGGAGCACTAATAACATTACATTACAGAACAATGCAAACCGTTTTTGACACCCCACAGAGAAGAAATCCATGCATTCCTTTCTGAATCATCTTTATGGAAATTTCTGTAAACGTGGTGTTATTAAAAGAGAGTAGCAATTATTTCCTTCTCTGGTTCATCAGTTGCAGGGAGGGGGAGAATAGGCAGGGGAATTAATTTTGTTTTCTTCCCTCTTCTTCACTTTTTCTTCTATGTCCTTGTTGGAGAGCTCTCACACGGCAGGAACTGACAGAACAGAAGCCACCAACGGCAGAAGAGAGCAAGAAGGATGGAAGAAGTGGTCAGTATTGTTGGAGATGGGGCTCCATAGGTGGAAGTAGTTAAGAGAATAGCAGAAGCAGAGAAGGTTGCAGCTAATAAGGCTGCTCAGGAAGCTATACTATTAAGATATGTTGACATAACATTTGCAAGCTTCACAGGGGCCATCGTTTTAAATTAGTTTAGTATTGATCAGTTCAGCATCAGGGTGGGAGGAAAACTCGACACGGGATTCTTTACAAAAGTGGCACTTCAGATACTGCCTTTTTATTAACACAGAAAAGCAGAAATCCCCCATGTTCTGGCTGACCTGTGGCTGCTGTCCTCTTCCTTGGGGCAGGCAGGAAGTTGCAGTCACTTGGAGTTGGTATAATCTTTCAAAATTGCAGCTACAGTCATAGCAAGGACATTAAAAATGTGCCTGTGAAATACAAGTTCAATCCAACACATCTGCACATGCTAGCAGCTCCCCGCTAATGAGGCCTACTGGAGATTTTGCAAGCATATCATTCAGGATGAAAACCGGCTGGCTGTGTGTTACAAGGTGTGCTGGGGAGGGGATCTGGTGATTTAACACATGGTGAGAAAGCAGCTTGTGAGGCTCATTAAATCAATGGGGATTTCAGCCTTATACCTCAAATTATATGCCCTCTCTTCTAACATTCACCTTTTACTGTACAACACCCACGCCTTCCTCTTTTTTCCTCTTTTCTCTCTTTCCCCCCCCTTCTTTTGTTCCATCAGTGCATTTTCATGCCTTTCCAGTAACCACCAACAGAGCAGAAAATACCTGAGGTTTACAGGGAAACCAAAGGTAATTCACTCAGCAGAAAGTTTCTTTGTCCAAAATGACGGTTTCACTGTCCTCCGTATCACTTGGCAGTGTTAAAATTCCCCCAAAAAATTGCTGCTGGTGACAAGGCACTCAAGGACTGGGTGCTGTCACCATATCAAACCCTGAATAACACACACCTGGCAGTGGGAGAGGATGGTGATCCACCACATCCCGCTCCAACCCCCAGTGGTCAAGTACCCTTCCTCTGGTGCTGACACTGGTGGAGACTTTTTCCCCTCCCCGACTGACTTGAGCTCCAGATCTCCAAAGTGTGTGCAGAAGTGGGATGGTAGTCTCTCCATTCGCTCCTTCCTCATGCAAGAAAAGAGTGACATTGTTCCGGGTGTGAGCTCCGTGCCTGCTCCCCGATGGTGCTGTTTATGGGTGGTTGTCCTTGGCCACTCACCACACAAACCATATGTCTTGGTCCCATTTCTAACACTGCTGAACACACAGTTTGTTTGAGCAYCCCAGATACCACGCCAGCAGCGTAGGGATTGCATTCACAGTGTCCCCCTGAAGGTCCAGCCCTCCATGGCTTGCTCTCCCCACCTCTTCCCAACCCTGGACACGGCACAGGGCCATGGCTGGGAGCCAGGGAGGGGGCCGGCGGAGGGGGGACAGTGCGGCCACATCCTTGAAAGAGCCAAAGCAGAGTAGGTCAGTCATCTCTGCCAGCCCATGAGCGATGGCAATGAATTATAGCTGAGTGGGGAAGCAGCAGAGAAGCAGGGGACAAAGGCCAGTGGGGGGCCAGGCGCTGCCAGCGTCCTCCTGCCTTTGCATTGTGGTGGCGCAAATGGGAGTGCTCAAGCCCCCCATCACAGAGAGGGCCAGGAGAAAGAGGCTCTTCAAATGAGACTATTCAACCCGTTATGTCTCATCTCTTCACCAACAGTGCTCCAGCAAGGAGCAGAGACTGTCCATAAATTGCAGTTTAAATCTGTAATACCTCTTCACTAGACTGTCATCAAATGGTTACAGGTAAAATAACGAGACAAAAATGAAGGCTGAAGAAGGATTTTTATTGCTTTTCAAAGGTCTCTGTTGCAAGTTGCTTGCCTTTTATTTCAAAGACTGTGCTGAAGAGTATTAAGAAAGTGGGGGAAATACAGCCTGCACATGTGAAGTGTGGGAAAAACAATACTTTAATCACCACTCCTTTTTATAATGTAATCTTTCTCACATTTTGTTTCAGGGTGCTTTATTCTGTACATCTTTTGTAAGCATTTCTGATTTTCTGGAAGATTATGCTAAATGTCAAAATGTCTCTTTGGGCTCATAAAATGATGCCATAATAAAGCATCATTTTAACTTAGAATGGGTAAAACAACCTATAAAATAAAATGCAACATTTTGACATTAATTGAGAAAGTTACCTGCTTTTTTAGTTTCAGCAGATTCATGTCAGCATTAAAGAAAAAATAAATTAGGTTACAGTTTATTACAACATGTGATGACCTTTAAGTAATTTTATAGCACTTTATGGTTCTGCTGCAGTCTTCCAATCAGCATTGTGTCTGAGGGAAATGATAAGCAGACTTTCTTATTCCTCCAAAGTTCTGTTAATTTGAATCCCTACTCACCAAGCATTCCTGCTGCAGCCAGGTGAGTCAGTTTGTAGTACGGTTATTTGAGTCTTGTAGTGTCTTCCTGATGCCTTTTTTTATTTCCCATTTATTAACTTTTGAGAGTTTCAGATCTTTTTATTGCCAACTAAATGTGAATAAAAACTAAATTTGGCTACTACAACATTCAGACCTGTTCCTCTAACTTTGTACACCAGTAAATAGTTCTGCTAGAAACTGCGTAATTTTCCAACAAAAGACCTTCTTGTACTAGCTGCCATTTATAGAATGAAGGTACCCTCAAGGTAAATTTATACTGGCAGTCTTGATGCATGTTTACAAAATGCAGAACACCACACAAGCACATACACAGAAACACACACKAGGATGGTGTTTTAAAAAGGCTAAAAAATTATTTTAGAAAGTCTCTGCAGAAAGACACCCTGCAAGTTTTTCTAAGCGGGTTTTGTAATTTGTTTTTTTTAAAAGGAGATAAAAATGCATTAACCAAATGCTTCTAGCTGAAATTAAAATGTCCATGATACATTGCTTGAGTATAATAAATTCACCCCTTCTGTTTTTCCTGTGATCTAGTTATAACTGTCTTGGAATATAAAAGAAGATACATTATTTAAATTATACAGGTCACAATTGAACATTTTAGAGAGTTCAATAAAAAGGAAAAGAAAACAGTGATGAAAAACTGCAAAGCAAAGAAGCCAGCAACCAAAAAGGCAGTGAGGGACTGATGCTGCTGCCTTCTTGATAGTGGCTGGTAATGGCTCCTAAGCCAGAGGAAATCTCAAACCTCAGCTGACTGCTCAGATCAGTTTTCTTCCCAGTATATATCTGATCATTTCTCTTCATGCGTTAGAGCTATTATAAAGCATTGTAATTTCCACTGTCATACAACTAACAGAAAATATTTCTAAAGCTTAGCAGTAAGAAGATGTAATAGTTTAGATTCTATTGTCGTCTTTAATCTCCTGAAGCATTTAATTCCTTTTGTTATAATGAAAATACTATATTTCTGTTATTGTGTCCAGAGAATTCTGGTGAAAATTGTAAGTTTTCTCAGACAAAGTTGTGTTTGACTATTTCTCTGATGAGGTGAAAGGTCAATTCGCTTATAGTTTCCATGCTTCATTAAAATTCAGCTTCTGTGCTGTGTAATGTGGGTAATATTAATTTTCTAAACATTGATGTACAGCAGCTGCTAACTAATTTCCATAATGGTTGTTCTATTCTAAGGGCATTAAACCTGAAACAAGGTGGATCCAAATGGAAAAAAATGTAGATGATTACTGGCCATCTGCCAAAAAGATGCCTGGGGACGTGAAATTTCTGGAATCGCTGAAGCTTCATTTTGATCAAATATTCATATTCTGAGCCATGTGTCAACAATTTTACCATTTAAAGACAAGAAGGTTGCAGAGGGGAATACTGACACCGCTCTTCACATGGGAGTTTGCTTTCAGACTTCTTATAGAAATGAGAATATGTTGCTAAAGAAGAACGGAGTTAACATTAGGAACATTAAGATCTGCTCAAAGAAAGGTGCAAAAGAAACAGAGACAAGAATTTCTTCCCTTGGGAAAACGGAGAGTGTGGGAAGAGAGGTCATAGAAATGCACTCAGCTTTGAAGTCAAGCACAACCATATGCATGACCATTTGGGAAATGCTTCATGTATTTTCATTTCCACAGAATCACTATACTGCTGCCAGTAGACAGAACTATTTTTTTTAACTGAGGGAACCACAGTCCTGCCTTAATAAACTCACATGCTCAGGTGGAATCCCAGGCTTGAGGTCCTGAACTGGAAAACCAGCCAACACCTTCTGATTGTGTCCTGTGATCCTTTACTGTCTGCTCCTGAAACACTTCCTTCTGGGAGAAATTGCCTGCTGCATCCCATGCAGTCCCATCTGCCTATGGTCAAATGGTTCACCAAAGATCCACTTGTGATCAGCAATGAGTTTCTCCAGCAGACTATTTTTCTATTCCTGACAATTTCCCAAAACACCTCTCATTTTCTCTAGTGGATTTGATAAGTCATCTTACTCAAACACACATCAGACCACAAGGTTGGCAGAGGTTGTGGTTGTAGGATTCATCTTCATTACTGCTCTGGCTTGACTGCATGTCTCGGTTACACAGTGCCACACATGATGGAGGTGTTTGGGTCCTTCCCTAGATGACACCAATGCCATTCCCAGGGCTTATTGGTTTGGGTTCATCAGAGACAACCCAACTTCAACATCAAACCATGTTGAAATGGCAGAAATGAGGTTTTATACCTGCTCCTGAGTGCTCTAAACTACYAGGGGTTTGCATGTGGGAAATGTCATTTACAGCTTGACAGTGGTCTATTTTTAACCTTTAATTCCCTTGCCGTSTAGGCTCTCCTGATTTCAGCCTTTCTTCCCCTCCCTTATTCTCATCCCAGCAATGATTAGGTCAGCCACTGATAGGATTCAGCTCTGTGTAATCCATGGCGAGAAAGTTTTCATGAACATCAGAAGCAGCTGCCCAGCTTGTCTGGGAACTGCACTCACYACTTCTGAATATTCCTGTGGCTTTCTACCTTCCTTGTCAATGCCTTTCCCTGCATGCGTGCAGGCCTAATGAGAAGTTGCTCCATTGCTGATCTTCTTTAAACTAGACAGAGCTCTGTGTGGCAGTGCAAAACATGGACTTCATACTCTCAACCCTAACTGGTGTGTCGAGCAGCGACAACCTTTCTCTGCTGATGCAATGCATGCCAACGAAATCCCCATACCAAAATACTTTAAAAAGGTATTTTTGGTTCTTTGTGCTCTGGTTTTACAACACTAAAATGCCAAGCTGCATGCAACGGTGCATCTAAGCCACCTCCCTCTGGTCTAAGGCAAGATTAAATCAAGGTGAAAATCATGTGATATTTCAGTTTTCAGTAGTCTTAATGACTTAGCTTAGTTGCTTCCTAAGCYGAAAACTGAGTTTACACCTTTGTGAGTAATAGTCCTCGATGAATATTTCTTTTGTTAATTTATCTAACTGCCCTTTCAACTGCTTTATACTATGGCCCCAGTGAAATGAAATGAGAAATGCAGATTTAACTAATAAGACTACTCACTCTCTTACTTCTTTATATTGATATCTTTTGAACAGATGTRTAACACTTTTTTTTAAACTTTTAGAATAGTTCTTTTCTGAAATTAGGAGAAACATAATAATTCCCAGGAAAAATGTAGTATTTTATGAAATGTAGACATTTCTGTAAATAAGGGCTATGAACAAAGTGAAAAAAARGTCTTCTTAGCTTTAAATATAGCACTGTAATGAAAGATTATCATGTAGAAAATTAATGACTGTGTTTTACCAAGCTGAACTGATTCTCCCTTTCTGCCCTGAGAGAGGCCATTTGATTTTAACATCACTAAGAGAATCACATAAATTAAGGTACCTGTTGGGATGAGCCTTAGGAAAGGGCAATGGGCAGGCAGGGCTGGGAATGCTGCTCTCACTCTGCAGGGCTGCATCCCCATTGCTCTCTCTAGATGCAGAGGACTCGAGGACTGGTACCCACTGGCCCCTAATATCCCTGCTCTCCCCAGGGAGAAACAGGTCCAGAAATTAAACCCCCATTTTATAAGTAGGAAAACTGAATATTTGATGTAGAAAAATATGGATGAGATACACAGGCATTGCTTTGGCAGAGAACTAACAAGCTGGGAATGCCAGTACCCTTTACAAAAGTTGTACTCAAAGCAAAGGTGTTACCAACAAGGAAGGAGAAGACAGTTTTGTGTTTTCCATTAAAAGTGTTGTTATGGTGCTCTCTGTTCTGCTACACATTTTATTAGGATAACAATTTCAGTAAACTACATCTGGCTTTCCTGAGGGTGGTCCGCTCAGGTTAAACAGGCTGTCTAAAAATATCTCCTTTTTTTTTTTAACGTTCCTCCTTTTTATCTTCCTTTTGATGGCTTTTCATTCAAATTATTTCCTTTTTTTTTTTTTTTAAGATTACATTAGCACGTTTTCCCCTTAATTCTATAATCTTTTCAACTCTAGGTTCCTTTGTACTTTTTGCTTTTATACCCTTTTCTTCTCAAGTCCTTTTCATGTTTCCTCTCTTTTGTTTTTCCCTGGGAGCCTTTATTGTCATTTTATTCTTTATTTTTGGTCTTAAGCTGTACAGTAGGAAGTAATGCTAAGAAAATTGAAAAGGAAAAAGCTGCATAAGCCAATGTAGTAAAGAACAGTCATATACTGAGCCACAGAACAACTTACAAATGAAGGCACAGTGGTGAAACCCATACACTTTTGGTCTCTGCGGTGCAATACTCATGAAAAATAAAACAGTGACATTTCCTTTAAAAAAAAAAACTAAACCAAAAAAGTCAAGCCAATAAACAAATAAAAAACCCACACCTGTGTGTGACTATGACTTTGCTATAAAAATGGTCTGGAAATGGACCTCTTTCCGATGAGAATCTGAGCTAAATCTCTCATGCATTGAGATAAATCTATTTTTAAGGCACAGATGTGAGAGTAATTGCCTGGAGACTCCTACCAAGTGATCAGAACCTGACAGTGACKGATTTTGGCTTGTGCTGAAAGCTGACTTACTGTTTTATGAGTTAACAACTTATTGTTTAAATGCTTTAATGCTGATTTATGCCAAGATTGCCCGCTTTGTATAAAGAGGTATAAAACCAGCAATCTTTTACATAAATCACATTCCTGATAAAGTCTCTTTTCAACTGAGGAGACAAACATGGCCAATTAATATTGGGAATCTGGCAGATTGTTGCCACTATTAAACTGCACTATCTCTGTGCATCAAATCCTCTCCTCCAATTTTACGTTTTCATGCCGCAACTAAAATTGAAGAAAAATGGAAGTTAAAAAGAGGAGACTTAGAGCAGCAGTTCCCAGGGATGATGCTGCATGCGGCTGAGTGTTCGGGCACGCTCCCAGTCTCGCCCATCACGCAGCTGCAAATGGAAGCTGAGGACTGCCCAGAGCTCCGGGTTCGGGCTCTCACTGTGTCTGATCTCCTCACTGTGGCTGACAGAAGGACCTTTTCTTTCTTGCTTATTGTTTTTTTGCCTCTCCTTATGAGTTGCTCCATTGGTGCTGTTGGTTTTCACTCAGCCCAGAGCCATGAGCAAGCCCACTCTCCACTTYTGGCAGAACRATTCCTTCACTCCTGCAGTCTGTAAAAGCCTTTATACCAGAGATTATTTTGAAGTTTTTGATGGCATTAAGTATTGTTAAGATATATATGAAAACAATCTCACTGTTTCAGCATAACTTGGTGAAAAACTATTAGCTGAAGCTATGAAATGGGAGAAAAGAACAGAATTGGGTTGTGGGGTAAAGTCAATTCAAGCATTTTCTCATCAGTGTTTAAACCATAAGGTCAGGCAGGTTCTACATACATCTCAAGCAATAGGCAGGAGGCCTAGACTGGAGTTCACCTTCTGGTTTCTAGAACGAGTCAYTCACCAGCATTTGTAGCCAATAGGGCAATGTCGAGGTAGAATCAGTATCCCATCCACAGGTTTGAGCTGCAGCTCAAGCTCAGGCTTGCAACCACTCCGCTGCTCACCCGTTTTTGCACCAGGCCACTGTGGGAGGCAGAAGGCACAAAATGTCCAAAAAAAAGTCTAGATGGCTTCCACTATGGACGTGTGGGGAGAATGTGATTAGCCAGCTGCATCCAACTGTTCTACAAATATGTGCCCCCCAGCCAAAATTCATAAATAACCATCTAAGTTAAGTTCTTCAGTCAGAAACCCTGGCAGAATGATGCTGTCATAAATTTTTATGGAGACATAACCAGAGATGATGAGTTCTTGGGTTATGATGTTTATTAAAATGTTTATTGGAACCTTGTGGTACAGTAACAAATGGTATCATAAAACAAATTGGGCTGTTTCTAATCAGCAAAACAACACAAAACTGGGATATCTGAGAGAGAWACATTTTTTTTTCTTTCAATTTCCATTCCATGAAAAATTGCAAATATTTTTCTGTAATTCTTCAATCATTCTGAATTTAGAGCACTGTAGTAGGAAGGATGCCTCTTCTCCTATTCCATATATATTTCACCATCTATGCCATAATTATTTTGGTCTACTTCAGAGGTGACATATCCCTGTCTAAAATTTTCGGTACTCATGGCTTATAAACTCAGAGGAGACCACTGTGACTATTTAATATGTCTTGATATTTCATTCAGACTGTAACATCCTAAATTATTTTTTATTTGAGCTAGGTGTTTAGAGAGTTTAATTCAACATTTTTGAGGATCACATGGTCGATCATAAAATCTTGCAACCCTGCTTTCTGTGAGTCATGATCCCCTAGCCGTACCCAGTTCTTTTTGAGATGCAGGTCCATCTTAGCACATCTAGCTCTGAAGGTGTTACCAATGTCCTCTGTGTTGGGCTGTCATATTCCTTCTCTCTGCTTTCCTTTTCCCTCCTCACAAACCTCTGCTCAACCTGTCTGCCAAGACTGTAAATTCTTTGTTGCAGCAGCTTTCATGGCCAGAGCTTTTGTCAGCTTTGCAGGGCTGGCATCGTGGTGCTGTGGGGCTGGGGCATGGCTGACAGCTCCAGCTTGCTTCCCTGCGGCTTCTCAGCAAAAGCTCRAGCTGGCAGAGCACAGGCAGAGCTAAGACATCAGAGGGGGAATAGGGTAGAGATTCTGTGCAAATGCACGTGTTGGCTGGGACAGAAAGGTATCAGGGACCAGGAATGGCAATACCTGGGGAGAAGGGAGAGAAGGAAGGGGACTGAATGGTGCAAAGGCCCGGAAAGYTTCAGTGGTTTGGAGAGACTACAGAAGACTTTTGGTGGTGCTAGGTGAGAGTATAGGTTTGCTGTCTCCTCCTCCCTTCTCCCCATGAATCTGTGCCCTCACACAAATGGCAGGGGGAAGGTAAAGACAGGGAGAYTTGCCTCACGACCAGTCTGTTTCTCCATCCTGGTGAAATCTCCCCCAGCACCACACCCTGACCCCAACCACAGAGCAGTGGCACACCCAGCTATGTAGAGAGAGATGTCTGCTCTGAGAGTAGCTCAGGTGGCTCAGACAGCCGATCCCCATCCCTTCCAGGAGAAAGGACAGGCAAAACCAGACCATAGTGCCAAAGCTGCATCAGCCAGAGCAATTTTACAGGCACTGACAGGAAGTCATCCAAGACAGGTACCTGCTCTCCATGTGCCTGAACTTTGCCCAGCTGATCTCAAGGTGAAATTATAAACTCTGTATGTGTATCTACACATAATAAGGGATATCTTTTAGCTCTGAGGATGGTCAAATGAACTAGGAAAATCACTTTAAATAACATGAGATGTGGAAGCATATTTGATCTATTTATCAGCATTTAATCTAAACCTACTTACATCTGTTTCTGAACATCTGCAGATACGGAATTGAGGTTTAGAATGACTGGTGGTCTAGGCTGAGCGTATTTGTCATAAAAATACTCATCTTTTCCACAAACAATGCCTTTAAATTTGTGGAAAGAAGGTTCATGCTCACCCCAGCGTGAAGGAAAGCTGAAGCTGCTGTCACACACACTGTCACATCTCCAGCCACAGTCTTGCACGGGTACACAGTGCTCATTTTTCAGCCACAACTTCTACAGTTTCCTGCCTAACACAAGCTGTGAAAGGCACTATCTCCCTTTGACATGCAGATTTTCTGTTTACACATGTAACTTTTATCTTGGAGTCCAGGAGGTCCATCCCCATCAGAATTTTGTAAATCTTGCTAAGATTTTTTTCATTATCATTCTCTCTTAATGGTAATATGAATAATGGATTGGAGATAACCACAAGCTGCATTCAAATTTGTTGCAACATGTAACAGTTTACAGCATGTAATAACTATTATATATCAAAACTTCCAGTTTTTCTTTCCTGTTTTTATTTCTAAGAGGCTGGAAGGCATTACCAAGTCCTCACAGGTTTGTGCATTGGCACAGTAGTCTTCAGCGGGGATTTTTGTTAATCCTTGCAGAGATTGGCATGTGATGACAGGGGCTAAGCATGAAGAGAAGCACATTGGAGAAATTTAGGATGCTAAAGGCTTTTTTTTCCTGACACATAACAATTTAATATTCTTAAATTTTTAATATTATCTTGACGATGGAAAGGGATTACCTTGACCTATGGAAAATGGCTTTCCTTGTTCTGTGTCAGACAAAGATGTCTTGGACTGCCCTTGCATTCCACATGCACATTCACAAACACATCAAAATTTTTCTGTTGCAATCCGTACCTGTTGCAATCACCTTCCCTAGTGTGAAGTCGGGAAGATTTACAAAACTCAGGTTGAAAGTTTGCTAGAAGGTAGCACCTTGTCACTGAGCAGAGAGGCCAATGCCACCAACCTCTCTGTAGAGGAGATGTTCGATTTTTCTAAATTTGGACAACACAGTAGTCAACCAGGAGGCTCAGACCTGGCCCAGAGATACCATGTGAATATGTAATTAAAAGCCAAAAATTTCGATAACACTTGTTTTCATCATTGCAGATAGAAAGGAAATCATAGCAACATTGGCCCATGTTATTCTCTAAATATTTCCTTGCTATCCCAATTCAGTCACATCCATAATTTATTACCCTGTCCAACAAAAGACAAAACTGGCCTTTTTTTCATAAAATGGCAGCAGAGGATGGAAGGCAGGGACAAAAATAGGAAAAGGACAAAGTTGTACAMTGACTCTGAGACATGAGGCGAGGCAAGGCCAGAGCGTGCAGAGGAAATGGAGAGCTAGGGATGTGGCAAGGGGCTTCCTGGTGTAGGTGGCACGGGGAGAGCCATGGGTGAGACAGACAGGACTAAACAGCTATGTTTGAGATGGTCTAGAGGGGAGGAAGTGTAATCAGTGTTAATTAATTATGCTGTGYTTATTTTTACTCTGTTATTCAGTGCCCCAGGTGCTTTACTGGTGGAGAGGGAGGGCACACTAATAAATTGGTATTGCTGCTTATTATTGTGTACTAATTTGTAGCAGCAGTTTGTGGGCTTTTTTTTTAAGCAAGTCAATAAAGATAATATTCCTCAAAGGTGTTTTCCAGATAAGAAGGCAGTTTATCAGTACTCCCAAATTTCAGCCAGCTGTCATTAAGTATGTCTCCTCTGCTTGTGAAGGGCTTTGTAGCTGGGTCAGGGCTGCTGGAGCTGGCTGCAAGGTTGCTAAGGGAACCGCTCTGTCCTGAGATTCTTCTTACGCATCAAACTTTCATCTTGAAAAATTTCTGTAGGCAAATCGCTGTGAGATGAATGCTAATATGCTACACAACTGGGACAAGTGGGCTGAGGTATCTAGGACTGAATCACATTTGTTTGATTTCATTTTCATATTAGGTGTGTGCACAGTTGCATATCAAAGAGGTCATGAATTTATGGTATTACACATGCATTTGTACTTCTGATATACTGTACCACAGGGATTGTCTTTAATAATATTTCGGGGGGGGTCACCTAGAATTTTATGGAAGGTGTCGCACCAAAAAAAAAAAATCAATATAAATGTTACARGATCAACCTTAATTTTGATGGGCTCTGGATCAGGCTGAAGTGCAATCAGTCTCACTGAAGCATTTCTGTCTCTAACACAGGGAGTAACAGTCACTCAGACAAGCGATACGGGTTAAACTGCACAGCTCTTGGAGCTGAAAAATTTTGGACATGAATTTGAAACAAACTTGTCCTTGAGAAAAAGGCAGTAAGCCGTTTCATGTGTGCAGAGTAGATCGCATGTCAATTTTTCAGGTCTCACCTTACCAGAGAGGTCCATAGATAGTCTAGTGCACTGCACACCATTTATCTGTCTCAAAGAGTAGAAGGGTTGAGTCAACCCTGCTGGAATTTAAACCTTTGTTTCCAGGGTGTCTGGATATTTCAAAGTTGATACTGAGACTACTAAGCCAACCCCTCTGGCTTGTTTCATTATACAGTAGAGCAGCTTATAGTGAACTCTGACCTATAGTGAAACTGTTGAAAGTGAAAATCCAGAGCAGTTCCAATGATGGTGCTGGCTTCCAGCAAGAGTATAATTGGTTTATAAACAACAACAAAAGTTACAGAATTTAGTGTATTTTAACTATTCTTTGCTTCAATCCTTCTTTTAACACAATATTTAAATTTTCATCTTAAATTAGTCTTGCATTGAAATGACATGTCTACGACATAAAATACAGTCTGTCAGGAGAGGACTGTGATTCCTTTTGGGCCTCAGAAGTTCCCTTGTATTTCCAGCAACTAGCTAACGGGCTGATTTAAAATCAGTAAAAAATTAAAAATTAATGTTTTAAAAGATTCCTTGTCAATCATGATCCCTAGCCCTAAAGAATACAGGCTTGACAGACCATCTGACTAGTATGAATTGCTCAGCTCTGCAATTTGCAAGAGCACAGAAATCTGCTACCACATAGTCTTGTGTTTGGACTGAGGAGTCTGAGATTGATGCAGTTCATAAAGACAAACAAGTAACTTTCAATGGCTGACTTACATCAGCCTTCAGAAGATTGTAAGAAGTAAGTTTTGACCTATATCAGGATTAAGACCTGCAGCATTCCAAACTGGAGTAAATTAAACTTTTTTTTATATCGCCTGGCTCTGTTAGAAAATGCACTTTACAGGCAGAGTCTGGGCATGTGCCTCCACGTAGGGAAACAGGTGGTAGTTGAAGAGAGGATTACGCATTTTTCTCTGAAAACATGGTTCTTTGAAATTAGGTAATTCAGAAAAGTAGCATTGTTGTTATATCATGATGATCTATGGATATAAATGGTGGAAGGTTTGTAGGGGAAGATAATATCTCTTAGACCCAGCAGATTGTCAGAAAAAGCAGACAGCCTTTCAGCTATGAGAGCCATTTTTCAAAGCTGAAATAAAAGCAGCATGTTCAGTGTTAAAGGCAACTGAACAGTTGGTCTGAGGTTAACTTGATTARTTAAATAGTTAGACTATCTGGGCAAGAAAGTGGTGGGTACCCGCGGAGCATATGGGTGGTGTGAGCAATGAAAAAGCTGATAAGGTCATTAGCTCCTATTGGGCAAAAAGAGAAAAAGACAGGTAATTCATTGCCTGTGATAGATAGAGGGGTTTGGGGAGGGAATTACAATGTGCTATAAAGCCAATCTCTCTGTTTAGTCTGTAATTTTTAGTGTCCAGCTGGGGTGTGTATTTTACTTCCCACACTCCTCTCCTGAAGGTGCTCTGCATATCCCCCTGGATGGTTAGGCCTGAGCAGCCACAGATGAAACTGCTATTTTGCAAAAGAAAGAAAAAAAACCACAAACCTGCTGCTAACTCTAAGCTTCTGTCATTTACTGTTGAACTCTGTGAGTTTTTCCAGTGTGTGGTTATTGCACTTTTACTGCCATGGAAACAGCCAGGTATCTGCCTCACTGGACAGTACATAGCATGTTCTGGGTTGTGTTTGTGCAGGAATCAGAGGGTTTGATGCTTCTGTAGTGGTTCATCTAACATCGTGGACATGGAGATATGTTGGCAGGTCTCACATGTTGCTCAGATGCAGTATGGCTCACAGAGCCATCGGAATTTTGATTGGAAGAGTGCTCAGTTAGTCCAGAGTCCTGCTTAAGCAGGTGTATGGCAAACACCAAATCAGACTTTGTGGCTCTGTCTAGCCAAGCGAGTATTGAAAACTTGCACAGACAGAGATTCAACATCTCTCTGGGAAGCCTGTTCTACTGCTGTCCTGTGCTCCTAATGAATAAGTCATTCCTGATGTCCACTCTGAATCTTTAAATCTGTGATTTGCAGCCATTGCATGTTTTTATACCATCTGCTGTCTGCTAGAAGATTGTGGCTGTGTTGGCTTTGCAATTCCCCTTCAAGCTGTTGTAGGCTACTCTTAGATTCTCCCTCTATCGGTCCTCTTTAGCAGACTAAACTCAGTTCCTTCAATCTTTTTTTAATGGCCATATGCCTCAGGCTCAGGACTGTCATGGTGCACTCCACCAAACCTTCCACAGCTTTTAGGAGGTGCATTCTGCATCATCATCCATTTTGTGGTAAAGATATTGGACAATATCAGCCTTATTATCAAACATTTGAGCACTCTTCTCCTGGCTGCTGTCTTCACCTTGAGACATTGATTACTATCTTTTCAGCCTGGTGGCCCAGACAATTTTCAGTTCATTTAGGACTCCATTAGTCCAGCCTATTCTTCTTCAGTTTCCAGACAGGAAGGATACAAGCCCACATGCACCACTCAGTATCCATGCCACCAGTTCTTTCACCACAGAAAGGAATCAGGTTTTCTAAACACAGAATCATAAAAATATTGGAGAGTTTTGATTGGAAGTGAACTCAAGATCATAGAGTCTAGGATTCGGCTTAAGGCAGAGCTGACTTCAAAAGTGAGATCAGATTGGTCAGGGACCTGCCCAACTGAGCTTTGAATATTTCTGATTACTCCAGTGACCAAAATTGCCATTTCTATAGCAGGTACTATTGCCAGACACTTTCAAGAACTCTCTGTCTCTGCCTCCTCTATACTTACCCACTAGGTGGTAGAAATCAACAATCAGACTTCCCTGTAACCTTCTCTTCTCTGGGCTGAACAAGTCGTGCTCCTCCCTCTCACCCTGGTAACTCTTCCCAAGACTCACCTTAATATGTCAGTTTTTTCTTTATACTGTGGACATCGGCGTGGTCAAACTGGTGTTCCAGATGTGGCCTCACAAGTGTCAAAAAGAGGGAAATAATCACCAGCCCACCCTCAGCCTGCTAGCTGTAATATTTTAATGTGGTCCAGTACTAAATTACACAGTCCATCTCCATAACTATTATTTGCTTTATTAAATCTGTTGACTGCTCCTGTTTACTACCTGTCCTTCATGTGTTCAGAAATGGATGTGCTCTGTTATTTTTCTAAGGACTGAAGTGAGGCTGATCCTCCTTCTGGTCTTTCTGAAAGTTGGGGGCTACATCAGCCCAGTCATCAGGGTTTCCCCCCAGACACCACAATTTTTCAAAAATTATGGCAAGCCTCACAAGCATATCAGCCATACCTTTCAGCACCTGCTGGAGTCTCAACCAGCCCTACAAATTTTACTACACTGTTGGCTTCCCATATAGCATCAGTGTGTGCAGACATTTGGGAGCAGGTTTTACCTGAGACAAAGAGTCATTGATCGCTTCAGCCTTTTCTATACTGTCCATTACCAGGTTTTCTTCCATTCAGAAATGGATGGACATTTTCTCTTTCTTTTCACTTCTGACATGCTTGTAAAATCATGTCTTGTTAGCTTTTATGTTCCTCTCCAGTTTGAAATTCAACTGGGCTTTAGTCTTCCTGGTTTTGTCCCAACATGTCCGAGCAGTACTTTTATACTTTTCCTTTGTTATCTGCCCTTGTTTCCACTTCTTATGCGCTTTGCATTTTAGTTCATTAAGAAGCTCCTTGCTTAGCCAAGTGGACCTCCTGCCAAAATTCCCAGTCTTCCTGAACAATGCCCTGAATCAGTGGTGCATGTTGATCTCCAGGAAATTTTCTTTGGGCAATGAACTGAGTGAGACTGGAGGGGGTGGAGAGGGTGGAAGGAAATGTGCTGCCAATTTATTTCCCAATGATGGAAATAAATTCCAGCTTTCATCAAGTGTGGATGATAATTCAGTATTATTTTCAAGGCTGAGGTGTTGTGCAGTTAGCTGCATACAATCCATGTGATTTTCAAATGAAGAGACTTTGTATATGGAAGTGTTGTGGTTTGGTTACATATGGGGTCCATTTCCACAGAATTGCCTCACAGGTCATGATCCTATTTTGGAAGCTCAGGTGAGGAGGGCCTGGAAATTGGGTAGATGTTGTAATATTTCCTCAAAGCTAATACACTGGTGTTCCAGGTTCTGAAAGCATACCCCAACACTTTTGCTTTAAATTATTGATTGGTGGCTAAATTATTGCACTGATCTTGGCTCTGTGTGTATTCCATCTGTTCTTTATGTTGCTGGTTGTGACCAGCAAATTAGTATTTTACAAAAGTGATTAATGAAGGTATGGTAGAAATCAATAGGTATTCTAGGTTTTCAATCCAAGTGATGAAGTTTTCTTAGGTTTTTTGGTAGTTATTTAGAATCTCTTTTTCATGGTAACTCCTACAGCCTATTGGGTAGCACCCTGTTCTTCCAGTTGTGAAAATATCTGAAGAAACGTTTGTTATTGAAGGCAAAGTTGGGGGAGCTACAGGTAAAATGCATGAGCTGGTCTTGGTGCATAGTATTACTTCTCTCCACAATGCTCTTCTTCCTGTCCGTATCTTTATCATACTCGAGACTCCAAAACTGGATCCAGGACTGCAGCTTTGGTCTCATTGGTACTAAGTATGGGGAAACAAAAACTTCCCTTTCTAGTCTTGCTGGCTACACTATTGCTAGTACAGCCTGTATGTGGCTGGTCTTTGAGGGCTCGCTGCTGAATCAAGTTCAACTTCTTGTTCACCAAAGCCCACAAGTCCCTCCAGCTAAACTTTCCAGTAAAAAGTGAGGCCAAAAACTGGAATTTAGCACCTGAGTCTTTACCATGCCCCTTGTAACTACGTTTCTTGCTCCACTGAGCCTTGGGGCCAGAATTTTCTTTTTTTTTTTTTTTTTTTGCTGCCAACTTACATCTATCTGCCCTTCACATCACTTGCAAGTTCCAGCAACAGTTGAATGTTCTTAATTCCATCCCTGCAGGCTCATGCAATGTCTCCCTATTACTCCTGGTTCCTATTTCTTCCTTCCATGACCTTGTCTTTTGCACTTAATCAGGAGTTTCCTGCTCATTCATGCTGGATACCTCCTTATTTTCTTGACTTTCTGCTAGTCTAGAGACAAAATGTGAGAAGGGACTTTTGTTCAGAAGAAATCTTTCTCTTGGCTTCTAAATCTGATAAGTTCGGGAATCAAGCAAGAAAAAATTCATACTAAGAACTTTCTTTTTTTTTCAATTTACTTTGATCAAAATATTATTAATGATCTCTACTAAAAGAAACCTTCTTTCCATGAAAATGTGCAGTATGGAACTGACAATCACCAAGGACCCAAAAGTGATTCACTTCGGAATATTTTCCAGTTAAGACATCCTAAGTTGAAAACCATCTTCTATAAACCTTCAAAAAATTGATGTGGGAGAAATAGCTATTCTAAGGTCTCTTACTTACGCAGGTTGGTTCTGAAAAGTCTGCTGAGACATGTTTTATTTGCCCTTGCACGTTTCTTTCCCGTACGTTTAAATATAAGTTTCGTGTTTTGAGTCTCAGTTGCTTGTGAGGATATTTAAAATATATTCTGGTTTCACACCTAAAATAATGCTCATGCCACTGTATGTAAGACTTGATTTTGCACAGTGAAGTTCCTACAAATTAAGTAATAAAGTAAAAGATTTTAAAATATCTGAAAAATCAATTATGAGCATACTTGTATCTTCAGCTAAATATAAGCAGAATGAAGTCCCAGCTCTTCTGTGATGCCATCCCACACCCTGTGTTCAGCATCATGTTGAAGAATGGTGAAAACAGTCCCTGATGCAATTCACAGGTGTCTCATCACATGCACATGCAGAAGTTTGATTTGTCTTATAGAAGTGAGAATGGTTCTCTGTTACAAACCAAACTACTTTTATTCACACTCTTTAGCAATTTGTAAACTTCTCAGGGGAGAGGGAGAAGGGATATTGTGTTTTTTTAAAGTTAAGAGTTCAATGTCTGTTTTAAAGTAAACCCTATACTGGAATTTCAGCTCGGGCTAAAAAATGGTAACAGCCAAAGAAAGGAACCTGTGACTTGGGTCAGGATCTTGTAGCCCATGTTAGCAATACAGAGACCCTTTGTATATTGAGAGACTGGATTTCATTTCAGTCTGCACTATCAGTGCTTCTACTTCTATTTATTGTCCTCTTGATTGGAGGAAAACTATGTACAAAATGAAACACATGTACAAAACAGGCAAAAATAAAAGGAAAACCCRGAGATGTCCAGGACTGACTGGTGATGAAAAACCAGTCTTGTAACCCGCCATTAATTATTCAATTTCCATGTTTGTTGCACATGAGTGATTAATATCCTTCCCTTTTGATAGGACCATAATATAAAGAGGTGTATAAGGTGATTCCCTGAGACAGCAACATGCACAGTGCTGAGACAGGAGGAAAAGGGAAAGGTTTCACAGAGAGAAATACAGATTCGTCTGGATTTCATTTCAGTCTGCATTAACAATGTTTCTACCTCCACCACTTTTCTGTACTCTTGACTTGGTGATGTCCTTTCCTTACTACTAACCCCCTCCTCCAGTTTGAGGGCTGCACGAATCTGCCTAATCCTGTCACAAAAGTGTTGCAGGTACAAATGAATGTCCTCTCACTGCATGTTATACCACAAAGTTATTTTACTTCCATTACACCTACTCTGCTTGGGAACAGAGTAGAGATCTTTCATCGAGTATTTCAAGGTTAAGCAAGCAGTGGTCTGCTGGCAAGAAATTTAATTTCAGATTTCAATAAGCATTTCCTTTTTGGGTTGACTGCCAAAATCATAACAAAGCCAAAAACTTTGAAGAGAGTAGAACAGATGGCATACGGGTTTTCAGAGCTCCGCTATGATACTGGTCATACTTGATGCCAAACTGTTGTGCCTTAATTTTCTTACATGGCTACCTTGCAGAGAGCATATATGTCCAGTTCCAGACCTTGATGGGAACCAAAAATGAAGGCAAAGTATCTCCTCAAACAGAAATCATCTGGCTTCATTTTGCATTCTGCAAATTAGCACCTCAGTGCCTATCATTACAAGTCTGGGGAATGACTTGGTTCCATTAAAGTGTTTCCAAGCAGTTAAGTAGAAAATGTAGCTGGCACCAGTTGAAAAGTCCCTGAAATCAGTTAATTGCTTCACTCTGGCAATGGCATATTCGCTCCCTTGCTGTGAGCTCCATGGGTTGTTCTGCTTCTCATGTCATTCATCTACTTTTGGTCTTGCAAGCTTCAGCCTGCTCACCTGCACTGCTGCAGGGAGGTCAGAGTGGACACAGAAAACCTCATTCAGCCCCAGGACCTTTCATTCAAGTCTGCATGATGSTCTTACAGAAGAGCATTCTGTCTTACTGACAGGACAAATGCAAGAAAGTCCTTGCTAGCAATGGGCTAAGTGCTTCTGGGATAGATATAAGACTTTTTGATGGCCCAGATGGCTTGCAGCAGGATGGAAGTAGAAAAAGCACTAAGATTCTTAGCAATGAGGAGAAGGAAACAACATGGGTCTCTCTTCCCAAGTATCAAGTGACAGAACAAAAGGAAATGGCCTCAAGTAGCACCAGAGGAGGTTTAGATTGGATATTTGGAAAAATTTCTTCACTGAAAGGGTTGTCAAGCATTGGAACAGGTTGCCCAGGGAAGTGGTGGAAGTGTCATCCCTGGACGCATTTAGAAGATATGAAGATGTCGTGCTTAGGAGCATGGTTTAGTGGTGGACTTGGCAATGCTGGGTAACAGTTGGACTCGATCTTAAGGGTCTTTTCCAACCTAAATTATTCTATAATTTTATGAATGTAGGTGAGGTGCCCTTGGAGACACTGCAGTGCCTGCAGGAAGAACATGGATGATCATCTCTGGTGTGCTGTGTTGGCTATCCACTGCAATCTTACAAGTGCCTGCCTGAAAGCATCACATACCCAAGAGTGCTGAACTTCTGCCCATGCCTTGTGGCTGTTGTCCCAGGGTCGCTGACGAAATCACGGCACGATCACAATTGAGAGTCGGTGAAAAGTGCATAGGTCGATTTATTTATTAATATAAAGACCTGTTTCATACCTTTAGTGTGCTTGAAAGTCATAAGGTCATTGGTTCCTGGCCATACACCTCTCAGGATGATTGGCCAGGACTAGTGCAACGCCTTACTGAAAATATTGTGCTTTCAATATAATAACAAGTCCAGAAGTGTATGATATGAAGAAGTGTCGTTAGAAAAACATCTCGCTTGTTTACATAGCTTGTGTGAGAAGACAGCTTCTCAAAGAGTGCAAAATGCTAGGGAATTTCTCTGCTGAGGGCTTTTCAGCATCCACAGTGCCTCCGTTTTACATCAGAGCTACCTGAGTGCCTATGCAAAGGTTTCCAAATATACTAAAAAATATCATGTGTCAACAGAAAGAAACCTCAGCTTCAGGTCCATTGCACTTGCGAAATAACCCAGCGTTACTCCTCAAGAAGGCCCCTGCAGGAAGCGCTCCTGCTTCCCTTGGACTGTGCTGAGTTCAACTACATTCGCAGCTGTATCCACCTTTGGCAGAGTGGCTGGTGCAGGAGTCCAGCCTGTGCACTGCTTCCCTGGAGAGATGCTCTTCAGCAAAGGTTARGAGCCACCTCTGTTCCCATTCAGCAACAAAGCTCTCTCTGAGAGCTTCTCTGGGGCTGTACGCTCAAAACCTGATCAATTCACTTGGTGCTTCTTGTCTCTCCTTCATCCTTCTCCAGCCATCCCTGCTGCTCTCTAATTCCTCTGCTTCTCATGAAGAGACTATTGCAGCACGGAAGGCAGCAAATGCCTCTCACCGTACAGACAAGGCACATGCTTTTATTTTGGCTGATGCCACTTGCTATGCTTGCAGCAGAGGCTGAGAGTATTTTCACACCCAGGCCAGGGCAGTTTAGCTACTCCTCATAACTATGCTCAGTGAAGACTAATGTTTACAGCCATATGATAACGTTAAGCAATGAATGTTCTGCTTCTTCTCATTTCAGTTTAAAAAGTAAAATAAATAATACGATCAAGTAAATGGAATGCAAAAAATGTCCTTGCCGTGCAAGACAGAATCATAGAATTGTTAATGTTAACCCAGCACCACTGTGTTCACCACTAAACCATGTCCCCGTGTGCCATGTCTGCACATTTTTTGGGTGATTTCACCACTTCTTTAGGCAGTTAAATTCTTCAAAAAGACAGAATTTGACTTTCCAGGTTGGCTGAGCCCTGCCACAGATCTTCTGTTCCTGCTTTTTCTAGTACTCAATAAATATATTAAGATGGTAACAACTACAATACTTGTCTATTAAAATGCTCGTGCCTTTGTGCATCAGAGTTCACCATGTCACTATCTATCTACTGACAACGGTGGTACAGAACATATCAAAACAGTACAGTAAATCAAAAATGGTAATAAATGACCAGTCCCACTGTCCTACTTACTACATGTGTGCTCCTCTCAAAAGTTTATCATATATTCAGTCCTTATATAGGCTGCTGTGCCTTTCTGGTTAAATTAAAGCAAACCAAGATTGTTCATTTCCATCTCTAAATTAACACACAAGGCAAATTAGAAGGTAGGATAATGCTCTCTGTCAAAGAACTTGTAGACAGAAGAAGCAAAAACACACTGCACAACCTGGCTAAAATTCTGTGTGTTTACCTCTACAAAAGAAGTAAAAAAGAATCTAAGTACCTCTCAATTAAAACAAAACAAAACTACCACAACTACTACTACTACTGAAACTAAGTATTGCTGTTTATAGTTGTATAATTACTGAATTTTCTCTACCTTGGACTGTTCTCTGCCTTTCAGTGTTTGGTGTGACTGACACATTGGATATTGATAAAACATCATATTTTAGAAAATCATTTACAGATAATATAAACACATCCCAGATTTTGAGATCTTTTATTTGTTTTTCACTAATCTGGTTTCCTGTTTTTGCGGTCTCCTCTCCTCTGAAGAATATAGCGTGGGGATCTGGAGTCTGCCTCCAGGTTAACCCTTGACACTTTTAAATAGGATTTTTAATACCCACATCAGAATATATTAATGAAGGAAATCCAAAACTGCTTTTCAAGCTTGTGTGTCATTCCAGGCAAGAGATAAATGCTTTCTGCATGCATTTTAAAGATCACTGCAAAGTGACAGTTAGTGGAAGTTCAGAAGAACTATCTTAGACATGCAGGCAAAGAAAAACCAACAAGATACCAGTGGCACTCTTAGGGACCGAGAGGTGAAGTAGCATCCTCCAGGCCCAGCTCTGTCAGATGCTCTCAGAGGAGAATGCTGGGGGAAAACATTGAACTGAAAAAGTAAGTGATTTACAGCCTCATTCTCATAAAATGGGTGTCATTGTTCTTACAGGCTAAAAAACCGGTGCAAGTATATGGGCCACTGCGCTAAAAATGCAGTACAAATGAATTTCCATAATCTCAGCCAGGAAAATCCTGCAGCTGGGAATATCTTAGTCCTGCAACGAAGGAGGCTTTGATATATGTATCATGTATCTGTTGAATGAATTGGTACTTCAAAATATATCTTTTTAATGTAGAGAAATGACAGGCAGGACTTGAAGATAAGCAAAAACATTAGGATTAATTTTGTGTTATTTCACCTTCATTTCATTTGCACTTTGTCTGCCATTCTTCTCCTTCTCAAGGATTTGGGCACTAAAAACCAGTGTAGCGATTAAGACTATTTTGGTGTGGTTTGTATTGATTTTTTTCTCCCCTCTATAATCTGCATGTCTCACAGCCAACAGCTGAATCCCAAGCAATTACTTCAGTATTGCTTTATCATATGTGTCAATAAGGTTTAATGCACTGCCATTCATTGAACTGCTGAATCTGGGCTTGGAAAAAAAATAAATTATCTTCTGTAAAACATGTGCACCAAACAGTAATGATAACCACAACTCCCCTAATCAAATATTTCTCTATCATCCTTATGGAGCTTCTGCTTCTCAAGTTTCACCAGAGTCTTTTTCTTTGAATCATTCCTCAGCCTACCCTGGTTCACAGTTTCTGCATAATACAGCTATTCGTGCTGCTGCAGAGCCTGCTGATTTCCTATTAGTGCACCTGTAGATCCCTAAATCTGCTGTCACAAATGCCCCATGAGCAACTGACAGTTTTCCAGATTTTAAGAATTCTTTTTTCAGATGCCTAAAAACACAGATGGGTATCTAGTGGGATTTTCAAATGCCCATCATGACCTAGATCTCATAGCTTTTATAATTTCTTCTACATTTTCAGAAGATAGTTTCCCCTCTTTGTCAGGCCTTCAAGGTCAAGCTGGTACACTGGCTAAAAACACAGAGAGGAATTAAAATCCATCTTTGCAAAGCTGATGACATTTGAAATCTTCAACGTCTATTTAGGCCCTGTTGAAAATGGAAAAGCCCTCTTTMTATTAAGCCATATTGTTTACCTAATAAATAAAATGTGACTTCTGGTTTTAGAAGAAATTTCTATTTTCTTACAGTTTCTCATAATATGTAACTTCCTGCAGAGCTACTGCATCATTCATCCAAACTCACAAAAAGCAACAAAAGAAAACATAAATACATGAATAATCAGACCTGTGCATATTAAATCACTAGACATTGTCCATCTGCTGATGACAAAGAGCTGATATAACTTGAGGGGATGTACTTTGGCATATATCATGAGACATCTACATTCTGCAAATAGGTATATGTATAACTGGAATTTCTTACAACAACAGAAAAAAAGCTATGAATAATTTTTTGCAGATTAGGATCATATAAAATGCACAGGTTTTTGTAAAGTCTCACAAAGGTACATAACTAACTTGTACTGCAATCTCTTGGCAACTGAAGCAGGCAGGAGGCTGCATGTTCTTTGGACCACCAGACCTGTGCAACTATAATTGCTCTTTTTGTAGCATGTCAGGATCATACCTGGCAAACTCTGGTACTCAACTAATGAATAGCAACCACCCCATTTTATTTTGTACAGAAAATGGTTCTGGGCAGAGTTTCAGCTGACAGATCTTTCCTTTGACATCTCTTGGTGTCAGCTTCTTTTTCCTCTCCAGCCAGTCAGTGAGCAAATCGTGGATTTTGGGAGTAATCGAGCACTGAATGAAAGAGATTAATACAATCAAGCATAAAATATCAATGCAATTGAACACAGTGGTCTAATGTCACTCCTGCCTTCAAACATACCAAGTATATGCAATATTTAAGTCTGAAATTCTTTTTATCTTGGTTTCCCCAGGAAATGAGGAAATATATTTGCAAATACGCTGCATCTTCAGACACATTTCCTTCTCTCTCTCCAAACAATGTTGAACCCTAAAGACCAACTTTATTTAATAATAATTATATCTAATACAAAGATGGTGATCTCAAAACATTCAGCTTTCATAAGAAAGACCTCACTATTGACTTCACTCTATTGATTGCAGTGAACCTACTTCTCCCTACAGACAGGAGCAACCCCGTGTTTATGGCTCCTTCCCCAGCCCTCCATCAGCATGCCACCAGACCAGAGCTTACCTGGAAACTTCTCCTTTCCAATGGATTTGGATCAGTAACAGTTAAATGGAAAGATTCCACTCAGCACTGCTATGGGAGTTTTCAATAGGCATTTTCATTTTCTGGAAATTTCAAACAAGTGAAAAGATCAGTATGGGACTATTTTCTGCCAAAAGAATGCAGAATACATAACCAAAACAATTAAGACAAGGTAGAAAATATTGCTATATTAGATACATTACTCCCAGGTCTCCGGGAACATTATTTTATTTTAAACATGGTATTGCAAAGTACATATAGAGGAGCTCATCCCTAATATCTCTTTTGCCTCTTGACTGGTCCTCACATCATCCTTCACTGATCCTTGCACCATCACAAGATGGAGTGCAGCAAATTACATCCACCACCAGTCAACTCCAGATGCTAACAGCTACTAATTAGTAGGGGAGAGAGGGAGAACACTGTTTTGCTACCTGTTGCCATAGCATTTAATAGACTCTGCTCCCTCAAACCCCAGTTTCCCATCCCTCCTGCCCCACAGGTGCCATTAGTAGAGAATAATGGTTCCCAAGCTGAGGTCTGCAGATCAAAAATGAGCTGCAAAGCCACACTTTGAAAGTTTTCCTAATTGGTAGCACACACGTGTTTTCCCAGCTGCTGCAGAGTATTAATGCTCCCGCTCTAGCTGGGTGAAAGCAGGTATATTCTCCAGCATGTGAAAGGCCCATGTTAGGTCCAGCTGCTACTTATTTGTCTGGGGAACTTACAGCAGAGGAGTTCAATAGAGGAATTTCTTGTTTAGCAGCAATATGTTGCTTCAATAACAAGCTGTATCTAGAGGCAGTACTTCAAAACTTTCCTGGTTCATGTTATGAGCTTTCAGTACTGTCAAACCAGGACAAAACCTGCATGTTGTCATATACTTTTAAAACACACTCATGGCATTTCTGAAATACAATTACATGAGACTTCTGTTTGTTCATATGTTTGGGTTCTGACTTTTTGTCTGTGTTTGCTGAACATCCACTTGTACCCAGGGAAAGTGATATTTATTTGAAAGAAGCTTATTGCTGAAAGTCTAGGTAAACCTGTGTTATGGTTTAAACCCAGCAAACAACTAATCCCCACACAGCCATTCAGTCGTTCCCCCAGAAGCTGGGGGAAGAGAATGGGAAGAGTAAAAGTGAGAAAACTCATGGTTTAAGACAGTTTAATAAGTAAGGCAAAAGTCACACTCACAAGCAAAGCAAAACAAGGAATTCATTTACCACATCCCATGGACAGTAGGTGTTCAGTCATCTCCAGGAGAGCAGGGGTCCCTCACCTGTAATGGTGACTTGGGAAAACAAACATCGTCACACTGAACATCCCCCCCTTCCTTCTTCCTCCAGTTTTGCATGCTCAGCATGATGCATGGTATGGGATATCTCTTCAGTCAGCAAGATCAGCTGTTCCAGCTGTTTTCTCTCCCAGCTCGTTGTGCACACCCCCAGACTCCTTGCTGGGGGGGTGGTGTGAGAAGGTGTGAGAAGCAGAAAAGGCCTTGGCTCTGTGTAAGCATTGCTCAGCAATAGCTAAAACATTCCTGTGTTATCAACACAAATCCAAAACACAGCCCCATACCAGCTACTATAGAGAAAATTAACTCTATCCCAGCCAAAACCAACACACCTGTCAGATGCTGAGACACAGAGGTAGCTATTACTGATATGTCCACTGACACCACGAAATCTTTCTTCTACAGAATTGGTTTATATGGAAAAGATTTATTGAGTGAAGTGCTAGGAAATTCAAAGACTGACTGGCCTGTTTTCTGTATTTGTTCACCAAAATTGGATCCTGTTACTGTTTGCTATACAGAAGATGGAACATACGTGTTTCAAAATGCCTATATTAATTACATTTGCACCGTAGCAAGAATTTTGTGAGAAATACTAGTCACAGAGTAATACTAAAAAGACAGGAAATCGTTAACAACTTTTATCACTGGCAAAAAATGAACAGCATATAGCTTGATCTAATAAACCTGTTCTATTATTCTGAAGAAATATCCCTTATAAACATAACAGCTATAAATGGGGTTCATTATATTCATCACTCTGCATGAAGCAATTTACTACTCTACTTTATCAGTGCATGAAATATGTAACTTTGTAGGCTATATTTTTATGTTCACATGATCAGGTAAAATTCATACTACTTCAAAATAACGTCTTTTTAAAAAGTTGTTGAACAATACAGTATCATTCTCTAAAATTCTGGATGAATTTTCCTTCTGTATTAAATGGGTAATTATGGCAAGAACTGGCCTTCCTCCTCCAGACCCTACAACACCATTTGCACGTATAATTGAAGCTTTCCCTGTCACTGTAGACACAGAGGTATTCTTGGCAGTCGCAGCAGAGGATGGAGGGATTTCCAGCTTTCCCTGTCGATTCTCTACTCTGGTTTTATGTCTTGGGTTTCCAGTTTCTTGTATGATCATTTAATCTACTCCCCTTTGTCTTACTGTAACTCTTCCTTCATTATCTCTTTTCCCTTCCTCCTGTTCCTTTTCACCCAAGTGCACCTTCATTCACTCACCTTCTCTCATATTATAAAACCATGGGTCCTGGGGTATTCCAGCTCATCTCATGCTCTCTTTGGCTTTGCTAGTCTCTTGTTACATGTCCTTGCAACACTGAGAGCACAATGGTCACCATACACTGAAGGAAGCTGAAGCACGCTGAAGAACTCAAGCACAGGAATTAACTTCCTTGAATTGATTTTAAGATTCAGCTGATAACAACCTCTGCTTGCCTTCCCCAAATCTCAGACCCAAGTGTCAGCTCTGATAACTCTGGTTTTTAATCAGTTAATTTGGATGAAAGGTTTAGCTGAGTCCAGCACACTTGCTCAGGAGGAAAGGACACCAATGTTACTTGCCATAACATATGAGCCAACAAGAAAACACTGGAGTTTCAGGAAATGCCTGTGCTATTACAAGTGAAAATAAGTCCCACTCATCACAGGAACAAAATCCATTAAAGAAAATCTTATGTCATAGTTTTTTGCTGTACTGAAAATCTCTTGTAAACATTACAGGGTAGGCTGATGAGCTGTCAAGGAAGAAAGAAACATTGTCAAACTCACGTCAACTCTCCAAATTCCTGTCTGCTGGGAAGCTTTTCAAGATGATGACAAATGGCCACTCTGCACAGAAAACTAGACTCAGCTGCTATCTACTACCCAGGTTCAGGATGAGGTAAGAGAAGATAGAAAAAAATCCTAGAAAAAATATCACCTTCATAAATTTCAAACACCCTCTTTGACCCACAAAATTCCTGCATTCCTGCTGCAGGGTGTGGGTGCAAAATGGTGCTGACTGACTTGTGGGTTTTCAAGTCTATTGAGAAGTAATAAAATATAGCTGAAAAAAAATCTAACAATTCAAATGACAAGAGCTTTTTACCAAATCTCTTCATATAGGTGCCAGGACATGAATCCCTTGGAATCTTTCCTCTCAAAGTAATGCCTGTTCCCGCTTCCACCTGATGGGAAACTGCAGAAGGCTGCCTCTTAAAGACACAGTCAGACAGTCATCAGTTACACAGTCTCAGAGGGCTGTGTTTCAATCAATATAATTACCCCYCTCATGCCAGGAGCTCCCACTCCATCAAGCAGTTTAAATCCAGGGGCCAGTCTCCAGTGTGGCAGGTGTTGTGCTGCTATGCCATGCTCTGTGGTTTAAAAAGAAGGTAAACATCCAAAGCCAAGGAAAAAAAAATTTCTGGAGCATTGTGAGGGGTCATAATACACTAGCAGTGAGAAATGAAAATCATCCCTTTCTCACAGAAGAGAAGAAAACTTTTTATCATCTGTTAATGCAAAGGAAACATTTTCTGATCCTTGGTTTGTTTTTTTGTTTCCTTAGTCTGAATATACAAGCTCAGTTCTCAATTAAAATGTTTCACTTATTTCTGCTTACTGCTTAGAAATCAAAGCAATGCGCTGTATTGATTTAAAGGGAAAAAAACAATGCTTGACAAGGACAGGACTATCAAAATTAGTTCATTAGGCTCCATTCAAATTACGTTTCTTGCTATGCTAAGCAAACCAAGTGGTTTAAGGATTTTGAAATAAAATTTTTATTTGTTTCCTTTTTTCCTCCCTTTCTGATACATTTCTGCTTTGATAGTTTGGGAATCCAGTGCTAATTGAAAACCTTTCAGAAGAACTCAGTCGTACTCTATAGTCTGCAAAGCTGAGAGAGACATTTTAAAAAAGTGAAATGGAACACATCCAGTTGAGGAAAGGCTGTTATTCATTACAGCAGGGATTTCAAGTACCACATGATCAGCCATCTCCAAAATCCTCATTATCTGCCTGAAGTATCTGTCAAAGTATGTTTTCTCCATACAAGTTACTAGGAAAGGAAATCATAAAAATCAAATACTGTTGTTGTTAAAAAGTACTTGGTGGAAGAGATAGAAAGGAAAAATTATCCAATAAAGGGGTAAAAAAAAAAAAAGGAATAAGTAGCTGGAGAATATTGGTTAGGAGTTAAAGAAAAAAGCAAAGCAGAACACCAAAGCCGAAATGTATAACCAGGGTAATGGTGATGGCAACAAAGCAATGCACACAAAAAGTATGAAATGTTCAATGTTTTGTTGGGGGACTAAAAGAGAAGAGATACTGCTTAGAAGAACATATAAAAGTGTGTTCCATAAAAAGCACTATAGGTTCTGAGATTTAAAGACTATTGACTCTTTCCAGAGGCTAATAGTCTGAGTTGTTTCCCTGCAGTGTAAGTCCAACACTTGGGTTTAGGATACAGAAGAGATTTTCAAAGGTGAAAATTTGGAGTAACAATATTGAAAACAGAAAAGCTCTTATTTTTTAACAACTGTGTGCACCCATCATGGTGCTGTGCATCTTACTTGTGCATAAAATAACCCAATATGCAAGGGCAGAGAGTGTCTGTGCATAATGAGGGAGGGGGGAAGGAGTAGAGACAGAATATCTGTGATTCCTTCCCAGCTCTGGAAGCACAAACATATTCGCTCCATTGCATAGCATCAGAAGCACCAAAACTGACTATTCTTACTCTGAAAGCATCCTGAAATTAAAAAATGAAGAAATATTTTCCCCTTTAACACATTGTTTAATGTTAGTCTGCTATTCTCATCACTATATGGTGTTGATGGATACACCATCCAGTGTGTTTTATGGTACATTTAAACCAGACATCTGGAGAAATAGCCATTAGAGCTCTTATCTCTTACACCTATTGTAAAAACAGACGTAATAAAATGAGAACAAATAACAGCGCTGGCAATTACCCTTATCGTGTGTATTCTGGCAAGAAAGGTCAGAAGGTTGTTGGTCTGTATATATATGAACTGATTTTCTCTAATACAGTTTTTCACCTGATTTCCCATAGGTTTTTAGAGGTTTTTTGTTTGAGGGGACCGGGGGAGGAAAAGTTGGGTTAAGCTACAATATGCTAGACAATAACGAAGTAACTAATGTGAGAATCTGGTCCCCCTACCAGGCAGTCATTTATGTTAACAAAGAGAAAATTAACCCGTCAGAGTCTAGAAAGATACAAGGTGCAATAATTCCACAAATTTTACAGATATGTACAGATGTGGACAGAGAAGTCACAGTCTCAGCTTTACTATCACACCAAACTTAACTATGGATTTAATATTATTTTTTGTTATAGATCTGTTCCAGGGAACATAATTTTATTGTTTTCTTTTTTTTTTTCAGATGGGTTCAAAGTAGAGCTAATATCTGTTGTATGCAGCCCCAAGGATCCCAGTGCTCAATAACTCCAGAAGTATAATCAGATAGGAACTGAAGTAGTAAATACACGGAAATAGTTTAAATCATTACACAGGTAATTCTCCTCAGAGTTCAGACCCAGCTTTAGGGAATTTCTATGAAGATGGTGAAGAGGGGTTTAAAATAAAGTTGTTGGGGGAGGGAAAACGAATCCATCCCGCTCATATCAGTTTGATGCCAGTGTTAGCAATAGACACCCAGACCCTGGAGTGTGATTGGAGGTCAGCAGGAGAGTACCTGAAGAGCAGCACAGAGGACTTCCAGCCTTTCCAGACAGTAAGTCACTTCATAGGGGACCTCTCAAATGCCTCTATGCAAGGGAATGTAGCATGAGAATTAAAGGAGAGGAGTTAAACACGTGCACAGGCCTGCAGGCCTGTGATCTTATCGGCATCACAGAGATGTGGTGGGACGGCTCTTTGGTCAGAGAGYAGGAATGGAAGGATACAGGCTCTTTAGGAAAAACTGGCAAGGGAGATGCGGGATGGGCATTATCCTCTGTGTCAATGACCAGCTGACATGCATGGAACTCTGCCTGGGGATGGATGAGGAGCCCATCGAGAGCTTATGGGTCAGGATTAAAGGAAGCTCAAGGACGGGTGACATAATAGTAAGGGTCTGCTACAAGCCACCTGACCAGGGAGACCAAGCAGATGAGGTCCTCTGTAGACAGATAGGAGCGACCTCACATTCACAAACCCTGGCCCTCAYGGGGGATTTCAACCACTCTGACATCTGTTGAAACRGCAATACAGTCAGGTGCAAGCAGTCCAGGAGGTTACCGGATTGCCTTCATAATAACTTCCTTCTCCAAGTCATAGAGGATCCAGTGAGGAGAGGTGCTATGCTGGACCTTGTTCTCACTAACTGGGAGAGTCTGGGGGAAGGTGTGAAGCTCAAGGGTAGCCTTGGCTGCAGTGACCATGGAACAGTGGAGTTCAAGATCCCTAAGGCAGTAAGGAGCGCATGCACGATGCTCACCACCCTGCATTTCAGGAGAGCATTCTTTGCCTCTTCAGGGATCTTCGACAGATCACGGTCCAGGAAAGCTGGTTACTATTCAAGGATCACATTCTCCAGACTCAGGAATAATACATACCAACAAAGAGGAAGCCATGCAAAAATGCCCGAAAGTCTGCTTGAATAAGCAAGGAGGTCCTGGGGAAACTCAAAAACAAAAGAGAAGCCTACAGAAGGAAGAAACAAGGACAGCAACCTGGTCTAGTGGAAGATGTCCCCGCCCATGGCAGGGCATTTGCAATGAGAGATATTCAAGATCCCTTCTGGCCCAAGCCATTCCATAGTTCTAAGTCCTTTTCCTAAAAAGTGAAAGAGTAGGTTTTTTTCTGGGATGACTGTAAGGAAATTAATCTGGATTAATCGGGCATGAACAGAATGCTTGCAAGATGCAAAACTATTTTTGTTACATATGCATTCTAGTTCTGAAATATGAATACCCTTCTTCTGTTTGATAGTAACCCAGGATCTGTGTGGACAATTAATCCAGAATAGCTATCGTAGTTAATTTCCCCTGGTAGACATGCCCCAAGCAAAAGAAAGTATTGTTTCTTACAAATTTCCAATAAAGAAATCGAGAACTGATGCTTTCCCCATATATTATATCTAAGAAAACTTAAGGTCTCCACCTAATTCAAGTTTATTTCTCTCTAGGATCCATCTAGAGTACAAATACTTGTATGCATTCGTGCTCATATTTCATTACCATTTTTTTTAAACAAAGCTACAAACATTACAGTGCATTGTCATATTGCATGGGCTAAGAAATATCTTATGATTCCAGGAAAATGAAAACTAATTCTTAAATATTGCAGCAGACTGACCTACAGGTACACAAGCTTTAATTGCAAGTTTGATGAATATGTTAGTGAAATAAAAAAACCCAAAGCATAAATCACTTCTCAGATGAACTTCACTTAGCGCCTACACTATTCTGAACTTAGGACCTAAAATGGACTGGAATTTCACTAAATTTTTTTGAAACTTATAATCTATTTTAATATCCTTTCATACAAACCAAGCAAAACCAGGCTGTTATTACACAGCAGCCTTATTCAGATGATGTTCATGTTTCTTGACTTTTTTTTATTCCTTGATTTTACAGAGAAGAGGCGAAGGAATTAGATTAAATTTGGGAARTATTCTCATTGTTGCGAGGAAACATCCTGGAGGACGAATGAGCTATTAACATTCTCTCCTCAAGCAAGAAGCTGTCCCAGGAGATACATAAGAAACAAGAAATAACAAAGACTGAAAAACAAATTGATGAAACTAGAGACGGCTGCAGACCTGCAAACAGCTTTTCACACTGTCACAGTTACTGTTTGAATAGTTTAGATTTGCAAATAGATGGAGAAATTCATTCATTTCTTAAAAAATCCTTGTGAAGAACATATTTCACATTAAATCCAATTTTAAAATAAATACCAATGCTTATATTTAGTCTGCAAAATCATATCTAGTGTAATACTAAGAAGTGTTGAAAGGACAAACCAGGAYAGAATTTGAAACATTGTTTTTAATACTTAACCTGGGCTTCATTCTTTTGGTGCTCACAAGTTAGCTTTCCAATATTTTGTATAGGATTAGACTGCAAATCATTCAAGTATGTTAATTAGCTTCTCTAACCAGGTTTACATCAATTCCATATATCAATACTCTTTGGCTTGGTTTATTTATCTCGCATTAGTCCTATTTACAACAGTGAAAAGTCTAATTCATTACACAGAGGATCAGCAATGTTACAGATCATTATATATACAGATGTATTTAAACATATGCACCATTATAGCAAATTTAGGAAATGAAAGAGCTTGGAACTATTGAAGCCTTTAGCAGACATCAAAATGCAAATATTTCACAAAAAATATTTAAAACCAAGCAGTGATTAAACCATATTGGGATTTGTCCTTGGTGAAACCTGCTGCTGCAAACACCCTGCTATAATTCTTTTTTTCTCTCCTCACCACAGGCTGCTGTTGATGTGTAGGTTCAAGTCATAAGCTTTAGTAACATTATGAATATTTCCCTTCTCACAAAGGACACCCTCATGTAAGAAATCTTCTCAACATCCCAAAATATTACAAAGAAACAATAATTATGGCTAATTACTCATTCCCAGTACACTTATTTGTGGTTTACAATTTCAAAAGAGTGAATTGAAGACAGGTGCATAAAATAGGCTTAATGAGAACATCAGAAAATAGTTGCTTTAGCTGTAAATTACTACTTTTACATGCTGTATTTTATTTTTAGAAGAGAATATGTTGCTCATAAAAGATATAAAATTAGTAGGGCTAGAAACTGAGTTCTTTTATTTTACCCCCAAAAAGGCATAACAGTACAGTGGTACTGAAAACTTGCTAATGACATAATATTAATATTCACTAATACCTGGTGGGGTAAAGTAATATTGCTTGGCATTAGCTGTAACAAGCACCGAGTCCCACTGTCTCTCTCAAGGAGTTTCATTCACCTTCTGTATTTACTACTTGCTTTTATGATGCAAACTACATCATTTCTCTTACTATGGTTATTTTTCCCACCCTAACTGAGGAACTGTTCTTTGCTCTGTCTTTCCTTTTGGTCTTATCTTCTAAGCAGGGACACCACCCTCTTCCGCTTTTTCCTTCCAAGAAAATCCTTCATTCAATAATAAGTTTCTGCCTTTCTCCTGCCTCAAACAGAGGTTCCCTACTTTTATGATATATAATTTTCCTTCCTCATGGCCTCTATTAATACCGGTCTTTCTTCTCAAGGCTCCCACCTACAGGCTCCTCCTTTTCAATCTGGCAAGGGGCAAAGCCTTCATACCGCATGCTCATGCCTTCCTCTCCTCACTGGCACTGAGCATAAACCATTGATGTAGAATGAAGCAATTCCCCTCTGTCTCCTGCCTTTGTTATGCCTCATTTTGCAGGGAGTTTCTATCAGCTAGATGCTGGATCAGACAACATGAGACAAGAGACAGCAGCTGAAAGCAAAAAAGCTTTAACCTGTGTGGGGAGGCTTGCCTTTTAGCTGCAGATAATTCCTCCTTGCTTCCCTCGTTCTCCTGTTTGAACACTTCTGCAGCCTCAGGTCAGATTTGCAGATGCAAAAACCTAACCTTTGTCATTGAGCAAAGGCTTGAGACAAAAGCATTCCCTTTGCCTTCTGAGGATAAAAATGTATTTTGATCACAGTTAATCTGAGCCAGACTCAAAAACACTTCCCAAAAAATAGAAGACTCTTCAATTTTATCAGTTATATTGAAAATCTCTTAACTTTTTTTTCCTTTTGCTTATGTAGTTACTAATAACATAGATTAACTTTCTTTCCCTTTGGGGAAGATGCTAACATCTTCTGAAAACATCGTGAATTCATTGCTTAGATGGGTGCCTACTTACAAAGGCTATCCCCTCCTCTAAGGAAAGGAAAAAGTATCTTAAAATGTAGGAAGTACTGCCTGAAATTCCCTGACTTGTGTGCTGGTGTTGGCCTGGGAGACCAGAACAACACTATGGTGTTGTCCTCAGGTTTATGAAGGTATGCAATGGCCCTTGATTAAAAAGAAGTAAGGAATTACCAGGAGAATTATGATGGCTGCAGGCTGGTTTCATACTTCCAGCTGTGGCCCACACACTCCCAGTTACTTGATGTGGCTGGAAGGCTTCCCCATTAATGCTGACGATGGATTAGCATTAAAGCTTCCTGTAAACACAGGATATGTGTAGATATGTATGAGTGCCTGTGTGTGTGTGTGTGTGTGTGTGTGCGCGTGCGTGTGCTATCTTTTCCCTCAGCTAGATTCTCTTTCAGAACACTAAGCTCTCGAGGTTTGGTTTCATTACAATGCACTTTTCTGAGTATCTACAATCTATGATATCTCTGAACTTCATTAGGTAACCAGTTAGATTCAGGATGTACTTTTCTCAATTTGCATACAGAGCTGATATTGTTTCTTCAACATGTTCATCCCTCAGCATAAGTAAAGTGAATAATATCCTCAAAACAATAGGTAACCTTTCTTAAATCTTTATACATAATTGAAATTTCTCATTTCTTTTAAATTGTATTCTGTCTGGATATAAAATTGGTCCTAGATTTTAAAGAGTCTATCTTCATCATCCAATATTTGATAGATCCTCATTTTTGGCAGCAAGAACTGTCTCTGCCTTGTATATACTCAGGCTTAAGTAATATCTTTCTAATTGCTTTTTCCCTTTAACTTAACTGTGAATGAGGAAAAATTGTGGCATAATTTGGAAAATAATTTCCTATCCTAACTTCTTACGGCCAGTGTTTCACAGCTTACAGATTCCTGATTGACCAATAGTTTGAATGCGTTAAAAATTCTCAGTGCAACAAATAAGGAAGACAGAAATTAATACTGTGTTCCCAGCTGTTTCCAAGATTAATCTGCAGGGAAAAAAGTGTAATTTCATTATGTTTTACAGTGGTCGTATGAGTCTATCTGTAACAGATCCTAAAGGATTATGTAGGTGCAAGTACTGCTAACATTTCAGCAATATTGTCTTACCTCACATAYTACATAGCTGTGCTAGACCTCTCATATACTTCTTGGCATAATATCTCCTTACTAAACACATATTCTCTCCAGTTCCCTGGCAAAAGCAAGCCAAATCCGAATTCTTCACAGCAACTCTTCAGAATGCATTTTCCAGGTGTCATTGTCACTTGCTTCTGGTTTCCTCTATCAGCTGTCACAGACAAGCTGGAAATGTGTCCTGTCCTGAAGGTTTCTGCATCCCTGAAAAAGGATATCAAAGTCTGAAGCATGGGGATTGTCCCAGCACGCTCCAGAGGACCCCTTAATGCAGATGCAAATACTCAGGAGTGTGTAGTAGGATCTCAGCCCAAGTGGCATCAGGTTTGTGCAGTGTGTGCTTGGCTGCCTTGCAGAAGGGCAAGCCAGCTCTTGGCTTCTCTGCCTGCTGCTGAGGTGCAGAAAGTCAGAACCCAATTATTTGAACATCCTCTTTCATGGCATCACTTTTTTACTGTCTGCTTTACTTTACTGTGCTAAGGACATTTTTGTTTTTTCAATTTTTAGTACAGATGGGACCATCATGAGAGTAAGTTTCCCATAAGGAAGGATAAAGGTTACCAGTACAAAAAAAAATTAACACTAAATGCTGTACAATGCTCTCTAATATGTCCTTCTGTATGTTGTGGCCCATTAAATGTCACTCCAGTAGTTTGTAAAAAGCTCATAGACTGTAGCTTTACATTCCCACAGAAAGCCATGTTGTGGGTCACAGAGAGAAGTGGGTGAGGTCTCACAGCTACCTAGGACTGACAAGGACAGGGATACATTCAGAGAAAAGCCCTCATAGCCATGTCTGAGCCAAGACCCAGGATGTTCTCCTGGTCCTTCAGCCTCCCAAGATACTCCTTCCCAGGCTTGACCTGGCCATCACAGCCACCCAGATGCTGGGCAGATGCCCAGAGGGAGGCTGTGACCCCTGCAAAGCAGCAACCCTTCAATTCAAGTTCTGCTTCTGGCGTGGTAGTTTGAGTTAAGAGCCATGCTTCACTGCAAAGGCACACCAGAACCCAAAGAACAAAAGTACTTAAAGAAATCAAATGTAGCCCAAGAGGAAAATCTCCTTATTCTCCTTTCAGGTGAGCATCTGAACCCAAGTTTTTCAAAATTATTTCTGCCTGCATGTGAAGATCTAAGCACTGGTGCCCTAAAGGGAGGGGAGAAACAGAGGATCATGCATCCACAGATCCCAAGGCCAGGAATAAATACTCCAGCCCACGTCTGTTCCTTCACAAAAAAGTCAGACTCAGGCACTTTAAAATTTGGTATTTTATCAGATGATCAATTTTAAACAGCAGCTTGAGCTTGAAGTAATCATGTACAGGAAAAAATGGAATTAATTTCTTTCTTTCTTTCTCTTCCCTGTGCCACTCAACTCATTTCAAATAGGATTATTTTGTCATTCAAGTTTCAAGGTTAAGATTTGCTCCTATTTATGACTCTAAAATCCTTCAAACCAGTAAACTATCACAGTAATTCCAGAAATATAATGAAAAAACTGAACTGAGAATTGAGGATCCTGTGGGCCACGAGGAATGGAATATATTAACATTCACCTCTAAATGCTTTTCTCAGTTGCTTATATATTAAAATATAATAATAATAAAAAAAATCCTTGAAGCATCTATGCAATTGCATGTTGGTCTCCTTTTGAGAAACACAAATTACTCTTTATATTTCTTCTCTGTGAGGGTTTGCAGCACAACAAAAGCCCAGTAAACAGTGATGAATGGCTCTTCCTTCTCACTGGGGGAGCAGCTTTGGAAGTGCCCACATGCTAATCCTGCCCTTACCTGGCTGAAAGATAAATCGCAGGGTGAAATTCTCTGACTTTCAACCCCTCCTCTGGCTGAATGAGCCAATTCTGTTCACATCTGAGTTAAATCATTTTGTTTTCCTCTTTCATTTTTTGCCTTTGAAGAGAGAGCAAATTGCAACAACCCATGCCTATTATTAAGACCTGAAGAGAAAATGTTTAAATTAAAGATTGTACAAACATTCAAGCAGCAGTGTAATAAGCTCCATTTGGGAGGCAATGTAGCAAGTTTCATATTTTTCATTTGGTTCATTACTTAAAACTAAATAACAATTGTTTGTGCTATTGCTGCCATTTCACAAATGCTGGGATTTTCTCTGTTGGTGTTGAAATCTAGTATGACTTCAATTTTTTTTCTCCTTGACATTTAACTCTACTAGTTTAATATTGATCAACAGATACATATTGTAATCTCTGCTTCCTGCAAGCTGTAACAGAGCGAGAAAATACAAAAAAAAATCCTCTGGAAAAGGCGTAACCACACTGGATTTTATTGCAATATAGAGCTTGCATCTGAGACTACCACATCATCCCTCTGGTTTTGTTCCACTTGTTAGCTTGAGTGAATTACTTAATGATGGGGAGGCAAACCTTTGCTAAAAGGCAATGTGGTGTTTAAATAGTTACACCAAAATTCCAGTAAACTGTACTTATTATTTCTGAAAAGGACTGTAAAAGGAATTGCCATCTTCCAAAGCTGTTATTCTGAAATATGTTAGAGTAAAGGACCAATTTTATCACTTGCCCATTTGTCTGTCTATACATTTCTGTCTGTCTATTTATTTCTCAGAAGCTCATTTCATTCCAGTCCTCAGAAAGAAAATAATATTTTTTCTTTTAGAAGCATTTTTTGCATCAAACACTTGTCATGGTCTCAAAACATTTAAACAGAGACTCTGACAGAAATGCAGCATTACTTTGGCTTGGGTTACGAAATGGAATGCCGTGAATGGCCGCCTGGAATAGCCTCTCTTTCATGCAAGATGCCACGGGTGACCCAAGGACAGTTCGCGMCTTTCATGAATGTAGTATGGTGGAAAAGTATAACTTCAGCACAATCTAAACTAGCCAGGGGACTGGGATAGAAGAAAATATTTCAGGATCTCTGTTGCCTTCTTGTTGGCTGGGACTGTAGGTAAGAGGTATGCACAGCAAAGCTGGGGTATGTTTGGGTGCAGAACCTGGCAGGAGAGCCAGGAATGGATTGTGCCAGGAGGTGTGGACTGGGTACCCAGAAGTAACACACATTTAATGTAAATTACTTAGCAAGAAGGAGACGGCTTTTTCTCAGGTGGTTTACTCAGAAGTGAGAATTCCTGAAATCTCGAAACGTTGAGCAAATATTCTAGGCTTGTGGAGTCTTTCCTACCATTTTTATCTTCTTTTTGAAATCTCACTGCTGGTAATCCCATAAATCTTCTGAAAAAAAAAAGGTCTGTTTGTTTTTCCAAAACTTTTGTTCAAATATTGCATATGAAAAATTTCTCAGAACATGTTCCTTTCCTGAAGGCTTCAGTGGAAAGCACCCTAAGAAAGCACTGTTTCATGTGGTACAAGAGATCGTGGTTTGGGAACTACTAGAATAAGTGACTTTAGGCAAAGAGAGAAGGAATGAACAAAGACTATAACTAAGAACTCATTCTAGCCAAAAGGCAGGCAGGCCAAGAGAGAAATCCTGTGCTTCTCTGCCCTAGGAGCAGCAAAGTCATTACTCACAAGACTTCTCTGGACTGGAAATCACTTTAAAAATGCAAAATGCCTCGGCACAGTCCCAGAACAGAAAAATTCTTGCTACAAGGAGCTATCAACTTGCTTTGTGAAAAAGAACTTGACATTTGGGRTAGTCTATAAACACCAAGAAGAACAAGCTGGGAGTGCAACCAAGAGCACAAGCCCATTCTTGCAAAGTACAGATGGGGCCTACAGAAATACCAAACCAGAAGGATTGAATAAGTTACTCCTCTCTCTCACCCTCTCCCCCTCTATCTGTCTCAGTTTTTAACCATCCTGAGCTTTAGAAATGCCAGCTTTTTTAATCTCTAAAACCATCTGCGTAGCTTTTCTCAGTGGTATCCTTTCACATACTGTGTCATTGGTTTGTCTGTCTCTCCTGATGTTGATAATGTTGTTAGCAGCGTCTCTTGAAGTTTCCTATGAGCATACTTTGAATGACATGGAGGTGTGGGGGGAAGGACAGGCAATGCAAAACAAGTACAGAGCTGATTTATACAGCCTTGTGCACATCGAATAGGTTTAGTTCTGTCTTGGTCCATTTTTCTTTAGCAGCAAAATTTTTAAACCACATAAAATTTTGTAAGAATGGGCAACGTCCCCCCAGCCGCTTCCCCTCTGCCCTGCAGCAGGTTCCTCAGGGAGGATCTCAAGGCACTGTAAAAGTCTGGCTATTGTGATACCATTGTTGTTTATGCAATTATTTGAAAAAACAGTCTCTATGATGCTTTTTCAAGCTGCATAAGAAAAGGGCCCTTTGACTAACCACTTGAGACAGAGGATGCTCTCAAAATCAGGCTGGTTGTCTTTTTTTCTTTTTTCTGAATAACAAATTCACTGTTTAGTTGTCATGTAATCCTGATATTTAAATAATACTTCCTGAGCTGCCTCTCTAGGTGTCAAGTCTTTCTTTCTACACAGACTAAGTGGCCCAAAGACACTTAACTGTAGCCCAAAGTCTAAGTGGACTAAAATCCCTTTATTTCCCCCACTCCTCCAGGAATCCACACTAGCACTTTCCTTTGAAAATAGCACATTTTGCTGTTTAAGTCTCTCTGGTGCAGAAACTGTTCTGGTTGTATGAGGAGTGCTTAATTCCACAGTTAACCTCTCTCAATCTTTCTGCCACAGCAGAGGAGAAGGCCTCAAGATCAGGAGGCCAGGGAATAGAGTGGTGAAGCAGCTATCAGCTCTAAAAATACATTTTGTTTTGTTCTGTTCTGTTCTGTTCACACCATGCCATTTCCATTCCATCCAGTCTGTATCATCAGCCCAATGACTTAACTCTTCCCAATCGATCTCCCTTTAGCCCTTGGCAAAATGAGCAAGTCAGACAACCGCAGTCAGTCCAGCAACTGTGTCAGGGCTGGGCAGCCTCCTCCAAAAAGGCAATAAAATGCGAATGGTGAAACTGTCCGGAAGAATTGCTATGCATCTTTAGCACTGATAATCCCTGTTTCAAAGGATAACAGAGGACAAGGCCCCCCTCACAGTCTCTCATCCCGGCACTGGGAAGTCTGTGCACCCCCGGAGCAGGACTCTGCTGCCTGAGGCACCGGCTGCAGACAGGCAGCAGCCAGCAGGAGTCCTGCCCGGTGCCAAGCCTACAGGCAGTCTCTCGACTTATTCTCCCATCCCTGCAGCACCAGTGGCTAGGACAGATGTTAACTGCTGGATGTGAATGTTGCTCCAAGCGGATCTCCTTGCTGCTCCTGGCAGGTGTGGAGTGTCACACTGTGACTCAGCCTGTATTTTCCCGCCAAGAAATAGATATTTCTTTGAGGAACTAATAAACTAGCTGCTTTCTGTGTCTTCAGCTGGCTACATGCCAATGAATACATAGACAGACAACGAGAGATTTGACCAGCATTCTCCATCTTGGGAATTTCTCAATGTCCTGTGACATTCCTGCTGACTGTTAGGAGTCTAGGGCTGGTTGGATAGGCCAAGGACTTCTCACTCTCCTTTGTCTACACCTCTCTTCCCATTTTTCCCACAAGATTTATAATAAACTTTGGAAAATAATTCTATCTCATTGGCTAGGAAATATGATCATTCTCACGTGAATGACCTACCACAAGGTCTTCAAACCCAGCTACCCGGGGAAGTCAAGACTGACTTTCAACAGCAGGGACTCACAAATGATTTTCTGAGTCCCCTTGTGCAGCAGCAGAAACTTAGCAAGTGACTCAGGAACTGACAGCTCCTAAAATACAGYGCTCTACGCTGTCCTCAGCAATCCATAGACTTAACAATGTGCTTCCTAAGAAGTCTAATCCAAACAGGATAGTTCAAAGTTGCAATTATTGCACAAAGGGACTGATGCTATATTTTCACAGTATTCCATAATGGGAACAAGTCCTCTTTGTCAGACCAAGGAACAAAATCAAGGCCCTGAGACCTTGCTGTGCTGGCATACACAGAGTCCTTACAATCCTCCACTGTCAAAAGTCCATGACCTTTTTCCTTGCTTCTCATTCACCCCCACAGTCTAGGTTTTTGCTGTGAAAAGATCCAGCTTTTCTCACAGACATCACAGAATTTTAGAATTTCATCACAGAATTTCAACCCTCAAAGTTGCCTCCACACKGTGTCTTCAAACACCTGTCTGATCCTTCCTGACAATACCATTGTTACAAGCCTCCAGTTGTGTAGTTATCAGCCATGTACTTAATTGGAACATGCTGGTTTAAATCCAGCTTCTATTTGCATGCCTGTCATTGTACTTCCACAACTAACCATGGACACAAATACTGTTGCTCAGCGGTTAACAAAACTGATTGCAGTAGCACAAATTATTTTTAAAATTCATTAGAAAGCAGGATCATTAATGTTTTGAATATTTTTGCAAAGCCTGGAAATCTGCTATCACAATATTGTGCTGGGCAATACAAATCCCATGCAACAGCTTCTGTAACTTTGCAGACTGGTCCTTCCCTTCCCCTGCAAAACCGTGCTCCTAGCTCTGATGTGATGTCTCTAAACAAGCAGAGCAGATAGATACATTCATGGGTGCAGAAGGGAGGGAGATGGAGCATTTTCCTGTTAAAGGCAAATATTTGCAGTTGGTTTTTGACAATTATTTCAGCAAAAATTCATCTGGTAAAAAAAAAAAAGCTGAAAGATACAAGTGCAGAAAAGCAGAAGTCTCTGGACTGCCCATCTGTGGATAAGCAGCAAAATTTGTCCTGGTTGGTATTTTATCTTGTACATTGAAATTTCTCCCATTTGAAAGAATTTATCCAGCTTAATGTGGCATCACATGTTGCTCCCACAATGCTGATTAATACCTCCTTGTGTTGAGCAGGATGGAGGCAGACAGACAACGAAATCTAGGAAGTGAGCTGTGGTTTTCCAAAAAATATGTTGTATCCCTTTGCTTAATGATAACCTGAGAAACAAGATGGGTGTACATGTCATAGCAGAGGGCAAATAACCTGTTCTTCAGTCAAGTTACCAGAAATCAAAAGAGGGAATGGGCACAGTGACAGTACAGGGATGGCCTGAGAAGCACGGGGCAGTTAAGTGTGGCTCTGCATTTTGCAGTTCTTCAGATGTGCAGTGTTTTTAGTTCAGCGAAATAGTTTCTCACACACTTTTGTGTAAACATGAATTGTTGACCTAACGGCAAAGATTGTTATGAATTCCTAACCTATATAATAGACATTATTACTAACCAGTGGACAGCAGGAGGTGGTATCTCCATCCTCCAATCCACAGTGAATTTAGAAAACATATAAATAAAATGAGGGCAGAGGCCAGCTCTCTCTTCCTCCTCTCTACTTCCTCCCTTTTGGCCTCTGCCTGTTAGAGAACCCTAACAGCTGTGTCCGTGTGTTTATTCGAACCCGAGAACAACAGTTAAGCACGGGCCAGAGACCACAGTATAAAATAGCTTTGACTCATCTTCTTATCATCTCCATTTTAAGCTTTCCAGAAGCCAGAGGGGTTTACCACAGATGCTCCAGTGACACCCCAGCCTGATCCCCGCTGCATCAGGACCTCCCACGTGCTGCACCATGTTCAGCCCAGACATTTCTCTCTGAGCAACTTCCATCCATCACACTTGGTCTTCTCARGAGCAACACCAGACACTCACTGAAAAAACCTGGCTCCTCAAACCAAGCTGGGTTCACACAGGGGAGGCAGAGGCAGGCACCACACAAACACACAGGTGGCCAAAAGGAGCTGTCAGGACCTCAGTGCACTCTAAGTCCAAAGAGGATTTGAGGTCAGCACCTGCAACTGGAGTGCTGCTGACAGGCTTATTAGTCAAAAATCTCTGTGAGGAGCAAAAACTGTTACCATTCTTCAAAAATACAGATCCTAAAAAGCAATGATCATGCTAGGAAGATAAGGGGAGGAATGTGTCCAGATCTGGTCTTTCTACTTTGTGTTTGAAGCCTGTATTGCTCACTATCTTCAGACCGAATGGTCTAGTTTACCTTTTCAATAAGTAATTCCGTAATATAAATACAGCTCATAGAATATTTGAGATCCCCTATCAGAATTTAGTGATGTTATCTCACTGATGTCTAATAGTTGCTATAACTTGTATATGTTCATCTGTAGGAGATAAAGCATACAGGCACTTAGCAGTGAGAGACTTGGACTTGAGAGCATCTCAACAGTTCTCTGTACTGAAATCTCAGAGCTGGAATCCAAACTAAGGTTTTAAAATACCGAACAACTTTATTATTCTTCAGTTTGTTTCATTAGCAAGAAAATGCAAGTTCTTTCATGTAGAGTTACTGATAACAGAAGCTGGCTAGTGCCGAATGCCCCGCTGAATTCACAGTGGGGCTTGTGGAATGGGATTGTATAGCAACAAATGCCAACTGCTTAATGTCTCACTGAATTATAGATTTTGGAAGACTGTTTAATAAGAAGGAAAACAGTTAAGGTGGTTTCTATCTAATTTTGCACATGTATAAAAAGCATGGCACTGACACTGACAACATAACTCAGGAGGACTAAATTACTGTTTCACACTCCTTGTAAATCTGAGCCCTTACTGATACATGCATTACCCCCACTTATATTATGTATAAAGATATAATTAATATTAAAAAAATCTGGCAGGTTACTTTTTAAAGGGCCTAACACCTTTTTTTTTTCATAAGCAAATGATTATTTTTTCCTCCATGTCTCAAGGTTTTTCTTCCAAAGGTGTTAATGCGTTTCAAAAGAGGAATGACAGCAGTAGGTTCATTCGCTTTGTACTTCATTACTTTCTATGATTCCGTGTTTAGCATTTAAATTCAAATAATTTGAACTAGGCTACAACACAAAGCTTTAAGCAATTCTGAATTGGTGAAACATGAGGAGGCCCTAGTTTGTTCAGGATTCCATCCATCACTGGGGTGAGAGTCACCTTCTGCCACAGTAGGTATGCTCAGCACGGAGCACAATTAATGCCATGGTGTTCTTCCAGATTTATTCAGCATTGCCTTCTGATGGGTTCTGCTCTCAGCAGCTGAAAAGTTACACCAATTTTATACAAACTCCTACCGTTTCCACCAGCTCACGATCAAAGTGAACTGTCTGCAAGATTAAGCTCTACAGAAAAGAACGACTGAAATAAACGAGAGGGCATCCAGCATCCTGCTAATTATTGTGCTTGTGCATGCACACACAGTCTGTGCGTGGGTGCATACGTGTGTGTATCTGCCTTCTTATTAGCAGAAAGGCCACTACAAGAACTACTTAATAGTAAAGTCATCCAGGATTTCCCTGCTTCATCTGCTAACATTTTTGCTAGACTTTAACCTTTTGGACTGAATTATTCTAGGCAGATTTTCCTGCAGGCTGTATACTTAGGGAAATATCTAACTTCAGACTGTTCTTTTTTTTCTTTTTCTAAGAACAAGTTTAAGGAAAAAAATATATATCCTGGCCRCATCTTGAAAGGGTAACAGGCCATTTGCTACTCCTGTGCAAGTCAACCTAAATTTGACCATGTTACACACCTTCCTAAGATCGCAGTCTAAGCACAGGAAAGCAGTTCAATTCCTCAAAGAGTCTGTGCTTTCAGGGCATGGTCCCCACTGGGGTACCTCAGCATTGCCCTGCAGCTGCTGTCCAAGGCTGCTGCTGCTCGGCTGGAGACAGCGACCAGTGCTGGCAGTAGAGCCCCTGCTTGGCTCGCTCTCGGTGGCACTGTGATGAAACAGCACTCTTCAGATAGAGCCAAGGTGGGCTGCCCACAGATCATTGGCTGTGGAGAGGGTAACAGATGAGTCTGTGTCTGTCTATGGTGTGCTTGTCTCAAAGAGTTTAGGAGGTGCTTTGGGGCTCCAGTGCTTTGGGGCTCCAGCACTTTCCCTGTCACCAAGTAGCTATGATGGCCACTGCCAAGGCTTTGCTAACACTGAACGACATAAAGGCTGTGGCTAACTCTATCAGCTTTCCACAAGGGTAATTAGCAGAAATCTTTGGTGGCTGAAGTTAGCGGAACCTCCAGACTATAACCTTCCTGCTTCTTTTTGTTCCACCTGAAAAATTAAGATAACAGTGTCCTCTGATCTTAGAGAACGAAAACAGAATTCAATGATATTTGCGAGTCACCTGAAAACAATAGCAGTGCCTGCCACCAAAAAGCTGCCAACGGAATTAATAATTATGTATCCAGATCACAGCTTGAATTGAGTGCAATACTGAGACATGGGGCCACGTGCTGAACTATGAAGATAAAACAGAATATTGAAAAGCTGCCCAGCAAGTGATCCTAATCCATCCCAGCCACCTGTGGGTAAAATACATGTAGCTGTACGACTGAGCACTCATTGTAATGCAGAACCAGAACAGAACTCAATTAAATGTGTACAGGCAAACTTGATTCTGGTATTTCCTAAGTTCTAAGGGCTTGATTTTGTAAACAATCATATCCCTTCAATGTGTATTTTTGAACATGATATATGTGTATGTCTTGTGCACAAATACAGGTATGTATGGACTTCATTCCCTGATTTGACTTTCACCCCACTCTGGAATAAAATATTGCCTACAACTTATTCCTTGAAGGAAGGAAGGAGAGGGCACTACTKGACCTATTAAAGTGAACAGCACAGCTAGTGATCTCCAATTGTTTAAACAAAGTAAGGGATTAAAAAGACTGCTTATTTGCATGCTCAGCCTTCTTTCAAAGCCTGGACATATTACGTGCCTGGATATATACTTACCAACCTGATTATCATAGCAATCTCAAAATCTTGATCACACACTAAATTGGTGCAACTGTCATGAATATCCTTGGGTGCACAGTTGCTGATGCCACTAATTTCAAAGTTCAGCACATCTTTAATTTCCATACACTGAAGACAATAAGGCAATCACTATCAGCTGTAGAGACAGTTCGTCCTGTGCAATTTGAAACCATCTCAACAGATTAGCGTTTGCAGCAATCCCAAAAAATCCCCAAACTGGGGTGCTTGGTTTAGCTATTTGGAATTTCAGTCTTGGGAGACATTCAACTCTTCTCTTGGTTTTGCTGCAGGGCAGCAGTGGCAGATTAGCCATCTGCATCAGAAATGGCCAGCTATTGTAGCTAAGGCACAAAGTGGAGCAGTTTGAAGGAAGAGTCCAAGCGTGCCTTCAGGGGTCCCCAAATATGTAGCTCCACTGATTGAATATCAGCAATACATTCACTATTCACAGTCACTGCCACAATGGCCTTGCTGGGTTTCACAAGTTGCAGAGGAGAGATTTATTCTTGACTTGACCCCACTTCTATCCACTCTGCAGAATCCCGGTTAACATGCTGCAAAGTATCTCATTAGTGACACCCCAAACACTACACGGACATCCTAGGTCTGCTGCCCACAGTGTATTTGTGGAAGAGGACACCTACAGACACACATCAACCTAAAGTACCACACTTATGGGAACTGCAGAAAACACCATCTCAACACAATTTTTTCCTTGCCAGAATTCTCTAACTAGTAATGAAATGGCATTAATCAAAATGTCCCATAATAAAAATTCAAAGTCATTACTCTAAACTTTGAAATCATTTAGGATTACTAAGCAATTTGCACAAATTAATTGGAGGCAATAAGTTAAATGCACTTTTCTGCTATTGAAACAAGCCAAGCCTTTGGGTCAAGAAGTATTCACAAATACCTGTAGCAAACACATCCCTGCTTTGCAGTGCTGATGTTCTCTCCAGCACTGAAACATCCAGCATTTGAAGCACAAGTGACATGGCAGTGCTGTACCAATGTACTTGTACTAGTGCAAATTACTGCCTGGGCAGGTGTGTCCAACGTTTACCAGTGAAACTGTTGACCATCTTATAATCCAAATACGTTTGTGTTAAATCCTAAAGCCACCTTCATTATTGGGATAGAAAAAAAAAAAAAAAGGAAGTAGCTTTTCTTTTGGACAGGAAGTAAAGCTTACCTAGTAAACACCAGTGAGGATTTATTATCTAAATTTCTTCCCGTGGTGAACTTTTCAAGGACCTGCCTGTCAATACTAATGAAATCAACCCACCTTTCTCGTTTTGAGCAGTGCCTTTAAATTCCTAATTGAGTCCTTACGGCCATGTACCATGCCTGACCAGTCAAAGCTCACATCTCTAACGAGTTTAGACTTTCTCAAAATTTGAAAAAGGGTTCAGAAGCTACCTCTAAAATTGGTGAAGGCAATAAAGTTGAAAAAAAAATCTAAAAACAAATCTCCTTACTTTATCTGCCYGAAACAATCCTTGGTATACCTGACATAAATGCCACAGATATTTCAAAGGTGAAATACAGACAATTCATTGCAAGATTCCTTATCAGAAAGCTAATATCCCACGCTAAAGTAATAGAAAAATTTTTACACCTGAGTAATGAAAGTGGGCAGTGACAACACCTACAAATCAAGAATATTTAATCAAGCAGACAACTTCTGATTAAGGTAGAGATTACACTAGTTTCTGGCTTCRCTTACTATACCTAAGTATAAATTGGTGTTATGTTTTCACAATTATTTGGGTCTATAATTGGCACCCTCTTCAGCAAAGGATTAATACATCAGAAGAAAATGAAAATACTCTAATGGTGATATAGGTTGCTTGAAATATAATGATTTTTCCAAGTTGCCAAACTCCTTATTCCATAGGTTACTGTTACAAAAGTGTGTATAATGTGAATTAGAGAAAGAAAAGGAGGCTTGTATTCATATCCAGACTTCTAACTGTTACCATTTAAAAGGGCCATGAGGTACCTGTAGGTACAACTCATTCTTTTTTGACCAGTGCATTTAGCAGTTTGTTCATCCTGGGGAGAGTTTATTTGTTATTTTGCAGGCTGGACTGCACTGGAACTTTGTGGGTTGCTGTTCTCAGTGGAGTTTGATTTCCTGCTGTTTCTCTTCATCACCTTTCTCCTTTTGTGGATTCCCCTGCCATTCTCCCGCTTGTATCTCTGAACAGTGGGCATGCTTTTCATTTTAAAGATTACTCCTACTGTGAGCTCACTTAACAGGATTGAACATTTGTGATTTTTCTCTTCAGTGGGTCTTTCCACTTTTGATGAAAGAGTTCAGGTGTGTTCTGGTCATTGCTGCTACCCTCCAAAATGAACTTCATTTAACCTTTTTTTCCCTGATACCTCCTTGTCTCATCGGTTTTGAAAAGTGCCAGTGTTTCTGGTAGGCTGCACATGCAGATAATTTTTAATTCTGACTCTCCTCCCAGGACACCCACACATACACACCCTGTTCATGGCAAATACCTGCTGAGCCTGTTAGCCAACAGCACTGAGACATCACATTGGAGGTCCTGTGCAGTGAAGAATTTCCAGGCTTAGGACTATCACAAAGACACTGATGTAACTAGTTTTTGGTTTCCTCACCACAGCTGGGTGCTCCAGCTGCAAGGTAGCTTGCTTCCCACAGCCCTTACGGTGGTATTTCTGGCCAGCTGTTGCATTGTAGCCCCTCTGCACAAATTTACTTTGATGCCCTAAAGAAACATGCACTGCTTCTCTTAAGATGCAGTATCACTTCTCAAACGACAGCTCGTGGCCATTCTTCATTGCGCTGTATCAGGGAGTTAAAACTGGCAAAATTGCTATTGTTTTTTTCTACCTATTGGACTACCACTCAGTGCCACGCTGTGGTAACTACAGCCTGGTGAAGCACCTTCGTCATCTGTGACTAATTTTTTTGCTGCTCTTCTGGTCCTTCCTTCATTCACTACAAAGTCCCCCATGATCCTTAGTCAATGTTCAGTTGTTCTTCTTCAGCCTAACACACTTGCAGAGGATGAAGTGCTTGACGCACTGCATCTCTTGAAAAAAATGTTGGAGCCTTGGAACAGAAATATCATCCTTTCACCCCACCTTTTACTTATTGCATGACAAGGCTATTTCCATGGGGCTATTGCAGTGTTCTTTAAAATGCACAAATGTGGGTTTCATTTCAGATCTTTCAAAGCCAGGAACATGCTGCTGGGAAAGCAAAGGTCTCACAGTGAGTGCAGTGCACAGGGATCACTGTGATTAGGCAAGTTTCATTCTTGGGTATTGAGAGCTCTCAACTGTAATGCCCAAGTCCTAAATAGGAAATTAAAATAACAGTACCAGTATGCCAAGTGGAATTCTTTAATTCTCTTAGATATCCTCCTAGTGTACCTGTGCATTTGTCTTCTTTACAAAAAAAGAAATCTTTTCTAACAATTACAAAGATAAAGAAAAATTAGTATGTGGAAAACGAAGGATAACAGAAGAATTGTCAAATAATAGTTCCTTGCTTTTCRTCCTCATGGAGTGATGTGTTCTGTCGTGATGAAGATCAGGGATTGTTACTGCCCCTGTTTGCACAAACATAGGTGGGATAGCATGGGTAGAGCCCTCTTCCACAGCCATAGAGAAGCGTGAGTTCAGGGTTTTCTGCCCATCCTTAGACAACACCTCTCCTAAATAATGTTCTTTATGGGAAGAGAGTTGACAGCTACATTATCAACTACCACACAGTACAGTGGAAAGAAATAAACTTGGAACTGTGAATTACATGTTACTTGTCACCTTCAGGCCATATATTCAGACAGTTCTTTAGCTTATCCTCAGGTTTCTGAAAGGTCAAAATTAAGCTGGATGTTTCCACCCACTTTATAATAATATTAGAAATTTTGGTGTGATTTAAGGGGATCTAACCCTGCTCTCTGCAGGCTTAGGGTGCAAAATTACAATATTTTGTCTTATATGCCAATTACATTAAAATTAATATTGGTGTAGTGGCACTATTTTTGAAATCCTCTACTAGAAGGACTTGGGACTACAGGCTCCTTTATCAGGCTTTTACATTACCCAGGAGAAAGTAACTATAAATGTAAAGGCATGAGTTGTACTGGGACAGGATCAGAAGACGGAAAGYCTCTACTCTTCACTGTATTCTCAGCTTCTGACTTTAAACAGCACCCATGCTAAGGGATCACTCCTTGGGGCTCCTTGGTGTGTGGGAGCAAGAAAGACATCTGAGGATACACACTTCAGAGAAATAGCAAGGATGCCTTTGGGACCACAAATATAATGAGCTGAACTCACCTTTGTGACACTGGTACAACTTCCTTGGATCTCAACAGCTGGCACAAGGTAACAGGAAGCAAAGAGTTGCACTTTGCATGTTAGCACTGAAATTTGTTGCTCTGAAAGGAACCTCTGGGAAGTGATGATGACAAGGTATAAAGCTAATTTTGAAAAGAGAGGGATTTTTGAAATCTAGGGTAGAGGTTATGACAAATGAGAGTGATATCAAGATTCAATAGCTATAGAAAGAAAAGCTGAAGATGTGATAAAAGAAGAGACTTGTACAGAAGAAAGCTGACTGCTAGCATAGTGCAACATGAGGAGGCTAAGAATACTTTACTGCACAATTAAAATTACAAAGGATAAGGGAAAAGTAGCTTAGTGTTCTTCAAGTCAAAGCTAAAGATGGTGTACACAATCAGAAATTATACCATTCCTTCTTGGAAGCAAGATTTAGTGGAGATTTTTAATAGGTCTGCTCTGGAACATTCGGCTAAAATAAGCACGGAAAAATCTGGTTGTCCTGGTTTTTTTCAGAGGTGCTCTTTTTACAGAAAAGTGTTCCCTGTCCTTCCACAAATTGTTATTGTCTGTCATTGGCCACTACCATTTAAAAAGCACCATGTTTCTCTTAAGTGCTTTTTGTTCACAGAGCACCTTGAACCTAAAAGAAATGGAGGCCTTTAGAAAGCTAATGGAAGCTTAAGGAACTCAACACCTGTGAAGAGAAGACTCTGGTTTTCTAGTTTCTCTCCACTCCCTTTTAAGCTGCCTTTAATAAAAATATAATGTTGAATTGCTCACAGTCATGTACACACACAGGACCCTGGCTGAGCAATGATTCTTGTCTTTTGTTTCCGATGTTTGTGATGCAGCCTTTTACTTTTGTTTCAGAAAGCTGAGAGGCAAGAGCAAGACTTTCTGTAACAACACAGTAAAGACAGGAACGTGAAAAGCTGTACAACAGATTCAAAATAGGCAGTCACCCGATGACTGTTCCATTCCTGGATTTACGCTGAAATATGAGGGAGAGTGCCAATGCATTTGTTGAATGCATAAAATCTGTGAGGCTGTCTATCGGGTGGGAATCAGTCAGGAAGCCTGGAGCAAGGATACCCATAATTATGCCGTCAAAAAGCTTGCAATAAGCAGCAGAATATTTTATTTGCCGTCAATCCTACAAAAAGTCTTTTATAACATCTGTGTCAGCAGATTCCAGGTCCCAAGAGGTGCCGCATTTTGAAAGCAGCAGAGAACTCAGTAAGGGTTTGTGTTGTGTTTGCTGAGTACACTCTGAGGAAAACTTCACTAGTTTAACAAAGTTATAGGTGGCAAAGGACATTTCAGTTTTGCCTGTGTTTGAGGCATTGTTTCTCAAGGTGAGTTGTATGTACATTCTTGTTCATGATACTCAGTTAATTTCCACTGTTAGTGACTCCTGTTACCTATTACTTGTGCTTCAATAGCAGCTAAACTGTTTGGACAGCCCCTCTCACCCTAATGCTCTTCAGTGTGCAAATGCCTAAGTCATCTCACAGAAATCCTGGGAAAGGATGTGCTGATGGGGTGCTGCACCATACAGTCATTTCCGCCAGGAGAAACCCACGCCAAAACTTCCACACAAGAATGCTGCCAGTGTTTGCAAGCTAAGGCTCTTCCCATGAGCTGCAACACCATGGCATACCTACATCACCTCTGGGTGCAAGCGGGCTCACATCTGACGAGTGTACATCCTCGTCACATCCTTCTGCACATCCAGGTCAGGAACTAGCCCGAAGAAAGCCAGTATTTCAAAATTAGCCATGCCTGCTGACACACTTTACCATAGTGGAGTGCCCTAATACAGCCAGAAAGTTCAGTTATCAATGCTATTTACTGGAACATTGTGTTTGGCACACAAGACAGTTTGTTGTTCTTTCTCTATGTTATATTACAAGGTGCATACATATCAGTAAATAGTGAGTATTCTCCGGCCCTGAGATCCACTGGCACAGCACTGCTCTCATTTGTATAGCTAAATTTCTTTGCAAAAYGGGGAGTCACATCTGACCTGCAGTCAGGCAGGTCCTTAGCCTGTGCTAACCCTTGGGCTGTGTCTCAAACCTTGGAGGGATGCTAACTGACACAGATCAAAACCACTCCAGGGACCTTGTTATGTAAATTCCAGTATGGATAATCCCAGGCCAACATGCAGAACCATGCCCTGGCCTGGTTCACTGCCATAGACAAAGACATATAATATCAGTAGCTTAAAAATCGGAACTTTTCATTTTGGTGACTGTAAATATAAGTATCCCACCTTATCTCAAAGAAGTCGAAAAACACAGCTCACCATTTGTATTCTGAGTACTCGTATCTCTTAATTTTTTTCTCCTGCCTTGATAAACCACTCTGAGGTCAATAGTATCTAATTCAGCTAAATTGTGTCATAAAATGTCTCTTATGACAATTTGTAGTTACGATGTAATTATCTTAATATTGTCTCTGATGAGTCTCTTTCATAGATAGAGGTTTTGATTGACTGTATCTGTGCCTAAAAAGAAAAAAAAAACATGGCCATGCCTTGCTGAAGCTTTTTTCACTGACTGTTTCATATGGTGCCTGCTCTACTGGAGCTCAGTAAGTGGTATGTGAAGCAAAAGATTCTGCTTGTCAGCCTGCTTCACAGATCCACTGAAAATAAACACATCAGACATTGAGCTGAGCTAATGGCACACTTGCTTCTGGTTGCTCATTTTTGTTTCGGGTTAATGTTGTGCCCCTGCATGTACCATCTGGAGAGGCGAAAAAGATTTAATCAAAAATAAAAATAGCTGGTTTAGGCTTAAGTTTTTCTTTTGTACTATGAAGTACAGGAAGGGAAAATGAAAGGGTGTCATTTGCTGTGACCATTGAATAGRATAAGAGCTGTGAATGCCAGCAGGTCTGCTTCTCGCCCATGAATCTAGCACTTCATTTGTTTGGGGGAAAAAGCTCTGCACACCTTTCCACTGAACCTCAGCAGTGTTTCTCAGCATAAACAATAGCTCATATTGTTGAGGAGGCTTATCGAGAAAGTTATGTCAGTAATGATGGGGATTTTCAGCTGGCATTCTCCGGGATTTGTGAAGCATTTGCTGCTGGTAAGTGTGCTGATAAGCTGCTCGCTGATTAGAATATTCTATCTGCAGCGCAATCGGGCTCCTGTTTCCCTGACATGTCTCCTCTGTGTCTTAAAAGTACCAGAAGCACATCAACAGCTTATCACAAGAAGCTATATGAATTCGGAACATGATTCTTTTGCAAGATCATTCAGGTTAGGTGTCAGCATAGACTGAAAAAACAAGGCACTAGCAAAAGGTGAACATAACAAGCATATCTCATAATCTTTCCGTGTTATAGCCCTCATTCTCTCCTTCCTGTGCTTTTTGAATATTTGTAGCCTTCACTATCCTGATGTCTGCTTTTGACTGCAGGCTYCTCAGGGCAAGTGTGCCTTTGTGTCAGTAATACACTCTACCCACTAATGGCTCTGCACAGGCAGTAATGAGCGAGCCCATCACAAGCAGTCGCAAATCCAAATATCAGCAATAGTCTGGATGCTCTGCTCTGTATCGTGATGCTTAAAACAGGATCACCTGATAGCTTATCTGAATAATCACACAGGGGACCTGTATGTTTAACAAGTCTAATGCAAATCCAACAGCAGTCATGCAGGAGATTTTCCCATCCCCATGATGGTGTTTAGTGACAGAAGAGCCGTAAAGGACTGCAGTGATGCTCCCACATGGAAAGCTGACCCACCTAAAACAATCAGCACAGTCTGGGTTCGCTCAAACATTGTGGTGGACACTGTAGATTATTGAAAACTTCACTTCTTCTCTTAGTAGACGTGGAGAAGGCCAAGCAGAAATAGATGTGCACACCAACACACTTCTGGCACTTCTCCATGTTGTTTTCAGTTGCAAAGATGGAATGTCACCAGTGYTGAAGCCCTCATTTCAGGAGCTAATAGCTGCTCACTGTTAGGGCTTTCACTCCTTTCTTTTCTAGAAGCTCTTAAAATTGGTAGAATTTTGCTCCAGAATTGAAACTGTTGTAATATTCTCATAGTGTCTACTGACTGAGCTTTCCTGTGTTGTCTTAACAGCAAATGTCTTCTCTGCATTTGCCATGTGTGTGTACAGAAAAACAGATTGACTCAGCCAGATAGCTATGGTTTCATTTTATCTGCTGTACTTTATCTGCTATATTTATATTTTAAATAATTTATGTAATTTTTGATATATCCAAATTTATGGATATATCAATTCTCATAGGGTGAGAATTCACCTCACTCTCAAACTCTGAGAGTACTGAAGTCCTAACTCAGATACATGGAATAGCCATGGGTTATGTCGTAACTCAGATAACCTCAGATCAGTTCCCTTTCTGTCTTTTCCTTCAAGCAGAGAGACCTTGGGCCGGTCCTGGGAGCAGCGAAGAGAATTTCCCATGCCAGACCAGGAGGGATAGCCCCTATGTTGCAACAGGAGTGAATTCCCTTGTCTTCCCAACCCTTGTGCAGAGCCCTGATGAGCGAGCTGCCCTGCCTGCCACCTCCAGCCAGGATATGAGGAACACACAGAGGAATAAATACCCTAATATGAGGGGTCCACAACTAGAGGAAGAAAGACCCTATTTCTTTCTCAGTATAAACTAAAATTTCTTTTGTATTTTTGTTACAGAAACTTTCCTGATGCTAGCAATCACACCCACACCACCTGAGCCAGGACTGAGGCCCCTTCATGGCTCCAGTGACCAATGGGTGCCCCCTGGACTCCCTGCACTCACCACATTCACACAGTCAGACCAGGTTTCCTCATCAGTTTGACCCCAGATTTTCCAGAAGAGTCTCAGACATCCCAATTCTTAAAATGATTTAGTCATGATGCAACAACAGAGTAAGAGCTCCAGCTGGTGCCTCCAAGGAGGGACCCTGAACAAAGGACTCCCTGGGCTTTTGTACCCTCACAGTCTGTGAGTCTGGGGTCTTCCAGCAAGTCCTCAGCTCCTTCCATGTCTCTGAGTGTCCAGTCCCCTGGCTGGGCCACAGGTCCCTCATGCCCTTGGTTGTGCAAAGAGTTGGCACCAGTTCACAGCCTCTTGCCTGGGGCTCCAACACCCAGAGCTCAATCTGCAGCTTTAACTGCAGCTGCACCCCCAAGCTACCTGCACTAAATATATTAACATTTTTTCCCCTCAGACTGCTCAGGCCAAAATTTCCATTAATTGCAATACGAATTTCTGTTGTATAAAATATTCAGGGTCTGAACAATCACTGGTTTTGTGTCTGTTAGAGCACTTGTGCAGGAAAAACATTTAACACAGCATCTCAAACCCACTTTGAAAATATTGGTTTTGTTTCTGAAACACTTTTAAATAGGCTCTGTTCTAGTGTCATGGAGATAAAAACCTTTGAAGAAGTTTTTTTTTCTCTGTGAAAAGTTTGTTTCATTTAGCTAAGAAAACCTTAGAGCTCCATGTATTTATTAGTGTATTTATCAATGGCAAGCACCTGTACCTGCAGCAGAGCTACAACAGCAACACTGATGTACTGAAGCAATTTAGTACAGACGAAGTAGGGTGGGGGAGGACATGTCATCTCTGATTGATATGTAGACTTTTTTTGTGGGAATAAAACTAGGACACCTTGACTGCACAAGGAATTTTACGTACTCAGATTTGCTCCCACTGATAAACATTTTCACCTACTCAGTGGCTATAAGAAGAGTTTGGGCTGTTCTCTACGTGATTTTCTCATCTTGCCTGAGGTGTGGAAATATCTGTGGGAACATCTGAGTGGGACTGACCTAGGTATAAATGGGATTCCTAACCATCAAACCCTTCTTCCCTTTGTTTTTAGTTGTAAGATCAAGGTCACCTTTCCATTCTTAAGTTACCCCTACATTTGAATAAAAAAATACTCTTATTTTCTAGAAGGCAGGGGGCTAAGTCCACATTAGCGCTGAAATGCTGCTTCCAAAATGCAGGTATTTGTAAGCCCTGTTCCTTTTACTCCAAAACACCTGCAGGCTGTGGATTTCATAGTTTAAACATCACCTTTTTCTAGTCCAGTATCTGACTCTGCCTCATCCCAGAGAAGCCTCTCTCCCAGCCTCAGTGAGCGGTCCAACCTCAACTCAGACAAGGGCACCATGGGGACCCCTAAACTAGGGGCTGTGCTTTTCTGCAGGGCTTGCTGCAGTGGAGGTAACCCAGGGTGCTTTTTCTACCTGGCATTCAAGTGAGCTGCTACTACCACTCACCTGTACCAGAAGGGATTAACTCCTTGCACTGCCTGCCTGACAGGCTCGAGGATGCCCTAACCATGGTAGTTTGGACTGTCTTCCAAGCTGGGTTTGGGCTAACTCTGCTCTGGGCAAGTTGTGCTCTGTACAGAATAATCAAATGCTTGTTGGAAATGGGAGAGGGAAAGGTGGAACTTGATGCTCTCTTTATGTGATTCAGCTCTTTGAAAGCAGAAAATATGTGGTCTGAGATCCCAGTTATCTATGAAGTATTTAATAATCAGTACCCAAGAAGAGGTTGGGAGCAAGGTACCCAGAGCATCCTGCTATTCAGAAACTTGAATGTGCTTTTCACAAACAAGGAAGACTCAACAGCCTATCTCCAGAAAGGAAGAGCCTTCGCAAATACATAGAGACTTCCTGAAGGCTTCCAAGGGAGAAACATCCTTTAGACATGTGCACTATTTGGTAGTGTTAGCTGTTGCTTATCTTCGTCTTCTCACAGTAGAGAGACACAGAGTCTCCTTGGACCGCACCTCAAGGCAGGCACATCTTTGCATGTGTGGATAGGGAGTCTAGCACAGATGTTGGGAATGCAGCAACTAGGACTAGGGACAAGGCTGTCATCCCCAAGCACACTTTTGAGCACCAGAGGTACTTCTTCTAAGGTTTTGAAAGTCTGTCAATGTTATGTCCATTTTCTAAATGCTGGATAACACTTTTATAATTTATTTTTCCTGTCTATATGGGAAGGTGATTATTTCTAGACCCACACAACCATCACTATATATTGTCAGATTAATATTCATGCAAATTGCATTCAACAAGGCAGTTGCCTGAGCTCTCCAACATCACCATGCACACAGCAATCATTTTTTAAAGAATAAAGAGCTTTTAGCATGAATCTCATTGAATCAAAATTACTTACATACAAAAATGGATACTATGTTTCAGAAAACATAATTGCATGGCAAAACTAGTTTAAAAAATTAGAGCTGTGTTTGTTTTTCACAATGAATACGTGAATTTAGCTGTTGTGAATTGTTGGCAAACTGTATAAAATTTTTTTCACCTCAATGCAATTCACTGCTAGAATCTATTTGTCATATAATTTAAGCATATATTCTTGATTTATAGTTTGTTCAGAGAAATTTACGGCTGTATTCAACATTCTTTGTTGAGCTGTATTGGTTAATATTGATTGATAGTGTGTATCAGATGATAGCTTTCTGTTCCCTGATTAGATGACATTCTTATAGAAAGAGTTTTCCAATACCAGCTCTAATGCTTTTTAATCCCAAAATTACTTTCGATGAGAATTCCCTTGTCATCATTCAAAATGTCACTTGTTTCACCTATCACTCTTGCTAATATGTATCAAAGAGTATTCAAACAAGGAAAGTAAAAAAAAACCTGAGCAAGTACATCTGAAACAAATTCTAATGGAATTTGATGCATTTAAAATCCCCCAAACTTATTCACATCATTGTACACACTTGTAAGTCACAACGTTTGTGAATTCGAGATTTAATAAGCCTCAAAAAAAAAACCCACATGGAGAACAATTTCCTCTCCAAGAAAGGAGTATTTTTAAGGGAACTATTCCTGAGCATAAAGAGGCTTAAACAAATCAGCGCCCAGCAGTTTTCACCCCGGAGACAGCGAGCAGGGTGTGAGGAGTCCCCGGATCTTAAATGCCCCAACATACTAGGAGGGTGAGGGAATTGTGCCTCTGCACGCAAACGCGTGTTTGTGGCGCTTTAGTCCAGCTGAGAGGCGCGGGCCCTACGCAGCTGCAGTCACACAGCGCGCCAGGGCGCACCTGCGGCTCTGCTTCCCGCCCCGCCGCGCAGGCGGAGCCCCGCTGCGCTCCCGCCGGCCGCCGGGGACGGGGCGGGCCGTGGCGGTGCGGGGCCGGCCGGGGCTGCGCGGTGCGGTGCAGGCGTTACGCGGATGCCGCGGGGCGCAACCGGGCCGTGGAGGTGCGGGCCGTGCGGTGCGGGTGCCGCAGTGCGCCACCGGGCCGTGGCGGTGCGGGCCGTGCGGTGCGGAGCGGTGCGGTGCGGGTGCCGCAGTGCGCCACCGGGCCCTCGCGCCGCGCGCGGCCGCTCCCGCTCCGCCCCCGCGCACGTGCTGCCGGGGCGCGGCCGGACGGGGCGCCGGGGCGGCAGCGCCCCCTGCTGCCCGAGCGCCTCCGCCGCGCCCCTGCCGCCGCCGCCGCCGCGTCCCGACGGGGCTTTCGGGATGGTTTTCAGGCTTTGTGGCTTCGCTCGCACCGTCGGTTCTGGGTCCTGCCGGTGAATGGATGCTGAGCCGCCGGCCGTGCCGCCCCACACCTTAAACCTGACCCAGAAAGAACTGATGTAATAACTAACGTGGTTTGCATGCTGGCCAGGCTAGAAGGTAGTTTTAAATAACCTGAATCTTTATGAACAGAGTTGATGCCTAAAATAGGAGTACCTGAAACAGAGACTGAGCAAAGTTAGTGAATAAAAGGTAGGAATTTATTGAAGGCCTTCAGTTGGTACACCTTTGGGTAGTACAGAGCCTGGTTGAGGCCAGGCTGGGCCCAAGATGGACGCCGATCACAAGTTTCCCCCCCCAGATATAGGTTTGGTACRTTTGCATATCAGAAGTTAATTGTCCAATTACAGTTCCAGGTAATGAAGTAATATTCCCCCATTCACCCCCTCCCAATTCACTTTGTTTATACTTAGGCCTAGGATGGTGACTTTGGTTCCCAGGCCTAGAAGGAATTGTTTTGTCTAACCAGAATGTGAAGAGAGCTTGCTTAGCACATAATACGGAGTTCAGAATTACACCCTAGTACAGTGCAGGATTAGAAAAATCCAAAAGCTAATACTTAAGGCATCAGAGTGGACATGGTTTTGGAGGTACTGTGGTCCCATCCTGCAGCCTAATAACCTCATCATATAACCTAATAACCCCGAGCAGCTTATGCTGCCTCTGGAGCTGAGATGGAAGCAGAGATGGGGCTGAAGGGGTCTGTGAAGCTGCAGAAGCCTTGCAGCCCTGCAGAACTGCTGTGTCTCTGTGGGCAGCACTTCGCCCACAGGACTGGGCCAGGCTGGCAGAGAGGAGGTTCTGGAGTAACAGTCAACTGGAAAACCATCATTCAGGAACAAATGGCATAGGAGCCTTATCACAGAAACGTATTGTTTATCCTCAGGGCTGGAGGAGAGGCTGGCTGAGTACACATGCTGGACTTTGACAGCTAATTATGCTAGACCAGGAGTGAGGCTTCAAAAAGCAAAGGGTGGGAGGAAAGCGGCCTCTGAAAGGGCAGTTGTTTGTTGACCAGTCAGGCAGATGAGAAGAGTGAGAGGAAAGACTGCTGGAGGTTTCTCTGTAATCGGATGTTTCACATGTTACTTGTACAGCTGAACCATTGATTTGCCACTGCTGTTGGGGCTTTTTCCCTAAATTTATGTTCCTTTCTTCTTGTTAAAATTGCTCTTGTTTCAAACACAGGCTCATGGAGAAAGTAGTTTCTCAAGGGACACCAAAGAAGATACTTGTTTTTCCCAGTGTCAGAATTTGAATATCAGGCTGAAAGCAACTGTTAACTTTTTGAGGCCAGCCCARCATTGCTGCTGCATGGGTTACCCTTGTCATTCAGCCAGGGTCATCCTGCTAGAGGATGAACTTCTGTAGCATTTCCCTCTGAGAGGCCTGATGAGCTGTAGAAAAATTGCCAATAACCAAGGACATCCATGTGCTGTGCTAGAAGCCATATGCTATGGTTGTCTCTGTGCAACAGTTCACTGCCCCTTTATAGCCCTTTGTGCTTAAGGAATCTGTTGTCATGGGCTTCTTCTCTCAACTATCTCGAGTTTTCTGCCAAAGTTGTCCTTGTTCTTGACTCTAGGCCATGGCTTCTTGCCCATCTAGCAAACTTCTTAAACAAATCCTGATTTTCAGGCGTTTTTTCTGCCTTGTATCTACCCTCTTTTAGAATTCTCTTTAATATCCATTAAGGATGAGAAGTTCGGTTCTGTGAAGCTCCAAATATAAATGTTAGTAGCTGGAATTGTCCTTTGTTCATAATGAATGTGACCAGATCGTATAAGCCTTAGGTAATCAACAACTTGTAGTCCTAGAATGAATGTATTATTACCTGTTAGAATGAGTCTCCAAATAGATTGCTGTCAGGTGCAATCTCCTTTTGCGGAGAGAAAAAAAATTCAATCTCTAAAACCTGTAATCTTCTACTACCAGTTGCGTGAGATCCTCCAAACAAACTTAAGTTCCCTTTAATAATGCAATTTTTATTCTACGGTGCAGACAAATGCTTTAGGAGTAATTCATCCTACTTTCTGGTTCGATTTAGTGTTTTGTAGCAGACATCCTCACTTCATGGCTCCTCACTCCCCCAACATCCTTTCTGGAGTTTATCATTTACGTGTTTTCACACTCCTCCAGCTACTGATCATTGTAAAGGGGGTAGTGCAGGGTGCCATCCCTCCCCCTCAGTCCTTCCTACAAGAACTACACACTGATTTTGAAGATTCCACTCACATGAATCACCCTGTTAATGCTGTGCAACGACAGTTACATCAGCCCTCCTCTCATCAACAAGAATTTCTGAGTCCTTCAGCACAATAAATACCCAGCTATTGTTTACACATGAACTATTCACTTGCTTTGCTTCCCAGCCAGCTCCAGCACTGTTCAATATAAATGTGACTTCCTAAGGCTGAACTAAATTTTGCTTCCTAGTACCCTTCATCTTTCACTCCCTCTTAGTTGCTCTTCTGTTTAGACTATCTCTTTGCCCTCTCTTGCTATGTTTTCTTTTCCAAAGGGGAAAGAAGCACTGCAGCCCTGAGGCATGATAGGTGCTGTGGGAGAGCAGCTCTAAAGCTGGCGGGGAAGAGTTGCCTGTGTCCCCACTTGAAAGTTTTGGGAGGTTACCTGACAGCAAAGCTGGTGAATACTCTGTTCATCAGGGCAATGCTTACAGATGTGCTTTCCTGCTGAGGCTGAACGTTGTGCATGGCACACTTGGCTGTGCTGGGCTACTCCGCTGTGAGTAAAGCTGTGAGAGTGCAGTGTGGTTATCTGTATCCTCAAGAGAGGCTCCAGTCCCAGAGGTCAGACTCTTCCTTTCCTTAGGCAGTGAATGGGAAGAAAGTGAATGTCTCGGTTGGCTGCAGCAGCTTGTCCATCGTGTCCCAGGACCCCAAGTCCTCCCTGCTGCTCTGGGCTGTCAGCAGCTACCTCTGAGGCTGCCGACACCAGCTCTCTGCTCTGCTTCCAGTCTTTGTAGTTTCTGCTCAGGAGCCCATAGGGGAATTAATCCCTTATACAGCACTGCCCAGGGCTAAGCAGCATGATGCAAAATTATCAATTTGCAAATATACATTCGACTATAAACTGCTTGGGGTTAGAAGCATCCCCTGAGGAACTGTGGAAAGTGTGTAAAGCCTTACATCCTGCATAAGCAAGCGATGGGGGAGCTTGCAGGGAGCCTCAAGGCAGTTGTGTAGAGACGGACCGGGGAATAATCATGGGAAGGGAAAGATGGTAGGACAGACCTGTGGGGAAGACCATGGGATTCAGTCAACCAACCCAATTTTGGGAGAAAAGGGCTTTCCCTTCCTCACATCCTTCCACCTCTCCTGCTCTCTGCACGAAAGAGAGCAGAAAGGCTGCCTCCTCAGCCAAGGCACATTGAACCTATGCTGTTTAAATTTTGCAGTTTGTGAATCTCAGAGGATTTGTGACGTGTGTCTGTGATTTAGCCTGAGCAGCACAAGCAGAGCAAGAATAAACATGGCAGGTGAGAACTTGTTGGCTCTACACACATTTTCTGTGCTGGGGTAAACAAAGTCTGTATGACTTCCTAGGAATCTGAGTCCTTGTGAGATCYTCAGAAAATGGTATTTTGGAGGTTCCTGGGTAGGCTATTGAGCTGCCAAAAAGACAGTACTTCAAAGTGATACCCATGACTGTTTCCTTGGCCACCTATGTATTGGCTTTCCATAGCTGGTGCTGTATAGGTAGGATATGATCAAGACACAGCTAGTGCCTGAGGGACATTATTTCTGTTTGAGCTGCAGTGGTGGAAGCACAGACCCTTGGATTGAATGTGACACTTTCGATCCTAGCTTCCATCTATTATATTCACAGAAACTTCTTTGAACTACTCAGTGCTATTTTAAAGTTTCATTTAAAGGTTTATTTTAGAGTCACATTGAAAATATTTCAGCATTGAAGAGAGAGAAATTTGGAATTCATTCATTTCTCCTGTCCTGGCTGTAAGTCAGCTCTTCTGCAGTGGGATTTCCAGAGCTGTATTATGTTTCCCTCTCTTTTTCTCTGTGGTCACTTCTCTGAAGCAGATCCCCAACTTCCCATTTAGATTTTTCACTTATTTAAATAGAGACCCATTTTCCTTTAATTAGTTTTACAGAATCACTGGAATCTTCTGTAAATGTACACAAACAGTGATAATTAGTTATCTGTCAGAAATCTCCAAGAAACATTTGGATAATCCAGACTGTGGATTCAAGGCCAGAATGAATGTGTGGATGATAGTTGGTGGTGTGGTAAATCCTGGGGCCTATCATCAAATTGTTTTGTATCCTATGATGGTTTTTGTGGGTTGGCTGACGAGAAGCTTGTCACTATGAAAAGGAGATACCTTCACTAGGTGCATGTGCCAATATTTCTTGAGCACTTCCTAGTGAAACAAATTAAAGCYCTAGCCTTCTCTGCAGGTAGTTTTGTTTATTTAGGTGTTTTCTGTAGTCTCTGACTTGGAAGATCCAGGAGGACAACAGTTATCATCTCCTAAGATTTCTGAATGGATGAAAGCATGGCTTTGCATCAATAGAGATTGAGAGCTGAGRCCTCTGGGCTCCACTGCTTCCTGATGGCAGTGCAGCATAAAGGTCAAACAGGGAATCAACATTCCACTAATTTTTACAGCTGAGAACAGTCTGGATCTCTTATCTAAGTGACTTTGTAGCTGGCCACCATCCTCCTCTGGGGCTCACATAATGGCAATAATAAAGGCACTTCAGAGAGCATGTTAATTAGCACCCACTCATCTTCCAGCAAAGCAAGTCATCTTCTATGACTCCTGCTTTGGATGCCAAATTCTGACCCACACCCTCATACGATGCAGCAGTTCTCAGGATGGTCTGCGTAAGCACTTAGATTTCAGACCACTTTCAGAAGTTGGCTGTTAACAAGCTACTCTCAGACTTAAGTATGTTACTGCCCTGCAGCAGGACTAAAGCTTTAAATAATAATGTACAACAAAACACACACATATCCTTGAGTATATGCAAAATAAATACAGAAAATATCTGACATTTTCACAGTAATAGGACATATGTGAATACCACTCCACAGTAAGATGACTGTTGCTGGTTGAAACATACATTTTCCCCCCAATATTATCTTAGTGTTTGATAACTCATTTTAAGAGAAAAATATGTCAAGTGAATTTGGATATGCTGAAAATTTGCATTTGAGCACCATTCTACGTAAAAGTCTTTCCAAAGCCCTTGAATATAAATGAATCTAAGTTATTTCCATTACATGTTAAACCATTACTCCAATGAATGAAAAGCTCCTCCTAATGCTGTCAATTTATGTTTCCGATTGTGTAACAGGAGCGTAATCATACTGAAAAAGTTTCCAAAGCAGGAATACTCACATACAATGTGCTGTATTTTAGCCTAGTCTAAAATGGATTTTACTTATTCTTGTGCTGATAAAACTGCACCTCGCTGTAAATACTTCTGCAGTGATGGAGAATTTCTGTTAACCTCTTTATTATCAGTCATATAAAATTCAGAAGAGAGACTATTTCTGATTTTTCCCATCCAAAACAATAATCCTGTCAGGCTTATCAGTAAATATTCTGAACATTGCTTTAAGAAAGTACCTGTGACACCTGCAGTATGTTCTCATGTATAAGAAGCAATAACATTGTCGCTAGAAGCAAGTTACTAATACTGTTTCATGTAATGCAGAGTTATATTTATTACCATTTTGTGAAACACTCCAATCCATTAGTCTAAAACTAAAAGCAGGAAAGTTATTTAAAATATATCTCTAGCTGAAATAATCTGTGTGCTTAATTATTAAATGCAGTTTTCTGCATTTAATGCCAACTTTGTTTCTTTTATAGCCTCTGGGCCTATTCTGTCAGAAGTTCAGCCCTGGTAAATCAACTTAACCTACTTGTAGGTCCAAGGGATGAAGAAAATATAGGGAACTTCGTTTCAGTCTGCCAGCACCAGACCAGATATACTATTTTGTCCTGCAACCTCAGCTCTGCTATACATCTTAAGAAGCTGGGATTAGGATTTTGTGAGTGTTAGGAGACTTGGGGAAATGAAAACTTTCTAAACATTTATTGATTAGTTCACTTTAACCTTCATTCCTGCCGATTCTGTTTAAATTCCTGATAAATTTCTTTCCTCCATTAAATTTGGTTCTCTGCTGAGGCATAATTTCTCTTTGAAGATTTATGTCACTTATTTGACTGTTATTTACTTTGTTGTTCATTCACTTTATTACATTCTTTTGAGTTTTTTCTACTACCATTAAGTCTGCAAAGCCTAGTATTCCAGACCCATCTTCAAAGATTAATTCCTAAGGCAAACGAGAAATCCATCCGGAAAGTCATTCAACCAGGATACCGAAAGCCATTCCAAAGTTACCACTTGAAGAAGACATGATAAACTCTTCCACCAAGTGGCTAAGGAAATGGTTACCTCCACTTTGGGGGACATGGTAGTATGGTCCAGGTTAAACATCTAACATTTACCATTTTCATAGTTACCACAAGAGATGATGTTACTAACTTTGTTAATAATGACTGCTGGGAGCCCAGGAGGACTTCTTGGGCAAAGCCAGGAGGGTGGGAGGCTGGGGAGTAATGAATCCAGCAGACCTGCCACAGAGATTTCCCAAAGCAGTTTTGAAGGCAGCTGCCCAACAGCCAAAAGGCCGGTTCTTGTCTCTCACTTCTGGATGTAGGGTCAGCTGTCTCAGCAACACTGCCCTCAGAGTTTGGCTATGATTCCACTCTTCAAGTCACACGGGATACTCTGTTTACTCTTTCCCATCATCACACTTCAGGTCCTGCCTGACCAGGAAGTTGCCCATCTCCAAATCTCTCCCCTCCAACACCAAGGAATCAAGACTACAGTCAGCCTGTCTTCCCAAAGGGGATATGAGGAAACTCAGTTGTGCTGTCACACTAAAGCCCCCAACAGTCAGTATTTTACCAAGAAGAGTCTTCTCCTTCAGTCTTAACAGTCTTCTTACTTATCTTTCTATTCATAAATCTTTTGGCATAAACCTATTTGTATGAAAACTATCTTCCATGGGCCAGATGGCCTTTATGTGTATTTTAGCATAACTGCCAACAGTCTGGGGAATGGGACGGAAATTACACTCCTTTTCACAACTCCTATCAGTGCATTTTAATGATGTAAGACTTCTAAAAAACACCTGTGATCAGATGGAACAAGGTTGGCTAGAGTTTTCTGAAGAAAAAAAGAGCATATTCACGAAGAGGAGGAAGGCACATGACACCCAAACAGTGCACCATCTATCCTTGCTTCTGGTAAGCTTTCAGAAAGGAAATAAAAATTTGGCTTACTTTAGCACAAAGATTTTTCAGCCAGCATCATGTGTTAGTCCTCAGGCTACATCATCACAAAAAAATCTGATTGTCAAGTGTTATAAATATTTTAAATCAGGATAAAAATATTTTGAAAAGTATTTTTTTCCAAAACTTTAATCTGTGTGAAAGGGGCAGGTAGCAATTCTGATGGGTTCAGAAAAAAAATTGTGAAATCAAAGAAAAAAAGTGAATTAAAGCCCTGACTACCTGGGGAAGAAAAAAAGCAAACCAAAACCAACCCTACAGTACCCCAGGGTCTGATTTGTTGAAACCATTTCAGTTTAATGATAAATTATCTATATTTTAAAAAGGCAATACAAATAAGGTATGATCAAGAATAAGAGGAGGAATATATTTGTTTAGGATATTAATGCAGACATTTCCTGCGATTCAGCAATTTCTGAGCAACAAAATGGGTCCCATTTGCATTGAGCTTCTGACCTGCAATATAGCTATAAAGATACCGTTGAGATTTGTCTGTTCTCCTGGAGCTAATCTGCTGGCTTGACTCCTGAGGTTTGTTGAGGAACATGATATGTATTGCATGATAAACACCACACAGAGGGTTTCCTGAGAAAGCTCTGTCTCAAAAATAAAATAGTGACATTTTAAATGCCAAAGATTATCAACAGGTGGAAAATAATAAGATATCACTCTGCTGGGATTTCTTTAATGCCTTTAATCCAGCAATGAAAATTCAGGACAGATGTGTATGGCTGGGTAAAGAAAGAAGCCTGATTCTTTAGCAAAGAATCTAGGTGAATCCTTTTCACATGCCATTCTTCTTGAAGAATGGTTAATATCCATTTACTTGATGTGCACAGAAACACTAAGGTGCCTGGGGAGGGGAAAAAAAAGGGTTCTTATTTCTAACCTGATAAGAATTGAAATTACTAGAAATGCTATAAAAGAGCTTGTGCTCAGGAGATCTGTGATCTGATGACTCAGCTGAAGAGGTCCAGAGAAGAGAAATAGAATTAGCCATAGACCACCTGAACCTTCTGCCCAAATCAAGCTCCAAAGCGTTGGAGATTTCTCAATTCCTACTTAAATATGACAAGAGACATTTCACACCAAATGTTCTTAACTCTGTCCAGTGTGGAGAAGCCCTCAGAGCCCTGCACTTCACTCATTCTTAGTCTAAAGAACTAAAGGACTTCAGACTGCAGGATGACAGCCTAGTTCTGGCAAAAGTGGTGGCAAAGTTCTCACGGAATTCTGTGGAGCCGAATTTCGGACTAGAGGTCTCTAGCCCCATTTCTGCACAGCACACTGCTGATTACTTACATGTACACACATTCGCACTTGCACGCACTCACACACATGACTGCACTGACATTGTACAAAGCCATACTACAGACTGGAACATTACTGGCCAGAGGGAAAAATCATGAAATTTCTAAGGAAGCAAACTTCTGAAGTCCAGCAGAACTGGAATATTGGCATCCTGAAACTGTTACTTTCGATTTGCATTTCAACCAAAGCAATGAGTCGCCTGCTTTCCTGGTTAGCTTTTAAAACGGGAGGTCTGAAGGCAACAATAATGCTGCGTAAGAACAGTATGGCTGCATAAGGGCAGGGCTTGGCACAATAAAGATGGGAGTCCTTCTGTCCTGCGACAATTTCCTGCATCAGTCGGTGCTCTGACTTCAGAGATCAACCCCATTAGCATGYGTACCACCTATACAAGTTTTATTTGTAGAAGTAATGTAGAAGCAGAAAATGCATAGGTTCTCTGCTTGGGGAAAGAAGAGGGTGTGCTGTTCAATGCATGCAAATTAGACTGCCTTTATGGACAGAAGTCCTACTTGTGTGATAAAAGGCAGGGCATTTATCAATGTTCCTCTTCCCTATTGCTACTCAATCCTTTATGAAACTGAGCCTGGAAACATCTGCTGAAACTCTCTTCCTCTTGCAATTTACCGGCTTTAAATAGAAAGGACTTTGGATAGAGCTAAATCATTTTCTTCTTCCATTGTTAATACTGACTTTGCTTTCCAGTTCCTGAAATCTGTCTGCAGCTCACTGCTTCCCTTTCTGAACATGTAGTTCCAAGACCTCCTTTTTTAACCAAGGAAGATTCACCTGGGGACTGTCTCCTAGGATATTTAGATGAAGATTTAAGAAGAACATCACATTTTAATCAGAACTGTGCACTTCGCATACAAATAAATTGTCATGTAACACTGAAGGTCTTCCTAGTAATAAGAAAATATATTAATGATAAAATGGAAAATACTAGCACAAGAGGCTGGCAGACATTTAGATCTTATTAATAATTAAAGCAACCAACAAGTTCACAGTTATTCCAGAGTGGGAATCTGATTTAAATAGAGTTTTGATTAATGCAATACCATATAACGTCATTACCTGCAAAATAAGCCAGTGACTGGTATTTATGTTTTAAGACAGTCCTGTATGCAACACTTTGGTCAGGTAAATGCAGAATAAACTAATTGAACTAATCCTAAAATTCAGGGTTATTTAGTAGTTTTATTGTATTTGCTCAGTTTTATTTCATTGACCACTTGACAAAAATTTCTGTTCATTAAGTACAAATATCCCCACTAATGGGAAAAATATTAAACCAGCATATATCTGTGAAAAAGGCTTTAAAAGATGATAGAGGTTTTGTTAGTCTGAGGGTAGTGAATTGCCATTACAGCTTTTTCACCTGTTTTTTTATGATCTTTTCATAGATACAGATGGATTAAAGAGGGATTTAGCTTTGAATTGCCGGTTTTCCTTCTGCAAAATTGGCTCCCTGTGCCTGCTGTGTTTTGAAACAAAACCCCTTCTGAACAGGAATTCCAAATCTTCCAAATCACATTAGGAAGGAAGAACTTAGTATCAAAAGGCCAAGCTGTCACTATTTCTTCCTGATGACTCTCATTTAACAGCCATTAAAATGCAAATAGAACTATGATTTTCAGATCACAAAATTAACATTAACAGCTGGAATGATTGATTAAAGGTCATGTCAACTGCATAACTTAATTTCTTATGTAATTGTGTTCAGTTTTCTACAGATTGTTTGGATTTGTGAATTAATTTTAGCTGTTGCTGAACACTGACAGGTGCATTTATTGGTCTCTCATTTTTGTTAATATCTTCCTGTGTGAATGATTCCCTTCTTTCAAAGAACAGAAGAGTACCCAGAGGGGACACTCTAGAATTACTATCTTCAACTAAAAGGTTTTGCAGCACATTACCAGATCTCTCAGAAGTTTTTTATTGACCCGGACAAGACCAAAATGACAATTCATGGGTAGCCAACAAGTTACTCCTCCAGGAGCTTTGTCATGCATGAGTTTACAGAACAGAATAAAAATGGCACTTAAGTTCCCAAGAGGCTTTGAGCTAACAGCTCAGATCCTATGTGAGCAGACCATCTTGGATGTAGTTTGCTTTATTGGATGAAATAAGCCATAGATAGACCAAGTTTCATATTACTTTTGAGTCAAGGCATCGACACGATGAGAAAAGAAAGATTTCAGACAGCACCTGCCTGTACTCTTTCTTATATGTGCAAAAATGAATCTCAGTTGTAATTCTACTGCAAGAGTCAGAGTAATTTTTCAAAGGCTCTTAGAGCAAGATCTGCAAAAATTCATCACCTACAAATGCAGCCAGAATTCTGGAAGAATTCAGTCCAAGAGTTTGAGCTTTTTTGAAATCTACATGCTTATTTCAGTGCTCAACTGAAAGCACGTTTAAAACACAGAGCACAGGGACAGGTGCTAAGCACTTCCAAAAATGATCCAAATGAATAGGACTTGAGGCCAGAAAGAGTCTAAGATAGCATAACTTGTACCTGATCTCTTTCCCACACCCCAGCAAGAATATGACATCGGCTGCAATGCCTGCACCTCTCCCCAGTGAGAGCTCTGTTCTCCATCTTTGGTTGAGCAGTCCAGAGTGTGCCTCCTAAGACACACAGTCGTTGTGTCTATTGGGAGCCAGAGGAGATTACCAAAAAATTTGAGAGCTTGAAAAGATCAGGTGAGTGTGTCAATCTGAAGTCAGGGAGAGACAAATTGGCACAGAGATAAAACATGACATATTTTATTTTTTACTTCCCTTGGTACCTCTGAGGACAGACCTCTTTCAGAACCATTGAGATATTCTTGACTGGCAAACTCTGTGGACTTGGACAAGTGCAAGGCAATGCTGATGTGCCTGCTCCCATCCTGGGGCAAGCAGTAGCTTCTGAGCCTTCTGCTCTTTCTACTGAATTTTGCTATAGAGTATTGGAGGTTTATGGAGCACAGGTGAGGCAAAGAGCCTGGGTTTCATGTGCCTGCAGGCAACTTCCAGACCTATACTGGGCTTTTGGGTCCTACACTTTCCTTAAAAGCTCCCTCTCACACCCTGTCCTTTCAGAATGAGAAAAACAAGATCTAGAACATGTGCATCAGGGCAGGGAGTGTTGCAACAGCAGTGAGTTAAGCTATCCCTCAGTGGGGGAAGATGCTGGATAGTTTTTATTTTTGTAGGCTTCCCCACTCCTTGAAGTATGAAGGTTTAGCTGTAAAAATCCAAACTGCTTCAGCAATGCCCAAAGGTCTAATTGTTGTTGAAATCAGGAAACAGAGATCCTGAAATTACCCTGTTCAGGCAAATGAGAGCAAACAGGAATTAGAATGGTTAGTTTTCCACAGGCAGACAAAAGCCTGAAACAAAATTAGCCTCTAAAGTTTTGTCACAGAAGGCAGGATAATGAGTCCTTTTCTGTTTAAATGAACTGAGTGTTCTCACAGCAAAAGTCTCATCTCAAAGCTACATCAGTGCTTTCGTAGTCATTATTCTCTGCTACCCACCTTCTGAGATGGCTCATACCTGAGGGAGAACAGAGGATCTTGACACTTATGAGAAGAGGATTTTACCTTGTGGGTTTACCACTAGCACTTGTAAAAACCTGAACTTTTGCTCTTGAAATTCTTTGTTTGTCAGTCAAATAGAGATTGCATGAGGAGCATGACAAAAGCAGTCCCACAGCCATTGTCCACATAGTATTATCCCAGTACAGAAGGACTATCTCTAGTGAAGAGAAGGTAATTATTTTCAGGCACACTAATTCTTGATTTCTATAGTAAAATTGCCAAAGGGGGGCATCAATATAGGTTATAATGGACTTGACTGCTCCCACATCTCATCTTTTACATGTGCTTTTCAACAGCTGTCAGACGGAATCCTTTTGGGTTATACAACGTTATCATGGATACGTTCATGCGAAATTGAAATACATCAGTCACATTTTTCAGGATTTCATTAATATAGAGAGAATTTGACCCTGTTTAAAAATTAAATGTTATTGTCATTCATGCTGTTCATTATATAACTGTCAGAGAGTGTTAGGAAAGTACCACAGTGCCTTTAGCTCACATCAGTGTAGCTCTATAGACCTCTGTCACATTATACCTAATTATGTATATTAAAACTATATTTTTAAGTTAACTTTTTGAATTGATTTTTAAAATATCTATTATTAATATATAGGGACAATTGATCTGTATAAAAATAGCTTTGAATTTTTACAATACTGCAGTTAGTGGACAAAAGGACATGTACCTTTGCTTGCATGAAAATACTTGGCAAAAGTACACTTGTGAAAAAACTTATTGGCCCGAGAATATTTTGGATGTAGTACCTAAAATCCTTTGTGAGGGCACCTAAAAACATGCCTGAAAAGAGAAAATGGTAAAATTTATAGATGACTGTAATTTCAGGATATAATGTCAGTTCTGGATAACACAGAACTTTCTCTAAGTGCAGAGCAATGCTTTGCCCATGATCAGAACGACTATGAAATATAATTGTAAAATACAATTCTAAGAATCATGCCAATTCAATTAAAATGTCCTTTTGGCTTAAACTGTCTGAGTAAATGATTTCTAATTTGCAAAAATGGTAAGGCTAAAATTATGCAAAAAGGTGCAGTTATGTATATRTACATATTTGAACAACCAGAAGGATTAATTAGCTGTTAGTAGAACACTCTCTCGAAATATGGGTGATTCAGACTCAGAAAGGGAAATTTTTAATATCCTAATATGGAATCAAATAACTTTTTTATATGCATGTTGACAATACTCCTTTTTCTTCACCCACAATTTTGCTAAATTACACTAGTACTGAGCCCTTGGCAAAAATGTTTCCTTCATTATGTAAGTGATAAGTAGTCATATTATTATTCATCGAGATTCCCTGAATGGTTTTATTTTTGCAAGCACAGGCTTGCTTTGAAATACACTTCTCCCTTTGTTTTGCCAATATATTCAGTACCTGTGGGTTTTCTGCGTATGTAGGAGAAAGTTTTCATAAGACAGACATTTGGGTGGTTTGGATGTTTTATTGCTTTTCTTCGGTAGTCTTATATAATTCATCTATACTCCTGCAATATCTCTCTAATTGAATTTGTAAGTCAGAAGTTTAAGTGCACTTATAGTACACTTTATATGTATCATCATCTTGCTGCTACTTGCTTTCAATTAAGATAAAAAGCCCATATTTTTGTTTTGTTGACATTGGTTCATATTTCTGTAATTGTTTGTATTTTCATTTAAGGTTTTGGCACTTTTCTGAAACACCAGCCGTAGCCTCACAACGATTTCAGAAAGAAATGAAGGCTATAAAGTAGAAATAACTTGTCCAAATTTACAGACAAAGTGAGGATCGGACTTGAGATTAGATGGCCCCACTTCAATCCCACCCCACTGAAGCCTGCAGATGATCTGCCATTGATTTCCCTTGACTTTTGACCAGGCTCTGGATCATCTGTCTCTCCTCACTCTCATTTCAGACGGTGCATTACTGTAATCTTGCTAGGGGTTATGAACTTCACGCTTTTCTACCATTGCAGTTAGTGTGTGCCTCTGCTATGAGGGTCTTCAGCTACCTAGTAAAAATTAAATAAATAAATAAATAAATAAATAAAATTTGAACGGATCCTTGAATGGATGTAAGCAACCCTGGCCTAAATGGAGGGTACTGCAACCACATCAGGTAATGTCAGTGTGCATTTTGCTAGCCACTGCTAGTGAAGGCTGCTGAAGCTTTCTTTCACTTTGCTGGTAATTCTGTGGCTGATCCTGCCTCTGAGTGACAAACAATTCTTGCAAGTGGAGAAGATACATGAATTTTTTTACCCTGTTATTATTTGACTATGGATTTCTTGAATGTATGCATTATTTCAAACATTATATTGACTGCTTACTCAAAAATAAATTCCTGTCTGCATTTTATGCTTAATCCCTAGAATGGACTCATTGTTTGAAATGTCATGTTCTAATCCCTTGGATTGAGCATATAGTTTTCTTGGCATGTTTTTATGCCCTGATTACATATTATAACTTTTAGACTAGTATTTCTACTTTGAAAGCTCACCTTTTTTTTTTAAATCCAGTTGTGGGGAGGCTTTTTTACTTATGAATTCATGAGTTTATGAAAATTTACTTAAAATATTAGCTTTCAATAAGCATCTTGACAGAAAGTTCAGTGGCCGGAGTTTCAATTTTGAATAACTAATCTGGCTCAAATTTTTTTAAACAGTGTCTAAAGAGTTAAACACTAAGTTTGCTAATGCACCTAGAAAAGTTGTAGGGATATTTATCCAACCCTCTTACTTATATAAAGTAGGCAAGGCACTGGTAGATTTCCGTGCTGGCTCTAAGAGAGAGGACTTTTTTGTGGCAGATCCCGCTGCCGAAGAAATTATAAAAGTGCCTTAGAAATATAACTAAATCTTTTGACATTACAGAAATGTGATCAGTGTAATTTGATTCCTCTCCTCTCTAAGACAAAGCACTTGTAGAAGTTAGAGAAACTAAAAGGTTTAGTCAGGCCTATCTTGGGGAATATAAAGTGGTAACTTTAAATCATTTTTTCATAGTAGCTCCTATAATTGGGAAAAGAGTGTATTTTTGTGAGAGAGAGAGACAAAAGAGACAGGGAGAAAAGCAGGGAAATTTTGCAAACATTTGTTCCAAAGTCAGTAAACCCCCTGTGTTTTATGCTTACAGTGTAACAACTTTGAAGTTCAGACTCTCTCTTAGTTGTATGCTTTTGCTACATTTTGAACATTGAAAGAATATTAAGCAATACAGTCCCACAACCACTTATTATTAACAACAGTAACAAGCAACCCCAAATTTGATTCATGTGATTTGCCAATCTGACATCTTTGCTGTCAGTAAATATTCATGCAGTCAAGCTTCACTTCCACTGATGTTCAAAACATTGATTTTCACCTTTGAATTCTGAGTTATTCAAAAAACAAACAAAAAAAMCCCACATTTCTGTTTGATTGTTGTAATTTTTATTGGATGGTTACCTAAATCATTTAACCAGAGAGCAGAAACAATGTATGCAACTTACATAATTAACACCAGGCTGGGAAGTAGTAAATGTTTGTGACACCTCTTTGTGTGCTATTCCAATGGTGAAAACATATTTGGGAAGAAATTCTTAACCATTTAAAACGTATTAAAAGTAGACCTCACATTATTCCCTTTTGTTCACTGATTTTTCTCTGAATTAACACAATTGCTGGTAGAGCTAGCCATGAAGTAGCCAATCACCCTTCTAATTTGCTTCAAATTTTTAAAACAACTGGGTTTCTACACGTTGCTTAATAAAGACTGAGCTCCCGAAAGACTCTGTGTCTCAGCCTTGCAATTGGCAGGGACTAGGAGCCACTAAAGCTGTTTGAATAGAGGCAGCTGCCAGCATCACATAACCTGCCATGACCAGCTGATCCCATTATGCAAAACAAGAGCGTCCCCTGGCAAAGAAATCCAACAAGCTCCAGAGTGGATAGCTGGATTTCAGTTAACGGCTTTGCATGAAAACAAGAAGTTGCTGAAAGGAGAAGGTGGTGTGTAGCAGGAATTTTCACCTATTCTCTCTCCAGTGTTGGTGGGGGAATGTTGCTCCAACCTTTTCATGGGAAAGGGAGTTATTAATTACAGGCATCGAAGGATTGTCCTGAAAAGCCAGCATGGACCACATGCTGATCAGAGGAGTGAACTATCTTTGGAGCGCCTTAGCTGTGACCATAGTCACAGTGATGTGTTAATATTCTTGTGAGAAATACCTTAAAACCATTTCTATCTCCTGTGAGGCTTTCAAGGAACCACTACCAAGGAGTGCAAAGGTGTGATGATCAACCTTCCCTAGACCCACTGAACTCTAGACAAGCTGATAGAAACATTTCAGTGGGGAAATAAGCCACCCACTGATCCCCCTTCTCAGATTCCAGCAAACAAATTAAGCAAATACTAAAAGTAATGGTGGCAATCAACAATGTAGTTTGAATGGAAAAGTCAGAATCATAGGAAAAGGAAAAGCAAGATGTAGTAGAGATCTGGACTCACTGAATGAGATTGTCTTTTTCCTGTATAGAATAATCTCATATTTTAAATTATATTTTTAAATTATATTTCTCTCACAATCCCATAACTACACAAGTATGATTTCCAGAGCTGCCCTGGAGAGTTATCCAGGAAATTGCCAGTGTCTTCAACAGATCTCTTGACAAATCCATCATCAGCATAATTTTGTACAAAAAGTTTGAATTGCTATCAAGAACGAAGATGCAAATTCCTTACATAGAGTAGGACTTTTCAATAGGAGTTTTTGCCTCTCATTGCTTTGCTTCCAACCACTCCTTAGATAGGCTAACGCTAGCACTGCAGAAAAAAACTCATTCTAGCATTTCAGTGTTATCCACATGCAGTTTTACTTCTCGCTGTCCTGATCAGTGAAGATGTTTTGTTTGTTTATGCAGCACGACAGGCATCTGGCACCTCACAGAAAAGAAAAATATAAGCAAAAGATCAAGACTCCTGCTGATGGAGCTTTTGGAAACCACTGGAGCACTATCCTCTGGCTCTCCCAGGGCATTAATTCAAATTCTGCTGCCACTTAAGCATCCAAAACCAGTCTGTGATTCTGTACACTAACTATATCTAATACTAGGTTCTCCAAAGAACATATCCTCTTTTGTTTAATGAAAATAAATACTGACTATTCTATTATGAAAATAACCAGGCAAGTTACCACAAATAAATTTCTTGGACATGATATAGTAACTTTCCTTTGTTTCATATGAGAAATAGTTCCTCTGATCAAAAATAAAGCCTTCCTAAATATATGAACGTCTTTGTTTGTTCTTTCTTCTCTTATTCATAAGTCATAATGTAACAGATGTTGTTCTCTGTAGCTCCAGACTGAAAGATGTTTTTCACTTTCACTATTTTTTAGATTCTGAAAATGCTGCAGCTGGTGATTTTAAACCTCCTATTTCCTATCAAAGTTGCTGAGGCTGCGGAATCAATCTCTGCAATGGTTACCATCTTCAAGTGTGTCCCATATATCTGTAAACAGGTATATAGTCTTCTCTTTATTCTCTTGTGTCTGGAATTAAGGTAGAAATTAGGTCTTCTTTATAGATTAACAGCTAAAGGTTTTTTCAAGATGTTATCTAACAAAGCTAAGAAACAGTACAATTGCACTGGGTGTTTACAAGTAGCCATTTATTGTATTAAAAATGAAGGGATTGTTTTAAAAATAGGAACTGCTAAGTGGTATCACAGCTACAGATTGATATACCATAGCAAAATGCAACAAGAAATCTTGTCTACTCTGAAAACTGAATGTGAATACAAAATCACAGCTACAGGCAGGAGAGCAGCAGTGAGAGAGGGACACAACCATTTAGCATTTGATTCTCTGACACTTAAAAAGAAACTGTTTCCACCTTTTCTTTATAAGCTGGACAAGAGTTTCTCTTCAAAAAAAAAAAATGTTCTCTAGGTCTATTTTGCAAACTCGTGTGTAGACCAAAATAATGAAAAGAGGAAATGGCAAAATCAAGAGTTTAATGGAGAATGTGGCAAGACTCTGAAAGGAAATGGATGAAAATATTCTACTAGGAAATGAAGGTGCATAAAATAGCTGTTGAATGCTTTTCTTTCCTAGTAAGACACACAGTTGCTGCTGACAAAATAACAAAATCAAAAAATATTCCCTTTTCATCCTTCAAGACATTTGGTCTTTGGCTTACAAAACCCCAAAACATCCTCTCCATTTTACAAGTTTTCAAATAAATTCTTCTCAATTTTCTTTCCCATAGGGAAAAACAAACTTCTGCCAAGGCATGAAATACTTGAAATTTCCCACATCTAATTTGCAGTGCAACTAAGAAAACAAAAAGCCAGCTTCTTTTTGAACATTTTCAAGCTGCTGTCTCTCTCTGCCTTCCAATCTTGTTGCAGAAGGACTGGTCTCATGAGATTTCCTGGGAAACTTGACTCTGACCTCAATGGTCACAAGGTTTCACATTCCACCTCTTTTGCTCGTCTATTCATAAGGAATTTTGTCCTCCCTATCTGCTTGTGAGGTGTTCTTCTTCCTCTCACAACTGTCAAAATGCAGAGAAAGGACATATTTCTGAAATGCCCTCATTGCCCACAGCCTCCGTTTCTGGTCAAAGAAAAGAAAAGCTGCAGGAACGCTTCTCTGCCTGCATCCATCTGACACTGAGTGGTGGGTGGGACAAAGTGCCTTGTGGTGGGTGGCATTGCACATGGGATGAAGGTTCAAGGCAGGCCAGGGAGGCCAGTGGCTGGGAGCATGCTGTCCAGCTTTGAAGAACCACGTGTCTGGTGTCCTGCTGACACCTTCCAGCCCTTGTTCAGCCTCAAAGCAAGGCGGCTGGGCTGGCATTCACTAGTGACCCTTTCTTTCATGCATCTCTGCTTTGTAGAAGATAGTGTCAACATCCCGTCTGGGGTGTCACGCTTTGAGGAAAGAAGCACCATTTTCCTAAAGCAGCCTGGGGGGAAACACTTTCTTGCATTAAAGAGGATAACTGTCTTCTAATCACATTCTTTCTGTAGAGATGATGAGCTGATGAAGCAAAGGAAGACATTTGTCTAAAAGTTCTATCGTTCCCTGATTATCACATTTCTTGAAGCTTCCCTCAAAGCCTCAGGCATGGAGTAGCTGTCAGTTCCTGGAACAGCTGAACCTCCATCCTGGCAGTCCTTCTGTCCACTCAGCTCTACAAGCACACATCACTAACACTATCCTAGGTCTTATGTGTCCTCTCATGCAGCCTCGTTCCTCTTTTGCCTTTTCCCATTATTTAATGGGTTTTTGGATTTGACAACTATTATCCCTAAACAGATGTTAGTGCACACACAAATCTGATGTGGAGAAAGTATCAGGATATTGTCATATTCAGTAAGAAATAAATGAAATCTCTCAAGTCACTTTGATGTCATTAATATTGGCAAAAAAAGTTTTAATAGCAATAATTTACATGAGGATTTCACTGCATTTTCAGGCCAGTCTAGCTCCCTCACATGAAGTTGACTTCGTAGCACAATAAAAGCTACCACACTGAAAAATTCCTGTCTCATTTTACATACTGTTTCACAGTGTCTCTGGATCACTTTTGTGTTTGGTGATGATGTGCTACAGAGGGTTTCCCTTTAAGAAAATCTTCCTACTGCCTCTTAGAATACATATACTGGGACATTAATATCTCAAAGCCATTTTAATTTTTGCAATTCCACAGGAAATACAGTCCTCATATCCAGAGACTTCTCATAAGTTTTAAGTGCCCTACTTCTTTCTGTCCTAAAGTCACCTGCAAGTTTTACTTCTGGAAATATTGTTTTTCAGTGTTTTCTGAATTTCCTTAATTTCATTTTCTTCCTGAGAGCTGACTGTGTGCTTCTGTGGGGAGAGTATTTTAGAACTGTCTTCTATGATGACAAGGAGAAAATTACTAGTTTTTTTGACCTACCATAAAAAGTGAGGAAAATTTTACACTTTTAATTCGGGAAAAGTCCTGATGACTTTCATAAAAGGTTTGCTAAAATGTTAAATCAAAGGTAGCATTTCTAGAATTCTGCCTAATCTGAGCCCACCACAACATACTTGACATGAAAGCTTGATGCTGAAGGCTTAAATCTGCATGATTAGCTTCAAATATATGCCAGTTAATTCAGGAACTATTCAATACCTGAAGGGATACATTGGGACAACTCTGATTGTGATTTGTGTCAATATGTAATCTGTCCTGAGTCAAAGTCTCAAAACAAAATATTCCATTTTGATACAGAGATGCAAATATTGATATTTTTGAAAGAGAAAAAAAAGTTACTTGAACCTTTTGTTATTTCAGTAGCACAGAGTATTCATGTGTCCCTGCCAAAGGGGTCCTATCTGATTTTGGGCAGGACATTTAGACTAAAATGTTTATAGGTGATCACTATTTACCTGTTCCACATACACAAAATGCGTAATGTGAATTCCTTAAGCCAGGTTTGGATGCATAGCTACAGCTGTATATTAGACCTATGGCTGGAACTCACTCATTTGAATAAAATCATTGACTTAGAAAAGTCAGGCTCTGGGTATTTTGAGCAGGTTATGCAAGTGGCTGTTAAATGCTGTTGAGACTTACCCTTTCTGTATGACTGACCTACTGCATCAGCCAAGAACCTGAGCTCCTAGGCTGTCAAAAATGCTTGTTAACCAAAGCTCCTTTATTACATACCCTGTAAAATATATTTTGGTAAAATGTCCGGGGTTTTAACAATCGTCTTTCACTGCATGAACACTTAATTATTTTTAAAATATTTCCCTTTTTAAATAGTTTACTTAAATATATCCAAACTGATGAAAGTCCTGTCAAAACAAATATTCACACTCAGATTACTAACACCTGAAGCAATAGTTCCTTAGAGAAATGGTGACCTTATTAATGAATTTCAGTGACGCAAATGGTATCACTATGCTACTGCTAGGACTAGGTTACATCATTTTCTCAGAACAGTCTAGGCAATGGAAGTCTAATTTATTTTCTGCCTTACTGCCTGGCTGTACCTCAGTTTTGTGTTATAAAATACTTCTGTGGCATGTCACTGTTTATGATCAAAAAATATGGAAGAGCCAAGTTTGAAATAGTTTGATCAAATAAAGATTCACCTTCTGAATTTAGCTGTACACAGCAGCAAAGAAAAAGAAGTGTTGTACTTCCCAGAGAGAAGCTTGTGTACAGCGTGAGAGTGCCTGTCAGTATGAGAGAAGTAAAATATAAGAGCACTTTAATTCTCTAAGAGAGACATTACAGTGTTAGGGTACACATTGTACGACTAAACTGAGAATGCTTGAAAGTGGAAATGATCTTCAGGTGTAGTTCTAATCTTAGCTCTCTACCACAGCAATACCAGGCTTTCAGTCCTCCCCTCTGTGTACCTTTTTATTTGTTACACAAAAACTGCTAGGAGCATTCTCTATGATCTGTAGAAGTAAAGCAGAGGATTCAAAGGTTGTGCCAATATAGGAATGAGATTGGATTTTTCCCATATAGAGCTGTTCTGAATTCTCTGAGGGCAGGTATGAAAAGCTTGTTGCTCAAAACCAGTGGCAGAGCAGAAAGTGTATCCATTTCTGGATGATTGCAGCATCAAGAAATATCTTGAGAGACAATCCCCTTCCAAAGAAGCCAGTTTCCTCAGACCCAGTAAACACCACACTAAATTGACCCAGGCTGGGAGGARTATACTGTAAACATGATTCCCACAATTACTACTCAAACCTGCACCGAAATAAGAAACAGAGATTTGTGGATAATTTCTTTTGCAGAGTGATTTTCTGTTTGCTGGCCTGGCATGTGGCATAAATGTCACGTATGTGCTGGTCAGCAATAGATAACAAGAACAGGTGTATGGAGAGAAAGGAGGCTTTTGCAACATGGTGGATGAAGCAAAGTAAATATCATCGATGATTTTTAGTGTTTTGATTTTTCACAGTGAATACTTCTAATGATTGGGATTCTTCAACTTTCTTATCTCATATTGTCTTTCAATGTTACTTTTTTTTTTAAGAGTTAAAGAAAAACAGTAGATGAATATGCCACCTTAATTCTCTAAGCATTCAGCATTTTCTTTTTGAGCTGCGTTGGTCAGCTGTAATTTGCCAGCCAAGTCACCTGATTTGTGCTTTGCTTATTTCTTAGCTGAATCCAGGTGTGAGTGCTCCCAGCATGAATACTGACAGATGAGTGTAAAAAATTGCTTCCTCAGAACACTTGCACCTGTCACTGTGTTACTTGTCACTAGATTTTCATTTTCTGAAGATGTTCAGAAACGTTAGGTGAATTTCCACTGCAGGCAAATATAAGGAAAGAAGGGTGAATTCAGCTGGAGGAACTTCACTTCCCCTTTTACCCAGTCAGCCTTACAGATCCAGCCTGTGATGTTCTGGGGGTCCTGAATTTCATAGGAAGTTTCAGAGAAGAGACTCTCCGAAGTGTGGCAAAAAAAGTTTTACACATTTCAACACCAGAGTGTCCACAGACCTGAACCAAATGAACATCCTGCTTAACTTATCTGAAATGGGAACAAAACGTCTCTCTTTGCTGCTCATTGTGGTCCCAGTATGTGAAAGAGGAATGGTCTTTACTGAAAATTTCAGAGTTGAGGCCAAGATTGAGTTTATAATGGAAAACAAGTTTCGACCCTAGCAATGCAGAGCCAGTAGCCTCTCCATAATACAACTGTCAGTTCAATTTCTGTCAGCGACATAAACATGGAATTGAAATAAGTGTTAGACTAGGATTTGGATGAAAGTTTTAATCAGATGAGCACCTGCACTCCAAGTCTCATTAAACCGTTGAGACTGAAATTGTGTGTGAAACATTGCCATCCAGTGGCTGCTTGTACAATTTCCAACCTGCCACAAAAACATTTGTGGAAGAGAAACATGTTGCGGATTATGTTATACCTCTTCTCTTTTACGCAACCACAGTGATCTCTGCATTAGCATCACAATTCTAGACAGACGAGTCAAACAGTGATGGTCTGAAGTTCCTTGAAGTTTTCTTTTTAAGTAAACATTTGTTTCTTACAACAATGCATGGTATCAACATTTATGTCTCAGAAAAAAATGTCACCACTGCATCTACAGTGTATCCATAAAAAGACAAGTTTGCAACTAAGGGGTAAAAGCCCAAAGGCGTGAAATGTCAAAGGCCATGCAGCCCAGATCCTGAAATCACAATAAAACATCATTTTTCTAGCTGAACGTCATTGCTCACTCCCCTTTATGCATACTGTGCCTTGGGTGTCCTGGTGTTTTCTCCTTTCTTGTAAGATCTGCTACTGATTTTTTCCTTATAAGAATCTGAAACTTTTGAAAGCTGCACATGCTGCCCTGGGGAACTAACTTCTGCTTTACCAAAGAAGAGCTAGAGCATGGACTGATAGCGACTTTCCTTCTGCCGCCTTGTCACCCACACTCAGCACTGATGTGGGGGGAACAAATTTGGTCTTTGTCTCTATTAAGTCCTCTGACCCTCTGCTGCCCTGGGATTTTCAGATGGCCAGAGAGAGGCACAAGTGCAGAAATTCAACCAAGGGCTTCATTTATGTGGAGAACACTGCTGGTTATTAATAAAAGCATCTGCRACAGTAGCCACATTTTTGTAATGGAAGTGCTAATCCAAAGGAAATGAGATTGAGTATAGCTGTATTAGCTACTGCTATGACTTAGTTTGTTTGAGTCATGGCCCACATTGGGTGGAAATTAAGAAGCTCTGCTCCTATTCCAGGTCCATAAACCACCTGATTCTACTTTCTTATCACCACATTCATCTGATCTCCACCAGGTTGCGTAGATCTCTTTTCTCATCCTATGCCTATTGCTATGTCTGGAATCCCATTACAATGAAGTCCTGATCCCCATTAAGGAAAACTGCTGCCCACAAGTACAACCATCATCTCACCAAGATGAAAAGCAGTCCTTGTAGCATAAGATTAGAGCTTGTTCCTCAGCTCTACAGAGTTGCAGCACTCAGACTGGATGCTACAAAAGGACACAAGACCTTTGAGAATAAACATTTGCTCTGTCTGTGGTACCAGGCTGGATTGTATATGGCAGCTAAGTTAAAGGTCACACATATTACTAAAAATAAAGGGGTTAGTATGAAAATGTAATTTATTTTGTTAAAAATAAAAGTAACTACAGGATTGCAACTGTCAGGCAAGTAAAATAGAGAAACAGGATTGCAACTGTCAGGCAAGTAAAATAGAGAAATTAGAAGCTTTGAAATAAGCCTGTACTCCCAAACTGTTCCAAGATTTTCCTTTTGGAAGTCTGTCCCTGGCTAGCCAAACTGAGGAACAGTCTGACAATCCTATTAAATGCTATCTTAACAGAATAAATCAAAAGGACACTAAATAACATGTAGCTCTGGGACTGATTCATGAAGCATTACCCCGTCTTGTAACTATGCTTTATGGATTATTCAGCTATGTATCTAAAGAGTCAAATTCACCAAGAAATAACCCATCGCCTCCCATAAAGAAGAGGAACCCATGAGTCTTGCTGTAAACCTGCAGAACATCAGAGGATTATAGTATTTAAACAAAACATCAGAGCCTTTCAGGCTCTCTGCTTTCTTTGCTTTGCTAATTAAGTTTTATGTAACTCATTGCATTACCTAGCTGCAATAGGGAGCTGGCACACTAATCCATCTGCAAGGTGACCCCTGTTGCGTGCTATGCAGATTGGGATATTGATATGCTGTTGTGGACTGCAAAACATATCTGTTTCTGTCCCTTGCCTGTCATTTGTAGATACAAAGGGAGGAATGGCTGAGTGTTTAACAAGAGAGTTTGATCTCACTGTATGTCTAGGCTAATGCAGGGAAGAATAAGACTGAGATAACCATCCTCACTTAGACATTATGGTGATTGGCTTAGATACCATGCCTACGATTGATTTGTGCTCTGAGAGACTTAGTCAAATAAAAGCTCTAAATAGATACAGCTTTTGTGATTGTTAATTTTGAGGCTGGATTCAGTGCTTTTTAGCTCCTGGGCTTATCTTTGCTCTCTCTTCATTTGACTCTATATAATCAAAGTCCCTTTGGGAGCTGTGACTTACCGCAGTCAGACTCATGGCAGTTATGGAGGCCCACAGAAAAGATCAACACTTTTTCATAAGTCCTGTGGACTTATTGTAAAGGCATCTGAAATGATGATCACTATAAATATTTTTCAGCAGGATTTACTCTGCCATGAAAAAAAAAGGCAGGTATTAAAGTTATTAGAACTACATCAAAAGTTTGCCACTTAATACCAGCCTAGAGGTATGTTTACCAACGATAACACCGAAAATGAGGAAAAAAGTTCTGCGGGAATTAGGATTTGTCAGGTTATTTCAGAAAGTTTGGGATCATTTGGGGAAAACCAATTTTTAGAAGAGAAGGCTGTATGAAAGCAGCATCTCAGCAGTCAGACTCTCTAAATCCAAAATGCAGGAAATCTTTCTTGCATGAAATAGTGTGTTTCAGTTTCTAGTGATATCTTTTACAGAGTCAGTCAAAGATTATAGAGTTTACTTGCCCTGCGATCCCCTAGTGACAGCAGAAGTGTGGACAATGACTTGTAAAAAGTCATCTTTCACCTGCACAGATCCAGGGCAGAACCAAGACTTTCCTGCCATTTCCAACACACTATTTAGAATATGCACCTGAACATCTTCCTTGCTTGTACAGCACCCCACTTCTATGCATGCCAAAGAAACAGAAGTTATAACAGATTTGAGAGCCTGTTTATCATTACATACAAATTATTCTCATATATATTATGCCCCATCAAATCAGTATTGCATATTCTTCTGTCTCCAGCTCAAAAAACCCTCCAAAAAACTAGTTTATTAATTCAAAAAGAGCTATGCAAGAATTTCTAGTAATGAGTTTTGCTCCTGCAATTGCTAGAGTGGTCTTTTGAGTGGCCCAAATTTTGTAACCTATCAGAGGGGGCGGGGCAGGGGAGGGAGTTAAAAGCCAAAGAGATGCAAAGTAATTCTCTGGGATGTTTCTAAGTGGGGGGTTGAGCGTAGATTTCCAAGAATGTGCTCTTTTAGAGAAAGAAGTGATTTTTGCTGAGAGCAGTGAGTGTTACTGATTTACTGAAGTTGATATTGACTAAGCTGCCTGGTTACAGTCCCAGGCACAGAATTATTTGCCTTCCAGGCTGCCAACACTAAGTCCTTCAACTCATCTCGATTGACTTCAGACACAGTCCAGGAGGTAGGAAAAGAGATGCAGCCTTTCAAAAAGAAGTCGGGCCACAGACAAACTGGGAAAACAATGGTTACATTCACTAAGAGTCCCAATTTTCACAGGTTTGTTCCAGATGCCACAAGTCCGTGTCTGGATCCTACAAAAGAGAATACAGGGGAATATTGCTGTGTCTTGGAGAGAAGTGGGATGTCATGCAAGCAGTTCTTTGCAGATTGTGTTTATCATGGGAACTGACCTGGTAGTTTGAAAAAACTTTCACAAGCCCCAAGGATCTGAAAACTTCTAACATGAAGGTAATCCTGCACACAGTGCAGTGACCCATATCAAGATGAGGACCTGTTAACACCACACATGGATGCAACTTCACAGTTTGAAGAGGCTTTTGTTGCACAGGTAACGCTGAAGACCTTACTGGCATTCCTACTGAAACTATGGCAAGGATTTGATGACATTCAGTACAGCTTCCTGTTAAGAAGAGCATGCGTTTGTATAACCTACTCTGAAAAATTTTGGTAGGAGACATGACATCCCTTGATTGCCTGCTCCAGAACATTAGCACATTAATAACTTGATTTTTTTCCTGATACTTAACCAAAGAAGTGTTTGCTGAAACTTCAGCTGCCATTTTCCTTGGTTTGTGGTGATGAGCAGTGAGAACAATTGATCACTGTTCTCTTTCCTTATAATAATCTTTTAAATTTTACTGAGTTGAAAGGTTATCAGCATTACCTTTCTCCAGTTATAGTTATTTCTCTTCCAAAAGCAACAAATCCTTTCCTCTTTCATTTCTCGCAGATAACACTTTTTAAAAGCCTCTGAGTATTCTCATTGCTCTTTTGGGGAATGTCTTCCTTTTAATGTCTGGTGCTTTGACCTCTCCAAATAATGTCACACCAGCACTGCAAAGAGCAAATTCTGCTCGGTTCAGTGACACTCTTGCTAATACATCCCAGAGGGAGATTGATTTTCTATATCACCGTATCTCACTGACTGGGGGTTTTTTCAGTTTGTGACCCAGTATAAGCATCAGACCCTGCTCTGCATCTCTGCTACCTTGCCAGGCATTGGATGTTTTGTGCTTGATTTCATCTTATTGTCGTCTTCTACACTTACTTCTACTAAACTTCAGTTGGTTGACTTTAGATCCTCAGTTTCTCCATCCAGGCTGATTCTGCATTTAGTACAAAGCCCACAATTACAGTTGCAGGCACTGTTTTTGCCTGTAGATACTCTGCTGCTCAGCAAGTGTCCCAGCAAAGCAAAACCACAGCTGGAGTGAGGATCTCCAGGATTGGGGTCCCTCATTAAGGAAGGCCCCTCAGGAGCATGTAGAGGAGAAATAGTAGTAATGTTAGAGATCTAACACTTGCTTTGGATATATTTGTTTTCTTTTGTTATAACTCTAAGAGGAAAAAAAAAAGGAAAACCACACAAACCCCACCTTTGTTCTTCTGCTACACTTAATGTCCCTCAAGTGGTTTGGTCTTTCAGATATTAATATCTGCCTGCAAACAAAGAACTGGGTCCCATGCATGCTGAGTAGGTCACAGCTGAGCTGATCCCTTTTAACTGGCAGCCTTCTGAAAGCAGTTCACACGCTAATGGAAGAGAATGTCATAGTCCAGGAAACTCTTTGTAACTTGATGGACCTACCAGCTCCTGACAGCACACGTTATTGTACTGACTAGAATAGGTTGCTTTTAAAACACAACTGTTTTTAAGACCTGAGATACCAAATTAGAGCTAATACACAATGAGTTTTAAAGTGTGTAAACTAGCAGATGCAAAAATTAAAAATAATACCAATGCCTGTATTCACAAGGTCTTTGGATTCTAGGAGAATGGAGCTTCCATCAAGGAGCAACAACAGAGAAAAGATATTCTTGAACTTTTTGAAAAGACAAAAGTGGAATAATGTTACTGTAATAGGCAGGACTCAATCTAAATTGCTGTCCCAGTGGCCGAGTGGTGCTGTTAGTAAAATGCCTGCATAGATACCCGTGTCATAGCAGATGACATGAATATTTCATAGTGCTGAAAGGATTGTTGTTTCTCCACCTCCCAGCAAAAAAAAAAAAAAAGCACTGTTTACTGAAGTACTTAATACATTTGAAGTACACTCACTCAAGACTAAAAAGAAGCCTTTTCCTCTTCTGACTCCTCCTAAACTCCTTATATTTTCTTTAATACTAGCTACCATCAAGCATGTCCTGTATATAAGAACTTGAGCCAAGTGTGTTTGACCAAGTGGGTATTCCTTTTATGAAGACAATTTATAAAGAAAAAGTTAAGCATATGTTTCTTTTCATTTATAAAATGTGCCACAACTGAGTTTGTTGGAACTGTGTTACACTGGCCTAAGATCCTACAAGTGAAAAACTATCCAGAACTGCATTTTACTTTATCACAGAGAACATCCCAGGTATAGGCAGAGGATTTCCCACACTATCTCTGTTTCTCTTGACTTCTTTTCATTCACTGTCTAGGACTGACAGTAAAGTATTCACACATAATACCATTCTATTTTTAATTTCCTATAGCATGCCTTGGAGTCTGGCATCTTGTTTGGATCATAGACTGAACTCTCTGCAGCTGATGAAAACTGAAATTCCAGTCCAGCTAAAGGAGAATACCTACTTTTGCTGCAGCCAGGGCCTTAATATGCCCCATGAAACAAGGACTCAGACACTTCTTGATACGCCTGCTCTGCACACACACCATCACTGCTTCTAGTTAGAATGTGTATTAAGAGTGGTATGAATTCTATTTTACAGATCAATCGTTACTAAAAAAAAATCACACAGCATTAGGCAGCAGCCACTTTCAAAAATGTCATTATCACAACTGTTGGATTAATCTAAAAAGGAATACCAAAATGATTCATTTGTATTAAGGGGGAATAGGCTGCAGGCTTTGATTTCAAAAATCAATTTGTTTTATACAGAGAAATACAACAAATGCATTAAAGTGCAGTGGCTTGTTACAAAACAGTCTCACACAGTTCTGGTGACATGTCATTAACACCACCGATGGACGAGAAGAGCCTGGTCAGTGGTCCTTTCCAGCCATCCATACCCATTCAGTCAGTACTCTGGGACCAGCAGCAATGGCAAACAGTTCCTGAAAAATTACTGTGCAGGTTCAAATATGCCAAAGGGTGTATTTGCAGTACATGCGGAGTTTCATTCACGTAGATCTGTGTTATAACTTTCTGGGAGATTCTTGCCCACAGGTGAGGCAACAGAAGCAGACGTGTGGCAGCTCTCAGCCATTGCACTTCAGACTCTGGTACAGTAGCTTAAACTACTATCATTTAACTAAAACTGTGCAAACTAATGTATCAGGCTTTAAACTATGTCGGCTGGGAAGCCATAACATGCCAAATCCTGAGCTACACTGTGCCCACCAATGCACTGGCTACAGCAGCTCCCACATCAGATGGGCAACACAGACAGCCCCAGGCAAGGCTTCTGGAACAATCGCAACAGCTTCGTCTGCCTTGGCACTGATAACACTTCATGCTTTAGACTCTCGTGTTATTTTGGTGGCAAGAGGTAGCAAAGGCTACAGGGCGGATGGAACAGAAGTCAGGTCGAAGGTGAGCTAAATCAGTGTAGATATTTCCCTATCGGCAGTCTAGTGTGAAACACTGTTTTTTCTATGAAAGCACAGACTCAAACTACATAGAACTGTGCCCTGAAGATATTTGAATGCTGTCTAGTTTTGATTCATAGGTCAAATATATTACGTAACACACAGAATCTGTTATACAAAATCTGAGACAGAACCGTCAAATTTCACACGTTCCTTTGAGCGTAAATGTGCGAGACACAATGAAAGCCATTCCCAAACTTACTGGGATTTGAGATAAACCTAAAGATACATTTAGGCCATGACTGTGCAAAATAAGTCTATTTTCTGTTGCAAATGTGATTAGACATGCGTTAAATATGTGGATATTGTTTGATATGCTCTGTATGTTAATAAGTCGGGCAATAACAGACTAGCAGAGAATCTACTGTTTTCTGCAACTGGAAGAACTTTTATCTCATTGCAGTTTGGTCTGATTTCACATTTGTTTTTCTAGCTCCTACGGTTGCCCTCCTTTCCTTGGCAAAAGATCACCTGTCGATTACTCTTATGTTGTCTTATTGTGAAATATACAATATGTCTCTCTAAGGAGAGAAATGTATACAACCTGCATTAGAAGAAAACTGTGCAGACTGAAAGAAAATGGTTTAAAATACAGTTACTGGAGGAACAAAGTAAAAGCAGTCCTGGAATTTAAATTGCTTCTGATTGTGGAGAAAAACACACATGGTTTTGGGGAGCCTACTCAATAATAAATGTAGAGGACAATAAACAAGAACTTATTAGTGGGATAGTCTTTCCACCTGGAAAATAAACTGAAAAATTCTAATTTTAAAAACGCAGCTCAAAAATTAATGTTTAAAGATCAAGACAAACCCAGAAAATGTTTCATTTCAATGTCATATGAAGAGTTCTAACAATAGCAAAAGGGTAAAAAGTATGTATGTGTATATATATGTATATGTATATATAAAAACCTGTAACAGGAAGTAGAAGAAAATGCACTCATAAAACAAAATTGTCCATGTTCCTGTATCCATACCAGTATCAGAGGTAAATGTTTGTCTTCTTTAAGCTATATACTGAAACTGAATCCTAGATGAAAGTAGACTGAGCAGATTTTTTTTCATTACTATCATTGTATATATTTTTCCAGACAGACTAATAGCAGCTCCTGTTTCTTCAGCAGCTTAGCTAAATCTGTACAGAATTATGAAGAAAAGTTCAAGTTACTTTAAGCTGCAAAGATGAAGATTTCAAGGTAGTCTCTTAGGCAGTAGCAATCTCCATCAGAAAACTGTCTTACAATTTCTGTCCACAACTCTCAGCTGCACAATGCCACAGGAGAGGGACATGCTGCTAAGGGTACCTCATGTCAGCAAAATTCATGGCCACTAATTATGTTACTGGTGTTCCTGTAATTACTTCTGCCCTACTGTGGTAGTGCCTGTGGGCTCAGGATCTCATTACATTAAATATTGAAAATTGGTCAGGTGTTTACATCACGTTAATATAGGCAGTGGCACAGGGTGCAAGGAAATGGTTAGATGGTAGTACTGAAATAAAAGGTGTTCAGAAAACAGTGGATGTCATCCCAACCTTGGGATTTGCAGCAAAGATCTTAAGACAGGATTGTGGGGTAGCAGTTTAAACAAAATACCTTTGGACAACAAATGACCTAATGTAGCAAAATATTTATCTCTATTATAGTGAGCTGATATATCAAAATAAATGTTTAATTTCAGTGATTAAAAGAGGTGCACATCTGTTTACCCCATCTACAGAATTAAATTGAGATAAAATACAAGGGTCTACACTTTTTCCATGTTAGTTTTTGTCAGATCCGTGAAAAGCAGACCTTACCAGGTTCAGTCAGCATGTCCTTCATGTGACTAATCTCACCTTTCTACAGTCGAGTTACAAATTGTGGCAGCTGACCATACTTATCTGGTTTTAGAAATAGATATAAAATTGAGAAAAATCAGCCTTATTGTGGTAGACTTTGCACAAACACAATGTAGATACTCCTTGACCCAAAAGAACATATGAAGAATGTGGGGAAAGCATACAGAAAGCTAAGTGCAAGTTTAGCTAATACCTTTTAAAGTGCAGAGCAGGGTTTTCTACTACCAGCTCCCAGAATAGCCCAGCATGATTTTCATTGCTGTTCCTCGATTTTACTCTTTTCCTCCATCCTTCTGTAGCCCTGATTGAAACCACAGTAATCTATGCGTTTTCCCAGATTCTCCTTTTCCCATGGACTCATTTACCTTTGAGGATTTGCTGTGTTTGGGATTCCATGTGTCTGGGTAGACAGAACTGGTGGACTCTGTACAAGCTGTGAGCAGAAATCTTAGTGATTTCCCATGGTGTGAGCCTACCGTGCCTGTCCCTGTGCAATGTCCATGCAGCACGTGTTCACTGTGTCAGACATGAGTAGAAACAGAACTTGCAAGCCTGTCTCTGCTAAGGACATCCCAGACAGGCACATGGCAGTCTATTCCTGACAAATTATTGCTTTTTTGCTCTTGTTCCTGATGTTGTAAAGTGCCCACTGTATGTCAGTGTGAGGACAGCAGGACAAATGCAGACAACTGGTGACACCATTAGCTCTGATCGGCCTTTGYGGGCAGACAGCTCCGGGAACTTGTTGCTCATTCTTCCTTAGCCAGGCCACCACAGAGCACTGCTTCCAGAGCGTCCCAGCTGCCTCCTGGCCCTGGCTACTCCTGCAGCATGTGGAGCGGCCCATCCAGCTTGGATATTTCAGCCTGGTCCTCTTTCAGCCTAACCCCGTTCAGCTCAAAGGCCTGCAAGGCCAGCCTGGGTAAGGCCTGTGTGGCCACGCTGCAGGCTCCATTCTTGGTTCACAGCCGTATTCATAGAATCACAGAATCATTAAGGTTGGAAAGGACCCTTAAGGTCATCGAGTCCAACCCTTAACCCAGCACTGCCATGTTCACCACTAAACCACGTCCCCAAGTGCCACATCTATATGTTTTTGAACACTTTCAGGGATGGTAATTCCCTCATTTCCCTGGGCAGCCTTTTCCAATGTCTGACCACTCTTTCAGTGAAGAAAATTTTCCTAATGTTCAATCTAAACCTCCCCTGATGCAACTTGAGGCCATTTTCACCTGTCTTATTGCTTGTAACTTGGGAGAAGAAACTGACCTACACCTGAATACACCCTCTTTCAGGTGGCTTGTAGAGAGCAATAAGGTCCCCCCTGCGCCTCCTTTTCTCCAGGCTAAACAACCCCAGCTCCCTCAGCTGCTCCTCATCAGAGTTGTGCTCCAGCCCCTTCACCAGCCCTGTTGCCCTTCTCTGGATGTGCTCCAGCACCTCAGTGTCTGTCTTGCAGAGAGGGGCCCAAAACTGAACATGGTATTGGAGGTGCAGCACTCAAAGCATTGACTGCCAACAGCGTCTGGCTTCAGGGGCTTTGTCGTGCTCCCCTGCCTCGGGTTACATTTTCAAGGCAGGTTTTTATCCCTGTGTCCTGATGCAAGTTGCAGGACTGTCCACTTCCTTGCTGACACAAAACACCCTCCACATGAAGCAAATTTCTTAGAATCATAGCATATGCTGAGTTGGAAGGGACCCACCAGAATCATCGAGTCCAACTCCTGCCTGTGCACGGGACCATCCCGAAGAGTCACACCCTGTGTCTGAGAGCATTGTCCAAACACTGCTTGAACTCTGCCAGTCTTGGTGCTGTGACGACTTCCCTGGGGAGCGTATTCCAGTGCTCAACCACCCTCTGGGTGAAAAGCCTTTTCCAGCTATCCAACCTAAACCTCCCCGACTCAGTTTCATGCCTGAACTTTGTTCAGACTTATGGCTGTAGCTCCCGGGTGTACGTCAAAGAGACTAAGTCCCTGTCAATGGACACCCATTCCAGAAATGCGGTTTTTTTCCTAAGCCCTGGGCTCCCGCAGCAACCACAGCTCATCTGGGAGCAGGGACACCTCTCCTCTCTCTCCAGCGAGGCTGGGCACGTTTGGGTGGTCTCCAGCGGGTGCCTGGCGGCGGGAGGCGGCCGCGGACTGCCAGCGGCTGGAGCGGGCGAGCTTCCCACGCTGCCCACGAGGTGTCCCMCCGCACCAACACAAGCCCCGCAGCGCCGCCTGACAGCGGCTGTCACGCCCCGGCATGGAGCTACATTAACTCTCGGGTAAACGTTTGTGATGGTCTCTTTTCCCCACTGCGGTCCAGCTCGGGTGTCCGTGTGCTGAAACACGGGCAGCCTCTGGCTGGCAGGTGGGGCCCGGCGACGGGGTCTGCTCGCTCCCCGGACACCGCAGGGGTTGTCTGTCTCTGGAATGGTGCTGCATGGCTTTGGACGTCCAGTGAGATAAATGAGAGGCTTTATACTAAAAATAGTAAACAGGCAGAGAGCAAAGTGTTAGTCGTATTATTAATTGACTCTGAATTCCATTCATTCCCAGATTTCGCTGATGAGGCTGGCAGGCACCATCACCCTTCCCGTTCTTCTACGCTGCCCTCAGCCAGAGAGACGGTAATTTCAGTATAAAACCGGAGGCAACATGTGACGGGCAGGGGTACAGAACAGAACAAACCAAAAGAATACAACCGTTCTGTACGTGGGGTCATATCACAGCCAGCGCACAAGGGTGACAAGAAAAGCCATGAGAGTGTGCTGAAGGTCAGTGTCAGCATGGGGCACCATCTGTTTTAAATTCCAGTTCGAAGTTAACACTGCTTGGCCTCTGTACTCAGCAACCAGACTTTTCTGTCCCCACAGGCAGATAGAAGTGGGTAGAGGAAAGTACATCAGTTGGTTTTGGATATGGTCCAGTGAGCCCAAGCCCAAAGTGGATGACCTCCACTGACTGTGAACTGATCAATTTTACGTGTTCAAACAAAAAAAAAGGCAGTCCTGCCTAACCTTTCCAGATTATTCTCCCACAGCTATGGAAATGCCACCACATTCTATTTATCTCCAGTGCAAAGTTCACATGTCATTACATGATATTCACAGCATTGGCTTCCTTTAAAACACTTATTTGCATTCAAGGATAGACAAGGGAATAGATGTGATGCTAAAATAGTAAAATATGTCCAACTGTTTTATAATTTGGGAGTCAAATATCCTTCACTATTGAGAAAAATGCAGAAACATGGTTTAATTATTCCAAATTCAAACTAAAATTTGAATACAACTCCCAGTATTTCAGCCATAAAAGCCCAGCAGTAGCAACACTTACACAGGTGTGAGAGGTGTAGGCAATATGAAAATGAACCATTTAATTACTACAAAGATAGAAGGGGAAGTTATAAAAGTTTTGAATTTTAAAGACATTCATTTTAGTTCCTGGTATGTCAGTATTAAATTCCATTAAGGACCATAAGAAATTTTCTGAATAAGTACTTTCCAAAATTTTCTTAATAAGTACTTCCTCTGGTTGAGAGAAGAAATTCATGGCCTGACATGGACTATGGGAAATTTTGAGTGAAGAACCCCTATACACTCTTCTGCTTCTCCAAATAGGCTCCTACATTAGTAAAAAGATAGGAATACTGCTCATTTTAAACAGTAATATCACACAAAGTCTGTCTTCAGACATCCATAAGCTTCAGATTGCCAGAAGCCAGGAGCATGTATTAGGAACTGCAATTCTACACATGCACTTTTCTTACATTCCGTTCCAATTTCCCGCTGTACAAATGAGCATATTTTGGCCAATCAAGAATTAAAATTCTTATGTTATTGCCCAGTATAGTTCAAGGAATGGCTGATAATCACAGCAGGAATTTCAGTATAACTGTGTGATGACTGGGAAAGCAGCATTAGGTTAGAATAAACCAGTGGCCAGCAGCCTCAAGAAAGTGAGCAGATCGCTTTTGACAATTGTTGTTCCTCTCTGGAGGTTACTCACGGCACTCTTCCTCCCGGCGCTTAATAGGATATTTTAGATAAGCTGGGGCAGGTCCTGGAGCATCTTGAATATAGACACCAAAACAGTAGAATGTTCTGAACGCTATGGAAAGTGCTTGTAGAGACAGGAGGCCAGCTCTGAAAGGGGGCTGTATCAATCAAATTTTCATTCTTTACTGATCAAAGTACCTAAATACAGAAAGTTTCAAGTCCTAGTAAACACAGTACTGTAGTCTAGCCAAGAATTACATCACTGTGTCATTTTAAAAGAGATATAGAGCTTCAGGGAAAAAAAAAGACACTCATCCTAGGTAAGTTATACAAATATTACCTTAGCAGTGTAATTATAGTAGTGTAATTGTGTAGACAACTATTTAAGTTACTTTTGTGAGTTTCTCTCTTCTTTTATATAACTCCTCACTATAAAACAATATTTAAAACAATGCTTTATAGTTTCAGAATAAGTTGAATAGTAGGGGGTTGTGGTTCCACTGCCAAGTAAATTACAGAGATGAGTACTCCCCTTGGATAAGAACAAAGGAGACAGTTCAATAGAAAGCTTGTTCAGGGAACTGAGAGTAGTTATTTCACGGCTTCTGACCCTAGATCTTTAGAGTCACTGTTCAGAGGAACAGGGAAGATGCTCTGCTTGTGCTTTGTCCAAGGGCAAGTACAACAAGCCTTAAATGCAGCAACCCAGAGATGGAGAGAGCTGGACAGGGGTGTGTATGTACCCCAAAATTCCTGTGAATGGCATCAACTAATGCATGCATTCTTAAATTCCCTTCATAAAATGGTATAATTGCAATGTGGGCTTTCTATTTGGCTAGTCCATACCATGCTGCTGTTAGCATTTTCCCTTGGTGGCTTCTAATGTGTTTCTCATAACCTCTTTTCATGTCTGAAACAAGTGGGGTTTAAGAAGCCCTGTGGAGACAGCTTAGGAAAAGGGAAGCTAATGCTGTATGCATACATTTGCTGTTGTCTAGTCACAGGAATTTTTCTGATGAAAGAATGTAAAAAGCTTCTTCTCTTTCAGACTAAAAACTCAAACTGTCACAGCAAAGAAATTTCAAAATCACAGTTTTCAAAAGTCCAGCTCTCTTTGTGTTTTTACCTTTCCACAAAGTTCCCTCACGTTTCCCAAGCCTTGCTACACCGATGTTTGGGGTGGCATGGCAGTTCAGGGCTGAACACTGAAGATTTCCCCACTGCTGGCTCCTGGCAGTCCTAAGGTGAGGTTTGTAAAAACTGAGAACAGAAAAGCCGAGTTTGCAAGGAGTCGCATGTCGGATCCAGAGCCATGGGCTCTCAACTTGCCATTGCCCCTTGCTCTGTCAAGCTGGCAGATTCTCCTCGTGCCTCCTCAGCAGATACTTCTATTCAATTTTTGCTAAAACATCTTCCCACAAAACATTCCAATTTTGATAAATCAGCATTTTTAGATGAAAAAGAGTTCTACCTAAAAATAAACAACTAGCTTCAGCTTTGAGAGCTGTAGATTAGTTAATTGTATCAGCAAGTGCTGACTTTGAAGCTTAGATATAAACACCTCCTTAATACCCAACCAAGCTCTGCTAAGAAGAAAGGATGATTTATAGCGCAGTGCAGAATCTAGCAGAGCCTGAGGCTTGAGATTAAACTCTGTCTTAATACTGGTTGATAATACTGCATCCTATGACTCCCAGAAGGGATAATAGGATACAGCAGAGAGAGACCAGGGGCTTTTGGTCATGTTGTTTTTTGTTCCTGGTAATTATCTCCTAGGTCGAGGTGTTCATGTTCTGCACATGCATCTGCTAATGGCAAAGAATCTGTGACAGGCACACTAAAAACATTTTGCAATCTGACTTGAGTAATAAGATAGAGCGATGCTATGTCTTGTTTCACAAAGAATGTAGTTCTGCTTGGGTTCGCTTCACAAATTACATTTAAAATGCTTTTATCACACTATATTGACCACTAAAACTAAACCCTAAAATTCATAGCTAGCTTTCTCGCCCATTTTGACTAAACTGGGAGGATTTTGTGCCTTTTTATGGGAAGCAGTGACAAGCTATTTGTCTTAGAAATAGTTAAAAGTAACACCTGAAAGATTTAAAGTTCATGCTGCTGGCCAACATGTGGATTATATTCTTAACACCATGAATTTAAAGTAGGGGAAATGCATCAAAAGCAGTTCAATATCTGAACCTGATTGCCCTCAGTTTTACGCAGCCCTGCACGGAACAGGAAGCACAAAGGTACTGTAGCCCTTGGCTCCGACATACACCAAAGTTTGGAAGTATGTGAAAATGCACTGGCTTCATGTTGACTCAAAAGCGTAAGTTAGACATATATGGTACTATGAATGTGAACACAGAGAGAGTGCTACTAGGACAGTGGTTGGAATACAGGTTTCAAAACTCTAAAACATTTCTGCGAACTGCTCTGATCTGACATGTCTAATTGATGTCATTTTCTGTTTGGATAATATGCAAACATCTACTCTGCAAAGTGCATCCTAATCATCCAACATTTTAAATTGGTTTTAATTTCAAAATAAATGCAATCAAAATTGAATTTGGCAATATCATATGAGGTTTTCTTAATCACATGCAACTTCTATTACGTACATTATTCGATGTGCATAACCTTTCAGAGCCTTCAAGGAGCATACCAAAATTTCCATATAACAAAAAGCAACCCCCGTGGCATCTGAAGAGGGGGACATCAGCACTGGTCCACAAATAGGTGGTTACACTAAACCCACGAGGTCGCACTGCCTCCTTCTCCCAGTTGAGGCTGGGTTAGATGGACAGCTGAATCCTTCTGTGGCCCTTCTGTCCCACCACACTGCTCTGGTGGTAAGGGATTCAGATTACTCGTCTGTCCCAAAATGTCCTGTAGTTCAGCCTACCCACAGGAGCTGTGCTGATCTAAAGGCTGGAGTACTCACTTCGATGACATTATTTATTTAGAAAAAACTCAAGGGAATTTGATAAGCCTCTCTGGCCCCTATCATCCCCAAGTTTGTCACAAGACTATCTTCAATTCCTACAAGGTGTGGCAAGGCAGTATGTGCTGCTTAGGTGACACTCACATGCCAAGGCACTTCAGGATGATGCACAGCAGCCTATCTTACCCTCTGCACAGCAAAGCTACATCACTTGCTGCACCTGCTGAACTCATAAAGAACAGCTTGCCCCAAAGCATACTTTGATCTCTGTTACTATTTCATTTTTCGTTATTCAGAAATTTGTTTTTCTTTCTCCCAGCTTGCAAATCTCTCCGAACTACTATCTGCAAGTGTTAACTACAGAACAATTTAATTATCCCTCTGCAACATTTTTGAAGCTATTGAAGCATGCAGAGATTCAAAAAAGGGAAGAAAATCTGGCCCAGAAAATGRGAGGGCTGTTGAAATTATGGTGTTTTATTTTGAAATTCTCCTTGGAGGAAATACATTGTTGAGAACAGCAAATCTGTGTGCTGGTTATTAAAGAAATCCGCACTTATGTATCTTTGCCCCTGCCAGTTAATACTTAGATTTTTTTTAAACATTGCTACTTTCTTGCCCGAATTATGTTAAAACTTAATTGGCAATGCTTCTTATTTACATATTTTTATTTACCCTGTTTTTCTCTTCCTTCAGGCCAGCTGGGTTTAGCCATTCCACTAACCTCAAAAAGAACCCATTCCTTTTTAAGTCTTCATTTTTTTCCTGTTATTATGCACTTTTATCCTGTTGGGTTTTTATTCCTCTCCAGCTACCATATAATTTTTCCTGAGCACCAGCATTACAGAGGCTTGGATCTTGAGGTAAATGTAGTAACTTCAAAGAGTTTGTACAGGTATGTCTCTGTTCTGAGGCCTTAAACTAGAAATGAGCACCAAATTTAGATCAGATCAGTTACACAAAGCAGGTGTTTATATAATTTTTGCCTAGTATCCCGGGTATTGCAGTATCCTGTGGTGGCATATGCAATCAATAGAAACCAGTTATGTCTCTAACACTCACTGTATGTTAATAAAAAACAGAAGGAACACACTGAGATCTCATTTTCTCATCATCATCTATGTCAGTGGTGAAGGACTGGTTATAATTAGAACACTTAGATCTTCTGAATGTAAGTGTTGAAGGACTCTTTAGAGCTTTGGAAGGACTTGCCTGGAAGGATTTGAGAAAGATCTGGGAGAGTCCTTCCTCCCTGTAGTTTGTTAACTAGTACCATTATGGAGAGAACGTATTCCATGTTGGTAAAGATCTATACCTTCTGTTCTACCCAGACACTTGAGTGAATATTAAAATCCTGGCTCAGCCACACAGGGAAATGGTGAAATTCTTAGAACCGTATCTGAATCCACCAGTACCTAATGAGCTAAAGGCTTTTTCCTAAACAGAACAAAGAATAATTACTTTAATAAAGTATTACGTTAAAAAATATGTAAAATATTTACATGCAAAACCTTAAGACATATTTATGATAAAAGCAGCACATACACAGATGAAATTAGTATGTTTTCTTTTTAAAAAGCTGCAGTTTAGTTCAATCCAAGTTCTGTCTTTCTGTTCTTATCTTGCAAATCTTGATTACAAATGGCTTTTCCCTGAAGAATGTTTGACAATGCTTGATCATTTATTTGCCTTCCAACATTCTTCAAGGCCAAATGAAGAGCTATCTGTTTCCCTAACTTAAAAATCAAAATGGTTCAGTCTTGGCTCTGAGTAGAATATTATTGATTTGTCATGTTGCAAGAAAGATGCTGCCTGACCTAAATCCCCTCAGAACTTGGATCAGGTGAAAGAATTTTGGATACTGACTACAGACCCACCAATAAGTATTTGTAGGCTGAACATGTAGTTGAATTTGCAATGGCTGAATGTGGATTGGCTTCCTTATAATCTGTCTTTCTATCATTTCCATTAAAATTTTCTGTTGGTCAGGTAAAGCATTATCACTATATATATTGTATATATCACTATATATAGTGCCCTATAACACATTTGCCACATAATGAGGCTAATGAACACAGAAGTATTTTAGCGACTTCATCCATTGTGCTTTCACCAGTTGATAATTGCCTTAATGTGGTACTTTGCTATTTTGATCTTGTAGAGTATGAAGCCACATTACATTCATAGRTTAATCCATGCTGTCTATCAGTCCTTGCTCACATGAATAACTGTTTACAAACTCTCTTCCAAAATACTTTGCCCTATGCTCTCTTTTCCTGTGGTTTCTGCTACTTCCAGCACACCAGCTGTCTGATTTCCACACCTTCCCCAAACCCCTCCTCCTCTAAGATGTACTCCTCCTGTGAGTTCATCATACATGGCTGCGTATAGGAGAAAATGATGCTGTTTGCAGAACAACAAAAAAATCCTCTCCCACCACAGACTGTAGAAGAGCAAATAGTGGGTATATAAAAGGTCACCTATTTTAAAGCACTTCAAAAGAGGATGAAAAATGTCTCCACTTCAGGAAAATTTAGAAACCATAGCCAGATGCATGATAGAAGAACTCTTCATAGTAAAAGTACTTCCAAGACCATTTTGAGTCTTTCTTCTCATGCTACCTTCTGGTATAAACTTTTCCTCTATTCAAGCTTTTCTGCATTTGGACTAGAGTCATGCAATGAAATTAAGTCATATGACATCTTTAGTTGCCTGAAAACAGTCTCATCTATGAAAATCAGTCTCATTTATGAAAATGTATCTTTGCAATTTGCAAAGTTGGTAAGATGCTTCTATCTTTCTGAGGAAAATGCAGTTCAGTGACTTCAGCAGCTGCTATTAGGCATCTGCTATACAAATGACACAATCACTTGCATAAAACAATCAGTCCAGCTGGCCAGAGTTCGTATGTCCTTTGGATACGGTCTTTGATGAATAGACCCTCTTATTTTTCATGTCTAATCTATTATTAATAACATTCTCTATGATCATCCAGACATTAAGAATTAAGACAATAACTCTTTAAGTGAATAACACAGCCTTAGCTTGCCCAATGAAGTAACAGCTATTAAGCTTCTGCCAAAAGACCATTGCTTCAGACACAATGATGAGCAATTGCTGTACAGGCTTGGAAAGGTTTTATATACAGTATATTAAGCTAAAACATTCCCTTTTTTTGGGAGTTCCTTGTGGTAGCACCAAATGCATCAATTAAATTACCTAGTGAAATGCATTTCAATATAAAACAATCTTCATTCCCAATGTAACTGTCTCTTTTGTAATAATACAAGAATATATATTAAAGTTTTGTGTATGACAATCTTCCTGTAGACAAACTTAATGAAAAAGAAAATAAGGGTCAAAGTAGATAATATCTCTGTGTCACTGAAACAATTAAAAATTCTAGAAACTTGGGACAAGGAGGGAGATATGAAACAAGCAGCAACAACACTTTCCTTGTCAACAAGCTTACCTTTATCCCACCTGACTTTGGAACACTGCAGGCAGCCCAGAATAACACTCTTCTAGCCTCACACTGAAATGCTGCTTCTGTCTCTCTGCAGTGTTGTGGCTTAACCACAGCCAGCAACTAAGCACCATGCTGCTGTTCACTCAATCCCTCACAGCGGCAGGGGGAAAGAGAACAGGAAAAGTGAGAAAACTCATGGGTTGGGATGCAGTTGAACAGATAAAGCAAAAGCCACACACACAAGCAAAGCGAGACAAAGAATTCATTCACTGCTTCCCATGGGCAGGCAGGTTCAGCCATCTCCAGGAGAGCAGGGCTCCATCATGTGCAAGGCTTCCTTGAGAAGACAAACACCATCACTCCAAATGTCCCTCACTTCCTTCTTCTTCCCCCAACTGTATATGTGAGCATGACACCACATGGTCTGGAATATCCCTTTGGTCAGTGGGATCAGCTGTCCAGCTGTGTCCCATCCCAGCTCCTTGTGCACCCCCACACTCCTCTCTGGTGGAGTGGGGTGAGAGGCAGAAAAGGCCTTGGCTTTGTGTAAGCTCTGCTCAGCAATAACAGAAACATCCCTGTGTTATCAACACTGTTTCCAGCACAAATCCAAACCACTGCCCCATACCAGCTACTATGAAGAAAATTAACTCTACCTCAGGCAAAACCAGTACAACTGCCTATATAGGGAGGGAGGGTTCACAGCTTCTCATTAAATATTGCGGTTAGAAGCTAGGATAGAAGCGATCACGATTTGGGCATCACATTAACTTGCAGAGAGGGACAGTGAGTGTAGGCACAAGCACCTGCTGAGATCTCTGACTTTTTGACAGTGTGCATGGCACACCTACTGTTGTTGGACTGCCCTGATACCATCACACATCTCCATCCTTTATTTGTAACATATCCATCCGCTTAGGACTAAACATTAAACTGCCATTCTTAATGCATAACTTCATGCTGTTTTCCCTTTCAGAAAGTGATCTGTCAAAGGGAGAGAGCACGGTGCACAACAACCATTTCTTGGCTATATTGTTTGAACATATGAAGGAAATATGGTTTATGGGGTGCAGAAACCGAAGTTGCAGCCTTGCAAATTGCATATCCTCTTTACACGAGTTCTGTGTATATTTTCCTCTCTGTAGCTTTCACTACCTTGTCTTTTCAAAAGCCATGAATCCTTTTTATTTCACTCACCAAAATCTTAAACTAAGTAATTGTTTTACCCCAAAGGAAGTTTAAATACGGAACAAGCACAAGGCAACACCCAAATTCTGAATGCATCCTGAAACACAAAGGTATTAGAATCCGAGATACGTATCTATCCACAACATCCTTCTCCCAAATATCTCAGCTGAAGTTCTGCATCCGGTCTGCAGAACTGCAATGCTCTCCTGACCTTCCCTAAATTGTAAGCAAACTCAGGTCTAGATTTCAACTTCACACACAAGCATGTCTCTTGTTAAGAGAGCAGAAATATTATGGGTCCTGTAGTGCCCCTTTTTGAGTAGAGTTGTTCTTTCACTTCCAAATGTAGGGAAAACAGATTGCTACACTCTGCAGTTACAGGATGTGGCATATGATAAGAATGAATGCTGTAATAGGATGTCCATAATTCATTTACCTGAAACCCCCCCCGTATCATTTTATATTTTAATCTTTCATCCAAAGAAAATACAATGTTATTCAACAAGACAGTCAAACTTTAGGAACACTCTCCTGTGCATACAAAGGGGATTTTTCTGAATAAGAGTGATAACCAGAAGATTGATCAATTGATTGATCATTGATCTATCTTCTGATACAACTTCTTGCCCTGAATATACCTGTTTCGGTCAGATTCTCAGACTGATCTAAATAGTCTCACAAAGTCACATCTCTTAAACTTTGAAATGTTCTACGGAGTTGTACCAGTTGACAGACACTGTAAAAGTGATTTCAGGCTTAGGGATTGACAGATCCCTAAGAGTTAAGTACCTTTGTGCTTGCCTTCTGACACACCCCTAAGAGTTAAATACCTTTGTTCTTGCCTTCATGCTTGCCACTTATCCTGAAATAATCCTTAATATAACCCAAATTAAAACAGAACAAATATTAAAAAGATGGTATTCAGCATTGTATTGGAATTGAGTCCCTATAAAAAGTGTTTGCTTTCTCTTTGTTTGAAAAAATGCCTTCAGGAAAATATACCTTCTGAATATATTAATCCTTATTTATTTGATGGTGAGGGGTTTTATTTATTCCTAGTAATTAACTACTATTAAAAATACTAAAATAATTATCTGTTAGAAGTAAATTTTAAAGCATTATGAGTTTACATTTTTAAGTCTCTACAGGAGGCAGAGTTGCTTTACAAATAGTTGCTGGCAACTTTACCTATTTTACTGCTTTTTGCCTCCAGTTGAACAATTTTGTGTATCTGCACAACTTAGAATTCTTTCTAGTTTCTAAATATTTTCTTCAATCTTCATCCCTTTTCTTGCACTGTACAGGTCCCCTTAACACGCACCTAAACTAGGAGTGCACTATCTGTCAGGTTCTCTGATTAACACATATTGCTCCTGACAGTGCTTAGCTGTAAATAGTCAAGCTCAGCTTTTAATCATATGTTATGAATGTTACGAATGACCTTCCATTCTTAATTCACAGTTGCAATAATTTTTGCCTTTTAAACACAGGTGAAATTTCTTATACACTTTCTTGGCTCAGAAGCTAGCTTTATTTAAAAATTGGTAACTTATTATTGGTTCAGTTAATTTTAGAAATAAAAAGGCATTGTCCAAAACTAGTGGGGTTTGTAGATGTAAAACAAACATTCACTGCAGAAATGTCAAGTAAAGAGTTTGCTGAATAATATAGGACTTCCGCATATGAAGAAACAAGATTTAACAACACTAAAGTTCGTATTCATTGTTTTAGAGCAACATGTTGACACATGCAATATATTGCTTATCTAACATTGTGTGTCTTACAGGTTAAAGAAATGTTCCAAGAACTTTCAGTTGTGCAGAATTATATACACTAGTCACAGATGTACAGCTCTTACTCATAATACTGCTAGTTGTGGGGTTCTTGTGAAAATCTGAAGTAATCTGTCTGAAATTACTCTGAAAAGCTGAAGTTTCAGACTCAGTGGACCTATAAGTTCATTTTAAAAAGTTATCTAATAAGTTTGTTTAAATTATTTTCCTTAAATAGAGGAGCATGTAGGATCAGGATTTTGTCCATGTCAGACTGAGCAAAAATTTGATATCTTTGGCTGAATTTTGTCAAAAGTGTAAAATAGTATTGGTATTTAGCACTGAAGTACTTTCAAATAGCTTAGYCTTCATGCCACTTAGAGAAAAATGGTCCTAAAAATATCTTTAGCTTTTCCTTTTTTACCTTTCCTAAACTATGTCAGAAAAGACTGTGGCCTCCTCATCCATGTAAACAGAAGAGCCTACACAATTTCTTCCAATAGGAACAGTTAGTCTACAGAAAAACTTGACTTTTTGCTGTCTTCTTTTTTTCAAAATTTCTAAAGTGATGTAATTAAAAGTATATCAGTGTGTCAACCTGAGAATGTTTATACTGCAGAGTCAAATTGACAAAAAAGTACTCCCCTTCTCTGGCTCCAGACAAGTGGTCTTGAACTCTCGGTTGCTATTAAACAAAAGAAGAGCCAGGAACATGCATTCATTTGGGAAACCTACCGTGTTCAGTAATGAGGACTTACACTGCAGAAGCAGGGGACTGGGATAGAGTGATGATGCAAGTTTAATAATTTTTGTCCTCTCAGTCAGTCTTGCTAAACTGAGAAAGGGCAATCACACAGATTGGGTAACTAAAGTTACCCAACTCTAGGTGAAAGGTTTAGTTTCATTTTTTTGCAAAAGCCCAAAAAATGTAAGTCCTTCCCGCATGCATAAACAGGGGAAATAGTCTAACTGTTTCCTTATTTCCTGCTCCTCTTTATCCTTTCTTCTCTCTTTTCTATATTCATTATTAATAACAAATGGATGAAAGGACTGCACATCTGGTTCAGCTTTGGTGAGAACTCTCAGGATGCAAGTGGCAACAGCTGCCAAATGACATAATTTCAAAACGGAAATTCTCCTACGAAAACTTTCTGTAAGAGACTGATTGATTTTTGCTGCTAAGTGAAACAGGCCAGCCCCGTAGTTATGACATTTTTGTAACTCCTTTCCTTTCCAAGCACATACTAGCAAAATGCTATCCATTRATTTAGTTAAGAGAATGTGAGGGAGGGGAAATGAAAGATGTTTTCTCCAACCATTTTGACCCAGATTGCTAGAATTTCATTTTATGAGCTCATTTTGTGTAAGCTGGATTGGATTTATGGGATATGATTCTTTGTTTCTCCTATTTTTAATATAACAATTATATAAAACAGCAACCTCACGTTTCATCTATCAAACCAAGTGTGAGTCGGTAAATTTACTGGACTGTAAAGTACACCACTTCAGAATTCCACCAGAGGGAGCTAGTGCAATTGAAAACTTGAAATTCTAAGTTAACGAAAAAAATCAAACCCAAAAAACACTTAGGGAAACATCATTATCCTGCAAAATAGCAGACTGAAAAGAAATAAAGACTATTGTTCCGAAGCATGGTGTTTGTGCCTTTTGAAGCAAAAATCTTCACATTCAAAATAACACATAATGGTGATCCATARTGTAAATTGAAAACAAATGTTTTGGGGTTTTTTTTGCTTGTATTTTTTTGGTTTTTGCTTGTATTTTTCTCCCAGGAAATGCATTAGTTTGCATTGCGCTGCACTTTAGTAACCCTTTATTTTGATTGTTTATTATCAGCTTGACAATGTCTCCCTTCATATTTTGCCCCACACCAATTCCTCAGCCTTTTTCTCATCTCTTAAAACTGACATCTCCAAACCAGTGGTTGCAGATCACCATCTCCCCTCCATCAGCTGTGAGAAAGCTGTAAAATGTTCCGTGATTCTACCTAGAAATGCATCCGATATCTTTTCTCTAAACACTTTTTCTTTGATTTTAGTAGAATTAAGAGTATTTCGCTGATTGTCAGCCGATATATTGCAGATACACAGCTCTGACTTCAAGTAGCTGTGCTCTGAGCACGATACTCAACAGTTCCTCATTTGTTGTTTTGGTTATTCACCTGACTTTAAATATTCATCTCTTGTTTGAAATTTTAAGTGGACTATGATCGATTTCTGCTTCTTTTTTTAAGTGTCAGGCTTTTACAACTGAGCAAGATAGTTAACCAACCATCACATCCTGAGCGATCTCTGGTGAATGTGCACGTTTGCTTTTCTCTGTCATTAATAACTTTGGAAATAGCAATTAATTTCTGTAATGGCTTTTTGAAATTTTATTTTATACTATCTTTCTTTTTCCATCTGCTAAATCTAAATACCTATCCACTTCCCTTCTACTGCTCATTCACCCACCAAAAATTGTGTCAGTAGCCAAAGAAGCCAGTCCCAGCATTGGCACGGCTGAGCAGGCCCAGCAGTTTCTTCCAGCCTTCAGGTCACTCTTTTGCACTCCCACTCCCCCCATGTCTTGGATAAGACATAGGGCATCCTGTTTTCTCCTAAGGAAATAGAGTTAGACAAAAACAAATGCAGGGAGCAGAGAGAGAGAGGAAGAATAGTGAAAAGGAAGACAAAAAAACTTCTGAGTAGAGAAGTCAAAAGTAGGAGTAATAGTACAACACATGATAAAGATAAAAATCAACCACTGAAATGAGAATTATGCCTTACTGGTTTTTACTGCTTATGAGGACCACTTGGGTTTTCTCAAGATTTCCCTGTGCACATGGATTACTGCAATCGTTGGAGTACACCCCTAAGTAAGGAAAAGAAGAATGTGGTTTCTGTGCCAGGTGGCTCTTGTATCATAAGGAAAAGGGAGGAAACTATTACCCCATGAAGCCATAGTTTTGTCTAGAAAGGGAGCTGTTCCTCTGTTCCCCATGCACAATATAATGAAGAAGGAAAAGGTGGTGACTGGAGGACCAGGAATGCACACTGAAGCCAGCACTACAACAAATTATTAGAATGCTGGTAGCTTTGATCTAGCGTTTGGTTGTTAAAGTAAATAAGTTGTCAACTTTGCCTTTTGCTGAGACTACTCTTAGCACTTTGGGGTTTTTTAACATTTTTCTTTTTTTTTTCCCCCCAAAACATTAATCAAGTTCCTAAGGTCTTCTCTAGTCAAACGCTTAGAGCAAGATTGCTAATGGACATTATATTCTTTACATAAGCTCCGTTAACTCGTATACCATTTAGAACATTACAAATTGTCATTTGTTATACTTTCTACTTAGTGTTCAATGCTTTCACAGATAAAATGCACCCATGATGCACTATGATGTTTCAGTATCTGCTCACAAAGCTGCTTTCTCTCTCAGCTCCCATGTTTTCTAAAGTCTGACTTTTGTGAGTCATTAATACATTTTTCAGTGATGCAATCTTTCTGTCATGCTAGAACCTCTCAAAAACTTTACAAAAGCAGCAAAACATACAGAAATTTCCCTTTATACTTTCACTCCACATTCTGATAGTGTTTCGAAGGCTAGCTCAGTTTACCTTGTGTTAACTACTAGACAAAAACCAAATTGATTTCTACCCATTCTTGGCTCAGCACACTGATTTTTTTTACCCTCTGATTTTTGAGTAAAATCTGTCAAACATAGAGAACAGCAAGCACTATTTAAGATCAGGAACATTAATGCGTTCTCAAGTGGCAGCATGTTTTGGGGTTTTTTCCGTCTTCTGCAGAGTCTTTTGTATATTTTTTTATTTCATACCTTAAGTAAGCACAGAAGTTTTGGTTTTAACAGCATCTCCTCCCTATGCTCATCTTTGGTTTTAATGTCCTGTTTCCCCACTGTAACAATTTGGCCTGCACTTGCCCATGAGGTCTGTATTGAGTAAGCACTGGAATGCATACAAGTGTGATGCTTTCCAAGTTAAATTCATTGCATATAGCCTCACTTAGAGTTTTGTAAAAACAGTACCTTTAAATATCTCCCCATGCTCTTTACAGTATAATTCATTCCTTTGTGTAGGCCTTTATCTCATAACCTCTTTCTTTGGGTTACCTATGGTGCTTTTTCCCGTATTACTTTCTGTGGGTTTTGCTATCCCACGTTTTTCCTGTCTCTACACTTCATTTAGCTTTTTATGGTTCATGATTTTTTTTTTTTAATGGCAGTTGTTTACTCCTAGAACGGACAAGATGTGAGAGTCAGTCCTGATTGTTATAACTGTATTTTAGAGTATTTGATTTTTTTCCACATTTGTACCTAGAATTTTCCTTTGTAGGCATTACATGACTATTTTGAAGACCTAATTATTGACAATTTCAAGATTCTAAGAAATGCCACATTTCAAACCAAGTCAGACCAATGGTGAAATTGTTTGGGTCTACTGCAGTCTTTCACCACAGCTAAAAACTTATGATTATCCTTGTAGTCACATGGTAAACATACTGTAGTATCCAGAACTGCATTACACAGGAATACTTACATTAGTGCACAATCTCTTTGGATTTTGGAGTGTCTTGATATGTGYCTAAAGGCTTTGCTGCATAAACACTCTTGTGAGATTACTCTGAAACAATATATCTCATACACAAAAAGAGGTTTATTCTGTACACAAATTTCAATCACCTTCGTTTTAATTACCAAGTCCTATCCTTCTATTTCTAATCAGAACGTCTCTTGGTTTAATTATTCCTTAAAACCAGCAAGCCTCCACTTTTTCTGTTTTTAATTTTCCAATTTTATGGTATCTCTTTAGTACACTTGCTTGGCAATCCCTTCTGAAGACAAGTGATGAGAATGCAGATTCCCTCTGAGGAGTTTATTTCTATTGGAAGCATCCATTGGATATTAACCATGCTATAGGAATAAAAATAGCCAGATTCAACTGGTCAACTTTTTACCTAAACAGAAAATGCAATTCTGCATGGGCACTTCTTGTCTATTTTATTTCAAAATTCTTAGGAAATAAATATTCAAGCCCTGAGATTCCTCCAACAAGTCTTTAAAAGGCTCCATTTATTAGACAGTTCACATGATTCAACATGGAGGAGAAGCTGCCCAGCTGTGTGGCTGCATTTAGTTCTGTATAACCCATGGTAGGCTAATAGGGGAAAGCCCCTTAAGTCCCTACTCCCACTAATCCCCCAGGAACTGACATACAATGGCACAGTCCTCTCTACCTTTAATTTTTTCAGCTCCTCAGCTGTTAACTTCCCACAGGATGCCTGATCACTCGCTCCCTTAATTGATGTCAATTAATGTTTCTAATAACTTCTAAAACTTCATTTTAGCTTGATCAAAATACTTTAGCACAGAAAGAGATCACTGAGTCATACAGACCTACAAATCCATTACACTGGACAGAAGTTGTATAAGGCCAAAACTATACAGAAAGAAGCCCTGTAACTTAAGATGTCATTTGATCACTCACACATTCTTACTGAAAAGCTCATTAAATCTTATGCTGTGAACTTCACAGGGTGAGGGTACAGACAAAAAATTAAAGGAAAATAAAACACAGAGAGGAGATGGAGTGTTGGATATATGTGAATGGGCAGGAAGAAGAGCACTTAAAATAGCTATGAAGATTAATCAGAATCAAAAATATTCAATTTGCAGCAGCTATTCAGGATTGTGGCATCCTAAAGACCACATCCAGTAAAGCGCTTCACTCCTCACCTAGGATTTGTGTTTTTTCATTGATTTAGAAGAATTAATTTCTGCAGCTGCAGGAGGCTCCATCACAGATCACAATTGCCATGATGATATCAGCTGTGCTGAACCTCAACATGCCAATAAGGATGTATGTTACTTGCCAAGGCAAATAGGTATTAGCAGGTGGCTCAGGTGGATGACATCAAATTGAGGGAAGTGGCTGATTCCCTCAGGGCCAAGACTGTCTTTAGGAGGGCTTTGAAAGGCTGGGAACATGGTCCAGTATGAATTTCTTCCAATTCAATTAAGGTAAACATAAAGTCCTGCACCTTGGATATAATAAACCAAGCAGCCAGGAGCTGACTGGGTAAACAGCTTTACGGAAAAGCTCTTTCAGGTCTCAGTGAACAAGGGTAGACTTGGGTGGGTGATTGCTCTTATAGCAATGAAAGTCAGTGATATACTAGGCAATATTAGTAACAGCACAGCTAGAGGATCAAGGGAAGTGATTACTGCCCCCATCCCCTTCTGGCACTTGCCAGGCTGCCTATGGAGAATTGTGCACAGTCTGGGGCACTGTGAAACAAGAAAGGTACCAACACACCAGAATGAGTCCAGTGAAAGGTTAAGTATAGAAAGATGGAGCATATGACAAACAAGGAGACACTGAGAGTGCTTGGCTTATTCAGCCTGAAGAAGAGAAGGTTACAGGATGATCTAACTGTTGTCTTCAGCTTCCCATTGGGAGGGAATAAGGAAGATGGAGCCAGACATTTCTTGGAGGTGCACAGCAAAATTATCAAGTTGCAAAATGGTAAATTCCAAGGAGGGAGGGGTGTGGAAATTCTTCACAGTGAGGGTGGACAACCTGTTGTGGCAAAGAGGTAGTGGAATTTCCCATCCATGATGATATTCAAAACTCAAGTGGACATGTTGCAAGCTGAGCTTAGGCTAAGCAAGCTGAAGGGGAGGTAACTAGCATCCAGTTACAATGATGTGCTAGATCCCAGCCCTACTCCTGCCTGTGGCTGCAAAGGGCCTCTTACAGGTGACTGTTTCTTGAGTCATCTTCTAGGAGCGACTAGGGACAAGCTAAACACAGAGCTGGTGCAATGTTTAGGAAATGGTGGAACAAGATTGTTAGGACTGGACACATGTAATAGCTCTATGGAGATCCTGAGGGGAAGACAGAGCCTTCACAGATCTTGGAGCACTGATAGTAGTTCCCAGTCCCTGTTCTGCTTTGCTTTTTCATGTCTCTGTGACAAATCATCAAGGAATGCATTAGCTCTGTAACTGCAAATCATTGCAGTCTCTTAATAGTCCATCCACTTCAAAACAGCCCTTTTGCTATGCTGACTCACACCTCCATGTCTCTTCTTGGGCAGCTTTGGATAAGGCATCTTCTTGGCTGGGGGACATAAAGATGCCTGAAGCTCAACTCCCTGACTACAAGGGTTAACAAACAGAAGGAACTGAGAAATTACTGGCAAAAAGATCTAAATTAAGTGTATGCGGTCCCATAAAATGCAAACAGGCAATGTTTGATCCACCAGAAAGTCTCCTAAGTGAACCATTGACATCTTTTGAATAAAATTTGAACCTGCATAGTAAGTGTAGACCAGCCTGGCAACACTGTTTTTGATCCCTCTCTGGGAGGTTTAAAGCCTGTCACCTGATCACAGCCCTACAATGCAACTCATTACACTACATCCAAAGTGATGACATTGTTATGAGGCTGTAGTTGTTATTTTTCACTAATCAGGACAAAATTTGACCCTGTTGCATCCACTGAGAAACACATGTTTATATTCAAATATGTAAATGAGTAGGCCAATTCTCAGAAATATATTGTTCACAGGTCACTTAGAAGTCTACGTATAGGATGCTGTTTGCTCTTTAGCTATGATTATCTGAAAAAGCTAAGCTGGGGTCCTTTTATCCAAAGAAATACTAACAGCAGTGGACGCCATCAAAAGAGAACACCATTTGCTCCAATCGCTTATTTATTACACGGTGTTAATTCTTCATCTCAGAAGCCAGCAAATTAAATATAGTTCCTTGTCTAATGTCAGTGTGATACAAACTTACAACCATGCTTCTTCTGACCGGGTCAGCATCAAGCCAGATGGTCAGTCCATGTCCTTCTGCCTTTTACTCTCAAATCTCAAAGTAGCTGGTTTCCATTTCCCTCCTTCCTTTTTTAGGTAGGTAAGGAGCAGGTGCTCGGGTTGCTTCACCTCAAGGACTGCTGACTCCAGCACTTCTCAGGTTCCCATAAAAAGAAACTCTGCGTGAACGAGATGCAGAACCACAAACGCAAGGACACCCGAGCTGCCGGTGTTGCTGCGCTCTCCCCCGCCTCCAGCCCAGCAGTTCCTTGGCGCGGCAGTTTCCAGGGATCCGCACCCGCAGGTCCGCGGGCGGCTGCATGGCGAGGGGGGAGGGGAGCCGAGTGACTCGGGTGGGTGCCGAACCCGTCTGTGTCCCCACTGTGCTCCCCACGGCCGCTGGGGCCGGGCCCACCCACAGGCGGGAGCCGGGCGGGGCGGGAGCGGCCCCCGCGCCCCCCGGTCCCCACGCAGCGGCCAAGCGGGAGCGGTGCGGCCGCGGCTCCTCGTTAGTATAGTGGTGAGTATCCCCGCCTGTCACGCGGGAGACCGGGGTTCGATTCCCCGACGGGGAGAGCTGCGCTTGCGCGCCTTTTTTATTGCCCCGCCGTGCGCGAGCGGTTGAGGCCGACGGCAAAAGGCGCCGCCCGCCGGTACCGCCCCGTGTAGAAAAAAACAACACTGTGGCCTCCCCGTCGGGGAATCGAACCCCGGTCTCCCGCGTGACAGGCGGGGATACTCACCACTATACTAACGAGGACTCGCCTAATCGAAAATTTCCCGGACCACCTTTTCTAAGTAAATTCACACAACCACGTCCCTGTTGGCGGCCGGTCGTAACGCAGAGCTGCTGGTGGAGCGACAGCGGGGGGGAACCTGTAGCAGCGGGAGCATGGACCCACGAGCCTGCGTACGGCGGCAACGGCGCAGGAGGGCGAGCGCGACACCATCAGGGAGCGGGAGGTCCTTGCTGGTGGGGACCACTGGCAGGGGTGTGGGTGGGGAGAGTTCACGTACTCGCGCGGGAAAGCGGCAAAACGGAACAGCGTCGGAGCGCGGGGGCCGGCGCAGGGGTGCGCCTGCCACGGCGGATGGGCAGGGTCCTTGCCCAAGCCGGCTCAGCCCGGCCCCTATCCTTCCCCTGGGGGCGGAGGGGCTGCGCGGCCGCCGGCCCGCGAGTTCTAATGCTCTGCCGGCAGCTGCCCAGCAGGACCTCGTGGCGCAACGGTAGCGCGTCTGACTCCAGATCAGAAGGCTGCGTGTTCGAATCACGTCGGGGTCACTCACCTTTTTCTTCCTTCGTCCGCCTTTATCCCCTTCCTGGCGGAAGAAACCGAGGAACGCTATCGTTATTTTAACTTTTTTTGTTTTCCCCTGCAGCTTAGGGTCTACTCTTTTGCTTGAGGCTGAAAGGGCACCGCGGCGCAGAGAGCTCTACGGGGGTCAAGGCATAGGATTGCCGCTGTAGCAATGTAATCATAAAGATCCTGTTGGATAAAATTGGCTTGTCTTTGTTTATGCTGTTTGTGTATAAAGGACTGTCTGATTACACGCTTAAACACAAAAGGCAAGAACGTAACAAAGATTTGCTTTATTAAGACAACCCACTGTGTGGAAATCATGAGAAAAAGTCAGAAAGTAGTATAGAAAGAATAACTTTAAATTTTAAAAGGGAGAGACGCCCCAAAAATGGCATGTATACCCTGTTTCAGTGCAGAAATTCACATAACAAGGAGTAGAAGTAAAGACAGAGGCAGCAAGCGGTCTGATGGAGCCAGGAGCTTAGACAGATGCTCATCTTAAGAACCCTGCAAAAGAATGAGACCCTGACAAGGAGGGAGAGGGGACCAGGGTGTTGGTGCAGGGAACCTCAGAGGGTGATGGGGTTAGGCTGAGGAACAGAAGAGTTTTCTCAGAGTAGCCATTTCCACATGCTGAGGTACCCGTGGCATAAAGGCACAGAGCATACTCAGCTTTGATCTAGACATGAGATAGCAAGTCCTAGAAGTAATACTTTAGTGATTTGGATGGACTGAAAAGTTTGACACTTGGTGAAATTTAATTAGGAGGGAAACAATAGTTTGTCAAGGGCTTGAATTGAGAGAGAATGCCAGAGATACAATTCTCACTTTGTACGAACTGATTATTAGTGTAAACCATAGAAGAAAATGAATACAGAAGTCTTAGAAACCAGATTCAGCAGAGTCAACAAACGATGTGGGGGAGTTTAAGCCAAATGCTTTGGCTTTTACAGGTTAATGTTTGTTCTATATACCCTTAAAACTTTTCAAATACAGAAATTCTACATCTTCTTTAAGTGATCTGTTCCAGTACTTTGCTATTCTTACTATTACAAAATGAATGTATGTAGTTTTAACCCTGAGGTCTCTTTTGCCACTACTTAAATCCAGACCTCATGTCATTGAGCTAGAGGACAGTTTATTCCCTTCCTTTTTATAGATACTTCTTACATATTTGAAATTCATTATGCCTCTCTGTAGCTGTTCCAGAGTAATAGAATGTGTTTGCCAGGCCTCTGATTATTTTATCACTTACCTCTGGAGCCTTTCCAAACAAATTGTGTTTTTAAGCACCCAGAACTGGTCACAGTATTTCAGCTTACTCAGATTTTACCAGGTCTGAATGGGCAAGGAGGACTGCCTCACATGCTATGCTGACAGGACTTCCATTTAATGTGGTTAGTCCCTTTTTTTTTTTTAATGCACAATCTGTTAGATGGATGCACTTTGTATGAGATGCATATTCTGTCAGATGTTTCCCTGGTCCCACAAAGTATCTTATCTGTCAGCCTCACCACCCGCCAGAGAGCTGGATGTAAGAAGTGGTAGCGATCTGTTTGCGTTCCTGTATCCCTGCCAAAGCAGGTGCACTGCTCTAAACATTCCAGATTGTTGCCAGACAATATCTCTGGCTTGCAGTAAGGGGTTCCTCTAATGATAATACAAAGGATCTGCTCATAGGAGTCGAAGTTTTCAGGGTGTGGTTTCACACTAAGATACCTGACGTGTGCACTAATATACATGACTGTCACAAAACAGTCCGTCTCGCTCTGCCTGTGCATTTCCCCCTTCCACTTGGATCACATCTTGCAATGGCACAGCAGCAGCTACTGGCTCAGCATGCAAATCCAGTGGCACCACTACGAGATCCAACATGAGAAAAGCACCAGGAGCACATGGCCTGGGAGACGATAGAGAGCAGGATCATCCCCTCCAGCAGCAACCACAAATACTAATGGTTCGGTTAAAGTTTTTGTCAGCTGTTCTTTGGGGAGAGAAGTCACTCCCTAAATCAAAATAATCCAGTGATGTTTCAAAGCTAAATGAAATAATTAAATGTGCCTTAGCTATGTGCAAAATCTCCCACTCAATTTCCTATTAGTGAAGTGAGGATAATAGTTCTCTTTAATCTTACAGCTGTTTTGTCGAGTTGACTCCATTAATTCTGAGGCATCCAAGTATGCTGGTGGGTATTTTTCTCTCACCAGCATTTTAACAGTACATGTGCTTCTGTGCTTTCTGTCTAATTTCTAAATACTTCATTTTGTAACCTGACTGGTCTCTTAACAGAGATTTTTTTCTTATTAAAGTGTTACTAGCTAAATATAGACAAAAACTTAAATCCACATAAGCTTCAAAAAAATATGGAGCTAAAGCTATAGGTTACATATGGTAAATATAGCTTCTGCATTATCTCTGTCTGTATATGACAAAACAAAATCTCCAAATAATTCTGGTTTGGAAATGATTCAGTGTAGGAAACTATCCTGAAAACTGTCCTTTTCATTTCATTTCTGTCAGTGTACTTATCACGAGTACACTGTACAGTATCAGGAGCTGATACTTCTCTTTTCAATCCTTGTTGGTATAGACCTTTGACTATCACAAAGTCATGAGTAAGAAGTTTCAAAGCAGTTGTACACGTTTCTTTCCAAGCCTGAGGACAGCCATACAGTTCTGGGCACCCCTTCATTCACCTGTCTGTTCCCCATGTCAGGTGACACCAGCAGAGCAGAGCTCCCCAGTGGCAGCCAGCTTCAGAACTGCTCCAGAAGCAATATGCTCCATTATATTAAGGCATGTTTTTTTTCTTGTCACTTTTCCATTTCTACTTCAAACCCAGACATTTCTAATAAGAAAGCTAGAATTATTAAAAAAACACCTCACTTTTCGAAATTAATCAAGAATGTGGAAAAGAAATTATTGATTCTAGAAAGTATAGTTACACTGTGCTATAATGATTAGGCAACTGCTGATCTTAGTTCTAGTAAAGCTTTTCGGCTTCTATTGTGTTTCTTAGAGGGAAATAATTTTCACAGTAAAACCCGCTGTGCACCAAGACTGAATTAATACATTATATAGCTTTCTTACATTTCCTTATCAGCTCAGTCTACAACAAGGGCATGTCTGTAACACTTGCTTAAACGCCTTTGTTATGAATTTATAGTCTTCACAATGTTATCTGTTATGAGGCAAACATTACATCTGAATGCAAATTATACATCTGTATTTCATTATAGATTCCAAACTCTCCACTGAATTTAGGATACCTTTTTGAATGCACATATATAGAAAAATCATTTTTTCAGCGTACTGCAACATAAACTATGTCGTTTTTATGAGTGGCATTAGAGATTAGAAATCACAAACTTGGGGAAACTCAGAGCTAGAAATCTGAGTTTCACGTCAAAGATGAATGTACAATTGAAAAAAATCTCTTTCTCACACTCAGGAAAGCTAACAAATTCCAGACATTTGGGAGGGTCCTGCAAAGGAAGGATTTTTGGCTTCTCCTTTCAGCATATTTCACATTTTTAGGCAAGCTTAGAGCAGTTTTTTAACCACTAAAAATGGCCATAGTCTCACAACATTTGCACTTTTTTCCTTTAACTTTCCTTTTGTCAGCATTTATACGGACAAGAGGTAAATTGCAGCTACCTGTTTCTCAGGTAGAGGCAGGTATTCTCATCTTTGAAAACCAGAACTTGGAGTTAAACGATAAACATTCAAGTACTGGAACGTTTCATAGAATGTATGGTAAAACAACAATTCCATACTCCAAACTTTATGAAGCAAATTGTTGAATAGGCATGTGGAACACCTCATATTTGTGGGTTTTTTCCCCCCCACTGGACTGGAACAACATTAGAAAGACCTTTTGAGCTCATTCATAATGAACTCATTCCCTTCGCCCCTTTGACTTGCTGCCTTACATTACAAAATGTGGCTTCCTTTCCTTCAAACAAAACAAACAAGATGTGCAGATCTCCTGCTGTATTAAGGTGTAATTGTGGTGACAGTTGCAGGTCCCAGTGTCAATCATCATGCACGTGCACATTTTGGTGCTTTCTTACACTACTTTCCCTGTCTTTCCCTTGCCTGGAAGAATGCCCGCTGACCCCAAAGTGCGACAGTAAAAAGTGTAGAACCAATAAATGACACTTTTGTGTCAAGAACTGTTTAGGGACTTGGCTTTCCAGAGAAGCCTATTTGCTCTGAAGAAGAGTGACACTGAAGTATTATGTTGTGCTTTTTTAGCTCTTGCTGCTTTCAAAGCACCTAAAGGTGAGCCAATAAATAGTTCTGTGCCAGTCGTAGGGAGTTACATCAGTGTTACAATGTAACAGAGGAAGTAATTCACAACAGATCATAAATATTTCTATAGTAGAGGAAATAACTTTCAAAACTTAAATGCACTGTAAATATGAACTTTAACTAATGTTAATCAAAGCCACAACCTCAGTGGCTCCACGACGACTGTACTGGAGTTTGAACAAATAGCCAAAACATATGATAAGTTTCTGCCATCTTTATGCTTCTACACCAGTTTTGCCTGACAGCAAAAGACGAAAAACACGGATCCAACATAAGGCCAGTCAACCCATCCATTTGTTATGGCCAAAGCTGAACTGTGAGCATAACTCTAAGGATTTACTACTTCATACTGCATTCCTGCATTAAAACCAGACTTACCATCAACATACATATACTTCAAGCTCAACAGCTGTAGCTCCTTCCACTCCTAAAGTATCACTCACAAGAAAAGCCAGCACCAACTATATCGCAGATTCTGAACAGTGCAATGAGTTGCAAATGATGCCTGCATTCTTCTAAGAAGCACCGTCAGAAAACAAGCTTCAGGCCTGTCATACCATCATTGCTCATGGGGCTGATAGATGGTGACTACACCAACTTTTTAGATTGCATTTTCACTGTTAACTTTGGCTAAAATTTCCCAAAAAATTTCCCAGTTCCCCCTTATGCTGCTTTAAATCATTTTAGACTTGATATAAGTTGTTATTTTTTACACTGGTATGATAGCTGAAGGATCTCTCTGAAGTATGCTGTGCAACTGGTTCCATAGCTAAATAAGAAGCAAATTCTTAAAGGTACAGGAAAGACTGTTTTCCAAGCCACCTAAAAGCTTTTCAAGGTGAAAAATACTATCTATGCTTGAAGTTAGTACTATCAAATTTGGAGAGGAATTACATATCCTTTTAAGCATTTCCGAAACACCTGTCGTGTAATACCCACGTACTAGGAAAAATTTTGGGAAAGATATGCTGAAAAATAAAACCACCTAATTTGTTCTATTCAGGCTTAAAAGTAAGTGATCATAGTCAATCCACATTGATACATTACTTTTTGCTGTGTATGAGTGTGCTATTAATGGACGAAGATGTTTCTACCCACTGCTCAGCCTCACTGCAAAACAAACTGAGCAGGTAAAGTATGTACACCAAGAACCAAGCACTTTCAGATAGAAATTATAATGAACTTCAGATGACTGCCACCTCATAGAACTACTTGCACTACAAGATATATTAAATGCCCCAAACTAAGCTTCTCCCTCGTATTAATTACTTTGTCACACCACACCAAATTCTTCAGTGGGAAGCATCAGGCTTCCTGTGGGTGGGTCCTTGATTTGCCTGGAAATTACCTTGTACAAGAATAACCTTCATCACCTTCATCTAGTTGATACTGTGACTATGGTAAGATAAACAGGAACAGTAGCCACCATGAAAGTTCCATGATGGAATACATAACAACAGTGGAAATCCTCTTCCTCAACAGCAATTTAGAACTTTTTCTGGAACATGAAGAGGAGTGGGTGCAAACACTAACAATCCTGTTCTAGGTCCGTGACTAATGGGCAAATTAAAATATTCACATTGAAATATTCACATTCGCATCCGGTACTGCAAGGCAGTTCTCAAAAGCATAGGACATATAACCAAATCTAAACATTAAACCCTTCCCATCATAAAATATAAGCAGTGCATGTTCCCAGCAAGCAGCATGTAAACACAGACAGATTTAACCCGCTTGTTTAAAGACTGTAAGACTGCAGTCTTGAACTCAGCCGTGCTTCCCCAGCAGGGACACACTTGTGAAATTTTCGAAGTCTGCTTTACAAATAAATAAATAAATAGATAGATAAATAAATGAAACAACTATGCGCCTTTCAAACTCTAAAGTGCTAGAGACGCGATTTTTTTTCTTTTACGTTTAAATCACCGTAACGGCAGCAGTCACATCAACAGATTAGTTACCGATTTCCCAGAGGAATTTCCTCTGGAGCCCGACAGCTAACGGGCTGGGGAAGGCGCGCGCTCGGGCGGCGGCGGCCAGCGCGGTTATCCCGGCGGAGAGAGAACTGCCGCGCTCGCTGCTGAGCGCGGCAGGGAGGGACGCCCGCGGGGGCTCCCCCAGCCCATCGCACCGCCAGGGCCGCCAGTGCCTGAGGGGCAGCGGCGCGGGCAGAGGCGGCGACAGGTGTCGCGGCAGGTCACCGGGATCACAGCAGGTAATTGGGATCTCATTAGCCGCTTCCCCGGCTGCTCGCGACAGGAGGGGCGGTCGCGGCAGCGGGGACACACCTGCCGCCCGAGAAGGCCCCAGCGCTGGCGGCGTCACCGGGACCTGCGAGGCGTGGGCGGCACCCCCACCCTCCCCCATGCACACGAGCGCCGCCCCACGCGCCTCTCCCGCCCGAGCCGAATTTAAACTGCGTTACTGTCCCTCGCGCAAAGCACCAACGCCGCTGCGCCCGCGCGCCCCGCCCCTTTTCCGCCCGACAGCCAATAGGAAGACCGCTTCGTTCCCCTCCCCGCCAATCAGGGCGCGGTTTATTGCCGGCTGGGAAGAAGCGCTCGGTGCGCGCGCCCGCCCGCTGTGGAGCTGGTCCCTGGCGCGGAGCAGGCGAGTCCTCCACCTCCTCCCGCTCCCCCGCCCCTTCACCCCGCGCTTTGTTGGTGCCTCTCCCGGGAGAGCGGCGGCGGCTGCGGCCGGCGGCGATGCCCGAGTTCCTGGCGGATCCGTCGGTGCTGACCAAGGAGAAGCTGAAGAGCGAGCTGATCGCTAACAATGTGAGCCTGCCGGGCGGCGAGCAGCGCAAGGACGTGTACGTGCAGCTCTACCTGCAGCACCTCACCGCCCGCAACCCGCCCGCCCTCGCGCAGCCCGACTTTTCCAGCGACGAGGAGCGGGAGCCCACACCTCTCAGCGCCCGGAGCCGCGGTGCTGCCGCCGCCGGGCGGGTGAGTACCGCCGCCTCCCGCCCGCGCCGCCCCGGCTTCCCGGCAGCCTCGGGCCCGCTTTCCCGCCCGAACGGGGCCGGCCTCCTCCGCCCGCCCGCCGGCCGCGGCTCGGGCAGCGGTACGACGCGCCGGAGTGCCCCACGGGGCCGGGAGAGCCTCCGGCTTGGCTGAGGGCGGGATCGTGCCCGGTCGGGACGGTCCCACCGCCTGGGGCATAGGGGCTGCGGCGCTGCCAGGCGGCCGCCCCGCGTCGGCGGACGAGCTGGGAGCGCGGGTCTATGCCGGGCGGCCGCTGGCCGCGCCTCCAGGACGGTCCCGCCTTGTGCGCCGCTTGGAGCGGCTGGCTCGGGCGGGCAGGAGCTGCGCGATCGCGCGTGGAGTGTGCGACAGCCCCCCGACTGTAAATTGGGAAGCCTTTACAGTGTCTTGGCGCGCGGACTCCTAAGTAGGCTGTTTTGGTGTTGGAGAAATGAAGCAAGAGAACTGCACGAGGTTGCAACTTGCTCGGGAAAGGACTCCCGTCCGCTGTCTCGGTTGTGCGGCAGCAACGATGCTACTCGGTGTAAATGCCTCTAGATGAAAGGATGAAGCTGTGAGGGAACAGCTGTTTTGTTCCGCTTAATGGAGTGAGCTGTTTAGTGTAAAGAGGGTCTGCGTAGTGTAGGTATCTTGCTCGTACCTCTAAGCATGTGTTTCATTAGCAAAGCGCCTCTGGTGCCTGTTTAGTTAGTCCACTGTGCTTGCTTTCTTAGACTTTATCACAAGTAAGGGAAGAGGGGAGCTGATGCCATTTGGAATTTTTCTCTTTGGGAAAATGTGATTTCCTTCTTAATTTTTCATAACTGGACTATAAATTTCCATATATTGAGAAAGCAGTCTCTTGTAACTGATAATTCTAAGATGTCTGGTCTGGAGTAAAGACTTGGATAATGATTGTCGAGCTTCCGGAGTTGTAGTTGTGGGATAGTAAAAGTATTCAACTGTATTGTAGATACTATGTTTCAAAGGTCATTAGTAAAGCAAGTGCAGAAAAACGGAATCCTTTGAAGGTCTTTCATGCTTTAACCTTCAAAAACCCCCAAAACCAGTTCTTGGATTAAGAAATTGAAAACTGTAACTTCAAGAGGAAGAGATTTCAAAACTCAAGTTATTTACCTCTTTTTAACATCTGTCTAATTCCAACACTTAACTGGCATTCACTGGAGTAACCTTACAGTGAAACAGACAGAGTGGTCTGCTGATAGCATTCATAAGGTGCTTTTGAGTAAAACAGGATGAACTTGCATCTGACTTGTTTCACACTTGTGGGAGGAGGAACATCTCATAACTGCTGAAGTTCCTGTCCTAGATCTAATTTTTCCTTTCTACAGTGCTCAAGTTTAAACAATTATGGGTGACTTTTTTTTATGTTTACAGAACGGGTGGTACTCCTACGCTTTTGTTAACAATGTCTGGAAGGCTCTGTACTATTTATGCTTATCTTGTGTGTTAGTATCAAAGCACTGTATCATTGTAACTTCCAGAACTTCAGCAAATATTCTAGTGACAGTTGCTCAGATTTGGGTCTGTTGTGCTCTGTATTGTGTGTCTTCTCCTCCCCTCCCCGCCCTCCCCCAAAAAAACCAACTCCCAGAAACAATACCTGCCAAGCAAAACAAACTTGGATGATGTGTGCTGGTTGCCTCCTTTGTGCTACCTGAGTAGTTCTGAAACTGCTTGTAGCTTGAGTAGCTGTTGTCCCTGTTACTGTCTTTTTGCATAAGGGTGCTTCCTTGATAAGCTCGCCTTCAAAAAGAGTAGCACACATGTCTCCAGAGTGGTTTGCCCCCGGAGCAGTTGGAAGAGAGAGGTAGAGTAAGGCAAGTYTGACATCCCAGAGGACTGGGATTCTGGTGTAAAAACGAAGGAAAATATCTTGATGAGATTAAGAGAGGACAGGAGGGAAAGTACTCAGACCTCTGAAAGAGAAGAAATTAGAAATAAGGAGCGAAGGAGGAGACTGGACCTGCAAGCATTTATAGAAAGGAGGAATAAAATAAAGGAACGGGCCTTCCCCCATCCCGCTCTGAGCCCGCTCGCCCTTCCCTTTACTAAGGACAAATAGTTACAAGCCTTCCAGAGCCTGCAGCCGGCTTGAGTTGCAGTCCTCGCGTGTGTGGAGGAGTCAGAGGCAGAGCAGCGAGGAGAGGGTGCGGCCGTGCGGGGCGGGGCCGGCGGGCGGGGCCGGGCGCCAGGGGGCGCGCCGGGGCCGGGGCCCTCGCTCCGAGCCGCTGCTCCTGCGGGATCAGTCGGGGACTTAGGGGTCCTGAAGGGAGAAGGCAGAGGTTCTCTTAAACTGGGAATGAGCAACAAGTGGAAARGAATAATCTGAATAGCCATGCTGCAGTCACTGAAAGCTAAACCGCGTCTCTTAATACTGGCATTAGTGTTTTGATATKGCTGTAGTCATTAGTAATTTTAAACTATCTACACTGTCATTTTAGTGTTTGTACTTTTTTCTTAAGTTTTGGGCATTTGGTAGTGCATTTAGGTGCATATTTGCTATTTATAAAAGTTGTGCAAAGAAAAAATCCCATAGTTTGAATTCTGCTGCAAATTATCTGTTTTGAATCCATCACTCTTCTGGCTTAGCTCTATTCAACCCAAGAATATATAGCTCACTTTGGCTACACGCTCTTACCAGGGGAGGAAGAGCTTTTAAAACCATGCCTGTTTGTGCCTCAGTCTGATGATATTGTCTGGAGAAGCCAGCTTCTCCAACTCTACTAATGTGTTTGAGCAACTTTTTTTCCCCGTAAGCCTGTTTAGCATAGTGGTATGTGAGGGCAGTTACTGGGTATGCAAGATACCTTTTTGCTGCAGGGGGAGCCATCTGCATTTGGATGCCCCTCATCCTAGTTACTTAAGGGCTGAATATCAGCTCACAGGAAAAATAATTATGAAATTGCATGTTTGCCTCTTTAGGACGATTATTTTAAAGCACATACCAAAAATACTGCCTTGATGCTGTTGCAACAGGAACTGTTCAGAGCTTAGAATGCGTAGGTTATTATGATTGAGCTTATTGGTGTATTTCATGTCCTGGAAGAATCACTTCTAAAATACACTTGAGTTACATTTTTGACCTTTAAAGCAATGATTTGAAAAAGATCAGTCAAATGCCTCCTCCCGTTAATGAAGGTATGATGAGAACATCTGGACCTGAAGGGCCTGTTTGAAAGGTCATAGAAGAAACATATCAGGTAAAGATGTTTGGTTTAGTTTGATGGGTTTTTTTTGTTYTGTTTGTTTGGATTGTTGGGTTTTTTTGTTCTAGTCAAGTAGCCAAGTAAATGAAGAGCTAGCTTCAGCTCTTCATGATCAGAATGGTTTAGTGATAATATCTGTAGCTGAAGTAACAATGCCTTCAACCCATTCCCTATTGGAAAAGAGAAGGTAATAGGAAAACTGGTAGGTTATGAGGATTAGGTGTGTAGAAAGTGAAACTGCATGCTTGGATAGGTGAGAGTGTAAAACATATATGCTTACCCAGTGAAGGAAGGGAATCTATTCAGTGTTTCCTGTGTGGCTGTATTTCTTAGTTATGATGTGCTGCACAAATGTGACCCAGAATCCTGTTTAAAACCTTTGTGACCTTTTAAAAGGCACTGATCTGGCTGAGAGAAAGCTGTGGGCAGTAGGAGTGAGATGACCAGAGTAATTCCCACTACTGTGAGAAGTCCAGCCATGCTGTTCTGCACCTTCAGACTTTCAGAGTGGGTACATGGAAATTAGTGTCTGGGAGGAGAAGGAAGTGGAAGGCTTGTGTAGTCCATAATCTTCTAATTTACGACTTACTGTACATAGGTTTGGAAATTCTAAGTCTGGCACTTACTAACTATGGTTAAAAGGTAGTGAATTCTTTAAGTTGTGTATATCAGTATCTTTGAATTGCTGCTGCATAATTTCCTTTCCATTGTTTATTTTGTCTGTTCTGTAGCTTTTGGTAAATATTGTCTCCAGGCTTTTGAGGTTAAAAAGTTCAGTAGGACTTGATTTTAAAAAAGGAAACTGTACTGCAGGAAATGTTTGTGCATGGTAGAATAAAAAGTTACAAAGGAAATAGAGACCTCTCTATTTCACAGTATAAATCTATTATTAACACTTTGCATATGCAGTTCCTTATCTTCACCTCTCCTAAGAGAAATAGTTATTTGTTACCAGAGAGAACTCTGTGCAAAGTGGAGAATTAAACAGCATTCTCTTGGTGTGATTTAGGCTTTCTTCAGCCTTTCTTAACCTCATTCAGAGAAACCGTAAATAAGCCCTGACCCTTTCTGCTTCTGGTGATGAAGCTGTACTTGTTGGGGATTAAAATAATTGTKTATCCTGATGTAGGTGCTATTTAACTTGGGATTTGAAAAATGCTTTTTAGGTGATGTCCCACAGTTGTTGTATTTATTATTTAATGGCTTCTTCAGCATGTTCCTTATGCTTATCTTTAGGATAGTGCTAGGACTAGTACAGGTGCTCATGAGGTTTGCCTGATTAGACTGATCTCTGGCTGTACATTTCTATTCAGCAGGAATGCCAAAAGTGAGGTAGKGAGCAGGTAGCTTCTAAGTCTGAATTCTGGTCACTTGCATTTTCTGCTCTTCTTGCTAGTGAAAGAACGTGAAAGCTTTGTGCAGTCAAGAGATGATACTTGGAGAAGATGCTCTTATGCTCTTCTTTTTCTGTGGCCCTAGTACTGAGAATGCTGTGTGTCGGCCCAGTGCTTATAATTCACTTCAGTACTTGTTTGAAGAGTTGTGTTCTAGGTACTCTGAAACTGAGCCTGACAGATACCAGTACAAAATTACCATCTCCCTGATGGGAACAAATTTCTCTCAAGGGAAGTGTGCAGATCATATTCCATCTTCTGTTTTCTAGAAAATAGCGAGGACTAGAAGTATTCTTTTTAATGCTGCTAGTTGTGGATGGGATTAGAAGATCTTCAGATAAGGATTTATTGGTGTGAGTGTATTGTTGCAAAAATATTTACATTATGGCCAAAGTGGTCAGTTGCACCACTTTACTTTGGCAAATCCTGGGTATTATCACAATTTCATTTTAAGTACTTGAATTTAAGACAACTTAAATTTTACTAGTGGTCACAGACCAGGAAAATGTGGGTGTGTTTTTTTTGTTTTGTTTGTTTGTTTTTAATTTGCAATGATAAATTTTAAAGCCAGCTCTTTTGATCTGTTTCATGGTATAGCCAGCAGATAAGTTGTCATGATGCATGTCTAGTGGTGCATTATACTATAATAGTAGTGGTAATTAAAACTAATGTTGTTGCTGAAGTTAATGCTGTCATACCACAACCAAGGTATGGGAGAAATTCTTCTATCCTGCCTTATGCTTCTAGGGACTCATCTTGTGGTCCAGTGAATGGTTAAATGGCAGCTTTCTACTTGTACAAGTGAAGTAATTTGCTCCTGCTGTAATGAGAATAGGTGTTCAAAAGTAAACATTGTGACCTTGCAGAACACAAGATCAACACATCTGGCCCAATTATTGAAGAACACAGATTATTTTCAACTTTTTTCATCCCCTCCCTGCCCTTTTTCTCTGCTGAAACTTGACTATTCTGATGATCTCTGTGTGTGACAGTAGTGCAGGAAAAAGTGAAATGGTATTTTGGAAAAACCCCCCAAACACAAAGATACCATGAGATATGTGAGTTTACTTGTGTTAGAGTACTCTAGTACTCCTCAGTTGCAGTTGGATTTCAGATAGTTAAGATTTCTGTAAAGCGTCCAGTAGAATGCTGAATATTCTTCTGGTGTATATTGTTATAGTATCTTCTGTAGCCTCTAAGTGATATAAAGGTAGAGATACATTAAATTAGGTTTCCAGTTTCTCTAATGTGTCAGTGGAATGTTGATTTCCTGCACCATGGTAGTTTTCTTCTGAAAGATGGAATAGCGTCTTGGTTAATCTGCTTGGTGATGTGTGCGAACACCAGAGCTGACATTAGTCTAAACAGATCTCACCAAGAAAACCCAGCATTTTTTTCAGAACTTTTTTCCCACTGTTTGGACGGTTCAGTAGTCGAGAAAAAAAGCATTGAATATGAAATTGAAGTTAATGTGATACTTAACTTGAAATAATGTTATGACCAACACATTCAAAAGTAACTGAAAGTCTCAYACAGCTGCAGGTTGGTTGTTTCTTATGTACTCTGTAAGAAGGCTCAGTTGCTTCAAAAACTAATTAGGATTGGAATGATTGATAAAGTGAGTTGTAAACCTGTCTTTAGTCAAATCTGCCTGCTTAATGGCCCTATACTTTTTTCAGACTGCTTGGAGTCTTATTTCTTAGAATAAAGAAATACCGTGAGCTCTTGGAGAGTCTGTTGCTTTTCAGCAGCTGATTTTAAGTTCATCATGCTGGGATATTCACAATCCAGGAGTTATAGAAAATTTGAAGCCAGATAYATTTGGGAAATCCTCATACAGTCCCTGCTTAGCTTTAAAATACCAAGATATTTGAGGCAAGACCAAACTTGCATGCAAACAAATATTGAACTGGCATTAATAGCTAGATAGATACTGTTGACTCGTGTCAGTCAGAGTTTTGTTGCTATCTTATAAAATGCAACGAGAAAAAGACCTGTTAATTCTGACTGAGTATTTATAGCATATTTGTATCTGTAATTTTAGTCTTTTGTTGGTACTGAAAAACCCAGATAGACCCTCTGGGCTACTGAGTAGAGAAAAATTCTAAGTTCAGAAATTGTTTCTGTTTATATCATACAACTCTGAGATACAAATATGACTTATTTCAAAGCAGTAACAAGGTCTGTCTTAGTAAACAGCAAGTAAATCCTAAGCATGCTTTTTTCTGTCTTACCTCTTCACTTTCTTTCAAGTTTTGGAGCTTGAAATGCCTATTGTAGTAACAGAGGCTTACCAAGTTGAAGAAATGTTATGATCACTCTGTTTGAATCTAGTGGAAACTGCTAATTTAGGAGTAGCATCTCAGCAGATTATTTTGATAACCATCTGTATGTAGTGGTGGTGCATTGCCAACTGTTCAAGTAGTGTTGCCAGAGATGGGTTTAGAATTTGTTAGAGCTACAAGTAGCAGAGGCCTAAGCAGACAGGCAGGATTTTGAAAATTTGAGGTTGTTTCTGATTTTTGCCTTTTCTGCACTCACTTTGTAACATCATGTAATCTCACAGAGAATGCCAGGAAAAGTAGGAATAAGAGTTTTGGAAACTTGGTTGAAAGCATGTACATACTAAAGAACTTGTTCCATATCATTAGAGGAAGAAATGTTGATCTACTAGGTAGAAAAATAATGCAAAGAAATGCCAGTGTAACACAAACATTTGTAGTTTTGCGTAGTGGTGGTGAAAGAGCTAGAAGCTTACTTCTCCAGTCATAGGAAAGCAATCCTCTCCACTGTATACTTGAACTTCAAATTAAAACACAAGACCAGAATAATGAGTGATTTTTTTATATTTTTTTAACTGTAGAGGAGGCTTGTAATGGGCATTTCCTTCCTATGCGGAAAACTTGTGCATGTTTGCTTAGTAGGTGTAAATGTTTGTACTGTTTCACATAAGCTTTAGTAGTGATCATGGGGGATAATATAATTACTTTCTTCTGGGTTTATATGTTTAGTACTCTGAAGTCTTCCTGTCTCCTTAGAAGAAAAAGATGTTCTATATTAACTGGAAACACCCTGTCTCATTTCTCTCTCGTGCTTTCAGAAAGCTACGAAGAAAACTGACAAACCCCGACCAGAGGAGAAGGATGACCTAGATATAACAGAGATGAGTAATGAAGACCTTCAAGAGCAACTTACGAAGTATGGAGTAAATCCTGGCCCAATTGTAGGTAGGTCAACTGAACTAGCAGAGATTAATCTGTTGTATTTCTCATTAAACCTCACTTATGAGTTCTCTTAAGTTCCTCTGTTACAGTTAGTTTTTAATACCAGTACTGTTGTAATGCTACTTCCACTCATGATATTTTCGTTGAACTATTTACATTGAGAAGACTTGAAGCATTGCAGGTAGGCAAGTTTGCAGTTTGCTTCTCTTGTGTTCTAGGCCAGCTGGTGATGTTCTAACTWCTTTTCTGAAGCTGTGTAACTATTAGTTAAAGTTCAGTGCTGGGGTAATYAGGTCTTCTGATACAGAGGCTGGGCCCACTTAAATAGAAAATACATCTTACATAATAACCTAATAGTATTGAGAGCAGAATGAGAACAGGGAACTTCCCTTTCCCTAGAGCATTTCCTACTCACTGCATTGTGCAGTAATGTTTTCCTTTGCTAATGTTTTTTCTAGCCCTTTGAGCCTAGCATTCTGTCCCGTATGCTGGCCTACATCAGGAGTAGTCCTGACCCCAGCCTAATCTCCTGCCTTGGGCACTCATCTGTGATGTGGGATCAAAGCACCTTGCCTTTCAGATTGTGCAGTAGCCTAATGGCAAGGGAATTTGATTTCACAACTCTTCAAAAAAAGGTTGTTATCTGTAGTATGCTGAGCCTTCTGTGGAATGTTCTTGAAATCCTAGGTGGATGAAAGTGTCCGTGACAGAGCCTGCAGTCCTGTGCGTATTCAAAGTCTTATCTGTAATATTTTCAGTTAGCTGATTCTGCATGCCTTTCYGTTCAACCTATTCCTCTTGGATAATACTCAAGTCTGAAAAACTCCAGAACCTATGCAGTCTACTGGAAGGATGTTCAAATTTGGTCTCGTTTAAAGCCTTTAGTTCTCAGAGGGCATGGACTCTGTTTCTTGAGAGGCTGCCACTTCTTTTTTATGGTGGTTTCCTCTTATCAGAAAACTTCTAAGTTTAGAATTTTTTTTCTGCAGCTAACAGCTCAGGCACCAGTCATCTCTACAGATCTTTGCCAGCAAAGTCCTGACATGGAAGTGTGTGCTAGACTTGATACCTTTTAAACAGCTATCCTCTCAGATCAAGCGAGCCAACCTGATGGCTAGATGGCAGCAAGCAGAAAATTCTCTTGCTGCTTGCTTGCACCACCTCTGATGCTTATTGGACTGAATTTGCCAACAAGGCAAAGACAGGGGCATTAATTTCAGGGTAAGGGAATTAAGAGAATAATAGTGCAATCTGCATGGAAACTGTTGCCCTTGCAATATCAAACCTACTAAATTTTTTTGTGAGGGCATAACAATTTGTGTATTGCCGCATATGAAACAAAACATTTAAGAAGCAGGTAAATTCCCTTCCCATAGATTTCCTTTTCATAACGTTGAGTGTACAAAGAGGTCTAAGTTTATGAAGAATTCTCTTAAACCAAAAAGTTAGAAGCCTTAGAGGCAGAGTTATGTACCTAGAGGCGGGGGGGCGTGTGTGTGTATATATATATATATATATATATATATATACACACACTCTGGGCCATACAAGCTAATTAAAAATTAAAAAAAAAAATTCAGAAATTCCAAAATAATGTGTAACAGCCAAGTTCTATCAGTCAAGTCAGGAAAGATTAAAAATGTATCTTCAGCATGTATCCTTCCGTGTTATAGCTACCACTCGGAAACTTTATGAGAAAAAGCTTTTGAAACTGATGGAACAAGGTCCYGAACTGAAGGCACCTGTGTCACTCCCAGCGATTTCGGCTGCTGAGAACACCAGACAGAATGGAAACAATGATTCTGACCAGTACAGTGACAATGAAGAAGGTAAGACTTAAGTGGAACTTGCATGGAAACGATTCAAATTCTACATCAATAGTACTTGCAGTAGAAATAACCTAAAGAGGGTATGATCCTGCTGCTGGATGAGACTGTAAGATACTGCTGTGGGCCCTGTGAGTCATGTACTTGATCATGCAGTACTAGCACAGTGATTCAGGTGCCTGTTCTGGGAAGGGGAACCTTTTGCTTCTGAACTGATCCCTTTTGTCCATTTTCCCCACACTGGAGCCTGTAAATCCGATAGATAGCAGAACTGTGTATTGGTTATTTCAATGTTCTTTGCACTTCATACTCAAGTATCAGTCCAGTTTTGTCTTATGATGCTTACAGTGGTTATTTGCTATGGGGTAGTGAATGAATGTTTGTTTATTAAACTTTGGTACTTTTTTGTTTAATGTCTATCACAACTCAACCCCTTTCATGCTCTGTTCCTTAGGGACTTAGTTGAGAGTGAGTTGATTGATTGGTTGTGGTTTTTGTGGTTTTAATATCAAGTTTGTATCAAAAAATGTAGTGGTGGGGGAAGTGGAACCTAAAACACACCATCATGCATCTTAGAAAAAGTAAAAACAGGCTTTAAAGAGTGACTTGAATAAAATAATAGAAAATGTTTATTTAGTGTGGTTTGGGTTTGGGGTGCGGTTTTTTTTTGTTTTTACAGGAGTTTCCATGGATGTAGGACAGAAAGGGTTGAAATACAACTAGTAATTGGATTGATCTCCCTTGCATATTTGGGCTTGTTTTTCAACTTTTATCTCTTGCACTTTGGAGGGGGAAAGGATGTTAGAGGTTGATTGATTTATTATTGGGACAGCCAAAAGCCCAGTCACAACTGACAGCTACCTTCTTATAATTACATATGTTTCATCTAATTATGAACTGTTCACACACTGGGAAAAAACCCACACATTCCCCTTCTCCCCTGACAAAAAAAGTTTTTTATAAATAAACCCTAAATATGTTGGTGTAATGCTATTAGAATTTCAGAAAAGCAGTGGAAATAATACGTCATCTTATTGGTAAGATGACTGCTAACCACTCTCTACTGCGTCAAAACCAGAGTTTTATATAAAAGGACACATTTTAAAGGAAACTAAGCTAACAACTTCAAACAACATTGAAAAGCTTCAATACCTTTACTACAATCAATAGTAGAATGGTGCTTCAGTTAAAGGAATTGCAATTTGATACCAGTTTCTAAATGGAACTGCTGGATTGATCAAGGCTCATCTGAAATGTAGGATTTTTAGGACAAAACGTAAATACTTGGGGCAGTGTTTTAAAATAATGTTAAGGTTATTCTTGAAAAGTCTTTGTTCTTATACGTTCAATAGAGAAACATATCTGTTTCACAGCTTTTTAAGGAAATGGTAACTCATGGGAGTTATGTTGCCTCTTTTTTATTAATATACATTTGGTTTCAACTAGTACAACAACCAGTATTATTACAGAAGCTACTTATATTAAAACTGGTTGCAGATCCGAAGACTGAGCTGAGGCTTGAGAAGAGAGAACCTCTGAAAGCCAGGACGAAGATGCCAGTAGCACTCAAACAAAAAAGAATTGTTGAACACAACCAGGTATGTTTAATTTAGCAGCATCTGGACCAGCTACTAACTGCAGGTGATGTGCTCACTAAGACACCCTACTACTTTTAACGATCACACTTGACTAAGTGAGCCATACTCTGTTTTAAAAGTTCTTTTAGAAAGCCTGTTCTAATATAGCATGAAAATCTTGTCAATTAACTATAGCAGCTGTTTTTAKCCTGTCTGATAACATTCAAAGTTATGGTCTGCTAAAAGCTGTTTGTCTGACTTGCCAGCTGCTATAGCACCTCCTAGAGAAGAATAGTAGGCAACCTTAACATGTTTAGTTTTGGAAACCTGACAGGTTTTTAAGTCACGTGGGCTAATGGCTTTCTGTTGGATGTTTGTAATAAACTTGATTTAATAAAAGCAGTGGTTTCTCAAAAAAAAAAGTTTGGAAAAAGGAGCATGTGGGTTTTTTTGGTGTCTTTTTAAGACATGTTTTTAAATACATATRTATACATCATATATCTATCTGCTTAGATATATATAGGTATGCATTTTAAATACATCCGTTTAATGACTCATTTAAATATAATATGTGAAGTAATGTRTTTGGGTATATGCTTATATATAGGTGTGTGTATCTGTGTACACGCATACACTAGCTATCTATATAATAATTTTTCTTCAACTGTTTGTAGCAGCAGTACTAGAGTAGACATTAATTTGTTGAAAACCTTCTCCTAAGAAGAAAAAGAATAAATAACAAGTTTAGATCTCCGTGTATGTACCACTTGTTGTTTACTTCTACATATTAGTTCTGCTGTCTTGGTGCAAGAGGGAAAAAAAATCAGCACCTTAGATTTTCAAACTGCTGAATACTGGGTTTGGTAGTTGATGGTTGCTCTGCCCTTGTGATGTGACAGTGGCACTAAACACCCTGTTCCCCAGCTTAGGATACTTACGGTCTTTACAGTATTGTTCGTCTGACCAATAAGTAGTGGAGTTATGCTACAATACAGCACTTGTATAGAAACATTCAGTGACTCAGAATCTGACTTGTTAATCACTTGGTGTATTTTAGCAGATCGCAGTGACTTTTCTCATACTTTGTTAAATGCCAGGTGCTTGCTATTTAGATAGTGTATGTGTATGTATAAACATGATTTAGCATGTCTCTTAGCATCCAGGCTTTAGCATGGATGTCTCTTAAAGCAGGTGAAATGCTGCTAAATGATCTTGAGTAGTACAACACAGTTATGGAGATCCAAAACTAGTTCTGCTTATTTTTAATTGGAGTTTTAGAGTACAAGCTGAAAAGATCTAACTTCAAGAATCAAAACACACACATAGCCCAATGCACCAAATATTCTTTAATTTATTCAGGCAACTTCTGCTCATGATGGTCTTTATAATGGGTATCTGAATCTTTAGGTTCTTGGATTTCAAGAATTACTTTTTTCCAAATTGCCATTCAGCCAGAAATCCCTGCCAGCTTCAGTGTAATAGAGATATTTAATTCTGCTATCAACAAACAAAACTTATGGTTTTCAGGAACCCACTTACAGAATAAAAAAGAGATCTAGTGAGGTATTTTTGTGGCATTTTCAAGTGATGATTGTTTACTGAATTTTTTGTCATCCAGTATCACAATATTAGTGTCAGGTCATTACTGTTTTGTCTTGCAATCTTACATATGCAGTATAGATGCAATATTTTGCAACTTACGTATTAATTACCGGTAGTTAATCAAAGGTATATCACCTGATTAATCAAAAAATTATCTAATTTTAAAATTATGTCAAATTCTTCAGAAACTCTCTTTATCTTGTTAAACYTTTTACCTTTGGACTTCTGATTGTTTTGGGTTTTCATTTTTTTAAATACAGAAAACAGCCAAAACCAGCGGGGAAAAAAAAAAAACAATGAAGACCTCCACCCACCCCCCAACAAAAATTTGCAGGTGCTTGAAGCCAAGAACAACTTAATGCTTTTGGCTAGCAAATGTGTGTAGTCATATATTTTGCTGAGAATAAAACCAGAAGATGGAGATTATTTTTTCTTTCCTTCTTCCTGTGGAATTGGATCTTAGGTGTTCAGCTAATGTGTCAAGGGACTATTCTCATTCTGCAGAATTATTGCAACTGTTGTGCACTGTGGGGCATTGGCTCAAAGATTGAGGGTCTGAAGAATGCTGAGGCTGAACTGGTGGGCAGTGTGGTGTGAGCAGACTTCCTAGTTACTTCTAGGTCCTGTGCAGCACTAGTTTTAGACCAAGACATAAACAGCTGACAAGATTGTCATTTGGCATGGTTGGGTGTAGCTGTTCTTTTAAGAAGAGCGTGCAAATAGATAGTTATTAAGCAGACTGCTGCAAAAGAAATTGGATGGGGAGGTTGAGCAGGCCTTATGCATCTTATCCCTCAGTTAGCAGTGGAGGGCTGGATGAACTTGAGCTCAGCTGTTTGTGTTTAATTACCTCCTCATAGTGAACTGGAAAAATTGGCAGAAAACCCTAGTTTAAAATAAGCCCCCTTCTAATCCAGTAGGCGAATCWAGAGTTAGAGTTCAAAACTGAGCCTGAGGCCTCAGAGTAAATGGCAGTGGACAGAAAGAGGCAGGCTAAACAATGTAAATGTAAAGGAGCAATGTAGAACTACTCTCTCTCCTTGAGACTTTGTACAGTGACATTCTGCATGTGCTGTGTTCCCCTACTCCTCCCTGTATTTTTTTAACTACCTGTATAGCTGGTTTATTATAAATAAAACACGCGGCATTGCAGCTGCTGACATACAGATTTTACGTGGCATGCATCCAATAAAAAACTTGGTAAGTGATAGTCGAGGTAAAGTCATAATCTATAGCTTCACTGCTTTTGAGTTACATGACAGTTAAAAGCACATGCTGAAAAGTGCTTGTGTATCACGCCATTGTAATTTCTCTGGTTATGTACGGGGTGTTGGTGTACCTAACATGAGTGTTACATTTTGATAGAGTTAGAGGCCTGCTCAGTTGACACTGAGGATAGGTATAACTGTAGACAACAATTTTTGTTTCTTTTTTTTACTTTGTCTGTTGACTGTGTTCTACTGAAGTGTGGATGGGTTTTATGCAGTAGATTCTGGTTTTTTTCTAGACTTTTTATGCATGAAAAAAATTGAAACTTGGTTCTTAAAACACATGATTGAAGCATCTGAAGAACTAAGAAGAGAGGCACTTACTAGTGAAGTACTTCTAACTTTTCATTAGAAGATAAGTAATTCCTAGTCAAACCATCTGGGATGGGGAGCTCTTCATTACTAGTATGAGCAAACTGCCTTCCTGCTTTCCTGAGTGGATTGTGTTTGAGTAGAACCACTCTGAAATTAATGATTTTTTCCTCTAAGCTTCTAAAGAACACCTCTCAAATAGAAAGCGTATGGGGTTGAGGTGGAGAGCTGTGATTGTAGGTTGCAGGCTAAATACTGCTTAATGTGGAAGAGAAGGCAGTGTCTGGTAAATATTTAAGGAGTTAGAAGATGTTTTGTCAAAAGTCTGTTTAAATTCTAAAGAATTTTGGAGAATTAGGCTGAAATCTAYGATTCTAAACAAAAAACCTGAATCTGTTTGGACCTGAGCTCTGTGCATTTGTTTTATGAAGTACTTTAGTGACTTTGGAATAAAMTGAAACCCTTGTGCTCCCTCTGCTGGGTATGTAGTAGCTGTAATATAGAACTTATCATAGAACCATAAAGTTACTCAGCTTCTAGTTTCACTGTCCCCTCTSAATTAATAAATACTTTTCAGCCTGTTCTATTAACACATTGTTTTGGGGCTAATACTACTGTAGTGCAGTTACTTCTGCTGTTGAACCTATGACTGACAGTTGCAGTATATAACTTTAATCAGCACTGAGTGTAACTTCCAAAAACTTGGTAATACATCACTGTATGAGGTGTTAATGTGCAAAGATAGAAGTAGTAACAAGGTAATAATTTTTATTTTTAAACTTAACCAAACAAAAAAGAAAATCTTGTATATAATCTAGAAGAAGCAGACCCTCGTCTCCCTTTCCATGTTGGAATTAGTTTTGGGGGGAGTGTTTGCTTTGAGCATGAAACTTSCAGTAAAGCATAGGGAATAATCTGTGTTAATGGCTATAGAAGTTTGGTGCTTCATGTTGTTACTTAGATTTGTGAGAGATCTGTGTCAGCCTTGCTTGTTTAAACCTGCCGTTATGTGAGAATTGTTAGTTTCATCCTTGTATGTGGAACCTCTTAAGATTATAAAGTGTCTCCCCCTGACCCCTGTGGCTGGAGATTAGTTTCTGTTGAAATGTAGGTGGCTGTGCATAAACTGTTCCCAGCTCTTCTTGAGAGAATAGGGCCTTATCTGTGTAGAGAACAAGGTGATGCTTTCTGCTTATGCTCATAGATTTTTGTGTATGTGTAGGCAGGAAGTATAATGGGCCTGAAAGCTTCATGTCTGCTGTCCATGACTTGATGTAACTACTTTGTTAGGGTTAGTTAGCTCACTCTAGAGCAGTGAGCAAGTTAGCAGTTTTTACTGTTGGGCATGATCTACTCAGTTCTGTATTTGAACAATAATATGCTCAAATGTAAGAATTAAGGTCAACATTACTAATCTAGCTAGCTATTCATTATTCAGTGTATTAGGATCCACATTTTTTTGATTGTAGACATGCTGCTTTGGGAGTATGCATGCTATTTTGGCTTTTGGTTGTGAGTATCCGATGTTTGGAGCTGGTTTTCATGTATATGATCCTGTGTTTGATGCTTGAATAGACCTATTCTCAAGATGGAGTTACTGAGACTGTCTGGACAAGTGGATCTTCAAAAAGTGGACCTCTGCAGGCATTTTCTAGGGAGTCTACAAGAGTGTCAAGAAGAACACCAAGAAAAAGGGTGATGAGAGGCTTTTATAATAGACAAACTTTTTTTTTTCTCACTCTTAGGGTCCCAGTGGCTATTTTATTCAATTGTTGTCTTTTGTTTGTTTTAAACAAACAGGTGGAAGCTACAGCACAGTTGCCTATAGATGATGCTGTAATATCAGAGAGTACTCCCATAGCTGAAACTATATTGACTGCAAGCAACGAGACCCTAGTAAATATGCTTAGTAAATACATTTAATCAATTGTGGTATTCTTCTGTAACATGTCTTCACTGACAGAATCATTCTGTTTTGGACAGGTAGACTGTTTTAAGGAAAGTAAGACCAGTAGTCCTTGAAACCACATACTGAGTATCTGGTTTGGTACCTAATGCTGTTCACTTTGAGATGGGACTAGGTAGACACCTAGGTCCCATCTAATGTCTTTTGGGGGGGAGGGCTGAAAAGAACCACTTTAAAAGCTTAGATATTTTCTTAATTTATTTAAGTACATGCAGAATATTTGCTTTTAAATTTGGCTTTTGTTGTGAACTAAATAGCTTTTATGTTTCTAAATGGCTTAAAAGAAACTACTTGGAATGATAAGTAGCGTGTTTCCTGTGCTGATCTTGGAGTATCTGTTAAATAACCTTTTTGAGTTAACTCCTAACATGCATATATTTAATGCACATAAAGGTTTTGTTGTTTGGTTCTGCCACTTTGCCCCTTTTCATTTTGTATTTTGGCTGTTTCTGAGTTTGAACAATTTTGAATCTCGGCAGGTTGTCAATAGGGTGCCTGGAAATTTCAAGCATGCAGCTCCTACACTGTCAATCAGTGAACTCTCAGACATGCCCAGAAGAACACCAAAGAAACCACTGATGACAGCTGAAGTAAATAAATTAAAACTTAGATTGCTCTTGCTTACTTTCTGTCAACAAAATTCTTGTGTGTATGTGCTTACGTCTTAGTACGAAGGGGGTGGAGGATGTCATTGCCCAGGTGACACCAGTCAAAATAAACTAGTGTTGTCACATGACATAAAAGAGAGACTATAAACTTACTTTTATCTTTCCCTTTCAGATTTGGGGGCGTGTGTGTGAAAATCTGCTTTTTTCTTTTTTCCTAAGACAAATGTTTTGATGTATTATTTCTCCTTGTGCTGCTAGTTTTCTGAACAAAATGTAGATTTTTCTTTTAAATTCTCTGAATGGCTTAAAATAGAGTAGACTTGGGTTATCTCCCTTTGAGCTTGTAAATCAGCCTGTCCTGAAAAAACACAATGTGCTTTAATTTAGGGAATCAAGTAGTAGGATTACTTTAGACCAAATGCCTGAATTTAAAAAGCATCTGTAGGTTCCTGTCAGTTATCAAGAAAGAAAATAATTCTTTTACTGTTAACCTATTCAAGCTGTCAAAATTCTCTTGGAGAACTGTCTAAAGCACCTGCAAGTATATGTAATTTTATTAATGTAATACTGTAATATTGTGGAATTTTACATTGCAAGATACTGCTTGTCTGTTCATGTAGTTACTGTAGATAAAGCTGCTATTAACACTTCATTTATAATATGACTGGAATGTAGACTTAGATGTCAAATAGAAGGTTATGGGTAGATTTGATGTTCTGTTCCAAACTGCTGATGTTTTTTTTTCAGTCAGTATTTTACTGTACTGTGGCATTTTATTACAGCAAGAAGAGACAGATTACCCACATCAGTGCTTTTTAAATCATGTTGGCTGCAACCAGTCCTGTGATCTGCTCAACACAGCCATGATAGAGGTGATGGTCAAATTTTGTTGATCATCTACATCATTGGCTGGCAGGCATATAGGATTTATACGACGATTTATATTCCTCCTAAAGGAAACTAAGGAGATCACTGACTGCTTTAAGACACTAAAAGCGACCAGATGGCTGCCAGTAATTAAGGTTAAACAAACTTCTAAAACCCAAGAAGTAAACTTCTGGAATGTCACTGGGTGATTATTCACTCATTCTTACAAATTGCACATGGTTGTGGTCACTGAGATAGCTATGCAGAGGCTTTTTGTTTTGCTCTCTCTTCGGCCTCTAACTGTTTTTGGTTTCTTAGGTGCTGGAGAGAACTACAGAAGAAAGAAGAGTAGAAAGGGATATTCTTAAAGAAATGTTCCCTTATGAAGTATCAACACCTACAGGAATTAGGTATTTCTAAGGTTTAGGGGGGCTTTTCTCTCAGTTCTTGTAAACCTATTTAAGCTGAGAAGTATCTTTTGATTATATTTCTGAGGAACAGTTTTTGCTCTCTGGCTCAATGATGTGTGATGGCCACCTTACTGCTTTGTCTTCTGGCTCTATGTATTGGCTTAGCCATCAGTAGATATTTTATTGGCCAGAGATAATCTCATGTGTAGAAATCCCAGAGGGGTTGCATAAGTGGTCATTAAAGAAGCAAAATAGAGACACTGTCTACAGTTTCATTGACAGTTATGATCCTTTTATGTGGATAGGGTGAAGTAGCATTTGAGATTTTTTTTAGTGTGTTTGCTTGAACGCTGAATGATTAACATGTCTATAATGATCTCCCAAACTTCAAAAATAATATTTCAGGTACTTATTTACCAGAAATAATTCTTAGTTCTTTAATTACACTGAAAATTTCCTATGTACTTTAGATTGCCCTTTTAAATATGCAATATTTCAGTATTTTTTTTTAATTAACAGTGCTAGCTGCCGTAGACCGATCAAAGGAGCTGCAAGCCGGCCTCTAGAGCACAGTGACTTCATAATGGAGGAATCTTTCTCTAAGTATGCGCAAAAATATGGAACCTCGACTGACATCAAGTCGGAGAAACCACCAATAAAAAAAGAACGCTCTGTTCCCCTGTGGATAAAAGTTCTTCTCTTTGTTGTTGTTTCAGTCTTCATGTTTTTGGTTTATCAGTCAATGGAAACTAATCAAGGAAATCCTTTCTCTAAATACCTGAATATTGTCACTCCGGGCAGTGCCAAATGAATACCTTTCTGAAAGGCACACCCAATTTGATCTCCTGTTTTTTAATTGTAGAGAACTCTTCTGCCCTCTCATCGGCTCAAGGACTTCTTACAAATAATGTGATTGGAACCTGATAAATTGGATAAATGAAGAAAGATAATATTAAATGGACATCGGTAACTTTCTGGACTTTGGACTAGTAGGAGATCACTGCCATAGGAGTAACATTTTTTTAAATCTTTGAACTTTTTGTAGGCTTTATTTTTTTAATGTGGACATCCTTTAAATTCACTTTTGAGAAAATGTATATTTGTTTTTGCAAGAACTTGGAAGCTGAGAAGGGCAAAAATGTAGTAAAATGTGAAGCTGTGTTTTTAAACCTTTTCCTTTGTACAGAAAAGAAGTTGTACTTCTGTCTCTAGATTATAGTGGAGAAAGATTTTAACATGGAATAAAGGGAAATGCATTTCTGTATGCATTTTTTCGGTAACAGTRTAACTGAATTTGATCTCTTAGGATGTAGAGAGAGTACAACAGCAACCTTTTCTGTAGATTACTGTAACTTTTTAGTAAATGTAACTGTAAACCTGTTTGCATTTCTGTAAAAGTCTTAGTATCACATTAGTAACTCCATTTAAGCGTAAGTTCATTTAAATGTATCCCTTCATTTTAGTGCTTAGTGTTGTAGGAGCTGAATACAAATCTAATTGGCAAGAGATGTCTTAGAGGAACTTATTTATTAGTAATATGTGTGGGAAATAAAAACTGCATCATAATTGCTACTAAAATACTTTTTTGGGTCAAGATTGTTATCTGAAGCAGTCTAAATTCCAACTTTAGCAGTGGTCTTTTTTCTTTTTTAAAAAAATGAGGTCTTTCCAACACAGCTTTATGTGATTATCTTTAAATATTCATGTAGAGAAGTATTCTCAAAGTGTGAAAATTCCATATGAAGTTTTATTCTTGTATGAAGAGGGCATTGCTGCATTTTCTGCTACAGTTTCATCTTTTAAGGTGAGATTTACTACTTTCATGCCATTGACTATTTTTCTCAGTGGAAGCATGCTGAAACACTCTCTATTGTGTAACTTGGTTGAGCAGGCAGCTGACTTCACTACTACCAATGAAGAGTGATAAGCACCAATTTTTTTAAAGTGAATGTATACATTTTTGGTGTGCTTAAATCTGCAGCATACAGATGTTCAGTCTTATTGCTTGGTACAAAATTGCAATAAATCATACTACTTATTCTTAAAGTGCTACTTATAAAAAGCTGAGAACATTAGTTAATAGTCAATATCTTTTTACTCTAGGTACAATTATTGTGTAGACTATAGCTATGGGGAAGCTTTACTTTCTGTGAACTTTGGGACAAACATGGTAATTTGTAGCAAAGCAATAGTTTTGGGGTTTTTTTCCTGTTTAATGTTTTTTTTCCTTCTAAACTGCTTTTTTGAGTAATCCAAATAGCTAAACTTGTGTCCATCCTATAGAAAATTGTAACAGAAGACATTCACTTTTGGTGTCAAACATGCAGAAAAATAAAAATGATTTTAATGTGTGTGGATTTTCCTTATCAAAATAAATGCATTGCTGAAAGGCAGCTAAAGCAAGACAAGTGATGTATCAGTGGTGTCATTTTGTACTGCTGCAGTCTCCCATATTGAAAAAAAGACAAAAATCTGATAGTAAACTCAGATCAGTTAATGTCACTTGGTGGGAGGAATACTCATCATATTTGCGCTGTAAGGCCTATGCAAAACTTTGCACCATAATCCTGTAGCCTGTGTTAGGCCTTTAATTTGGATGGAGGGAGAAACTGGCTTTCATTTGCTTGCCATTGCTTAAGGAACTTTTTCACTTTAAATTATTTCTCACACTACTTTGCTGTGTGTTTTAACATAAAATCTATCTTTTCCAGTTACATGAAATACTTTCAGTTGACCTCCTTCAGGGACACCATTAGCAACATCAAAGAAAAAAAACCACAAACTGCAAACTGAATTGCGTTGCAATTAAATGTCATCAGCCTTTCATTTTGCACAGTTTTGGAGAATGCTCCCAACTTCAGTGTTATTTCACAGATGGTGAAGAGTTTTCTTGATAAGTCCTCGGAGTAACCAACATCTAGTTCAGTTGTAGTTGGAAAGCAGTGCATCTTCAAGAAAGGAATGGGCTTTTTTTATACTTGAGGCATTTAATAGTGTGAGATAGCCCTGAGACTGATATCTTTCTCTGCCTTCTTCCTCTGGCCCCAAAGATGGATTTTTCAGGGTTTCTCAAGCTATTCATGTTATTCTAAGAGTAATACATATAGTAGTGCTATTAGCTGACTAGTTGTATGTGCTTAAAGCCTTCTAAATACTGCTGTATAAGTTATGCTGAAGAATACAAGCATACTGTAGTCTTTGTATTAAAGTAGTGAAGCAATAGGAGCTGATGTTGCTTTTTTTTCTTCTGCACACTCTTCCTTTTGTTCCACTAGCTCATGTTCTAGACAGAGTCAGCTTAAACTTKTAGAACCAATGACAGCAATTTTATGGACTAGTATCCAAAATCCAGTTGCAAAAATCAGTGATGTAGTAAGTATTGTTAAATCTCGTTTAGGGCAAGGGCCTACAACAAGCCTGGAAAAGGCCTATTAAAGTTAATAGGCACGACAATGTTATTTTGGGTTTGGTGGGTTTTGTTCTCATGATTGATCACACTGCTCAGAATGCTGTGCTGAAAGCATGGCAGATCTTGATTTCCTGTCTGAATTAGAGCTAACACACAGCTTGTGTTTTTCCCTTTAAATTCTGTGCTAATCTTTCAACATGTGTCCAGTCTCAGGAGCCTGGTATCAGGCTGTGGATCACTAGAGGATTTCATGTGCAGTCTTGATACTTAATCTTGATTTGTATTTGCATAGGAAACAGTGTGAAGGAACTTTTTCTTCTCCGAGTTTACTTGCTAACAGCATGCTCAATACTGCCCTACAAAATGATTTCAGGTCCCTCCTRGGCTTGGTGTATGTGTTTTGTTTCCTGTTGCACAACTTAGAAAACTCTTCATGGTATTAAAATTCCTGCTAATTATCTTCTCTGCTAGTTTTGTGGACAAGGTATCTTTTAAAAATGTGTTAACTAGTTTGTGCAGAGTTAAAGCAGAAAAGCTAAGTACAAAAAGAATGCCTTTTAACAACAGAGCTCCAAAAGGACACTGTTCAGCAGTAAAATATATATGATTGCAAATGAAGCTGGTAAAATTGTGTGGCATGTCTTGTGTATGGTATATTTGGCTTGCTTTGATATGGCTTAAGTAACACTGGGTGGACTAGATACAGGGGTGAGTTGTGATGTGTAATTTTGAATTTTGTGTTTGCAAAGGTAGGTGTTTCAGCACACCCGTTGTTCTCCGTTAATATGGTTTTTACTGTGTGTTTGGTAAGTCTACCTATCTTTGTCTAAAACTGTCATATGACTTTTGCTTTTCTTTTTCTTGAAGGAGTACAGCAGGCTGCTTTGCACTAGTGCAAGCCACAACAATGTACATGTACATGCATGTGTTCAGACAGCGCAGGGTCTAAAAGTTAATTGAACTTGTAAAGCAGCCCTAGGGAGGCATAAACACCATTTTAGTACTATGTATATATTGATATAAAAAAAAAAAATGCCACAATTTTTCTGTTCCAGTTCACTTGGAAGTTCTTTGTTAGCAGTGGTAGTCGGTGGTTAAAAAATGGTAACTGCATTGCCTTATTTATTTGTTCTTTAGGAAAAAAATGTGATATTTAATAGAGGAAAAATATGTAATGAAGAGAATTTAAAAAGAGATTTTAAAGAAATATTRTTAGATGAGGACAGCCATGGCAATGATTAATAGGAATAGAGGTTTCACTGCTTCCTGTGTTCAGAGCACGTGACTGCTGTTACTCAACCTATTAAGCTTGGATCCTGGAGAAGGAAAYGCTGCAAGTTAAGGCTTCCCTTAGGCTCTGAAACCTGATCCATTACTGACTCTAGAATCATGGTCTGGTAGTTCTGGTGTTGAAACAAGGAAAGTGTGCATAAAATACATGTTTACAACTGGAGCAGATGCTGCTCTGCTAACCTGGCTAGCAAAGGTGTGGATGGTTATTTCACTATCTCGCTGTATATTTTTGAAAGCAATGTCACCTGGGGAACAAGCTCATAAGAGCTTGTTTGATTTTGGCTGCAGGCTTCACCAAAATGTTAGAACTGTGAAAAGTTATTTTAAGACAGGAACGAGCCTGCATTTTCTTGATTGTATGCAGTTTGAGGGGCAATTGGCGTGGGAAATGCAGAGGGTGTGTGGTGGGTGTTAGTAGCAGGAGGATAGATAAAATAAGAAAACTTCGGAGTTGCCAAACTGGAATTTTCCTAAACTTACAAATCTTGAAGAGCTGCTGGTTAAAAAGATGGATTTAATTTACAATAGCTCTTTTTACTGTGAATCTGACAGAGTTTGATACTAAAATGTAACATCTTTCAAGTCTTCACCTATTACTGCCTTCAATGTGTGTCAGAAATCAGATTAATCTAGGTAGTTTGAGTTACAGGCTATTGCTATTTTATTTCACATCTGGGAGAAGTTGTAGATACTTTCTGTGTAAGATTATATGCATTCAGCAGGAACATGTATTATCCCTGTATTTTCATGGGGCTATATTAGACTGCTTTTTAGTAGTTCTTGTTAATAGTACAGCTGTTAGAAGTTAATTGTCAGCTAAAACAAAAACCAAACTGTTCCTCAGACTAACTCGTGTCAGTATAGTTGTGCACACAAGTTGCCATTAGACGTCTATAAATAGACAGTCATCTGTTCATCCTTTATAATTGGAAGGAACAGAGGTTTTCTATATGTTAAAAATCAGAAAATTCTGCAAGATTTGTAATCATTTATATGCAATTTCAAGATAAGAGCCCAAATCTCAATCATATTTATCAGCTAACTGAAAATAAGCATCAGTGCTTGGTTTTTAGATAAAACATTGTTACCAACAATTGTTTGGATGCAAATGAGTAGAGAGAACAAGTAATGGCAAAATCAACAATTCTGGCTTGTTTTCATTACTGCCACTGGCAATGAAGTGAAGAGCACTTTGGGCTCTCAGCTAAACGAAAGTATTTGAAGAGTGCAAGTTTCATTTGACCTTTTCCTACTCARCAGTTGGAGTCTAGTTTATTCAAGAGGCACTTAAGCAACCTTGATTTCTGTGRGAGTGCTGTTGGGCATGTGTCACTTTTGTCCGTGTAGGACAGTCTGCCTGGATCAACTTAGTTGTGAAATAGAGTGAGTAGAGCCAAGGCCTAATGGCCTTCCTTGGAAGTTTGATAGGAGCTGCTGAGCTGACCACAGTGGGGTGTTTCTTCAGTGTGGTGCTGCCGATGTGCTGTCATTTGGCCAGAACGAATAAATAGCTAGGGTGTTCAGTGGATGTCTCTTGCTTTGCTGGCTTCTGTGTATATGTTGTTGCAGAGCACTATAATGGAAGGAATATGATCAAGATGATGAAAAAGTGGAGTTCTTGCCTCTTCAGTAACTGGAGACCTGAACTGTGCTGTKCTAGTCTTGTACTATATAAGTTGCTAAAATGAGTGAGACCACCCTGTGTTGGAAAAGGCATAGTTTAAGGCAGGCAAGGCCAAGCACGGGTCCTATGTTACATAACATTCTGCTTTTAACAAACCACTAAGAAACAATTCTTGTAAGCAGCTGCAGCCACTGTAGCATAGGCCATGTCACAATGCCCTGCAAGCTTACCCTCTAAAGCTGGAATTYGGCCATGGAGGCTGCAGCCAGAGCCTGGTGAGAGGGGTGAGCTTTCTGCTGAGGGAGTTCTATCCTGTGGTTTTACCAGGCAGTGATTAGAAAGTATTACTAGACACGATTACCAGACCCAGAACCTGGGGCAGCGATACTAATTAGTTTTTTTTAACTAATCTTAGAAAATGGGTGCGATGCTAGGGGTTACACGGAGAGTAGTAGGCTGATGGGTGGACTTGATCTTCAATCTCTCTTCCAACCTTGATGCTTCTGTGGTTCGATATAAATGCTGCAAGGCACGGGTCAAGGCCAGCACAGGGAACTCGCGTTCGGGAGTGGCTCTGGTTTGACATTGCCCGGGGCAAGGCTGCGGGAAGCACGTGGCGTAGTTGGCAACATCCCCAAGCCCGGCGGCGGTAAGGAAGGATCAGAAGTTGAGGCGCGGGGTCCAGCGCTGGAGGGTGCGCTCATACACCCCCGAGTACCCGAGCAGAAGCGTGTCTGTGCCTGCGGGACTGCAGTCACGGCTCACCGCGGTTCCGCGGCGCTGCGGGGCCGCTCCGGCTCCGGCCCTAGCCGCGGGTGCTGGGCGAAAACGGCCCCGCCGCCGCCTGGAGCGCCGGCGCAGGCGCCGGGCGCGAGAGCGTCGGCTGCGCGTGCGCGGTGGTTGGCGTGGCGCCTCTTCCAATCGTGACGCGGCTCGTTGGGGGGCGGCCCCGCCCCCGGCGCGGCGAAGGACAAGGTGACGGCGCGGGGCCCGCGTTCAGCCTCTGCCGCAGCGGTTCCATCTTGCGAGGTGAGTCGGGGCGGCGCGGGCGGCCCGCCCGCCGGGAACCGGGCTCAGCGCCGGGGCGGCAGGGCCGCCTCGCGGGTGCGGGGCCGGGGTTCGGCGGCCGCGCCGCGGCGGCGCTTTCCTGTCCCACGTCGCTCTGCAATTCTCGCCCTCCCTCAGGTCGCCATGTTCTCGTCTATCGCGCCGCTCGCGCGGCACAACCCGTTCTACGCGCCGCACTTCCAACTGGTCCAGGACGGCGTGAGGAAGCGCCCAGCGGAGCCCGCGGAGGTGCCCGCCACGCGGCGGGGCCTGGCGGCCGCGTCCGCCGACGAAGGTGAGAGCGGGACGGAGGCGCCGCGGCGGAGGCGAGGCCCGCGGGCGTTCGGGGCGGCGGTGCCCGATCTGCTCCCGCCAGCGCGGGCCTGTGCCCGCTTGGGCGGCGCAGGGAGGGTCTGCACTCAGTAGGGCTCGGGCGGGCCGGGGAGGGCCGGCGCTGGGCCTACGCGCCCGCTTGGAGGACGAGGAAGGGCACGGGCGGAGGAGGCGCTGGCAGCGCTTCCGCTCTCCTGGCGGTGTGTGCCGAGAGGCAGGAGGGATCCRGGCTTACTGGGAAAGGACACTGGAAGGTTCTAGTGCAGAGTAATCACAGAGACTTCCCGCGGAGTCTGTCTCCGGATGCAGAGCGCGCTTTTTCGGGCTCTACAGGGCCTGTAGCCTCGGGCAGTGGGGTTGTAGGCGCGTACTACTTTTCATCGGTGGAGAAGAGCATTGAGTGAATCTCTGGATTCGAAAGAACATCTCTCCCATCCTTTTTTTTTCCTTTTTCTCTTATTTTTTTACCAGTTTATTCATACCTGGGCATGTGAACATCCAGATACATTAGAGGTGCCTGCAGCTGTTCTTTTTTAATTGTTTTTCTTCTTCTTAGTAGTTGTGAGGTATACATCAGATAACTCTTCTATTCAAGACACAGTGATGCATTTTGGAGTTAAAAGCAAGTGCATCCTGTATGTTTGCAAGTCACTTTTTTGACTTCTAAAGGTCAGACCTTGATGATACTYGTAGTATCATAGAATGGGTAAGGTTGGAAAGGACCACAGTGGATCATCTGGTTTTGCAAGGTTTTACCTATCCATAACAATCTGGTCCAACTTCCCTGCTCAAGCAGGGTCATCCTAGAGCAAACTGCACAGGATTGTGTCCAGATGGTTCTTGAATATCTCCAGGGAGGGAGGCTCCACAGCCACTTTAGGCAGCCTGTTTCAGTGCGTGGTCACCACAGTAAAGAACTCTTTTGTTGTATTCACATGGAACTTTCTGTGCATCATTTTCTGCTCTTTGCCTCTTGTCCTGTTGCTTGGCACCACCGAGAAGAGCCTGACTCCATCCTCTTGACACCCTCCCTTCAATACTTTCAGACATTGATGAGGTCCCCTCTCAGTCAGCTTTCCTTGAGGCTGAATAGGCCCAGCTCCTTCTGCGTTTCTTCATAAGAAAGATGCTCCAGTCCCTTAATCATCTTTGTTGCCCTCTGCTGGACGTGCTCCGGGAGTTTCATATCTCTCTTGWCCRGAGGAGCCCAGAACTGGCCACAGCTCTCTGGATGTGGCCTCACCAGGGCTGAGTAGAGGGGTGATATAACCTCTCTGGACCTGCTGGCAGTACTCTTCCTAACGCACCCCAGGGTACCACTGGATTGTCCTTCTTAGCCACAAGGTCACACTGCTGGCTCGTGGACAGCTTGTTCAGCAGGACCCCCAGGTCCCTCACAGAGCTACTTCCCAGCAGGTCGACCCCCAGCCTGTGCTGGTCCAAAGGACTGTTCCTCCCCAGGTATAGGACCCTGCATTTGCCTTTGTTGAACTTCATACAGTTCCTCTCTGCATACYCCTGCAACCTGTTGAGGTCCATCTGAAGGAATGCACAGTAGTGGAGGTAGATATTAAAATTCTAATGCTTTTAAGCTGATAGTTACTTAAAAGCAGCTCTTATTTTTTTTTTTAAGTAAGTGCTTTCAGCAAGTTACCTCTGCTGCAGTACCGTGATTATTGAAGTATTCTAGTGCATTTGCATGAACATTCATATAGAACATGAAAGAGAGACAACCCAGTGTTAGGTTTTAGAAAGTTTTCAAGAAATTATTTATGGCTTTCAGTGTAGTAATCCTGTTGCCAGCTAACTAAAGCCCTAAATCGCTCTTTGGTATGCTAAATATATTCAGTAGGTGCACTTATTTCTTTAAAGCATTATGCTTAATCTTCATCCTGTAGGCAGCTGGGGTCAAAGGTGGCCAGAGTTTTTCAGTCTCTGTAGTCTTTTCTGCTGAGTTCGTTATTTCATGTACCAGTTGGTTCTCTGTCTTTGTGTTGAGAAAGTAACATGTTGCAGAAGATACCTGAACTTGCACAAGGTCACACAAAGTCGGTACCAACCACACGACCTTCTGAGTTCAGCTCAGGGCATCAACCACAACACAACTCAAAGACCAAGTATTTTATGACCAGCTCATGGAATTTGTCCTTGTTAACGTGTCAGATTGGAAGCAGAGATATGAAATAGTTACGATGTAGCTGTTTCAACAGGGCATATTTTTATGCCGTACGTTTATATTTGTGTAGCTTAAGGGTGTTTGTCTTAAATCAGTGCCTGGGTATGTTAGAATGACTTTCTTTCCCTCTGTACTACATGTTCAGCTGGTTCTCTTCTCAGGTTATGGTTTTTAGGAGGTTTGGCTCTAATTCTGAAATGCAAAATCCAAGATCATCTATGGCTTTATTTTCCTAATACTGTACCACTACAAAACTAGGTACCTCTAAAGAGCTCAAGCCTAATTGATACTGGCTTTATTAATTACTGTATTTGAAAAATGAGCTGCCAGGTCAGTCTGAATAGCATTGTAATACAGCACATACATAAAACTCTTTCTGTGGCTGCTAAAAGSGTCTGTCTCTGTCAGTTGAAGAGTATGACTTGGAACAGTAAATTACTGTGAAAAAGGGAGTGTGAACAAACAGTTCTGGGATCTAGGCAGTATGGTAGCTGGTGCAAGGCGGTTGTGCTGTAGGCCAAAGTCACAGGTAGACAGAGCTGCCCAGTACTACAGACCCAGAGTCTGGTCTCTCATTACACCTGCATTGAAAGCCTGGTCTGTGTGTGTTTAACCAGCCATTCTGGAAAGTCACAAGCAGACTATTTCTGCTGTCTGCAAATCTGCTAGCATAGCCAAGATATTTTGGAGGTATATGTTAAGTCCCAGACCAGCCTATTGACAGTCTAGAGCAGTGTTTCAAGGAAAAATAAGTTATTCTGATAACTGATTTCTAGCTTTAAGTTTAGGTTCAATATGGCATCTATGATTTGATATTTGCTATTTTAGAATAACGAAAAGCTTCTTTTTTTACTGTTTTGGTAATTTTTAAGAGTAAGATGAAAAACGTGGATATAAAATGTAATGTAAAATCTGGAACATTTGTGGGAAGGAGTTCCCTTAAAATAGCGAAATTATGAGCTGGATAAACCTGCTAGTGTTACCTGCTGCTCTGTTGATGCTGTTGAACATCCTGGTCAGTTTCTCTTGATGTTCATAGAAGAATTCAGAACCAGAAAGATTGGGCAAAGAAGCTCTGCATAAGGTTTTTGCTGTCTTCTAGTTTTCGTTAGTATTTCTTGGAGATAGTTCTTCTTAAGTTGTAACACTTTAATGTCTATTCCATTGTATTGATTCAGTAGAAAAAGATGATCCCTTTCTGCTTTGGGGAATGTTTTCTACATAGTGTATTATTTTCTAAATGCTTATTCAGTATATTAGTTTTACTTATATATTTAGTATGTTAAGCATAGTAACAGAACTGTGCTGCTACTTTATGCTTATTTTGTACTATTAATTGTAAATTTGAGTGTTTTCTGTTTGCACTTACTCATACTCTCTGTAAAAAATAAAAGAAGAAAATTGATTCTTTTTTTTCCAGTTCCTGTGCCTTTGCTGTATAGGAATATGTGAAATTTAATAACTTAATTCTTTTAAGAGTGGATGGTTTTATACACAGTATATACACTGCATGGAACAGTGTATATGAAGTATGCCTTGATTAAAGGTGATCTGAAAGATTCTTTAATGAACCTTGTGTATGAACATTCAATGCGACAATAAATAGCAATCTGCACTTTCACAAGTTGTATAAATTTGAGATTCTGTATTTGAAAGAAAATTTTTAAAAAATATGTATATAAATAATCTGAAAAATACCTGAAAATATATCTGTGTATCTCCAACACTGATCTTGTAGATTTTTAGAGTCTCTACTTAAAAACAGAAGTTACACTGTCATAGAATATTTAACGAAAGAAGCTTTGTCTTCTGACTACTAGAGGAATACTATTCCTCCCTAATTCCTTGGTGTAAGAAATTGTTGGGTGTTGCAACTTTGAGTCATAATTTGTGCTAGTAACGTCTGGGATTAATTTCTATGGTTTAAGTGTGCTATGAGCTAAAACTTCACTGTTTCCTCCTTTGCTTATTTAAAGGAACAAATTCAATTTGGAAGGCTTAGAATCAAATCTTGTCAGTCCAAAATGTGTTAATTTAAAGCAAAATAAATATTTTTTAGTATAATACTATATTCGAATAATATACAGCGTGGGAGATTATTTCAGTTTAATACTTCTGAGAAAGTAGCACTTAGTTTTGTTTCTTTTCTGATCTTTGTTACCATTTATGATTGATCATATATATGTAATTTTTTCCAATTAACTAGAATACAGCTGTGCATATGGCTCAAACAGATTCTTTATGCTTTGTGGCCTTGGTGGGATTATTAGCTGTGGAACAACACACACGGCACTGGTTCCTCTAGACCTGGTTAAATGCAGAATGCAGGTTTGTTCTGCATGTTGGTATGTGATGACAAAGCATGTTTAGTGTGGTATATTTAATTACTAATGAATTGCAGGCATAAACGATACGCTGGACATCACTGTCCAACAGTGCATGGAGTTTATATAAAAGCATGGTGTGTCTTTATTTTTTGCTGCAGAATACAGTTGTGAATATGGCTCGCTCAAGTTTTATGCTCTCTGTGGCGTTGGTGGGGTCCTAAGTTGTGGCCTGACACACACTGGTGTTGTACCTCTGGATTTAGTGAAATGTCGTATGCAGGTTTGTATAAACTTAAACATTTCTTGAACTTTTTTTCTATATAGCCAGCATATTAAGAATTTGCAGTAGGGATGGAATCTTGTGGATGATAGGAAGCAAGCGAACTTAAATGCTGCTTTATCAAATCTACTGCTATAAGACTGGCAAAATACCACTTCCAAGAGAAGTAAAGGTGTTCAGGATAATCTGGATGAATTATTTTTGACAGCGTTTAAGGCACGTTTAACTGACTGTATTTGCTAAAAGGCACCCACCACAATGTTACTCTGGCTGGTTGGCCGTCTGGCATTATTCCAGTGCTTTTGGAGTAAGGAAGTAGTTTTTTAGCCTAGAGTGACATGCATGTGTAATTTGATCCATTAACACTGTGGATATCAACGCATGGCTTATGGACTGGATATTTTCTAATTATGGCACTTTGAGTAGAATGGCTAAAACTTGATTTGGTATCAGGAAGGCCATCAGTGCTTGTGGCTGGTGTCCTTGAAGTGGTTCTCAATTGAACTGAAAGGAGCGTCTCTGCGTCACACTTATGGCACATTAAAATCATCTAGTGAACAGCCATGGATGAAAACATACTGATGGATTTACTCAGGCAAATCTGCAAGAATGAAGCAGATTAAACCACACTTGTAAATTTCTGGAAACACAGTAGTTAATGATTTCCCTGTTGCATAGGCTGACACTGACTATAAAAATGGCCACTTTGTAATTACAGAACTCCTGAAATTAGGAGGGAACCGTGAATTAGTCAGACCTATGAGTCASACTAGGAGTACTGCATGTGCTATTCTTTAAAATTGTTCTTCTGGCCTTTATTTAACACTGTTTACCAGAGAGACTTCTTCACATACTTCAGAGCACCTGAAATTCTGGTCTCAAGTGTGGGCTACCAGTTCCAATTTTCTTATGTGGTAAGGGTGGTATTTCCCCTTCCCTCTCCAGCACTTAGAGGGAGGTTCAGGAGCGGGGTTCCATGTGGATTCCAGGTGTGATCTTATAAAAACCTGTCAGCATTTATCTCTTTACAGATCCAGTACAGAGCATGTTACTAATCCTTCCTAAGTTCTCGAGGAAGAAACCTGTTGCCTGCCCTCTCATGTCTTTTTAAGAAGAGGTCACCTTTGCCATGGTTTAACTGAAACCAGGACACCTGTTACACACCTAATAACTAAGAGTGGTTCTGACTTGAACATAGTCTGATTTTAGAGTGCCCTATTAAATATCCAATCATCTGAAATTCTGTCTCTTCAAAACTGACATGTTTAGGTGAACTAGATCTCAAGTATGTTGTTGCCAGACTGCCAAGAGAAAATACCAGACAGTGCAGGTTGGCATGAATGTCCCATAGCTCTTTCTAAAAGCTTTGATTGGCTTCCAGTTTGATATCTTCCTTCTTATCCTCTGAGTAACTGTTGGTTGATATCAAATGTGAAAAGTAGCAGTGAGATGTGACTCAATTACCTGTTGAAGAGTTTCTGCTAAATTACTTGCTTTTACATGAAACAAAATTACTCAAGTCAGTCTTTTTAAAATTTCTGATAATAAAATTTCACTCAAGGCTTTGTGGGCAGAAAACTTTTGTGTAGCCTTTACTGTGAAGTCAAAGTACAAGTGTAGAAGTTCTTGAGTACTCTGTGACCCGCTTTGCTCCATATGTCTTAGTCTGACTGTGTGGAGGGATCACAGTAACAGGGTGCAAACAACCTTTTCTGATTAGGAATTGGGTGACTCATCAGGCTTGATTTGTGGCAGCACTTGGGTGTTCATAGGTAAGACGCGTAAAGTGGATGAGATTGATAACAGGACCAATTACATTTTTAAAAAATCTGATCTGTACATAGTTACACCAGTACGCCACTAACAGTATTAGAATAGTGATTTCAGTAAATCTTTTCCTTACAATTGTATTGTTGATTTGGAGAATTAAAGTAAAACTTCAATTTGATGGTTTCTGAGTATTGAGGAACATGCTGGGTGTTAATATAACTTGGGGTTTGAGACTAGCAAGTGACCATTACAGTTACATTAGTGTAACTTTGTGGTCAATACATCATCTCTCCAGGGAATTACAGGAAGCCAACTGTCTGAGGAATTAAAGAATTTAAAATTTTGTGTGGGGGTGTGAGAAGGAAAAGAGTAAGCTTTATCAAGCGTATAACTGGCTATTCTGTTTAGGTTGATCCACAAAAATACAAGAGCATCTTCAATGGATTTTCAGTGACAATCAATGAAGATGGCGTTCGTGGCTTGGCTAAGGGATGGGCTCCAACCTTTATTGGATATTCCATGCAAGGGCTTTGTAAATTTGGTTTCTATGAAGTTTTCAAAATCCTGTATGGCAACATGCTGGGAGAGGTAAGCCTTAAATGTTTCATGTAAAGCTAAATGTCTGCAACATAATAGTGATGCAGAGTAATCACAAAAGCATGATTGATTACTAAAAATGTGTATTTAAATTAATTTCAGGAAAATGCCTATTTGTGGCGYACTTCACTATATTTAGCTGCATCTGCCAGTGCAGAGTTTTTTGCTGACATTGCTCTGGCTCCAATGGAAGCTGCTAAAGTTCGTATTCAGACACAGCCTGGATATGCGAACACTCTACGGCAGGCTTTACCTAAAATGTTTGCAGAAGAAGGCATCTGGGCGTAAGCATCTCTTAATTTTAATTTAAGTTCTTAATGTTCAGTATTTTTTCTTAATGAAGAATTATTGCTATAACTAATTCTGGCTTCAGCTTATAATACCTTTTGGTCTTTGTATTTGAAGAAAACAACATACTTCAGGGAATCTGTGCTGAACTAGCTGTTAATCCACATGCTCCTTAGATCCATCTTTGTGAGTATCTTTGTGCTGAGTTCTGCTGGATAACTTCAGTTTCTGGCAGTTCCAGTCAGAGATACTCAGCAACTTTCTGGTTGTACAGTCAAAGATGCTTGAGTCATTGGCATGTGAGAGTAATATAACTGCATGTTAGCTTTCTGTTCTGATAGAAGTGGCTGTAGATATACAGGTCATGTCTCACTATCAGGACTTCGCTGGTATGCAGACATTAGCCTTACTGCATTGGTAGTATCAGTACTACATCGCTGCAGTGCATTGTAATCTGAGAAGTGACTACAGAAACTGTTACGCAACCTGGGGATCAGGACAATTTTAATTTGTGTTGCTGTTTTAAGGTAGTACTCAGGAATTGATACAACTTAAATTTCTGTAGGTACTGACAGCCTTACAGGGTCAATATGTAGAAGTTGTATTCTTGATAGCAGCAATAAATAATTTATTTCAGGTTAGAAATATACCTCTTAAATACTGAAGAAAATTAAACTGAGTTTGTCTCTTCTCTGATTAAGTTTCTATAAAGGTGTTGCTCCACTATGGATGAGACAGATTCCATACACAATGATGAAATTTGCCTGCTTTGAGCGTACTGTTGAAGCTCTCTACAAGTACGTTGTTCCCAAGCCACGAAGTGAATGTACGAAAGGAGAACAGCTGGTAGTCACATTTGTTGCAGGCTATATTGGTAAGGAATCTTCAAGTCCTACACTTCATTAATGGATTACTGCAACTCTAGAGACCTGTTGCTTTTCAGAATATTAAGMAGATGTCACTAACATGGGAGAACTTACTTGCAACTTTAAAATGTGGAGGGGAAATAACTATATTCAGTCTGTTACGGGAAAATGGGTCTGTAGTGGGACGCCACTCTTAACTGTTCCTGCGTATTACCAATGTTGATGTCTGGTTTAGAAACTGCAGCTGATTCAAGTTAAAAAACTTGCATCTTTTTTAGTCTAGGGAAGGTTGAAGTGAAGTTAAGAGAAATCTGGGTGGAAGGGCGATTTTCCGTATCCAAAGATTCAGAAGTTTTCTGGTTGTTCTGTTTAGAAGTTGCACCTGGTTGTATGTAGTGTGCACAGTAATGGTACAGCTAACACTACAGAACTAATGTCAAATTATTCTTTCAGCTGGTGTGTTCTGTGCAATTGTCTCCCATCCTGCTGATTCTGTGGTGTCTGTCTTGAACAAAGAAAAGGGCAGCTCAGCTTCACAGGTTCTTATGAGGCTTGGATTCAAAGGTACATCCTTACTTTCATGTATTTTGGATCAAGTGTTTTTGGTGTTTTGGGGAGGCTTTTTTTTCGTGTCATTTTATGCTGCTCATGCTTCATGTTTTGCTCTCCAGGTGTATGGAAAGGTCTGTTTGCTCGTATCATTATGATTGGTACYTTGACTGCACTACAGTGGTTCATCTACGATTCTGTCAAGGTTTATTTCAGACTTCCTCGCCCACCTCCACCTGAAATGCCAGAATCTCTGAAGAAGAAGCTTGGTCTAACTGAATAGACAACTCATGGACTGACTGCTGGCTGTCCCAGTGATGAGTTTCATGAAACTTTTATATATTTGACTATGTAGAAAACAAACTCCATACAATGTCATTATTGGCTGTGCCCTCATCTCACATGAGGGTTTAAATTCTACCACTGTCATTGCCTGAAATAAATGAGAAACASAGTGCTTAGTGTCTGTTTACTACTGCATATGTAAGCTTCATTTCATAGTAGCAAATACCTCAAATACTCTCCTGACTTCCCCTTCTCCCCCACAAAAAAACTTTAAAAAATTACCCCATTTCACTCTTAAYGGACTAGAGAAATGTTACTCTTCCACTTAAAACGAAATTAGGCTTTCACTGTTTCCAGAGAAGTGCCAAGAACCTGTCCTTGCAGAACTGCAGAAACTTAACTGCAGTCGTGTGCACTTTGAATCCACTGATCGTTTGCCTGTAATAAGCTGGTACTGTAGAATAGCTGAACTCCTGAATGGCTGAGATGAGACTGGAGTCTGATCGGGCATCCTGGTCGTGATATCAGTGTTCCCCMCAGAGATAAAAGGAACCTTATGTATACTAGAGCTGTTTCTGCCTTGGGATGGTCATCCCAACTTCACTTCTGCTTACTTGACTAATTTCTGCTTCTGTTGGCTTTGAACCACACCAAAGAATTTGGTCCTTCTAATTGTCCTGTGGAATTAAACAGTAGTTGCTACCTCTTAAGAAAAGCTGATGTTAATAAAGATTTTCAAATATATTTGACTACTAACAGCTTACTTCAGCTTTACAGTAAAATAGAAGTGGCTTGTCTTTTATTCTAGAGTTTGAACAACTTGCCGGCTTTTCCCTACATTTGCTCCACCTGTAGTTTCTTATTTCAATTAATTCAGAAAAAAGTAGTTTAATGCTGAGTTTTGGTTGAACCATGCACTTCTGCAGTGCAAGGAGCCTTACCAGTTTATTTTTTGGACCTTGATGTGAAGAAATACAGGTTCCTAGGCATGCAAGAGGAGACAATTAAGACAGTGTTAAGGCAATGAATTCGGTTTTTTGAGTCTTTCAGTGAAGGACGATCATGCTGCGTTCTGCATTTCACCAGTTCAATAAGCCACGGCTGGTAATCACTACACCCTATCCAGTACTATGCTCACAAAGTAGAACTGGTGTTGAAGTGGTTTTTGTGCAAAACTGTGGATACGCTGCCTTACAGCATGTGAGCTGTTGATACTGAACTTAGCTTGGCACTCCTGTATGTTATCCTGCTTCTTCCTCTTTACTTGGCTCCTTCAGAGCTGAAAGAACAATTAAGGCAGGTGCCATTGGAATAGCAGAAATGTACTGACTGCTGCATCTTGCTGGAGTCTGATGTGTCTGCTGTTGTAGCATTGAGCTTCTCACCCCCTGGGAAAACCCTCCAACTTCAACATTTTGAATGATTATGCTAAACAGGAAAGCTGGGCCTTATTTTGAGTTGTTGCCTTTCAGAATGTGGCATAAAAGCTAAAACAGCATCATTTCCCTGTCACCATGACAGTAATAAAGGCACTCTTTAGAGGGGCTGGTATCTGCCTRCATTACACAGCAAAGTCAAATACTAAGTCTATGTAAAATATTTGTGCGAGTACTTTGTTGGTGAATTAAAATTAGTTAATGCCAAAAGTGTGTAAAGCTTGTTTCCCCATTGTGAATGGGAAGCTTTGAAATTATTTAATGAGTCACTAGATGCTTGTAAGAGCTTTGGAGAAGAGCCTTTACTACGACTTGATCTTTTATCAAGACCATTGATGTTAAATCACATTTTCAAGTTGTGTGTATGGTGCAGCTTGCTGGGAAAAACAGTATCACTTTTGTGTACTGGATAACAGTTCCCTTAAAGGCATGTTTTAACTTAGTAGATTTTTCTTTTTTTGCTGAAAGTTCCTTCTCATCCTGGGGAAAGCGAAGCAGTTCTGTCAAGTTTTAAGGCTCTGGCAGACGAGTGAGACAACCTTGGCTCCTGCAGAGAGGTAGTCTGTCAAGCAATCCAATGCTGAGCTAAATTTATCAAGACTCTCATTCTATATGTGGAGCAAAACCGCACAATTTTTCTCTAGGATTGAGCCAATGTTGCACAATTGTTACAAATGTGTACAATAATAAAAGAATTTTAAGTCTATTTTCTCATTGCTCAATGGTAAACCTGAAACCATCTTTTAAAGATGCTCAGATAATTTTATCAAGGTAGATCTGAAATAAGACTACAAGGAGCAGCCAGTAGTTCCCCTTCTGTAACTGAGAAAGGGAAAATATACTTGGTGCTTCTTGCAGTGTTGTGTTTCAGTGGAAAACCCAAGAGGGTGAGAGAATTGCCTTACAGCTGCTGGCTTCAGTGGCATTCAGCCATAGGCTTGTTCAGATGCTTGTTTGGAAAGGATTTGACATATAAAATGCTGTTGTTTAAAGCAATGCTGTTGGTATTTTAAATAAGCTTCAGTGGGAAAAATGTAGTATTAAAATGCATTTAAAAGGTCAGCTTTGTCATTTGTAACTGCTTTGTGCATAATGCCTGGTACATTTTCTGAAGGTTGAGGTGGAGCAGGGGAGCAGTGGTGCTCCCCTTTTGGTGGATTTGCACTTCCATTGCAAGGGAAGTCCTATATCGAAAAAGGGCACTCCATTTTGAACTTGGATAACTCCAGACGTATCACTAAACCCCAAACTGCTTTGTAAAACATGGATTATGTGTATGCTGCTTGTGTATATTTTATGAAGGAGAAAACCTCCTTTCTTGCTGGTTTTGGAGCTGACATGAGCTGTCTGGTTTAAAGCATAGCATATATATAAATTTGGAATAACAACTCCAGTCGCACACGGTGTTTGTATCAGGTTGTATTACAGATCAAATGTGCTGATACTCGCGGAAATGTTTGTTGCATATCATTTTAAAATGGGCTGTAATAATACAAATAGTTGTAATTCATTTACATTTCTWCATAGAAATTATGTAGTTCACAGTGAAAACAATAAACATCCTGCTTTTTTATAGCAAATATGAGTACTTTGGGTAGATGAGCTTAATGGCTGCATGGCCTTGTTACAGAATACAATTTTTGTAACTGAGCACTGGGGAGAATGATGTTGCTAGCAGGAAATTCTTGGCTGAGCAGATGTTCTGGTGTCTAAAAGTAGATTTTAATGTTTTGGGATTACTTTGCTCATGTAATTTTTCATCAGTCATCACTTAATGCTATTGCTGGGTTTTGGGTTTTTTTCCTTGCAAGTTGCTGACAAGAATATTAATTGGCCAGTTTTGTACCTAAAAACTAAATTAAAAGCAAAGATGTCCTGAGTATCACTACAGGTTGGGCTCCGTGGGATGATCTGTTTTAAGTAATATAGCTGTAATTTTCATTATTACCTGAATCTCTCAATCACTTGATAAAATTGCAGAGAATCATTGACTGACCCTAGAAGTTAACTAAGGGATTGTAGCTTTACTGAGCTGATACTCTCCCCACCACTGATAGTACTAAAACAAGGAGGCAAGCTTAGCAGTCTGCTTTAAATTTTTGAAAAATACTTCACTCTCTGCTCACCTTTTCCACTGTAGAATGAGCTCTGCCGCTGTCCTTAGAGCAGTGTAATTATAAAGCTACTATAAAACTTCAATTATTTAGTACAGTGGAGATGTGTGCTTGAAGGGCAAACAGGTTTGTAATACCTGTGCAGATTATGGGAGAATTTCCGATTGCTCGCCTTACTGCTGAGGTCAGTATGGTGGGCTTGACAACTTTAGGTTTTTCTAAAATATTTTTTCCAAGTAAACTTTACCTTTGTGACTTAAATTTTTTGTCTTGCTTGCAGCAAGAAGAGTTTCTGAAAGGATTATAATGCTTTAGTCCTGCACTTCCTGGGAMGGAATGGTGGGAGGTCTGCATACATCTAAAGGGAAAGGGAAATGAATGGTCCTGTAACATATTTTGCATGCTTAACTTTCCTGAGAGACCATGCACAGGACTGTATTCTCGGCTTTTTACTGGGAGATGTGTTCTAGAATTTGGAGGTTATTCATTTGGGGGTTGAAAGTGAAATCCGCAGTTGTTTATCCTGGCTTGTTTTCTGGTTGCTGTTCCAAGGAGTGCACTCTCTTCATGCAGACAGACCTCTCTGTTGTGTCAAGGCTACCGAGATCAACTGTGCAGCTGGAACATAATATCTGCGTCACTTGAGTAGATGGTGCTTTACCGGTTCTCCAGTTCTGCCTCTCCAGATTCCTACCAGCTACTGACCACAAATGATGCACTCATAAAGTTGAAAACAAAATAAATAAAATTACCGTAGCCCATAATGCCAATAATCCACGATATATTTATGATGTAACCCTCAAACTCCCAAGACGTATGTGCATGTGTACATAACATTGTTTCAGGTATGATATACAATGCATGCTCTAGCATGGCTGTTCTTTTAATTTTCAGAAAAAATTGGTTATTTTAGTTTTATTATTGATTGGTTATTTTCAGGGGCTCACTTAAGAATTGTGTGAAAGAGCAAAGGGACAGGGGTTGGTAAAGAGTATCTGTGGATGCTTTCTAGGAAAACTTGTCTTTTGACATGATTATTCTTCTGGTCTCTCAGGTGGACTGGAAAGGGGTAGAAGAAATGGGTAGGTAGAAATGGATCTATACCAAAAAGAGGAAAACTTTAAACAAAGTATTCGAGGTTGATTGTAAGCAATGAAGCAAAGAAGGTACAGAAGACGGGCAACATGAAGCAGACTAAAAGATGTGGAATGCTGAATGAGGATGAAAAGAGTGAGGGAGAAGAATGGTTATATCTTCCATACAATCAAGAGTCTAGTAGTTGCGAGATGTTCAGGTATGACCAACTGAGAAGTTACAAAGGCCTTACTGTATACTTACACTAGATATAATTTCATTTACAGGGATTTTCTGAGTTGCTGTATTGCTTCTAATTGATTCTTAGAGTAATTTTTATTCCTATTTAATGCACTTCCCTCCCCCACCTTCATCTGCTAAACCCATTCCCACTACCTTGTTACTGCCTACTGCATTTTCAAATGTCTCAGATCTCTTGTTCTTCAGCACAGAAATAAGTGCCAGTAGCTCACATCACTAGCCTTTTGAGGCATAAGTAGCTTCTCTTTGCTAATTCTGCTGCTCACCTTAGTATTTTACAGACTAAGAAATAATGAATGAATAACACTGTTAGGATTCCTGAACAGACACCGTGACACTGGGATAGCGCCATCAGCAGCATTAGTAGGTCTTTCAGAGCATTGTCCCTGTAGAGAGTTCTGTGTTTTAAAGATGTAACAGTGCTGCACACTAATTATGATTTACAATTATAAAGCCTAACACAAAGCCTTACACGATTCCATCCAAATGTGCGACAAACTTTTTGCAAGGCATCAGCAATATTTCTGAGCATTTCTTGCTTCACTGCGTGTACCTCTTTAAACTGCTTTAGTTTACAAAAATCTAGAGTGAATATATTGAGACAAATTGCTACTGCTGTTTGACTACCTCTTGTTTAGCTGGAAACCACAATTTTATTCCTTCCTTTGGAGCAGGAAGGCAAWACTGAAGGTCTGTCATTCTTGGATCCTGCTTTCTTCATGAATGCAAACTCTAAAGCTAAGAACATAATTTTATGCTTTCACACTGCTTTAATGTACAAAACAAGCAATTTATTAAATATAGCATCTGTCATTTTTCAGGAATACATGCAGAGAGATATGTTTTTTACTGACATGGTAACTCCTCCCTTGAAATAAGTATGACTTTTTCCTGGCCCTTTCAAAGGAATAGGACAAAGCTCCGTGCTTCTAAATGAAGCCTTTCAATATCGTCTGTCTTCTCAGTACTACACACGATGGAGTTAACACTCCTCAAACACTATTCTTTAGGCAGTGGCCTTTCAGTGATCAATCAATGTCTGAAATCTTCGTTATTTCATCTTTCACATCCTTGATCTCAGTTTGAACTCTTGTTAGATTGGCCAGTTTCTCATTCAGTAACGCAATTTGCTTTTCCTGTTGTAACACCTCCTCCACTAATCTTCCTATTCTCAGCGTTAGGTCATTTATTAAGGGCTCCAAGATAGCAAACTCCTTTTTAACCTTGTACATCTTGGGTTTTAAATCATTTGCAAATGTAACTGTCTTCAAAACTTTTGCTCTGTCACCTTCAAGATCCAAAAGTCTATTGGAATGCTTGTTAAAATCACTCCTTAACTCAGACATTGCTGTCTTAATTTGCTCGATTTTTCTTGCGTTACTCGATGCCAGGCTTTGTATTTTTGTACTTCGGTCGATGCTACTGGTAAGGAGCTCACCTACATTTTTTACTGTTGCCTTTTCACCTTTTTCTACTTTATCTTCCAGTGTTTGCAAAGAATCTGTCAGTGCAGTCATTTCCGAGACTAGGCCTGAAATGCGCCTTATGTCAGTTTTTACTGTCACAATTGTCAATGTTATGTTTTTTGCTACAGAAGCTGCATTCTGTTCAGCGGTTGAAACTGCATGAAAAAGGCTTGTTAAATTCTTCTCTAGTTCTTCTTGTTTTTTAATTATGCTGGTAGACCATGTTTTCATTCTGTAAATATCCTCCTGCAGATGTTTAATGTGAGAAATTTGAAGATCTTCCTGCTGTTCCATTAAGTTCCAAGTCTTTTCACACTAGAGAGATACAAAAATATTTCTTTCTTAACACTCACATCAAAATTCAACCTGTAGTTTAATGAAATATCTTACTCTTCTAACATTTGAGTGCAAATCCTCTCTCTAGGAAAATAAACCTCTGTTGCAACACAACCAAAAAAACCTTTTTTCCATTGTCAGTATACATTACAAATGTTACTACTTTTTCTATTACAACAAAAAACTACAAGGAGGTGCTATATGACTTTCCAATGTGATCTCTGAAATAGCAAGTCATTGAATGGAATCTTCTCCCATGTATAGGAATTTTTGTGTTAAGTCTTCATAAAAGCTCCTTTAGTGAAGGAACTCTCATGGTACAAATTTTTGTCTGGATTTGCTAGATCACTTTTTTTTTAATGATTGGTYCTTTGTTTTCAAACTTGAGAGGAAGAAAGGAAATTACCTGAGTGATACTATCCTGTTTAATTCCCAGTATGTCAGGGTAGAACTTGGAGAGAAAAAAACCACCGAACAGGCAAACTGAAACACATTCTAAGAGGCTATGATTAGTTTCCTGCTAATCCCTTTCTGGACACTAATAGTAAAGATATCACCAAAGAAACAAATATTTTTAACTCTTCAATAGTGCTGGTGTTTCCTCACTAGCTCAGAACTGTTTGCTCAAAAGCAAAAGACCAAAATTTAGGTTGTGAAAAGTTGTGTTTGTTTCCTACTTAAAGCCCTCTAAGGATGAGGATTTCATGTTCAACCTCCTGTACATTCAGCTTTCAATAGGGTTGAGGTTGATGAAAGACATTAAATTGGGAAGCATCCTACTGGCAATCTAGCCACCCTGCCCCAAAAAGATATGAAGTAGAAACACKAGAACACAGTTGTGAAAAGTATTTAAAAACCATTTCTTTATACAATAGTTTTTCTTAATAGGACATGGAATGCTAAAGTATTTACTCTGTACCCTTTCTGGAGGAGCAGTTTATTTTGAATTAGATTATGCACCAGGATGGGGCAATTCACTACAATATATTTTTATTTTGAATATGACTGTAAACAGGCACAAATTTATACATAAGCAATGGATACAGCTTTATAACACTGAGAAACACTGGTTTCATAGTCTCTTGAATGGGCAGCGTTACCTGTTTAGTGAAGATTTCAGTGGAGTTCTAGAGAAATGAATGTACAAAACCAGAATAATTTACATCTGATTAAGTCATAAATGTTGTGGGTTAATACTGTTTCTACTAAGCAATCTCCTTTCCTGAGTTCAGAAATACAAAATTATCAAGACATAAGTCTGCAGACAAAAATTTATGTTGTCCCTGAGATCCAAATTTCAATGAACAGCTATCACGCCTATTAGGTAGTAGTACATCATGTGTAAGTAGATCTATGGATAAACTGGATATTCCCTGCCCCCAAGCACGTAACTCCACTGATTTCATTAATTACTTTTGCAGCTCTTGGTTCAGCAAACTTTGGGAAACAATGTCAGTGACACTGTTAATTTTTTTCCCTTTGAAATGCAAAGCAATACCAGACATATGTAATGCCTAACAAAGAACATCCTACAGAAGGTCAAAATCTGTTTCTGAAGCACCAAAACAACCCCACAAAAAAAAACCCCAACCCAAAACTGATATGGTGACTGACCACACTAAACATGTCAAATAAATGATGGAAAAAGAATCTAACAGGAATTTCTGTTAATAAGAACTTCAGCCTATATGTAGTTCAATTACTTCAATGGCAGAACAAAACTATGCCAGTGATTTTAGGAACTTTGAAAAGGATGGAAATGAGGTCTAAGAAGGCTAGTTCCATGGGGTCAGACAAATAAATGGTAACACCAGCTGCTGTGTAAATACCATCTGCTTATAAATACCAGAACAAGACAAGGTTCTCAGTATGGGGTACTTCACTGGTGTTTTCTGTAAGGGTGCCGTATCTAAGCTTCAGCTGCTAAAAATGTACTCAAGCTTTCCTGCTCATCATAAAACATGTAGATCCCAGTAGCAACTCTGACACTGAGAAATCTGTACAGTAAGCACAAAACCATTATGGTGTACAATACATTAAAAGCAAGGTACAGGTATCTGTACTGAGACGTAAGTGATTAATTGTTCATTGTGTTGCAAGTCCATGTAAAATAATTTAAAAAGTAACAACAAAAGAAACTAAGTAGGGAAAACTAAGCTAAAAATACGACCTTTCCCCCCTTAAATCTAAATACTTTGCTTCAAATTAACTTTTAATAAAAAGGATCTTTTAATAAATAAGATGTAAATAATCCTTAATTTAAGAAAATACTCCTTTCCTTCTTTAACACAGTATTACTGTCTTGCTCTCTATCCTCTTTTTCAGCCTTTCAGGCTGATCCATTGTCTCTTTAGATTAATGACAATATTTCAGCTATCCTTGACATACGTTTGATCACGTCATTTATAAAAAAGTGCTTTTTCATTAATGAAAAACCTAAGTCCAAATTCACTTATCCCCATTCTGGTCATTTTCTAAGTTATAGCTTTCTAAAGTTACTTCTTTTGCTTTTGAAGATACTGTTATGTCAGGCATTGTTTCTAGAACTGCTATTTGATGCTGCACTCTGAACAAGCTGCCATTGCACTGCAGGCCTTCAAGAACCTTCTGCATCGCCGTTGTATCCGACACAGTTTTCCACAAGTCATTTTCCACGGTGTCCAGCTGGGTCGTCAAGTCCTGGATCTTTTTCTCCATACCAAGCAATTCACTCGACAATCTAAGAATAGAGTGAATAGCATTTTCAATTGTTGGCAAATGGGTCTTGCACTCCTCAATTTTAGGTTCATAGTTTGCAAGTTTCTGATTCAGGTCTGTGTCCTTGGCTACCAGACTATTCTGTTCCTCTTCTAGCTTTTCAACTGACTTTGCATCCAAGTCCAACTTTTGTTCAACTCTAGAGAATTCATCATCTTCTTGCCTTTTTAGTGTTCTAATATTTCTGGCTGTACTGTCTTCCAAATCTCTTACTCTTTCTGAAAGGAATTTAATTCTTTGGTCAACTTCATTAATTTTGGATGTAACTTCTGTATGTATGAACTTTGCTTCAGATTTTAAACCACTAGCATTTGTTTTCATTTCATCCAAACTTCTTCTCCAAGAATTTGTAACATTTTGAAACTTCTCATTAATGCTCTGCATCTTTAAGGAGAGACTCTGTTCATTGTTCTGGATATCATTTATGATGTTATGAAGAGAAGATATTTCCTGCCCAAACTCAGTCATAACAGAGATGGATGAGGCAGCTTCTCGCAGGATACTTTCAGAAGACTCAAGCTGCATTTATAACACAAAACAATGTCTCCTACTTAACAGAAGTAAGAATAGAAAACCATTTCCATTTATTAAGAGAGAATAAAGTCCCCTAAAAGCCACTGTTCTTGTTACAAAGCTCCTCTATGATGTGTTTTCATGTTTCATCTTTAAAATATTGTTGATTAACCGAGCATGAAAAAGTCAAGGAAAAAAGGTATGTCTCCTGTTGAATTTCTATCAAATATATGCCATTTTCCTTGTTTTCAATCCCTGATTTTCCATGTTTGCTTTTTCTGCGTGGAAAATATAGTAAATCCCACGCAACAATTTGCAATCTGAAGTGTAGTACATAAATATCCAAATTACATCATGTATAAATGACATTATTCTGAGATCAGTGCTGAAACAAAATCACTGGCATGAGGCATGCTGTGCTCCCATCATTACCTGTAAGGTATCAGGGATAATTCATCAGCCAGCACAAGTTTTCTACTTGATAATGTCACACACGGTAATATTCTTTTCATTGCTGTTCTATCTCCTTATCTTTCACTTCATTATGTCTTCATATTATTAGAACAGGTCTGCTACACCAAAATACCTGTAAATTTTCTTCAAATCAATGTATGTGAGAATCATACACAAAAGAGGACTGGTAGAATGAAATATGTGCATATATGTAAGTTCTTAAAAATAGTTTAGTTTCTAAAAAATAATACTGAGATACAACCACTATATTCACATACTTGAATAATGGCATGGATTGACATGTTTTGTCACAYGAAATATTCTCTAAAGGCCTATTCACAGGTAAGTAGAACACATTATGAAAATTTATTTTAACACAGTCAGTTAAATTAACAAAATAACAATGAACTAAAACAATGACAAATGTTCACCAAAGATTATCCAATTAAGATGTTAATGATTACCTTTTCAGAAATTAAGTTTACTTTATTTCCCACATCCAGGAATTTTTCAGCTTCTTGCTGTAAGAAATTGTACTTTCTTTCGATATCAGCAAATTGACCTGACTGCTGAAATAGAAACCTGCAAATTGCAAGTAAATGAAGAGAAAACATAAGAACTCAATTAGCATATATTAAGTGTTCCAGGACCTATTATTAACAGCAAATTGTTACTGGAGGGATTTGTGTTCACAGAGTTTGCTAGATCAATACATGACATAAAAAAAAATAGGATTTAATGATCTGTCTTGATACAGCAGTTATCTTCCAAAAGAGGTAGGAAAATAAGGAAACATCCATAGATGTCTTTGCTTTTACACTGCATGCCATTCAAACAGGGAAACTGTCCAATCTGACATAAGAAGACTGTTACATGACTGTAATGCATTACCTCGCAATATATTTTACTGATTAAGTATCATTTAACCAGTGGAAATACACCACACACACAAAAATTTGGGACTTTCTTGTAAAGCATCACAAAATCATGCATAGAAGCCTCTGGATTTAGAAAGGCTGGTTAACTCTAATGTTTAATTGTAACCATCCAAGAATATACAGGGGCAAAGCTTGTCCAGCTACTGTTACAACAATGCTAACTTTGAACAGACAGTGGACATCTCAGTCCTGTATTTTATATACATTCTAGATTCACTTACTGTGAACTTGGGAACTTTCTCAACTTTAAGCACTTTGTCTAGTCAAAAAGGCAATGAGACAACCAAGCAAACAACCCTGAATTTTGCTGGATGTTTATTAATCCCCAAAAAAGGTTTTTTGTAGACTATGCAAGGGTCCTCTCAGTAGTATGAGCAATTATATCCAGAACAATGGTGTTTACTTCAAATAATTGTGCTTTCATAAATTGATACTTATGTGTATATTGAATATCAATTAGAAGTTTCAAAATATATACAATATTCTGTAAGATTAAGTTAGGCAATAAAGGCTAAAATGCAGCTACAGATATATGCAAAAGAGACATAAAGAGATATACATAAATCAGTAAACAGAAGCATAATTAATAATTTTATTCCACTACGTTGTTCTGTTTCACAGAGATTTAGATAATGAAGTCTGGGTGACATTACAATAAGTACAAATTTTGTCTTAATTTTCAGACTAATGTCTAGAGTGGACTAATTTCTTGCACTAGATTTCTGAGAATTTCACCATATAATGTCTGCATGAAGCTCAGTTTCTGATGGAATTAAGGTACTGATGCTGCTAAGATATTCTAAAATATCTTTAACAAAGATATTTGACCTTTACTTAAAGACTCTATCTGATGAACAACTTACCACACTGCTAAGCTAATTATTTACAGAAAACTCTTATTTCACTTCTTCCATCCAATGATTTATTGCCTGCCAAATGAGCCTTGTTGCACTTACTGTCAGATTAAGTTGCTCTTCTACATGTAGTCTCCAAAGCAGGTATTTAGAATTCATGAGCAAGGTACCTTCAACGTGATATAACAGATCGAGCTTCTGTAATAACTCACTGTACACCAATGTTTCCATGCTTGTAAATACTGCTACTGTTTCCTTGATCCTTCTGGCTTTAACAGGTTTCTATAAGCACTTAGCCCAAACACTGTATTCAAATGTAAATCATACAGTCCATAGAATACAAAAGGAGATATTAAAATCTGCTTTAGAGGGTTACCTACCAGGTCACCACCAGGCAAACAGCAAGGGAAACCATACTCAAACTTGTCCGCGAGTCCATCCAAAAGGAACTCCGATTATCGCTGGTCCCGGGATTTGCCAGCTTCCCATAATTACTGTGCTTCTCAGCCTTTTCTGAGCCTTCACTGGTCTTGGATGAAGAAATACATTTCTTCCTTGGTTTAACTTCGGACATTTTGCAGTTTTAAAAGGAGAGAGCTAGGGAAAAATACAACCCCAAAAAGGACTACTTACTTCTAAACATTCTCAAACATAAACTTTTGACCTTTAAGTACACACACTCCCAAAAATGTTTCATTCATTGTTTATTACGCTTCCTAGTTATGTGAACTTTTGTAAAGTATCATAATACTTTTATTTGCTTTCTATACTATAGAGCACTGCTTTCATATTTTCTCCAACTGAACCGACTTTTCAAACTTTAGCTAACTTTACAAGGACTAAAAGCGTATTTCTTTTTGTAGTTGATGGCTGTCACAAGTTCATCAGCAATTTCACTGATGAACTTGTGTTTTACTTGTAGATTTTTCTAAAAAAGAATTATTACCTACACCACATTAAAAGGGGAAAGTTAATTTTTCATTTTTAAAAATAAAATTGCAAATCAAGCTTTAATTTAGAAATAGTTCTGTTGTAACGATTTCATGTCATCTGTAAAACCACAAAAATCAGTTACTAAAATGTCATTAACAGAAAAATTCAGAAGATTCATGAAATCATGCATCTAGAACAAAGAAAAGCTGTAACTTCTTGATAAAATTAAGGTCTGAATAGATTGAGGCAATATGAATCTCCAGCTCATATTTTAATCAATGAAGTGGAAGTACAGAGTGTAGTTTTTAAGCCTAACATCTTCCACCATACTGCTCAAAATAGACTTGATGCTTGGTGGATTTGCTTTAGCACAATTTGAGACCAAACMGTTGTGCTTTTTTTTGGATCATCCTGCAGTACTGCCACTTAGTCACATATCAAAATATAAATATTTGGAGATACTTACATAGTCACATRCAGGGGCAAAGGCATTGTTTAAAATCTAATCTGTCATGCAGGTAGCTTAGAGCTGTTTGAGTCCCAGTACTAGGGAGCATACTCTGAGTTTGAAGTGTGGAGGAAAAAACACCGATTTAAAAAAAAACAAAACCAACAAGACCAAAGAAAAACGGTATTTTGAGACTTTTAAAATACCTTTGGGGTTGAGAGCACATATTATGAAGATAAAGTTTAAAAAAAATTAATAAGAAAAGAGAACTGAATGGTACTTAGGGAAATAGCTTAAGAGCTCTGCTGTAGAAGGACGGTTTCAGCGCGCTGCCCGGTGCGGTACAGAGGGACGCGCCGCAGCTGCCCAGAGACCCTGCCGGGCCCGGGAGCGCCCACAGCGACCGAGTGCCGCCTCCGCTCCCCGAAAAGTGACCGACTGCCCCCTCTGCCCCAGGGCGCCTCCACACCCCCTCCGCCCTCGGGGCTCCCGGCAAGCCCGAGCCCCCCAGGCCAGCCCTGCGGGACGCCCTCGGCCCCCCGGGCCGCCGCACTCCCCCGTACCCGCCGCGCTCCGCCGGCCTCAGCTGCGGAGGGSGAAGGCAGGCAGGGCCGCCCTGTCCCGCAGGCACCACGTTTACAGGCGCCGGGGCCCCTCCCCTGGCCGGGGCTGGCGCATCGCCTCCCGGTGCGCCACGTCCGGGGCCCGCCCGCTGCCGCGGGCAACCCAGCGACCCCGGCGCACACAGCCCGGCTCGGCCCCTCCGCGCCGGCGCGGGGCTTTGTTCGGCGGCGGGCGGGCCGGCAGCGAGCGGGCCGGCAGCGAGCGGGCCGGCAGCGAGCGGGCCGGCAGCGAGCGGGCCGGCAGCGAGCGGGCCGGCCCTTCCCCGCCCCCGGAAGGAGGAAGCGCTCGCGGCGCTGTTTTCCCGGGAGTCGCGGGGCTTCTCCTGAGAGCCTGGTGAGGGCTCGGTGTCGGCTGCCGGGGCTCCGCGCTGCCCACCAGGTGAGCGGCGTGGCGGAGACGGAGGGACGGACCGGACCGCACCGCGAAGGGTTTCGCCTGGGCGCTGTGGGGGACGGCGGCGGGCGGGCGGGCGGTCTGAGCGCTTCGGTTCCTGTTTCGCTCTCCCTGCGGCTGGTAACAGCGGCTCGGTGTGAGTTAACCCTTTGTTTTGGGTGTTGTGGAGCGATTTCTTTTGTATTTGCTTCGTGCATGGCGTTATTATTATTATTATTATTATTCGTTTTTCGACCGGGGAGCTTTCGCGTCCGCTTTCCTCTGCGGTGCGGTGGGATAAAGGTAGGGTGGAAGGCTTTCCTAACTATGTAATTTTCAGTGAAAATAGGAAATTCTGTCAGTACGGCGGAAGAGGCACTCCATCACGGGCTTATCCGAAGGCAGCTGTTCTACATCTACCCAGCTCCTGAAGCAGAGTGGCGGAAAAGGTGAACGCTTTTGCAGGCACCTGCATAGTTGTTCTGTGAAGGAGTCGGAACTTGCTTATGAGGCTTTTCTGACAAGACTGTGGTTGGAGACAGCGTTTTGATGCTCGGGACTTTCAGGGGCAGCTGATCAGTACTGGAAAACCTTTACACTGTAGACAATAGTTTTCCCCTTCTGTTGTCTTCAGACATTTGTGTTTTTATGACATAAAGGAAGAATGCAAGTTTAGAATTGTGTGTCAGATGCTGAGGAAGGAAGGTATAACTCAGTGAATGGCAGTGTTGGGTGCTCCATCTTCCATCATGTGTCAAGATCCAAGTGTCCTTTTATGGAGTCTTGAACTTGGAGACACCAATAAGTTTATCTCAAACGATGAGACCAGTCATCTTTCTACTCCTGTTGTCGCAATCGCATGATCCAAGCACTTACGAAAAAAAATTGAGGGATGTAGTGGGTGGGGAGAAGACCTTTTCATAAAGGCATTCAGCAACTTGCTAGTACACGAGGAGCTTATAGCCTGTGGTTTTGTAGTTCTGAAAGTGTTCATAAACATAAATTCATAGGAATGGGGGAAAGAATTTGTATATTCAGAATTAGCAGATGCTTTGCTGCTCCTTCTGACTTTAACACCGAAATTCATAAGCTGTTTTAAAACTTCTTTCCTTGTGCTTGTAATTTATTTTCCTGTTCTGACTTGACTCCCCCTCAACCTTCCTCTTTTTCACACTGAAGAAACATGGATGTCAAGAGTAGAAATTATTTGCTTATGCATCGTCAAGCATTGGAAAAGGACATCAAGACTTCTTATATTATGGATCGTATGATTTCTGATGAAGTACTAACATTACAGGAGGAGGAGACAGTGAAACAGCAGGTAGAATTGTATCTTACTGCTATTTATCTTCCTAGTCTGCTTACATATTTTACCATCCTTTTTAAAAATAGTAATTTCTGTCTATCTTAATTCCTGAATTCATCAAATTCTAAGATGTATGCCTAGCACACAGTTTTTATTGCACTTCAAACGGTTGAGATCAGGATTTGGTCAGGCTATTTCTGTAACAATAGTCTATAATTTACAGAGTGATAGATTAAATGCTTTCCAAGGTCTCTTAGATTTGTATAATACCTCTTCTAATTTTTTTTTGTCTAGAATACACGGAAGGAGCGAGCAGCTATGCTAATAAACATTATTCTTACAAAAGATAATAATTCATATAGATCCTTTTATAATGCGCTGCTTCATGAAGGGTACAGAGATCTTGCTGCGCTTCTTCAGGACGGCATCCCTGCCATCTCCTCTGGTAACAGAAAGAGTTCAATGGATGGAATGACTTCCTATGGTCAGTGTAACTACAACAGTCCCTGTGCTTGAACATGAAGACAAGTTGTCTTTTGTATTCCTTAGAAAGTGACTGTGTAATACCTGTTCCAGTGAAAAAGGAGCAGTTGTGCATTTGCTTGTTTTGGTAGCATAGTAGTCACTATGTCTGTATTTCATGTACTTAATATGGCAGGAGAGTTACAACTTTTATAGGTCATCTTGGAAGTGTTCATATTAAATAATGTTTATTTTAAAAGGTGGGAAACCTGAAGCTCTCACAGTTTTCTTTAACTTGTAACATTTTTGTTGTAAGTGAGAGAAAGACTCTTATTTCTATGTGTTAAAGAAGTTGACCCTAGGAGAAAAACTTGTAGCCTCCAAAATTCTGATATTTATCTTGAAGAGTAATCTGTAATCTCTCAATCTATATTCCAATAGTTGATCTAATTATTACGTTGCTTAATTCTTTCTACCAGATCTTTAAGTTGCCCTACATAAGTTCCTAACTTTTACCTGTGTTGCCACCGGTATCATCTTTGACTGACATGAAATAAAATTGGAGTTTCTAATGGGAAGAACCTAACTGCATATGACTAACTGCCATATTTACTGTCACTCTACATTTAATAAGTGTCAAAGGCATGTGGAGTTTAGGAATATCTTAGCTAATCAAAGTTTATCAGTGTAATATGTTACTCCATATGGCTACAAAGTGTACAGATGAAGTGCACATTTCCTTTCCTGTTATGCTTTACCTCTTCTATTTCAAGTGTTGCTGTCTCAGTTTAAATCTATGGAAGTCTTGCTCGGACCACAGTGCTGTGCTGTTAATTGCCAAGTAAAAGCCTTACACAGCATCCTTTATTTTCTGCTGTGTCCATGGTGTGGTAACTTCTGAGTGAAGTGACCTGATTGTTGGGTCAGTGGCTGAGAAAGTGACTTGATTGTTGGGTATAGTAATGTTGAGCTCCTGTGTTTGCCTCGGTTTCTACAGGAGCTGTTAATTATCTTTTCACTTCTATGGATTAACATAAGCTTTCCTCGTGCGGTTGTAAGTTTGAACACTGTTTTAGGTAGGGGGCTAGTTACCTGCTAAGTAATTTATTTCTAAAAAGCAGTATTTTTTCAGTATTTGGTGGTTTGAGTCCAGAAGTTCTTATAGCATTTTTCTGGGACATGAGGTGGGGACAGAGTGGACTAGTTACTTTGRGTGAAGAGTTGTTCGGTTGAGTTTGAAGAGGTATCACATTTAGAACTCACTTTTTATTTTGATGTTTCTTATTTTTGACTTTAGTTAAGACCATTCTCTGTGAAGGAGGCGTACCACAGAGACCAGTTGTGTTTGTCACTCGGCCAAAACTGGTAGATGCTATTAAAAAGAAACTGTACTGCTTGGGCAGTGATCCAGGCTGGGTCACAGTTTATGGAATGGCAGGCTGTGGGAAGACTGTTTTAACAGCAGAAGCTTTAAGGGATCATCAGCTCTTGGAAGGTACTACTACATCTGTATTTTTATAAAAATTACTGTAGGTATGCACGTATTGGACATATATGGTGCACTATCATATGTCATCTTGAAAGTGATTTAGATTTCTAAATTCCTTAGGTGATTCTGAAATATTTGTTTGTAACGTACAACTTTCATGGCCATTTAGTGCTCTAAGACCACTAAGTATTTTATTAGTTTGTAGAAAAAGGTTTTGAATAGCTTTATACCTTAGAATCTGCTTTGGTTTATGAGAATAGATGCATCCTTATTTAATTTGAAATGTTATTTCTGTTAATGCAAAATAATATGTCTAGTTGTATTCCTTTTGGGCATTGCTTGTAAAGTCCTCAGACTCCTCTCCTTGCTATGTGAGTTTAAAAAAACCTTGCTCTAACTTTTGCATATTGTTTAATAGTGGCAAGCATTTGTGGGGTGGTTAGTATTGCCTTGGCTTAAAATAGATCATAGATGAAACCATTTAAAGGTATTTTTTCTATTTTATTTGTTTTTCCCTGCATAGGGCACCAGGAGGAGAAAGTAGGAGTTGGGCATTAAAAAACCCTAATGTAGGGATAAATACCACAGCATCCTCTGCTACAGCTGGCTCTTCTAGATGTCTTCTTGATCACTGTTTCGGGATTATTTTTACATCCCAAACTCTGAACTCCTGCAGTACTACAGGGTTAAAAATGTAAATGCTATGTCATACTAGCAGAAAGATGGATGCAGAAGGGGTTGTTGAGGGACAGGCAGGAAGACATAGGAAGGAGGGACAACAGCATCAGTGATGGTGTGAAATTTTTGTGGGTACTTGCCCTATAGAGTCTGTTCCTTTAAAAATAAACAGTAGTGGTCTCGTAGAACCATCCTTTGGTGTTATTAGTAGAGTTGCAAGGATGGCTTGCAACAGACTTTACAGGTTTGTATTTTAATTAATGTTGACTTACTACTGTAAATTGCCATTAAATATTTAAAATTATTTAAAATGTATAGCATAATTAATATTGCTTTTCTTGTTAGATTACTTTCCAGGAGGAGTTCACTGGATCTCTGTTGGGAAGCAGGACAAAGCAGGGCTCCTAATAAAACTTCAGAATCTCTGTAGCAGATTAGAACATGATTCTACTCTTTCACAGAGACCACCACTTAACATTGAGGAGGCTAAAGATCGTCTTCGTCTGCTGATGTTACGCAAATACCCCAGGTGATGTCAGTAAAATCAAACACTATTCTTTGAACTGATAAAACTTTGCAGAGTAACTTTGGTCTGATCATCTGAGGTGTCTGTGTTGTGGTTACATGTGTCTGTGGTGTGTATATTTTCTTTTTAACCAGCTTCCTAACTTAGGCTAATAAGGCTTCTGCTAACAAAATATGTTAACCAGCTGTGCAGGAGTCATATTTGCTTGAAAAAGCATTAGTCATTGAATAATGAAAGCTGGGGACAAACAATTGGAAATAAGGATTGCTCTAACTTTGTGTTCTCATTGTGCGTGTAGAGTGCTTTACTGACATGTGAGGATCTTACAGCAGAAAAAAGGGAGTGTATCACTGCAGAAAGTTTTTCCTTTCCGGAACAGCTCATGTCTTTAAAAAGTGATTGGTCTAGAGGTACCAAAATGAAAGCAGGTTTTCATGATGTGACTAATTATCACCAAGAAACCAGTTTCTGTGAAACTTCAGAGAAAGTGACTCGATTTAATTAAGCAGCATCTCAGTCGCTGCACAGCTTTTTCATCTTTGAGCAATAGATGCTATTTGTTGAGGATTTCTTTACTCTCTGGGAAAATCTGTACTAAACTAAATAAACCTGCACTTCACTGAGGTGTCTGGGGAATAATACTCCAGCCTTGTGATCTTTGTAGATAACATAGAGTAGAATACTGGCATTTTTGTACAGGGGAAAAAAAAAAGTCTTTCTTGTGAAGAAAAGATGTGAAAAATATCGCCAGGTCCTCCAGAAGAAATCTTTTTTTTTTTGGAAATCTTATATGAAAAGTTCAAATGACGTTTTCAGCTGAAAGTGCACTGCTCCGTGAAGTATGTGATTGTCTCCATTGACACATTTCTGTTGTTATTTCTTGTGTATTAACAAACAAAACAAAACAAAACAAAACTCTTCAATACASAAGTGGGCATGGGAGGAAGTAGAGGGGAATGTACTGGGCAATGAGGTTCACAAAAGGGGCAGATGTATTGGAAACCAAGCTGTACTGGTTCTGCAGCTTGTGAAGAAGCTGGCTCTGCACTGGAATTCTCTTTGGTGACAAAAAAATCACTTTGGCTATTTCTGGATTAAGATAGTCAACCCAGTATATCCTTGGGAATAAAGTATTAGACAAAGGATTCAAATTGTGAATCCAGTATGTTTCTTGGGATTAAAGTATTAGTCAAATGAAAAATTGAAACTGCGATAAACTTTAAAATAAGAAATTACAGAATTTAATCTCCTGTGATTGTTATGAGAGGGTTTTGTGTTTGTTGGTTTGGAATGCTTTTTTGTTTGTTTTGTTTTTTTCTTTGTTTGTTTTAAGGGTTTTTTTAATACTCCTAATTAGGATTTAAGATTTGTTGGTGTGATTGGAGGAGAAAAATCACTGGTGTCTAATGAGTGGGAGGACTTTGAAGTGCTCAGATTAATTAAAAATGTAAAATCAGGCTGTAATGCAAGAGAGCCAGCATATTGTCAAGTGTGAAAGAGACACAAAACAAGTCCTTTATGGCTATGATAGTATTCTTGTGAACCCTCTGATTTATCAAAAGGGTATTAATAGAGGAGTTGTATAAAAATGAGATAAGGGTATCCAAGACTTAAATGTATCTTTGAAAATGTGGTGTGATGTGCATGCACTTCTTTAAGAAGGATCAAATCCTTATTTATAAGCTCTAATAGCATAAGTGCCACTTGGCTGAACAAAAATGCAGAAGTTTTCTCATGCTTCAGTGGGAATTGGACAACTTAACCCGATAACTAGTGTAGCTGACAATTCCATCTCTTAAAAAAAAAAGGCAGTAAATGTAAACAATTTGTAGGATTGAGTGTCAATAACTAAAACTCACTGAATGCAAATAGCTAGTATTTCGTTTCACACACCTACTTGCCAGCTAGTCTGTTTGACTTCTTGCTCCTATGAAACCAATCTTTTAAAAACAGTTTTCAGTAACTTCTCTGTCATATATAGGCAGGTGTAGGGAAGTCTACTGTACATGATTCCATGCAGTAACCTACAAATGTGGCTAGCCATAGGATTTGAATATGTAGTCACTATAAAATGCTGTTTTATGCAGAAAGAGCCTTGCCATTCAAGATAATTGCTTCACAAGAGAATTAGTCTAGTAGAGCTTTCCAAAGATACAAGAACAAAACTGAAAACTCTTGAGTCAGAAGGAAATGGAAATGCTTTCCCACAAAGCTTATCAGTAGCCTGTGTCAAACAGTTATCTAGTCTTACACAACTCTTTTCTTCATTTATGATACCTAGTGACTTAAAAACAGTAAATATTTCTGGTTTTCCTGGCAGCTACTAATGGAAATATTTCTCAAAACATTGTTATTTACACTTCAGTAGTAGCTATAAAATAATAAATGGTAAAAACTTTCTTGAGATACCTGCATTCACCTTCTTGCTCAGGGTTTAACCACAGAATCACCAAGGTCAGAAGAGACCGTCAAGATTATCTAGTCCAACCATCAACACAGCGTCACCAACATAATCACGCCTAAACCAGAACCCCAAAGTGCCACTTCCAAACACTTCTTGAACACTTTCAGAGACATTGACTCCACCACTTCCCTGGGCAACTTATTCCAATGCTTAACCACTCTTTCAGGGAAAATTTTTTTTTTCTAATATGTAATCTGAACCTCCCCTTGTGCAACTTGAGGCCATTTCCTCTCATCCTTCCAACTGAGACATGGCAAAAAGACCGATTCCCGCCTGGCTACAACCTCCTTTCAGGTCCTAGAGAGTGATAAGGTCCCCCCCTGAGCCTCCTCTTCTCCAGACTAAACAATCCCAGCTCCCTCAGCTTCTCCTAATAGGACATATTTTCTAGACCCTTTGCCAGCTTCGTTACCCTTCTCTGGACATGCTCTTAAGATATTCTACATACTAAAATAAAAAAATCATGCAGTGATACTTTGTAAATTCTGAAAATTTCCTTTCATTATTAAAATACAATACTTTATTTTAGCACTAATAGTTGATCTGAAATATTTATTCTTGCTCTAGATCTCTTTTGGTCCTGGATGACATTTGGGATTCCTGGGTACTGAAAGCATTCGATAACCAATGTCAGATTCTTATCACCAGCAGGGATAGGAGCGTCACAGATGCGGTGGCTGGTAAGGAACAGTTTCCTCTCCTGCACTGCAGATTTTGTGTGTATATGTCTGCAATTTGTTCAAGTGAATTTTCAAAGGAATCTGAAAGAATCTATCTGTCAGTTTGTGCACAAGTGGCAAGGTTTTAGAATTCTGTTCTGTAAGACTTTATGCTCTTTGTGAAGTAAGTGTTGTGTTATCCTGAAAGTTCTCTCTCGTCATTGAATACTGCAGTGATTCTCAACAGAATAAATTAACCTCTGTGACATTGATCTGTTAGATGATTATCTCTACACTATTAAACAGTCACTGCCTATAATGCATTTGTAATTATTAGATTATAGTCTGTTTTTTCTACATATGTATCTCTAATGCAAGCTTATTCTGATAAGTAGAATTTATACTCTTCTTAGTGCTATAAAGTACTATGCAAAAAATCATGAACCAYGTCCTTTCCTTTGGGTTTTACTTGGAATTTTCATAGTTTTTTTTGCATTAGTTTAAATTCTTTCCATGTTTTTGTTTCTAGGCAATAAATATGAGGTTCATGTGGAAAGTGGACTAGCACATGAGAAAGCACTGGAGATTTTATCCCTATTTGTGAATATGAAAATATCAGAACTGCCAGAACAAGCTAACTGCCTTGTAAGAGAATGCAAAGGTAAACTGGTCTTTCTTTGACATACCATTTACCACTGAATGTATTTTTTTCTTCTATATTTTGGCTTACAAATAGAGGAGGGAACATCCTTTAATACTGTATATGTTACGTAAAACACAAGTGCTTGTTAAATGTTTTTTGGAGATTTTTTAAGCTAATCAGAAGTCTCATGATGATTTTTGACTAGTTTTTTGAGTGTATTTTCCCTCTGCACCACAATTACACTTAAATTTGGTGAGTTTGCAGATGTCTACATGGAATACATAATTTATTTGTCTGTCCTCCACACCTCAAGAATTTAATCAGTGTATTGGGAAAATTACCTAGTTATTCAATGAGTTGACCATCAACTATTGGATTGTGTTCCTTGAAGACCTCTAAAATTGATTTAATGTTTTCCTTCAGGTTCTCCTCTTGTGATATCCCTGATAGGTGCATTATTACGAGACTTCCCTAGTCGTTGGGAATACTATCTCAGACAGCTGCAGAATAAGCAGTTTAAAAGAATACGAAAATCTTCATCTTATGATTACGAAGCCCTTGATGAAGCAATGTCCATAAGTGTTGAGCAACTGGATGACAATTACAAAGATTACTATAAAGACCTCTCTATCCTCCCAAAAGATGTTAAAGTACCTACTAAGGTAATAAGAGCAGTACAGAAATCTTGTAATTTTTAATGAGATATGAACCTTAAAGAATTCTTAAAGTTTATAACTGTTGTATAGAAGTTATGCAGTATGTAACTTAATAATAATTGCTAGATTGGGTAGATTTGGTCCATTATTGTATCATGACTTGTATTGTTAGCAATGAAACTAAAGTAATCATAACAAAATAAACGTATTCATAATGTTTAAGTTTAATGTGCATTCCATGTATTGCTCTTCAATTAGATTGTAATTGAGCTCACTGTAAGCTTAAAAACTGCTATGTGGAATTTGTCTCCTTTTATGATCACCATAAATCAGCGCAAGTACACAACAGACTTGTAGTATCTGTCCTGTGGTTTAGTATGATGGAATTGGTAACTTACTGATTACCATTTGTAATGTGTCTTTATTTGTTAGTATGCATTTTGTAGCATTAATTGGTAGCCTTTTATAATACTCATAGAAATCATATTAAGACTTGGTTCTGATTCTTTGTTAATATGTTAATACTTTTTAGGTTCTCTGTATTCTTTGGGATATGGAAACTGAAGAAGTTGAAGATATACTACAGGAATTTGTTAACAAATCACTGTTGTTCTGTGATCGTAATGGGAAGTCATTCCATTATTATTTACATGATCTTCAACTTGACTTTCTCACAGAGAAGAATCGCAACCAGCTTCAGGTAGCATAATCAATTAATACTTATTTTGAACTTTACTCTCCAAAGCTCGACATTTTTCAGAACATGTTGCTTTGTTAAGTGGTATCCCAAGTAGCTTTATAGCATAGATCCACAAGGCAGTTTAACTTAATGCTGACTAATCAAAAATATTAATTTTCAACTTGAAACTGTGGAATGATTTCATGATMGTTCCATTTGGAGCTAAGAGACTAAATTGAGAGAAGACCCTGTATCCATTATTTCTCCTATCAGACGTTTCCAGCAGGAGATGTAATGCTCCACTGTTGATTCCAAAGATATCAAGACCCTACCAGAATAGGAAATTTCTTCTTTAATGCAGAGAAGTGCTTTTTGCTCCCTTTTTTTTCAATTTAAAGCAGCACTTTCAGGAAGATGACCTGTAATTTGGGCCCAATAAATATCAGTTCTGAAGGACAAGGCAGAAAGAATAGATATGAGGAAAAGGCAAGTTTTTAGACTTGCTTTAGATCTATGTATGCAAGGGTCCTTTTTTGTTGGCAACCCACATTTAACGTGAAGAGAGATTTGGTAGCCTTTCTCAGTCTGAGAAGGAAGGTTAACAGCTTGCTCTTCTGTCTTTTAATATCCAGAGACTGTTTCTGGAGAAGTCTTTAGCAATAAACTAGGTTAGGTGTACGACTTTGTAAGGTAATCTTTTTTTATTTCATTTGTTGATGTATTAAAATTGATAAATAATAWTATTTCTCAATGCTATTTACAATACAATATTAATAATACTTATAATTCTTCAATACCCAAAGTGTGTTTTTCTTCACGTTGCAGGAGCTACATAAAAACATAGTAAATCAATACAAGAAATGCTACAAACTTAATACACCTGTTCTGTCTCAAGAGGATTGCATGTACTGGTATAACTTTCTAGCATATCACATGGCAGGTGCCAAGATGCAGAAGGTGGGTTCTGACAAGTGTCCTCTGTTTCCCTTTTTGACCCACCCTTACCTCTGCTTTTCCCTCTGGGCCTTTTCCCAGTTGAGCCTCTCTTCCCCCAGGCTTTAGTGCAGGTGGGTAAACACTCAACATAGATGCTTTAGGAAGTCCACTGATAATCACTGTCTCTTACAAAAACTGCTTTATTTCTACCCTATGTATCTTGTCTTTTCAACCAATTATTGAGAAGATTTCTTATTTTATATCATAATAGCTTGTGTTTTAATTTTCCTTTTTAATAACCTTTAATAAGAAGTCTTCTCTAAACCTTTTTGAAAACCCAGGCTCTCTTTAGTGTGTGATAATACCAGTAAATTGTTTTCATCAGAGAATTTTATCAATTAGTTACTTTTTTATCTTTAGAAGTCATGTTAGTTTTTTCTTTTTAGGTCATACAGACCTGTGTGTAAAAATTCATTCTCTGATTTCAATAGCAAAAAAACCTATCAACCCACCCACCCGAGAATTAGGTGGACAAGTCTCTTGTTTCCAGGATTGCTTTGGCACCTTTAAAAAATTGCTGTCATTTTTGCCAACTACTGTTCTTTAGATATTTAGGTAGTATAAATGCAAGTCATGCAGAAAGATTAATAATTAGTAGTTTCACTTGAATTTGAGTTTCAAATGCATTGAATAGCATTTAATCTTGGTTGTTAATTGCTTTATTTCACATATACTCAAACCTTTTCAGTTGAGCTTCTTTCAAGATGGTTCATCTGACTCATCATGTGATATACTTTGTGGATTTATCCCTTACAGGAACCTTCATAATTAATGTGGGCTTCAAATCTAGGTGTTTTGGATCATATTTATTTCATTATCTTAGTTTCTTTAGTTTCAATGTGTTGTGAAAATGTTTTTGTTAGCAGCCTTTTTACATTTTGTAGAGTTAGCTTCTCGGAAGTCTTTAGCCTGGCTCATTATGACTGTATGCTTCCTAGAGTTTACGTTCTATGTATCCCTTATTTCTCATTATTTAGATGTGATTTCTATTTGTTGGAAGGCTAATAAAACTGGGAGGTATTCCTTTTCTTTGTTTAACTATGATAATCTTTTTATCCTTGTGRTATTTACTGATTTGAAATTGGAATACACTTTAAACCTGTGCGGTGCTGTCTCTAAGCAGTTTTTCTTGAGGAGGTCTAAAGAAAACATTGGACCAATAGTTGTTGAAGATGGTCATCTAATAGGAATAAAGGAAAAGCGTAAGCAGTCAATACTTTTTTTTTGCCTCAGTCTTTAATAATACTGACAGACCTTGGCTGCCCAGCCCCCTGGTTTGGAGGATCATGAGTGTGGCAACAGTGACTTTTCATTGTGGACACTGAAATTCTAAGGGACTGGCTGTATCAGCTGAATGTTCACAAGTCCATAGGGCCTGATATGATACAACCCAGAGCACTGAAGGAATCAAAGGATGTTATGATAGGWCTCCTCTTGATCATCTACCAATGGTTTTAGGAGCTTCAGCATCTCTTAGGAAGATCAACAATCACTCTTAGCAATGATATTTGCTAGACTGGACTAGAAGAAGCTTTTTCAGAGTTAAAAAAAACAGGTCTTGTGTGCTGCAAAAGTCAAGAATTGCTTTGTACCCCCATCTCTTCTCTGACTAGCTGTATCAAAGAGAGGTCCTTTGCATTAAAATAACAAACTTCTATACCCAGAATTTTTATACCTGACCAATCAAGATGCAGGAAACAGGAAATTGCACAAGTTTTCAACTAGAGACAGTTTTACCAAAATACATTAAGTACCTGATGTATTTCCTGTGTTTTTGTTTTTCCCCTTAAGTAGCTTCTGTTGTGAAACTTACGCTCTGAACTTAAATTTGTGTTTCTTGTAGGAGCTCTGTGATCTTATGTTTTCTTTAGATTGGATTAAAGCTAAAACAGAATTGGTTGGGCCTGCTCATCTGATTCATGAATATGTAGAATATAGCTCAATCCTGGATCAAAAGGTATGATACTAAAAGGTAAATGATCAGTCTATTCCAAATACATTTTTCTATTTTGTAATTGCATTTTGTTGAATGTATGTATATGGCAAGTATATAGAAAGCTTAAAAAACTGAAACATAAAACCAATATTAAATTGAACTTTAATTTGGAGAAGATAAAAATGTAGGAAACTTAGTTTTCAGTTTCAACTTCAGTGTATAAGTGATTGGCCATGGAACTCAACTAGACCAATCATTACCTAGTGAGGGGTACATAAAAGTACTCTGCTTTTGAGGAAGTGTGGAATTATGCTGACCACTTGGAATAGTCTTTCTGATATTTCATACTGCTTGTTGAATAAATCGCTATTGCCAGTATTCTTTCTTTGAAAAATGAGGATATTATGCTTTCTGAATAGAATAATGAAATATTTCAGTCTATTGTAGCTAAGTGCTTCTGTAGGAATATTAGCTGGATAGAAATTTCAGAAAACCAAGGATACCTAGGAAACAAATCCTAAGATAAATCTATGTTACCAGATATTATYTGCTCTGTATTTAGGATAGCACAGTGCGTGAGAATTTCCAGGAATTTCTGTCTTTAAATGGGCACCTTCTTGGACGGCAGCCATTTCCTGACATTATACAGCTGGGTCTTTGCCAGCCAGAGACATCAGAGGTGTATCAACAAGCCAAGCTACATGCTCAAAGACAAACAGGAACATTTTATTTGGAGTGGATGTAAGTAGCTGCAGTTCATCTGCTGTTATGCTGATCTCTTGACCAAGGAAATCATTTAATGTGCAGCTAAATACAATGTATGGCTAATTAAAGGGCCTTTGTAAGAACTGCAGGGGTTTTTTTCTGAGGAAAGAAAGAGTAATAATTTTCAAGAACCTGTGGGAAAAGGGAAACCCTGAACATGTAAGGCCACAAATTAGTAATAATTACATAAAAATAAATAGATTAATGTATTTGCTTCTGTATTCAGTTATTGTTCCTTTTAAATAATTATGCAAAGATGAAAATATGATGCTTTGAAACTTCTTTAAATAATTTTTTTTTAAAGTTAGAATTGTAGTGCAAGTATTTGGTATGTTAGGGTGTGTTTTTAGATTTTAAAGTAAACTATAAAAAGGAGAGCATTTGTGCTAACTTGCAAAGTTTTTTAAAGTAGCAAGATGGGAAATACTTTGTAATCTCTACACAATCTTGAAATTTCTATTTAAATAATTCTTCACTGTTAAATAATTCTTCACTGTTATTGTATTTTTGGAAGTTGTTTAATGAAAAAGTATACAGATCTAAACATTTTCCCAGCATTGTCCAATAGTTGGTTGACCATGTAACTTTCTTAGATTCTTCTGTTTGTTTTTCTTCTGATATTTGTAGTAGTTGGTGGTTGCAAAACAGAATGACTCTGTGTCAAGCAGTTATTGTAAGAGCCAGGCAGATTCGTCTCCTCTTCAAATATTTGGTTATTTTGTTTAGCAAAACTGCCTGGAAACTGCACAGTTCAGAAGAGTCAATCTCTAGTTAGTTCCGGGTTTTCACCTTGGGTGTGAGAGACATGCTGAAGGACATGACTGAAATCAACAGAACCGAGAGAGATGTATTGGTCATTTATTCATCACCGGAAGTCATCTCATTACAGTAACAGCTTTCTGGATTAAGATCTGGCTAAACAGGATGATTATGATTGCTATTAACTCTTAAGTTTTTGTTGAAGTGAGGCAAGAGTCATCTAAGGTGTGTTAGATTCTGTACTTAATCTCTGATTGAAAAGCAGTGATAGTCACTGATTTTATTTATCTATCTAGTGATAAGAATTGAGCCATTGTGATGAAAATTAAGTAAATTTACTAAGATCTGAACAAATTTACAAATGTTTTTGAATATGCTTGAGGAGGAAGTGTTCTCCTGCAGGAGAACAAGAATTTTCAGGAAAAAATTTATATTTGGAAACAGGATATTTCAGATCAAAAAAAAGGTTCTCTTTCTTGATCTCTAAGCTGTACCTGTTGGAGCACAATATAAACCTCTGAGTGTATGTTGGAATTTGTGTTTCCTTTATTACTTCTGCATGAAGGCTGAGAGGTAAGGTATAGAGGGCTGGTTATTTGTTTGTTATGACGCTTGCTGCTGAAGATGTGTGGAACAGTGTTAATCTTCTTAGAGAAGATTTTGAAGAATACAAAGGCACTCATCTAAATAATTGTCTTACCCTGTAGAAATAAAAAATCCTTGAAAAACTTCTACCGCCTGGTTGTTCGTCCCCATAGAGATGCAGTTTACCATGCCTGCTTTTCTAAGGATAGACAAAGAATAGCATCATGTGGAGCTGATAAAACACTTCAGGTAAGATACCTGTGCATGAGTGAAAAGAGATGCTGTGTACCATTTTGAAAACGTTTGTTAACAGTCCTGTCACTTTTCTTCTGCTGTTATGTGGAAATATTTGGATATAGACCGTAATTGGAGACAAATGATTTAAAAGGATTTATTCATGCATAAACATCAAATTGCATGTTTAGACTAGTGAACATTATCTTCTAGTTCAAGAGCTAAATGATGTGATTTTAGGGTTTATACCCTCACTGCCCTAATGTGTGAACATGAGATGCCTTTTAATGCTATCAAAAAGGTCACAGTCTTAGTAATGCACCCCAGCTTATTCAATATTTGCTTGCAAAAAATGTTATTTCCAATCACAGTAGACCTTCTGCAGTACTGAGAAGCAGTAAGATGTTTTAATTACAGCTTTACTATTTATATGGGATGGCAGTGGACATAATGCCACTTTGGTGTTTAATTAGTGAAATGTCTTATGCAAAAGAAGTGTATCTGTGGAGAAGACCCCATGAAGTTGAGGACAGTATTAAGTTGGAAATGAGCCCAAAGTGCTTAGAAAGCAGATTAGAGGAGACAGAGAGGAACGTGACTAATACAAATTTGCCAGCAGTCTTCCTGGAGGGGAGTCAGCCAGCTCTCAAGAAACCTAGCAATCAGCCAGCCAGTAACCTGGTAAAGTACCCATATTCCAGACAGCCAGAGGTAAGGGAAAAGAACAACTTTTCTGCAAACCCTTTGGTATTGTTTTGGATGCTTGAGAAGCTGAGTACTAAGTTGCTGTTCATTTGGCTATTTATTGTGTTGCTACTGGGTTTTTTATTTGTTTATTTTATTTGCTGGCCTGTACAGTATTATGATAACGGCATCCACTTAAGGAGATGCCTGGTGAATGTACTCATGCTGTGCTGAAGTTACTGCGCTGGGCTGCTGTACTTAATGACCTCATTATTGACATTGCAGATTGCTTACTTTTTTCCTGCATTTTACACCCAAAAAAATCTGTGGATTGTGATTGCATTTAAACTAAACTTTTGTTGAAGAAATGACAGGAAAATTAACCATAATACTTGTTTCTTTTTTTAACTTTGAATGTACTCATGTTTTTTCTAACTGTGGCTTAAGCTTTTCAGTTTTCAAGGCTACTTAAAAAAAATGATTGCTAGATTAAGAACCGATATTCTGCTGATTTTACTGTGAAGGTAGATTTCCTGTGACTTCTGTATTTATGTTCGTATTTGATCAAATTCCAGCCATTTAATTGTCATTTATATTCCCATTCAATAAAAAAAAATAAAGGAAAAAACAGGGATTTCACAGGTGTAGTATCCTGAAAAGTGCTGTAAAGAACACCTTGTGATTTGTTTAAATAATTAAGAATATGTAACTTAAGATGGAAAAGGAGACCTGTTTTCTACCTCCTGCCCACCCCACACTGTAAAGTTAAATTCCATAATTTAAGAAAATTGATTAATATGTAGCACTTTTCCCCAGCTGTCCTTTAATTGCCTATGTCTAACTTGAGACTGAAACTTCTGTCATCCTGTCTATTTTCCCCTACTTATTTTTGGTTTTTTRTTCCTCCAGTCATCAGCTGCTGTTGAAATTCCTACTTTCCACAGAAGCATATCACATACGTATTAAAACTGGAATTTGTAGTTTTAAGAATAATTTAATTTTGTTAATAGATAATGTTTTGCAGTTACTATTAAAAAATACTGTAAAAGGACATGGCTGTTGGCTTAAAGAGTGAGGATAGAAGAGAAATATTTTTTAAAATGAGTTTTCACTAATTCTTTCTCTAACAATTTCTATCATCCTGGCAAAATGCAAGCACAAATTAAATAGTTTTACAGTTATTTTAGTGTTCCTGAAATTAAATGCTTTCGAAAATAAACCCATTTTTTAAAGAGCTTACATAAAGAGAGCTGTTTGAGATAAAACAAACTTATATATGTGTTTTAAAATTGTCTGCAAGTTATATGGTTTTACTGTTTCTCGGTTTAGGTATTTAAAGCAGAAAGTGGAGAGAGACTGCTGGAGATAAATGCCCACGATGATGAAATACTTTGTTGCGCTTTCTCTGCAGATGGTGAATTTGTAGCAACTTGTTCAAGTGATAAGAAAGTGAAGGTAAGGAAGTGAGGAGGAGGCACTTCTTTTTTTCGAACTAATAATTCTTATTTCTGTTTAACCAACTCAGAGCAGTTTCTTAAGACTAAAGGTGTTTTAAACTGTCTTAAATATTACATGGATAATTCAATATTTGAAAAACAGAAATGCCCCGGTTAACGGTACGTAACGTAAATGACACTTAATTTTAACATAATACATGCAGAATTAACCGCTTATTTGTATTAGCAGATGTTTCTTTTTAACTAGAGCATAATGTGTGAGTCCAATCCTATTCATAACATGAGATGAATCTATCCATAATTCTTTTTTTAATGCTTTTTTTGGCTACTTGTGAAATATTTGGGATTTTTAATTCCTCATTATAGTAGCAAAATCTTGTTGAAATTCCAGAATTTATCAGATTCTAATCTGAATTATGACCTTTCCCTTCATAATGACTTCCTTTATTTTTCAATTATATAATCTTTATCTTCAAAACATTTTTGAGGTGTTATTAAGAAAGTTTTAGGACTTCATCTGTATTTCAGCATAGTTTCCAGATCTTAAAAAATTAATTACTCTAAGTGTATKTAAAAGTCTTTTTTGTCTTTCAATTCTGTCTAGATCTGGAATTCCAGAACAGGCCAGTGTAGGTGTGTATATGAAGAACACTCAGAGCAGGTCAATTGCTGCCAGTTCAATAACAGAAGTGGTCAGTATCTTCTAGCCACCTGTTCAAATGACACTTTCATCAAAGTAAGTGGAAAAGGTTGAGACTATTCTCATGTTGTTTGTCATAACAGGGTAATTATTGATGTATAAATATATCTGAGCACTTTAAATTAATGGGTTTTTAAAATGAGCCTGGTAGAAGAGAGGTGGCAACAGATTAAGAGTACTGACTCCAGCTCTGTAATCAGATTTCAGTAAGGCAGAATGGAAGTGTTTATACTCAGCAAAGGAGAGTGGGCAAGTCCTCTRTCAGTAGGGCATGAAGATGAGGGCTTTGGCAAGACATAGAGGGTGGGATGGGAATAGAAGTGAAATACCTGATTAAAAATGGTGTAAGAAAAAAATGAAGGCATAAATTTAGGTTTGAAAACATTAATAATATTAAAAAAAAGCATTATGTAAATGTAGCAGGATGTTTTTTGATTAAATTGATTGGGCATAGTAACGAAATGAACATGGAAGCCGGCAAAATAGCAATAACCAACAGAGAGGTTTTTCAGGTTAACTTGCTTTCAGTGTTCAGGTTGGGAGACAGTACACATACACAGAACAGAAGGTGGGCAATTTAAGTCGGCATCTGAGTGAAGGGGCAAACCAGAAGAATCAAGTAAGAGCTAGACACTGGCACATTTCAGTGCAATTTCACAGTGCAAATAAGCAAATAATTTTGTTAAGTGGCACTGAAGATGCCCTGACTGTATATTCTTGCCTTTGAGGCAGTGCATGTACTTATCTTACTCCGCAGTGCTATGATTCAAGGAGCCAACCCTCTGGCGGGATTGGTTTTCTGCTCCTTGGGTTGTGTCTCAATTGTCCAGTTTCAGTGCAAGAGAATTGCTGGGAGTAGAGGGCAAGGAGTGAGATTGTCAGGGGGGACAACTGTCACTTCCAGCTGTAGCCAGCAGTTGTAATTGTGAAGTCTTATCTGAAGAGTTCTTCCAATAACCTGTTTGTGTGAACTGGAGGTAAAATACAGTTATGATCTGATGTCAAGGTAGAAAGAAGAGGCTTTTGTGCTGATCTCCTGAATGTCTCAGGAGATGCATTTACTGAGTATGCCACATTGGAACAGGTAGATTTGAAGAGACCTGTTTAGAATGATGGTTCTTATACTGTCAGTGTGGTTAAGATTTTAGACAGTGTTTGACACTTTCATGAGTAATGAAGAATAGATTTGAATTATGCACAAAAATCAAAACGGCCTGATTGTTTTTTAGAGAACACTGTTCAAGTGACTGTACTTGAGCTCTCATTTGAATGCTCAGTTGCATAATTATTTTGTTATAAATAGCAAAAAGGAAGTATGGGCTATATGCTTGGAAATCAGTCTATCTGAGAGGGGTGGGGAGGAAGAGCCCTAAACTAAAAAAAATATGAAATTTTCTTCTAACTTTGCTAGTATGGGTGCAACAAGGATGATATTCAGACTGTTGAGAGATTTCATTTTTGCTAATGTGTGTAAGCTACATAATTCTGATCTTCAAGGCTGAAAAGGAAAGAGGCAAGACAAAGCTTTTTCCTCAGTCTCAGTAAACTTTCAGTAACTTCGTGCTGTTCAAAGGCCTTGTCTGCACTGTGCAGAAAGTTTTAACTAGATTTATGTAATTTTGATGTTAATAGTTTTCATGCATGTCACCATTTGGAGGTAAATTGTAGGGTAGCCCAGGGCCTAGTGTCCAGTCCATGAGCATGTGGGTGAAACTAAGAAAAAATAAAACATATGTTTTGGTTGCCAGTGCATGATTTTGAGAAGAACATGAATGATCTGTCTTTGAATGATTCATGAATAGATGGTATTTATATGTTTATTTCTCTTGCAGATTTGGGATTTGAATGAAAAGTACTGTAGAAATACAATGATAGGTCATGAAAATTCTGTCAGTCACTGTAGATTTTCACSAAACGATGAATATGTTGCCAGCTGCTCAACAGATGGAACAGTAAAGGTATACAGTATATTTTCAAATCAGCTGTTTGTTTTGATGATGGATAGGCTTTTTTTGCATCAAATGCAAAATATGTATAAGAAAATTTTGTGTCTGCATGATCGGCTTTGGTGAACCAAATCCTGAAACAGTTGATTATTGGTCCCATTTGTAATGCAGGATTTTGAAATGGCTTGTCCAGTACCAGGAAAAAAAGTTGGCTGCCTGTAGTTGCAAATAAGTTCTAGCTAGCCTCATTTTGAATATTTTTTCCCCTAATGCACTTGGTTAAGAAAACTTAAGGGGGGGGGAGTAAAAATTCTTTAAACAGAAATAGTAGCAAGTTTTGAGGTTCATTGAAAGTTCTCTCATCTCTGAAAATGAATCATCGGGAGACATAAATATTAAAGGCAATTTCTATGTGCCATTTTCTTGTATACACTAGAAGAGAACTGAGAGGATTATGTGTTTTTCTGAGAATGTGAGTATTATTTTTATTGCCTTTAGTTGCAACAGAATTGTGCTATTTCAGAATTGCAATTCTTGAAACACTGTTATGCTTCTATGTAGTTGCTAAATCAGGAAAGAAGGATTGCTGTAGCCGTTGTTCAGAAGGAACAGTGTGGTGAAGGGGACAGAAATATTTCGTAGATTTTTGGCAGGTCCCTCAATGAAATTAAGGTGCAAAGCTAAATGTATACCAGATTTCTTATGGTGAGTAGTTTATAGAGTTGCAGGGCAGGTGTTATTTTTTATTTTTATGTTAAGTAGAAGTTGAGACAGCTGAAATGAWAGGAGGGAAAAACCCAAGGAGAGGGTTCTGCTACAGGATAATCTTCTTTTCTTTGTTGTTTGTTTTTTCTTTTTTTCCTTCCTTTTTTTGTCTAAACTGTTAGAACTTGCGAATATTTTAATGCTATTTATTGACTGGTGAAAGTAGCAAGGGGCTTCTCTTGTATTCTATTCCCTGCCCCTCTTTTTTTCTTAAGAAGTGCTTGGGAGTTAGAATCCTATTGTATTCTGTACCTACATCAGGGAAAAGAGATTGTGTCTATTTCTTGTTTGTTGCAGCTTTGGGCAGCACGCTCAGGAAATGAACTGAAAAGTATAGAGATAAAAGATTTCTTCAAAAATGCAGATGAGCAAACAGATGATGTGGAGGTTTTAGTAAAATGTTGCTCTTGGTCCAGAAATGGTGACATGATTTTGGTGGTAGCCAAAAATAAGCTTTTGGTAAGTACCTCACTTTAATAATTTTTTGGACGTAGTTTATTACTATATAGGTAGAAATTTGGATTACAGATAAAATTCCAGGCCATTAAGACCTTTCAGATAGAAGGTGCCTGATTTCAAGTGTGTGCAAATAAAAATATATGGTCAACAAACTTGTGACTAAGAGAAATACCTTCTAAATTAAAGAATGTACACTGTTGACCATATAAGCTCTTTGTCAATAGTGAAGTCATTCAAACAAGGTTTCTATTGTAATTATGTGTTCGCAGCTTTTTGATACTGAAACATGTGCTTTGTTAACACAAATCATTGTCAGTCATCACAGTACAATCCAATACTGCGACTTCTGTCCCGGGGATGAGTTAGTAGCAGTTGCTTTGTCTCACTGTTCTGTTGAGGTAAGTGATTGTCTGCAATATACCATGAAACACTACTTGTAATTTAAAACATTACCTTTGTCCTAATAGTTTCTTGTATGCAGAGATAAAACAAATGTAGCTATTTTGGCGGACTTTTGATGTACTCCATTCTTTTTAATTTTCATTCGCTTGCTAAATTTAAAGTACCAGCTGGGAAATAATGTTTTAAAGTTACATGTTCATTTTGGACAACAGAACTCACGTTTAGGTAAAAAGACTAGTCTACTAAATTTATCTAAAGGTACTCTTTTCACTCTCAGGAGTATTGCCTACCTCAAACCAAACCAAACTCTCTCTCCTTCTTTGTGCTGGTACATAACAAGGAAGGAAACATCTAGAATATTGGGACTAGCATGGCTAGAGCAAGTCTGTACAAGTATCAGGTTTGGGGTTGGTTTGGGTTTTTTTGTTGTTGTTGTTTGGGGTCTTTTGGTTTTGCAATCTACATGGTCAAGTTGAACCTGTGGGTTTTTTTATACTGTGAGTGATTTTTTTCTTTTCTTTATTCTTCCCTTGTCTTTTAAAATTATAGCAGTTAAAGAGGCTGCTAATTCAATTTCCCTGACCATTGAAATGTGATAAGCAGGCACAGTTCTTGTTACATCTGATTTCAGAATGAGAATTAAGAAAATACTAGAAGACATAGTAATTAAGGGTACTTGCACTGTTTTCACTGTAAATGTAATCTAAATCCATTTGAGTTTTTCTTTCATATTTTTATTGTAGTTATGGAATATTAAATCTTTAGCAAAAGTGGCATATTGCAGAGGACACATGAGCTGGGTTCACTGTGTGGCATTTTCACCAGATGGATCTTTATTTCTGACTTCATCTGATGACCAGACAATACGCGTAAGATAACTCTTCTTTTTGAAATATGTGAATTTATATGTATATTATTAACTTATTCATTTAATGTATTGTTTATTATAAAACTATTTCCTCTATGTCTCTATGACTTTTTAAAGCCTGCTGCTGCATCAAGAGTAATTGTAACCTTCTATTCTGTTTTGCATTTTACCTGAATCAGGAATTTTGAAGGTTTTTGAGGATCCTAGCAGACTTGATATTAGGTTTCATTGTTAGATATATTTGCATGTTAATATTTCAGATAGACTTCTGTAATTGTAATGTATCATTAAAACCTATGGAAGCAGAACTAGATCTTATCAAGGTAACCTTTCTTTTTCTCCCATGTTAACACATACATTCTTGAAATTTTGAAAGCAACTGAAGTATAGAAATCTGTACTTCGTATTTTTAGTAATTGGATTTTAATGCTGCTCTTCAGATTAGAATACTTTGGACCTTATAGCTATGACTCTAAACACAGGGGAGTCTCATTGTCAGCCTGGAAAAAATAGTTCTATTTCATCTGTTGGAATCACTGTAGTAGTTGCACAACTTTCCCTAGTGTCAAAAACAGCAGAAGCATAATTTTCACTGTTTTAAAAAAATCACTGTTATTTGCAAGTTTATAAGCGTTTGGTTTACAGGTACTGTTACTCAGCAAGTTTTATATCTTGTTCTTTAATAAAGCTAATGAAATACTGTGTTCTTCAACAGATTTGGGAAACAAAGAAGGTGTGCAAGTCTTCTGATGCTGTGCTGAAAAGTGAGCTAGATGTTGTATTTCACAATGGTGAAGTGATGATTTTAGCCATTTACAATCAGAAGCATTTGCAAGTAAGCTGTATTTCTCAATATTTTAGTATGTTTGAATGTCACCTGCAAATCTCAGTGGGAAACTGAGGAAGCACTGAAAGAACTGCTTGTTCATGGCTTTCAACAGTTGAATCTGTAGCAGATGACTCAATGTATGATAACACTTTTATATCTAGAAACTGCCTAGTTTAGTGAGTGAAAAAATGGAGTTTGAACGGAAATTTCTACACTGATGTTGAAACTGAATTTGGATGTGGAGGAACAGAACTCTTCTCCCTTCATGATGGGGGTCTGTGTGCCCTCCAAGTGGCTCAGACCTGCACAGCAGTGTGTAACCTGCAGCACCCACAGACCAGTGTTACACAGCACATGTATGTAATGCTTCAAACTCTGTGTAACAGCTGCAGGAATCGTCTCAAACTGGGGCACTGAGAGGTGTGAGCCTAGGACTCAGGATTGCCTATAGCTTTAGATTTGTGCTAAAGAAAATAGCAACAGTGGGTACACTCTTATTACTGTGGGCCCTGCCACACCAAGTGCTAGGTACATGAACATCCAGAATACATTTTTCCATTCCGTGATAGCAGATGCATGCACTTCACCCTTTTTTCAGTCATGATTCTCTAGTATATCAAATAATTTAATMGGACTTTCTTCTGCTGCAGTGAAGAGCTGGGAGAAACCACAGCAAATGGAGTTATAACTATTTATGCTCAGGAACAGTTTAGGACTTTTGCTACTTTTTAATCTTCCGAAATTGTAACATCTGTAGCAACTGCTGTGTAATGGTGTAGTCTTATTTGAATCAGTAGACCTGATCTTTGTATTCATGATTGGTGTATTACTATTGTAGCTTTACTTGAACCTAGAGAAAGATGGTGCTTAGATTCTCTGCCCTAAATACAACATTCTGACAACCTGTAGACATGCAGTCATGAGAGAAGACTCTGTTGTAGAAAAAGATTTTTCACCCTTGCACAGGAGAAATTGGCTGAAAAGACAAATTGCACGTGTACTGTGATTTAACAGTGTACCTCTGCTATCACATCTCTCAAAGTTTTTCTTGGAACCATGATGCTTTACCTTTTGTAATTTATAGTCTCTCAGAACTGGAGTCCTACTCGCCCTTTGATGTGCAATGTGTTCATTTTTAAACACTCCACACTGATAACTTTTTAAACTTAAACTCAGTTATAAATTATTGTATTCTAAAGTTTTTTTTTTCCCCTGAGAAATTGACTTGAGGGTGATAGTGAGTTGAGATTTGGTATATTGTGTGTGCTGATAAGTTTAAAGTCATGCTTACAGGATGCTCCTAAAGTATTTTATGCTGTGTTTGATATGGGCTGTTTAATCTGGCTGGCAAGGTAAATTTGAGCATGAAGCTTACTCTATATGGTTTTTGGAATTTTGAGAGTAGTGTTTTGACTTACTGTTTCCTGTAGTCAAACTTTAAAAAGCCTTCTAATACTGAAATGAATTTCCTTCTGCAAACTTGTCCTGTTCAGAGACCATTCTATGGAGATAGTTACAGTGAGCCTCAAGGCAAGTGGTTTATGAAAGTAACTGGTTATTATAATGTAAAGTTTGTAACTGTTCCCTTTGGCATTCTTAGCTCTGTATTGTAATTGATTTAAGTTTAAATTTTAAAATATTGTAATAACTTTATTAACTTCCTGTCTTACAGCTTGTCAGTGGAAATACAGACAATGTTATTATGCAAACAGCAGGCCAAGAATCCCCCATTTCCTGCTGTTGCTTAAGTGAAGATCTTAAATTTGCAGCTTTTGGACAGGAGAGTGGAACAATAAAGGTATTAAATAATAAATTTGATTTTAAAAATAGTAGGAAAACACTCTTTTTATGCTTTCTCTTTTTAAATAAATGTCATTTGAATGATTTTGCACAATAATATTCTTCAACATAATAATTCAAAGTTTTTACATTTGTGAGTGATGTCTAAATTAAAATAACTTAAAGGTAGTGCTAATAATCTAGCTCTGAATTTCATTTTACCAAGACTAAGCTAATAGGAATTTTTGGGTATTCCAATCCAGTGACTTAAAATCATGTATTTACAATCCCATGTTATTTAAAAAAAGAATTTGCATGTTCTTGTTTGCCTCAAGTGTGTAAAATAAATGCAATTATTGCATTCCTTATTGTAAAGGTACTACAGTTGTCAGATGGGAAAGTTCTGAAGTCCTGGGAGGCCTACAGGACATCTGTGCAGCGTTGTCGATTTACACCTGATTGTCAGACTCTCATCTCAAGTGCTCATGATTCAGTTATACAGGTTTGGATGACATTTAAAAAGATAATGTTGTAAATAAATAAAGAGTTTTTAAACTATAGATAATGTAAACTCAGTAAATGGTTACTGTATTCTGTATTGCTCCATCCTGGGGCAAAGGACTGTAGRAAGTGTAGTCTTTGTTTATAGCTTATGTGATAATGAATATTACAGATTTTCTATTTTTGCTGCTGTGGATGCTAGAAAGGCACCAACTGCTTTGAGCAGGGTAAAAGGAACATTAATTGTCAAACAAGGTGACTGAGCAGTTCTGAAGTGAGGGTTTGGGATGCTCTACGTGGTAGGTCTGTCAGTGTGTTTGCTTCCACTGTCTTGGGGAATGATGTAAAAAGCCCTGTCTCTGAGCAGGCTGGTGTGCCCACCTGGTCCAGCACAGTGCTGAATACAGATACCAGCTAGAAATAGAGTGGCTCCACTAAAGTAGGCTCAAATTGGTAACCTCTGCCTCTCACCAAGGTAGGTTGGCTCTGGAGATGCATTCTGGTGTGTCTGTATTAGCATTTTAGCCTCCTCAGGGATGCAGGCCTGCAGTGAACATCCTTTTCTTAGTGTAAGTTTACTGAGCCTCAGTTTGCCCTGCACAGCGCTTGCAGTGTGCTGACAGGATCCCTAAACTAGAGCACACAGTCTAGCTGCTCAGGAGCRTTCAGCCCACACAACCAAACTTGGAGTTTGAAGTAAAACCTCCAAACCTCTCCTGGGTGCTGGTCTTCAGCCTTGGCATCCTTCTCTCAGATCTGCCGTGGGAAGCTTTCCTGCTGGCCCTCAGCTCCCTCTTGTGGGCAGTGCCTCGGTTAAGCCTCCAGGACTGTCATCTGCACACTCTGCTTTCTGTTCACCCTGCTGCAGGAAACCTGTTAATTTGAAAACTATTAAATCATCGTCGTTTAAAATAAATTGATGCTTAATAGCTTCTGTAGAACAAAATTATACTTGCTCATTTTTCAGTGAATAGTTGAATTAAAAATAGAAGTGTCTTTTTGTAATAAAAGGCAATGCAAAATGGAAGTTCATTAAAAATGCACTTTAAAAATATAAAAGAAATTTAAGTATGCAAAATATGAGGTCTGCCAGATGAAATAAATCTACATGTTGCAATAATCAAAGGTTTAAAACCCCAAACTGAGGTGCCTGAAAGTTATTGGTTTGCTTTTCCTTTTTAAATTACCAGTGAATTTCAAGTATTAAATTCCCTTTGAAAATAAGATTATATGTGTATTATGGGGAATGCTGTCATAGGTTGACTATTAAATACTATGGCGCCCTCAATTTTCAGCACATCTGCTAAGGATCTCTTCAATATCTAACATTTTAGCTAATCATCACCACCATAAGAACTTTATATTAGTCTTGTGAGTAAGGAATCAAAAAGTTAGTTCATTCTTCTTAACTTATGTCTGCAGTTTCAATTTTTTTTAAAAAAGTATTTAATTTTTATGATTAGGTATGGAATTGGCAGTTGAGCGAATGTGTGTTCCTAAGAGGGCACAAGGAGGCAATCAAGGATTTTAGACTTCTGGAAAATTCAAAAGTTCTCTCTTGGTCATTTGATGGAACCGTTAAGGTGAGTAAAAGGCTGTGAATTGACAAATCGCATCAAATATGTTTGTCTGTCTCTTGTAACATTTGGTATTTCCTGCACTCTGTATGGACACACATTTTATTGAATTGATCATAAAATGTAAGCTGACTTTTAAGACAAAATGTTGTATTTTCTGTTTTTAGTAATATTTACACGGTTGTATTTTAACTATACCAGTGATTATAAGAAAATGTCGGCCATATTAGAACTATCTAGCTGAGTTTTATCTCTTATATATTGTTGTGTAAGACACCAGTGTTTTAACCTTTTTACTGTGTTAAAAAAGTAACCTGTTTTTTCTGTATATCTGGTAGGTTTGGAATATCACTACTGGAAACCCAGAAAAAGATTTTGCATGTCATGGAGGTGCTGTTCTTTCCTGTGCTGTTTCACCTGATGGTAGTAAATTTTCATCTACTTCTGCTGACAAAACTGCAAAGGTTGGTTACCTTCTGTACGGAGATAAAAATGATGCCTTATTTGTCCTGAAATGTAATCTATATTTTTTGTATAGATGTAACTAGTGATTACTCAAGTTATCCTGTTGTACTTCTAGTTTTAAATGTCCTGTATCCATCAACATGTTTCTAAGGCTGTTGCAGTCATTCACAATTGATCTTGGATATAACTTAAGGCTGTCCTGGTGGCTTCTGTAGAAATAAAACGCATGTTTAATGCACAGCTTTTTGCAGAACACTTTGTTTATTTCTCTGTATTGATTTGTTGATAGCCTGATGTTCTTAATTTGTAAAGTTAAGAAAAATTTCTGAAACTTACAGTGAAAGTGCTGTTCATAGGTTCAGAAGGCAGGCAGACAAAGTAGTGAGCTGGGGCTGCCCCATTATATTCGTAAAGCATTCCATTAGATTTTTAAAATATAACTTTCAATTGATTGATGAATCCTGTTTCTGTGAGCAGCTTTAAACTTTCTTGTAAACGAATCAGTTTCATAAAAAGTATATCTCAAGGAAAGACACATACTCACAGTAAGTTCAGTAATTTGTAGCAAGTGCATTCTTGTGTGATTCAGATAATAAAAAGAAAACCAGACTACAGTATAATACATTTACATAAATGCACACACAAATATGCATATGTATAAAAAGTCTTATGTACATTTTAATGCTAATGCCTTTTAGAAAGAAGTCATAATTGGTTTTGAATTTGTCTTTTTCACTCCTCTGTAATGTTTTCCATTTAGATATGGAGCTTTGAGAGTTCATCTGTTCTTCATGAGCTGAAAGACCATGAAGCCTGTGTGCGGTGCTGTACTTTCTCTCCTAATAACAAACTGTTGGCCACTGGAGATGACAAAGGAGAAATAAGGGTACTGCTCTAATCTTGATGTTTATTTTATAATTCAATTGATTGTCAGTTCACAGACAGAAGAGTTCTTATTGTTTGTGTTCTGCATGCCTAATTCTTTAGCATTGTGGTGAACATCGGGGTTAAAATAGTAAAGTTTGCCACATGAGGCAGTAGTTTGTAACCATATGTGCTGGTTTGGCTGTAAACCAGCAGGGGAAATTGACTCTACACTGAATACCTCGAGAGATTTTAGGTCAAAATTACAATTTTAATAAAAAAGGTTAAAATAAATGCAGGAATACAGAAACACTGGCTTAAACAAACCAACAGAGTCATGGTACAACCTGACACCCTGTTGACCAGGGTGGCAGCTGTGCAGTCCAGTTAGGCACTGGTCTTGCAGGAAGGCCTGGTAGTCCAGTGGAGTAGCTGAGTCCAATTCCGAGGAGTGGAKTGGAGTAGCTAGCTGAATCCAATTCTGAGGAGCAAAGTCCAGTGGAGTCGAGTCGAGAGTCCCATCGAGAGTGGAGTCCCGAAAGCAGAGTCCCGTCGAGTCGAGGGTCTCTTCTCCCATCCAAAACCCTTGTTTTATGCTGTGCTTCTTGGCTGGCACCTCCCCCAGGGGCGGGGACTTTCACAATGGAAGAGGATCTTCCCGATGTTCTCTTGGTTGCTTTGGTAATGAGCTTGGGTGAGCCTGAGGGTCCTCCGAGATGCTCCTCAGGGTTCTCAGAGATGATCCGGAGTCCTGCGATGGGGTTCAGGCTAATTAGTCAGGCTGGGTGGTGCTAATGGGCCATTACCTGAGATCAGATAACCAGGGCGGGTAATGCTTCTTGTCAGCCGGAGTGCTTATCTCAGTTGAGATAAGGAGTCCCAGGTGTGTAATTATGGCATTTATCCAGCTTTTGTGGGTAGTAATAGAATATATAACTAACCCAGGACACCTTATTGATACATTTATGTTCCGTGAATGCTAAGAACCTGATTCACATGACTTACTAATAATTCTACTGTGAATTGGATGTGTGATTAAATCCTCTATATATGATACAGTTCTACGATGAGAAGTTTTTTAAAATTATTTTGCCACTTCAAGTAGAATACATATTTGCAGTGGTTTTTTTTTCTCTAATACGGAAAAATACAGTTCAGGTTTCCTTATTTGAGACTTTTTTCCCTCCATCAAGTTTTCTTATATACATAATCTTTCCTCTCTTTTAGATTTGGGACGTTTTAACAGGTGCATTACTTCACTTCTGCTCCCCAGTTACTGTGGACGAAGGAGAACCAACACATGGGGGATGGGTAACAGACCTCTCCTTTTCTCCTGACAGCAAAATGCTTGTGTCGTCTGGAGGCTATCTTAAGGTAAGCCTTGAAATAACAAAATATCCTAACATACCTAATTAAATGGCAATACTATGATAATTAAGACTAATTCAATAAACAAACCTGAAACATTTTACTGAACAGAAAGCTTCTTCATTTTTGTGACAGTCTAGCACTTTTCACTTCTTTTCTTCTCATATCTGCAAGTCCCCTTGTGCTGGTTTGACTGTAAACCAGCAGGGGCAATTAACCCCACATTGAATACCTTGASAGATTTTAGGTCAAAATTACAACTTTAATAAAAAGAGGTTAAAATAAATGCAGGAATACAGAAACACCAGACTAAACAAACTGACAGAGTCACGGTACAACCTGACACCCCGTTGACCAGGGTGGTAGCTGTGTAGTCCAGTTAGGCACTGGTCCTGCAGAGATGCCTGGTAGTCCAGTCCAGTGGAGCAGAATCCAGTGGAGTGGAGTGGAGTCGAGAGTGTTTTCTCCCATCCCAAACCCTTGCTTTTATGTCATGTTTCTTGGCTGGCACCTCCCCCAGGGGTGGGAACTTCCACAATGGAAGAGGATTTTCCCAATGTTCTATTGGTTGCTTCGGTGATGAGCTCAGATGAGTTTCATGGTTTCTGACATTCTATTTTTACCAAGTCCAGTAATGGGCCATTAATCAAGATAGGATGGGTGGTGTAATGGGCCATTAATCAAGATAATCTAATCAGGATGGGTGGTGTAATGGGCCATTAGCTGAGATGATCTAATCAGGATGGGTGGTGCTTGCTGTGGCTGGAGTGCTTATCTCAGTTGAGATAAGGAGTACCTCAGGGACCAGGTGTGTAACTGTGAACTATCCAGCTTATGTGGGTGGTAATAGAATATATGGCTAACCCAGGACACCCCTGAAAAAGTCTTTCAAGAATTCAGACTTAGGGTTTGTTTTCAAACTCCATATATTCCATTTTTATTAACTTCAGATTTTCATCAGCAATGTCCTTCCTTAACATCTTTAATATTAAASATCCCAGTCATTTTTGTCTGCCTTAATATCCACTCAATTTTGACAGCAATTGTATTCTTTAAAATGAGCAGAAAAATGCCCTATATCAGGCTTTTATTTTTTTTTTGAGAAACTGAGGTTTAAATTTTGTCATAAGTGGAAATTCAGAGGGAATTGCAAGTGATGATTTTCTGCCTTGAAAGACATTCTATAAGTAATCTTTGAAGGAAATCAGTATTTTCATCAGTCTTTCAATGGTTCAGGCATCTGTATGTTTTTTGGGAAGGGGGAGAGATAGCCTTTCTGTCTGTGATTGGGTTCTTTATAATTGTAAATTTCTCCTGAGATTTTGTGTTGGTTTTTTTCCCTCTCATGATAGCAATACCTGTTATTAGAAACTCTGTGTGTGTGAAATGACAGGTGATGAAGTTCTCGCTTCAGAGAGATGGAGTTTAGCTGATTGTTGGTCAGTCTAGCTGTTAGACATGCTAGCAGACTAATTCTTTGAAGTCAGTCAGTAACCATGTAACAAAGACAGTTCAATTTTCTAAGCTTTGAAAGCATCTTCTGATGATCATTTGATATTAAAGAAAAAGACATATGTTCTGTTTCTAGCTTCCTCCTCGTTTTATCTTGTGGTTACACAGCAGGGTGTTGGGATGCTTCTTGGCGTGTAGAATGGTTTAGGATGTTCAGGACTTTTGGGACTCCTCTAGTCCAGCCCCTTGCTAGTAGTAGTTTTCAGAGTTAGGTAAAACTGTTTAGGGCCTTGTGCCATCACATATTGTCCCCCAATCCAACAGGGCCCTGAGAGTCTGGCTCTTTAGCCCTCTCTTTAGTAGTTGCTGAAGACAGCAGTTAGCCACCTGAACGAATTCAATGCTCTGTCTCTCTTCCATGACATCTGTTCCAGGTGTCCAGCCATCTCAATGACCATGTGCTGGCCTTGCTCCAGTTTGTCAGTGTTTTTCTTGTACTCGGGCGGTGCTCAACACACAGTGACCAAACTGCTGGCTACTACCTTTTCAACCTAACAGCCCACTCAGTTTGTTACCTACCTTGTATTCCACTTCGCCAGTCCTTATTTCTCCAGTTTGACTATGGGGATGCTGTGGGAGACCATGCTGTAGGCTTAGCTCAAATCAAGGTTGCTCACATCCACTGTTCTTGCAATACTGTTTAGAGAGACACCATTATTGTCAGCAGAAGCCAATTGGGTGGTTCACCATGATTTACCCTTTGGTACACATGTGATAGTCGTACACGATCACATCCTTGTTTTTCGTGTGACTTGAAATGACTGCCAGAAAAGTTGTTCCATAATAATCATGGACAATGAAGTGAAGATTACTGACCTGTAGTTCGCAGAATCCTCTTTGCTYTCTGTGAAAGTGGGTATGGCATTTGTCTTTTCCCGGTCATGAGACCATATTCAATCACCATGTGTTCTGAAAATATTGTATTTCTACTTCTCTTTCAAGATCTACAGATGGCTGTGTATGATGTGCATGAAAACACACACACTCCCATTTTGTGGGGAGATCCTAGTCAGTGAAAGTCTAGAATATTTCAGGAGTCTGGACCCCTAAAAGCTGGAGTGAGTTGGACTGTAGAGTTACATGGACGATACCCTTAAACAAATGACTCATCTTAGTCACAGATGAGGTCTAACTGCCTACGTACTGCTGACCTTGCTGTGAGCGTGGTACCCACTGGTACAGCACCTGCTCATTGATTCACAACAAAGGTTCAAAAGCTCATTAAGATCCATTTTTGGTTTGCTTATGTTGTTTTTTTTTTTTCTTTTCTGGGGGAGCCTCCATCAAATAACAGACACTTCAGGAACAGTGTTTTTAATCAGAGCATTATAGCAGGGTAGTTACAAATATGTGTTATGCACACAACTATAATACGTATTTCATGAGATGAGTAAGCCAAAAAGTAGTAATACCATCTGCTTTTCTATAYGATCAAAGCTGAAGGTAATCTGTTGTGATATTTTGCTGCTCTACTCAAATGCTGCAGGAATAGAGGGTAGACTTCTTATTGGCACAATGGAATAACAGATTTGTGCTGGATTGTGTTTGGTTCAGTTTTGCATTGGTGTGCAGTTTTTCTGAGAAATGTGAAATTTCAGACTACAGTAAACTGATGGTTGAAGGTTTCTTGGTTTCTTTGTTATTAGTGCTTACTGCATATTCTGAAAACTAATAATTAAATATTGTAATCTCACTGAAAAAAAGTCAGTCCTACTAATAAAACTGCAATGGTTTCAAATGTCTACATGATTAATCCTCTTGGGTGTCCAGCTAAGTTTTTTGATTCAGACAGTTTCAGTTATCTAGCAATGTGTTTCATGTATTCACTTGGTTATATAAAAATACATAATTTTTAAAAGTTTGGACATATTACAGTTTATGTCTATTTGATTGCCTTTTGTGATGGGGTAAGGTACTTGARTTTATTATTTTGTATGTTATCTTAAAATTTAACAGCTTCAGTCTTTTTGAAGTTTCTTTTTGTCTGAAAGCCTTGTACCTCTTGTAATTAGTCCTGAACTTATTTTACTTAAGATTGTTTATATTTTTAATTCTACCTCTTTGGTGAAAGCAGTCAACTGGACTTGCCATGGTAAACCTGTTCATAGATTTTATTCTAAGCTTCCTTCACCTAACTGAAAGTGTGTTGTTATTATTTTTTACAGTGGTGGAATGTAACTACTGGAGAATCCTTACAAACCTTCTACACAAATGGAACAAACCTCAAGTCAATACATGTGTCCCCTAATTTCAAAGTATACGTGACTGTTGATAATCTTGGTATTCTTTATGTATTACAGAAGTTCTGATTAATGTGCTGAACACTGCAAAGAAAAGAAATTTTTTAAACTGGAAAGAAAATTCTGCTAAGTGTCTGACAGTCATTAAGCTGTGAATTATATTTACTTGTATTCAGAATGTTTTCATGTATATTTATGTACATTTATGCATGTTTTTTCAGATGAACTTGCATTTAATCTTGGTTTTAATAAGCATTATTATAATCCTTAAATCTTGATTTGCATCTTAAGTATGCTACTTCCAATTTTGTAAGTAAATTATATTAAGATTTATTCAAATTAGTTGAAATTAATATTAATAGCAGTGAAGAAATAACAGGAGTATAATACTTTGAAATTGTATTTTGTGGTAAGGCTGATGGCTAAATGCTCTCTAGCCATGAACACAACTGTGTAATAAAATGCAAAAAAAAAATTTTTGTAGTGCAATGCAAGGATTTTTATTTAGTACAGAATGGAAAGAAACAGGGGCATTCTTCATTTGAGAAATGAAACCAGCCATCTTGATGCTTGGTGTTCAAACCAAATTGAGTAGCTGTTCAGTTTACAGCAGCAGTGCCTCCCACTTGCAGTAAGAACCTTCATGCTTCGAACCTGTGGAGATAAAGTGCATTGTAACATGTATGAGCTGTTCCTATCAAGGGGAACATCCTGAATCTTGTTTTCTCAAGGTAAAATCTGAAAGGATATTGCAATTGAAGTGGAAGAGACTCTGACACATTTCCAGTCAAAGGATGAGTACAGCTAACCAGCTAAAATGAGAATGGAAATGGCTTAAAAGTTATATATTGAAAAATATAAGAAGGTGTGAATTTTAGGGTTTTTTTTCCTTTGGAATTAACATTCAGTTTATATTGTGGAGATACTTTACTGTTGTCAGCTTTGTTTACATGGGATTCTATGCCCAGCTGATCTCTTGCCTGGTAATATGTGATTTTATGGTTTTTAAATTTTTTTGGTTTTTTAATTTTTACAGTCTATTTATAGATTCAGTATAGGGAAGAAATATCAATGTTTTGTACTGATTATACTTGACAAATGTTTTGTGTATAAATGGGAAAATAATTTTTTTCTTTACTACCTAATAAGCCTTTTTCTATTCAATTGCCTCTCAACTGCTATGAGCAACTGCACAAGCATTAATATGATTTTCATATTTTTGTAGCTGGCATTAGAACACTGTCTAACTACTTGATTGTAAAAGGTACAGTAGCAAGTATCTCAACTGGTACTGGATAATGAAATTTTTACTTTTAATATTTTTTGTGTGCATTTCAGAAAATTTAGTAGACATTCTTAGTATTTCCCTGTTTTTGACAATCACCAGGTTTTCCTCTTTTTCARCTTGAATTTCTACTGTTTCTAAGGTGCTACTGAATACGGGTCAGTATAATCGAAGTATTGCTGGCAGAAAAGTAAAGAGAAGAAATTCAATGGAAAAGAACATGATGTTTTGTATTCTAAATATGTACAGTACTCAATAAAGATGATCCAGGCAATATTGGCCCAAGTTGTCAATGAATTTGAATTCTTGAGTGAGTTTATTTATACATGGGATGGAGGCAGAGTGCTGCATCTTTTATTATGGCTTTATTTTCAATCTAAACATAATGCTGCTTTACAAACTGCATCAAAAATACTTGAGTGAGCAACAGTATTAAATATGAGTCTGGAGGAAAGAGTCAACAGAGGGAAACCTAAGTCCTTGAACATGTCCCGCAGGGTTCAGGACAGAGTTGCTTCTACTGTCCAGTTTGTACAGAGCCCATCAGTACCCACTGAGTAGCTGAAGATCCAAGGAGCAGGAAGCTTCTCTTATCCAATATCCCTCCATTCCAGAGGCTGTGCTGTCCTTATTGCACAGAACCCTGTTGGGCTGAACTTAGAGACCCAACCAGGTTAAAAGATACAGGATAAATGTTTCCCATGAGGAATCTGGGCAGAAAGTTCTCTTCTGTGAGAACACTAATGAAATTCTGATGATAAGAAAAACCCACCACGGTTTAATGCAGAAAGCAAACAGTATGTGAGCAGAGTTCATAGACAAACGCAATTTTGAAGTGAGTAGGAAGCAAATAGCACAAACTTGAAGAAATGTGAGATAAATACTATGTTCTTGGATGTTCTGGAAGAATGACAGTGCAGTAGCATTGTACTTGTTGCTGGAACTGAGGAAGCTGTGCTTCACAGAAGGTGATGTTGGGGTGGTTGCATTCATGTATGTAAAAGGATGGAGTTGGCTGTAAGTATTTGAAGCTGAGGTGGAAGTACAGAAACAGTGATAAAAATGTCTGAAGAGCCAAAGAATAGATCTGATTTGCAGGGAATGGATGAAAAAATTCAAGTGAAAATTATTAAACTAGGAGCCAGGACAGCAACTTCTTCAATTTAAAATATTTAAGAAGACAGTTTACTGTAATAAAAAATAAGTCTTGCTGTATCATCAGATTTAGCTGTTCTCTTTGATGTTACATGTATTTTAAAAGAAACAAAAGAGAATTTGGCTAGAAGCCATTTTTATGTAGATTGAACATTTGTGCCTTCATTATACCTTTTAATGTCAGATCAAAATGAATCAGTCTGCATTCAAATTTAACCATTGAGCATTGCCAATTTTATCTAGTTCTTTAACTGAAATTATAATATACTTTTATTAAACAATTTTTAGGTATACTTCCTATTAACCATGCCTATCAGTATCTGTAGAAGTTTTTGAGTCTCTTCACTTTGTCAATTTGACCTACAACCCCTTCACAAATCTCTTTTTTTCTTCTTTTCTTGGGAATTGTACCCATGTGTGATACAGCTGCTTAAGGAGATGCTTTATATTGCCTTAATGTGTACCATTCCTTCAACTACAGTGTTCTCCTTCCCCTGCTCTTATATTACACAGTTGTTTGAAATACAGCTGTGCACTTACTGCCTGAGGTTTTTCCATGTAAAAATTTATAGATCTCTTGTAGTGCTGGAATGTGGGGGTACAACTGGAGCTGGTAACCTGTTGCCAGTAGAGGAACATCCCCCACCCCAAAATTATTTTGCCTCCTTTTGAAAATTATGCAGTTAAACTCCCTCTTACAGAACACCGTGCCAGTTGCTGTTCTGAGGGGTTTTTTACAATTTTTAAGTTCAGTGAAGTCTTTGTATGGGGCCTAGTCCCTCAGGTTGTATCTAGCCACAACAGAGTCTGTGTCCTTATCACTGCTGTCCTGAGGGGTTTTGCAGAAGCCGATGCCTTATGCAGGTTGCAGTGGTAAGCCAGGCTGAGAAAGACTCTGACTCAGGTGGTTTCTTCTGCCCTCCTGGAACAGAACATTGCAGGGAGAGCACTTGCCCCCATCTTCAAGAAGACAGTAAATCCGGACTACCAGCAGGTCACAGAGAATTCAGGTATGTTTTTGTAATTGCTAGTAGAACATAAAACCCTTACTGAACTGTGTGGTTGCCCTTTCTCCTTCACAGCAAGTACAGACTCCGTGGCAGTGCCAAGGAGTAGAAAAGTCAGCCTTGGGGCTGTATTTCCCTCGGATAGGACACACTCAGGTGTATTCATCCACCTTGTGCTTTCCTCCTGCTTGTGTCTACTATGGAGACACAAATTTGTGTGGGCTCAGAGATGGTGATGATGATGCCCCAGAGCTCTGAGGACTTGGGACACATTACTTCTGTTGTGATTCCAAGAAAAGCAGAAGCCAAATGACCATTACTGTTTGGAGAACAGGGAGCGTGACAGATACTCTGAACGCTTCCAGTACAATTCCTTTTTATGTGCTCAGTTTTGCTTTGCTCTTTCAAGTCAGGAATGGGACACAGTCACTGGCTCTGCCAATATGCAGTAAGATGTTAAGCTAAGAGCAGGCTTGTTTGTGGCTGGAACTCTGCAGTAGAGCGGCAGTAGATTGCAGGGAAGGGAGGGCTGCAGTAGATTGATTGTGGTTTTCAGCACTTCCAAAGCTGTTGTCGGTTGTGCTGCTAACCACATCTGTGTTGGTGAGGGTTTTTTTGGGGTGGTGGGGAGCAGTGGGTTTGGAGCATGGATGTTGGGTTTTCTTGGGTTTAAGAGGCTTTTCTTCCAGATTGACGTACTGCACACCTTTCTTCTAGGAGGGTTTTTTATGAGAAACCTTGCAACTAGATTTAAGAGAGGCCTAGGCTGGGACTGTTAGGGTTAAAGGATATATCCTAAAGGAATATAAAGGAGTAAGATTTTCAGTCTGCATGTGTCATTGACATCTTCATCACTTCCTAGATCATCTCCTACAGTTGCACTTGAGGGATATAGCACAACTGTGTGATAATTGGACTAGAACTATTTAAGAGGCCTGTGTGTATTTGTTCAGGAGGATGAGAAAGCTAAAGTATCTTGTAAGTGTTTCAATAGGCAGTTTCTCTCTTGGGGCCTGACTGTTTACAGAACAAATTAGCTTCCTGTGCTTGTTTCCATTTAACAAACCATATGTTGTACATAGGAGAAGTGCTCTGAGAACGGTTAGATTCATGTCCTTCAGGCTAGAGAGGATTCTTGTTCTGTACTCAAGAGGCATCCTCTGAGTACTACTTAGGATGCCACAATTAGACTCTGTGTGTTTATGTGGTATTTTTCATTTCTCACTGTATTAGCTTCTTTCAATTTATTTGTGTCCCTGATTTATTTTTAGCTTTGTTCAGTTTATCTAATAATGTATGAACTCAGATGAATTTTGAAAATCATGATGTTTAAAATGACTCAAAATGAGGCAAAGACAAATTTACCCATTCAAATGGTTCAAAAGTAAACATGATACATCTTAGGTAAAGCATGCATTATTTCTAATGCATAAATGCACATAAAATATGCTTAATATTTAAAATATCTTTTATGTTACTTTTCTAAAACATTAGACTCTTTTAATTCTTCTCTGTAATTGTATAGAAAATATGATTTCTATAGAAATAACTGGTACTTTTTAGCACGTGATAGCAGCGATTTCTTTCAGTTTTAAAACTTGTATTATTTGCCTGCAATATTCTCCAAAGATAGTAATAACTGTTCCATACTCCCCTTCTTCATTAGAGTCAGTATTTGGGTTTACGCGTGCTAAGGATTTGTAGCCTGCTAGTTCAAACTCTTATTTCAGTGCTAAGAAATCTTAGTCTTGACATGTTTTGAGAGCAAGTTTTCCTGTCCCAGAGACACAATGACAAGGATCTTTTTTTTTTGTGCTTCCAAGTTATAACCACTTAAAGTCATCCTTTAATATAATGCTATGATYGGTATTAGCTGTTGTTTATAAGCCCCTTGGCAGAAGTAGTGTAGGAAAGGAAGATTAAGGAAAGATTGAAGAATATGCTTTTAGTTTAATAGGACTGAAATAATACATGAGAGCAATGGCATATTTTTAATATGAGATTTGGAAATGCTGAGAGTTTTTTCTTTTTAACAGTTTTTTTGTTTACGGTGTACATGGGGTATTTTTGTTTTGTTTGTTTTGGGGTTTTTTAGTAGAGAATAGATGAATGAACAACACAGGCATAGGCCAGTAGAAATCTGTCCCTAAATACAGATCAAACATTTTGATCTAAAGAATCCAATCTGTAGCCAATAGTCGTGTCTTGATAGTTGAACACTCAGCATCTACACAGTAACGTAAAATATACTTACAGAAGTTGGTAGCTCCTAACGTTTTCAGTGTGTTTGCATGATTTCTTATAAGGTCCTGTTGAGTTTATTTATATTCAGTACAGGACAGCAATTAAAACTTTTATATTTCCAGCTGAGAGATTGGAGAAAATGTGTGGTCTTATCAACATGTGACTTAAATTTCAGAACTAGGAAATAGGAGGAGGAACAGTTTCAAAGAGTTTGAACAGGAGAAATGTTGCCTAAATTTTACCTCTGTTTGAGTATATGTATCTTGGGGTTTGTTAACTCACATCCAGGTTATGCCCAAAAATCGTTATTGTTTTCTCTTTCTGCAATCCCYCCCTTCCCGGCTTGGGGATATCGCGTGAGCCCAGCCGGGATCCTGGTGAGGTGGGGCCGGGAGTTGCTCTCTCTCTCTTCTCGTTCGGGGGGCTGGGAGGTTGCTCTCTCTCTTCSAGTTCCAGATGGGAGTGTGGTGGCCACGTGTGACGAGAGCCGAGACCGGAGCTGCTCCCTGCCGGACCCGTGCCCCTGCCATGTCCTGCCGCAGCTGCACCCTGTGCTGAGAGCAGAGACCGGAGCCGCTCCCTGCCGGGCCCCTGCCCTGCCGTGTGCTGCCGCGGCAGCTGCTGCCTGAAGCCCGGGCCCGGGGAGCCAAGCTGAGGAGAGAAAGCACACCAAAAGGCTCCAGCCCAGCTGGTTTTGCCTGCCGTGACTGCTGTTGGAGAAGTTGACACCAGGAAGCCACTGGAATTTTTCTCTGCTGCTGGACTGCTCTGTGAGCAGGGCCTGCTGCCTGCAGTGTGAGAAGCCGGCACCATTTTTGGACCACGTGTTGGGAAAGGTATATTCCTCCTGCACTGCCTCCACTCTCTGGACACTTTTTGGGGTTTTGTTTCTGTGTGTGGGGGAGAGGAAGCGGGTTCTGATGGTTTAGTGCTTAACAGTTATTTACCTTTTTCCCTGTCTTGTGGGTGGGCATTCTGTTTGTTAATAAACCATTTTTTTTTCACTTTMATCTACTAGTATTCATTCCCTACTGGTGGAAAGGGGATTTTTGGAACCCTTTTGGAGAGGAAKACTCAGTCCAGAGTCTTCTCTTAAATTTGTCTCAAAACCAAGAGAATATGTTAAACAACAGCACGAAAAATGTCACCTGAGTGTGTCTGAATTTTCAAAATACCTAAARAGATGTTTTGATATCTTGCAGATGTTGCACTCTTAATTCATCAAAGTGTTGCAGTTTTTCCACTACAAAAATTATAGAGCAGATACTACTTTTTTTTTTTATAATTTCTGAGTCAAGAATTCAGCGATTAAATTGTTGTTCTGACTCAGAAGCTGGTTTTTGATAGTCTGGGTTTGAGGTAGATCTTATGGGTACACATTCATTCAAAGGAATGGTTAAGGGGCCAAGCTGAACTTGTGGAAGAATTGTTTGTTTTTCACTGTGAGATTGTAACAGTGAATACCTGCCAGAGACAGGTACAATACAACTGAACTACATGTGACTTAGAATTTTCTTCATAGCATACCTTGATCATTTATATTTCGTTAAAAATACATTAAACACAGTAGGTGGCAATAAGATACAAGTCTATCAATGATACTGTTTTATCTCCTTTTCCTGGAAATATCTTTGTACAAAGGGTTAAACTTTCGGTAGATGTGGAAAAAAAAGTCTATTCCTTGAGTTATGGCCTACTTTTCCTCTTAAGCTTCTACTAGCTGTGAGCTCTTTACATGTTGCAGTTTCTCAACCTGCTGTGCCGCTCATTACATCTCATATTTAGTCCTTAATTACCATTGTCAACCTTCCTTCAAAGAGGGGTTCCACTGCTCAGGGTTCTAGTATTGGCAACGTTGGGGGAGATTTGCTGCAGCAAAGTTGTACTTCACTATCCCTTTTCTTTTTAATCATAAAGTGGCTCTGTGGCATGGAACATTTTCTCATTTTGTGTTCTGGATCTGTCTGGTTTCTTCAGCATGCAATAGCAGGAAAAAAGTGTTCTTTAACAAGCTGTTACATATATGTGTTATGCATCATATAGTTGTTTTTTTGATAAAATATGAATCTAAGAAATTAAGATCATGTTCTCTGAAAATGATAATCCTTTCTATATTTATTTTTATTTTGCATACAAATCACATCTCCTCCCCTTCAAAAATTAAACCCCAGTGCCTCCAGTTCATGCATTTTGCTTTACTTATTTTGCTCTTTATTTAAGTTCTATCATGGGTTAGAAATTATTTTAGGATACTATATGTATCTGCCAATGTGTTTGTTTTGTTAAGCAGGAACCTATCTGCAAAATGAGAATTCGACCACAGTGAATACTTTGAGTAGCTAGCAGCAAATACAAGAGGTCTTAACTTTGCTTTTGTGAGGAAGAATATATATATCAAAGTTTGGATATCTAAACTGGAATTAATACCTATGCCAAGTAGCAAGGGGCCTGGAGCTTGTTTAGAATGTGCTTTGTGCAACATTTGAGTTCTAACAAAGTGTTTTTTCCAATTGAAAATGAGATATTTTTATGTTCTCTCTAAAGTTCATGACTGCTGAGATTCCTTGAATAGAAAAAATAGACTGTTGCTTGTCCTAAACAGTCAGAAAGTGAGAACAGCTGAATTAGGTATTGTAACCCAAGGATTTAGTCCCAAGGGGAGGACTGCAAAAATTTTCCCCACAGGAAGTAAAGACAAGACCTGAGTGACCAGTGTCAGAGATCAGTAGCACAGAGAATTCAGCAGCACTGGCACATTCAAGGTGTAACTGTAGTGGTGGAGTTTGTGTGGTGACTGGCAGAAGCAGAACTTCTTTTAGCAGTTAAGCACTTTTCGCTTTCCATTTAAAATATGAGTTTTGCTCTTGCAGATTCTTGGACTTTGCTTTTTTGTTCTCTATGCTCGTTTTAGAGGCTATGTTGAATAGGATATTCAAATAATTATGGCTTTACTTAAGGAGTGAGTAGAGTTTGAAAACTGCATACCTTAATCTATCCTTCCCTTTCAGAGTTGTTTTTTTCCCCAAGAGATTCTCACTACACTAAACAAATGAAGCCATATAACAAACATTTCAGTAATCAGGCCAACATAAAATACTCCTAAATTATCACCAAGCAGCTCTAAATCTGTCATAAACTCTTACTGACTTGCTCACAGGAATGTTTATGTAATTGAGAGAAACTATAGAAAGGAAGTTAAGTCTCCTTTTACAAGTTAAATCAACTACAGCGAGATGAAAAACACCCACACATTTGGCTTTGGATCAGCAGAGACATTCTTGAAAAGCAAACCTTCATGAAATCTTTTTATTATGAGGCCAATTTCAAGTTGTAAAAAATTACCAGTTTTCCAGGTGTCACTGGTTGTACTCTGCTTGCATGTTCCTTGTATAACAGGGTATCACCTTGATCAGGGAGTTACAGATTTGGAATCTCTCCAGCAAATAAATTTTGACATGGTTTGGAGCACAGATGTAATGTAGGATGTGTTAAAGCTGGAAGGCTTTGAAAGGAGTCCAAGAAGTCACAGTTCCACAGATGTGAAAAAAGCCACCACACCACCAAACTTGCTGAATGAGATGTTATCTTACGTGACATTCCTTTAAAAAGGGTGTAGAAGCTGCAGTGCAACACAGATAAATATATTAAGAGATGATGTTTATAATATTTTAGAGTGCAAATTACAAAGTATAAGAGCAACTGATAAGGGTTTTTACACCGAGGAGCAAAATACCAATAAGCAAAGCAAATGAGAGGTTGTTTAATATTAAACCTATGTAATTGACAAAAAGAGGCTTATTCCATTGATCAGTGACACAGTTTTGAAATATGATGTTGGAAATATAGCATTGGAAATTTATAATCTTAACAGGTAGCAAGGATGCATTTGTTTAAACTGAAGAATTTTGAATCACCAAGTCCAAATGATAAATACCCATTTGTCTGCAATAGATAAGATGAAGAGTCCTTTGAGTCATACCTGGTAAAATTCATCACACCTTGAAAAAACGAGAAATTTCCAAAGAATTGTGAATCATGGCAATTCTGGTATTTTTAAAGATGTGACCAAGGCAACTACTGACCTGAAGTCAGACCTGAGGAAAACAGTGGAAGGGCAGATTTGAGGTTATATTGAAAAATAGAGTCTACTCTGAGCACCACAGAAATTTTCTAGGCATTACTGACTGTTGTGGTTTTTTGAGAGAGTGGTTTTGGCAAATGTTACTGACAGATTTCTAATTGTTTTACTTATGATTTTTATTTTTAACACATCATTGTCAATACATGAACTTTGGAATACTTAAAGGAATTTGATTTATTATCACACCATATTTTGATTTAAAAGAGCTTCTATAGCACTGGTAGAGAACATTAGGTGGGTTAAAATATGGGTCACATTATTGGTACAGTGTTGTTTAATGTTTTTGTCCATGATCTGTAAAACCTTTGATGATAAAGCTTATGAAGACAGGCTGAGAGAGTTTGGGCTGTTCAGCCTGGAGAAGAGACAGCTTCAGGGAGATCTTACAGCATCTTTCAGTACCTGAAAAGGGCTACAAGAGAGCTGGAGAACGACTTTTCACAAAGGCATGTAGTGATAGGACAAGGGGGAATGGCTTTAAACTGAGAGAGAGTAGGTTTAAATAAGATATTGGGAAGAAATCCTTTACTGTGAGGGTGGTGAGGCACTGGCACAGGTTGCCCAGAGAAGTCGTAGATACCCCATCCCTGGAAGTGTTCAAGGCCAGGTTGGATGGGTCTTTGAGCAACCTAGTCCAGTGAAAGGTTGGAGGGCAGACGGCTTGGAACTGGGTCCCTTCCAACCCAAACTATGGTATAAACTATAAACTATGGTATAAACTATATAAACTGGCTAAAGGCCAAATTGCAAGAATAAGTAGCCATCACAACATGCATGTCTGATTTCAAGATCCAACATGGCTTTGTTACCTTATGGACAAAGTATAGCTTTTTCACAGACTGTAGGCTTCAGAATGCCAGTGAAGCTGTCTTGAAAATGGTGGTGTGGGAATGAAAGTGTATGGTACCATCCATACAAACTCCAAAGTGTCTGCAGTGGTACATAAACAGGGTCTGTGGGTACATAAAAAGGATATGTCTTGAAGGAGTGAGAAAGTGACCTCTGTGCTCCACTAATAAGACATCAGCTGGAATAGTGCATAAAACTCTGGTAATTGTATTTCAGGGACAAAATGGATTCAACCAAAATTTAGAAAAGTACTGCAGAAATCATCCACGGGCTAGGCAAAAGTGTTACAGTGTAAAGTTTGAGTTGAATTTGTTTGGTTGAATTGCAGAGAAGGCTGTGAAGTGACATGTTTGTGATCTGTGGGAGAAAGGCAGGACATTTCAGCCTTGTCAACAAAGAATAATGAGTTCTGTTGGCTGGAAGAAAAACTTGTAAAATCATATACAACAAAGGGATTAGCTCTTAATTCCTACATCCCTGTGCAAAACTGAGTCTAAACAAACATCTCAGGAAAACATTCCGTTTCTACTTAAATGCTCCCAGGTGTTCTGTATGTTTCAAATGTTACGGGTTATTATAAAGTTAACATCCTTTTTTCTTTGCTTTACATGTCTCACCTGAAAATAGGTACAGAAAAGAACTTCAGAGACCCTCTGATAATGGTCCTTGCCTCAGGTCTGCATAGTCTACTCTAGAGGAGGGATTGTAATGAAATACTGGGATTCAGAGGTTTTGTTGGTCATCTGTGGATCTGGAAGAATTTCATTCTTGTACTGCGTAATTTGATCTTTAAATCTTTTCACCTTCCTAGGAGAATGGCTGCTATAGGATGTGCAGTATTGAACACAGGTGATCTGTACCTCCAGGTCCAACAGATACTCATCTCTTTGTTGCCTTGCAGATTGCAACATGCAAGGACCAGACTTCTGGCCAGGAAACAGGTTTCCCAAAAGTCAGATTGGCAGGGATATTTCTCCCCTCCTTTTTCTGTAGTCTATGGAGCAGGCTGTGTGTATCAACCAGCTGGAATTAGGTACTTCTCACCAAAGGGCTTTCCTGCCACATCAGGGTCTAGGGATAATGTTGGCACCTTAGTAGTCCCTTTTCCCTACTACTTGTAGCAATTAGTTCAATTTTCCAGGTTTTTGATGTACTTAGTCTTGGTAACTCTTGAAGTTTTATGTAAGTATAACTGAGTTAAATGTAATGGCTGTGACAGAGTGATGGCCATGGTGAATGATCTAGTATCTTATTCTATTAACCTCTACGCACGCACAGCATTCCCAGACACTTGTATGTTTCAGCAGATTCACTCAATTCCAAATCACAATTCTTCATGTAATCCATCACTGGTACTTTTATATACTTACGTAATATCTGGAAGATAAATTAAAGAAAAAAAAAATGAGTCTTCTTTGTAACAAACTCAAGAAATAAGTAGTGCTAGTCTCAACTATATACATTAGGATATTTTTGCTGAGGACATGTCCAAGCCTGACATTCTGCAGCCTAGCAATTATCATTATCCAATAATCACAAGCAGAAGAATGAAGACTGCACTGCACCTAATGCATTTTTTAAATTAGTGTGGTCTATTTCTTTTTTCCTCATGGTGTCACTATAGGATAAAGTTAACGCTCATTTGCTCATTTGCTATTCTCTATACTGGAGTGTATTTCCATTTCCTTTGTCTCACTGACTTTCTGATTTTCTGTTATGTGTTTAGAAAAAAATGATAACAAATATACTGCCTCCAAATTTAAAGATGTTCTCTCAAGCACTGGCCCATCCTTAATAATGAGCGTGAATTTTTTTTATTTCTTTTTCTTTTTTTTCCCTGTAAGGATTTAATATTAGAATAAATTCATCCTTATATAAGGATGTGGAGAATTTGAGCAGTTCTAATGACTTGAAAGTAGGAAATGCCATGTTTAAAAAGAAAAAAAGGCATGTATCTTACAATCAAGCGAGCTTATGGAGTTAAATCTATGATAGACTTCATCTCACATAGAAACTATATGAATCACAGAATGGATAAGGTTGGAAGGGACCACAGTAGGTTCAACCTCCCTGGTCAAGCAGGGTCATCATAGAGCACATTGCACAGGATTGCATCCAGGCAATTCTTGAATATTTCCAGTAAGCTTCATCTTTTCTATGTTGTTGTAAGGTGTTTAGAATTCAGCTTTTATGACTGATAGAAAAAGTAGTTTTCCTATCCAAGCTTTCAGTGGCAAGAGAAGATGGGAGGGAGAGAAAAAGAGAGAATTTGTCTTCATTTACATACTGATAACATTTTTGTCTGCCTACTTGTTACCACTTTACCCAGATCCATATTCTCAAATATATCTAGGTACTTCCACAGAAGGAAGAACGATGTGGCACTATATAAAGGTTAAGCAGGACTGAAGAGAAATTTGCTTGTCATCTTCACAAGAGTGGGAGTCAGATGGAGATGCCATTTCCCATTCCTGCATTTGGAGCCCAGCCTTCCTGAAAGGCAAGGACCATAGGCCATTTCTCTGCTTTCCTTTTTCTGCCTCTTCAGCAGAACTGCAGTGTTTGGGCTGGTTGCATTCAGGCTTGTAGTGAGGATGAGTGTGACTGTCTAGTCAGTAGGAAGGAAATCACCCACCAGTTCCAGGGACATCCAGGGGCAACTCTGGCCATGAATGAAGCTTGTGGTCAGCCTCTGTCTAGCTCAGGTTTTCAGCTCACAGGTGTGAAAATTAACTAAAACCAGTATATGGTTAACTAGAAACATCGTGGACTTGATAGCAGTAGGGTCAGTTTGCTGGTTTAGCAAAGAAATTGGTTTGCCTAAAGAAGTAAAAGAGCACTAAACAATTCCAGAGCTCTTCAGCAGAAGCCTGAGCCTTATCTCCCTATGCTTTCCACTGGGCTGAAAATCCTGCCAATATTTCCAGCCAGTTACGAGTCCTTTTTTCTCCCACTCTCTTCAGATGGTCTTTTAACACGAAATAACAAATATCCCTCTTCTTAGATAAGTGCCCACAGCTAAATATTGTTTCCAGTCCCTGTGCCATGTCTCTCACTTACGTGCTTGTCACTGCCACACAGCTCCACCACAGAGTCAATTGTTATTTGGGCTGGTACTTTGGAGACAGTTGAAGTTACACTTTCTAGACTGTTGTCCTGATGACATCTTACACATCATCCTCCAGTGAAGTGTGAAGAGGGCTAGCTGAACAGCAGGTATTGAAAGAAATCTAGGGCAAAATTAGAGTTCTGCATGTGGCATGAACTGCCCGTTTTAATCTAGAATGGAAGAGATGAACTATTTCACTGTTGGATGTGCAAGTTCATTAGTTGTCTAGCATGCTGCTTTTTTCCCAAAGGACAGACACAATCTTCTTCAAAACCCGATAATTCTCTTTCCAATGGTTACCATTTTATGGCCATGCCAGTTTTTGATGCTGAAATGTTGCCTTTAAACTGCAAGGCATGTGTAACCTGTGGTTCTGTAGGTGAAGCAGCCTCTCACAAACTTCCTGGCAGAATACCAGAACCAGACATGCTGAGTGTTTCTTCCTGTCAGCTCTGAGCAGTGGCTCTTCTGGCTTTTAGTAAACACCAGGTCAGTTTGGAGGAGTCACTTGAGACACAAGTCTCAAGCACAACTTCAACACTTGCTTTAGGAAACCCTCTAACTCCACAAACACAGAAGTTCCCTGTTGCTTGTCAGGAGTTTCCCCAGTTTTAAGCCTTCTCCCAGCAGTTGCTCTTTTACCATGCATACATGGTGGAGCATCCCTCTCTCACACTGGCCCACACTATGATTTCAGAAATCTCATTAGGCCTCGGCCTTGATAAATGACAGCTGAGCTAAGCTCCTTGAGTTTATCAGAAACACTGTCTGCTCCCAGGAACTTAAGTTAGCTAATAAGCTCCTGCTTTTTAGCAAACAGTCATGGAAACTGATTTTTCTTGCCTGCATAAGAATGCAAGTGTAACACCATTTTTATGATTAAACTTTCACAGAAAGTTACCAACCTGAATTGTGGCCAGGATGGAAGATTRCTGTGACAAAAGCCAACTCTCTTGCAATCCTATAAACAGTGGTTCTGAGACCCTCTGAGCTCTCCAGGACAGCAGAGGGCTGCAGCCAGCAATTCCCTCTGAGTGGGACACTCCTCAGAGCAAGCAAATTCTCAAGTTCGCAGAGAATGTCCTACTTGTGGTCCTACTTGTAGGACCACTGCCAAAAGCCAACAACGGAGCCTGGGCTGATACCCCCACCTCTTGAGGCTCAACCCTTCAGCCTTTGAGAAGACACAAAGGCATCCAACATCAGCACTGAACCCAAAGGGAATTTTTCACAGGTACATACTCCTTTAGTCTGTTTATGTCTGGCAAGTGTGAATATACTATAGCAAATTGATGTGGTTTAAAACCAGCTGGAAATTAGGCTCCAAGCAGCTGCTTCCCTTCTCCCCAATCACCTCCAGTGAGAAAGGGACAAAAAGGCAGAGATTACAGGTTGAGATAACAATTTACTAGAGAAAAAGCAATGAGATAAGGAAAACAAACAGTAACAGCAAACAGTACTCATAGCAGCAACAGTGTACAAAAGAGAAGGTGATTTACATACTAAAAGATGCTCACCACCCCCACCCAGCTCCGTGTGGCCACCGCGACAAAGACAAAATGGCGGATGTTACCGCAGCCCAGCAACAACCCGGCTTTTCCCCAGACAAAGGAGAATATGGCGGACGCACCCATAGCTGGTGTCCTCCTTCCCCAAGCCCAAGACAATGAGAAACAACAATGGACAAACCCTGCAAGCTGGATTGTCTGCACTGCACCAGCTGCTCTGCTTGCACTGACTGCCCTGCTCCACATCCGCACCACCCTATGGGCTCTGGTTGCTGCTTTGCTCCTCCGGAACAAAATGAACAAAACGGCGCTGTTTCCGCTGCCATTCCACCTTTTCTTCCACCTGGAACCACAGCCTCTGCGATGACGTACCTGGTTTAGAATAGSGACCCAGCCACGCCCACACGGCTCTAGGTTCTTGCCCTCTTGGCAACAGTGAATTAACCCTGTCTTAGCTAAAACCAGGACACACGCACTGTGAGTGTTGACCTCTTTAATTCTTAAGTACATTACATTCATAAGTAAGTTAGACCTGTGAGTTACTGTCATGCTCATTGTAAAGTCTAAAGAATCTTTTCTTCACTTGTTTAAGTTAAGTGCTGTTAAGATTAAGCGCTGTTAAAAACCTTAGGCCTAAACCATTGGTCAAGTCCAGAGCTAAGTTTGGCAAGAGGGTCTGCTCTGAACTTTGTGACTCAGCAGGAGGGTCCCCCTCATTCCTTTATATCCTTACACTTTTCTATCCTTAATCTTTTCCCATCCCCAACCTTCATACAGATGTTAGACCGATTTTAGTTTGACTGATTTTAGATTTTAGTCCAGTTTTTCTCTGTGTGCTTTAACTATGTAGTTCAGCAGTAAAGTGAACTTTGCCAATGAACTTTATTGTGCTTTCACTTTTTTATTAAACCTGCTTTCGCCAATACCTTTGCCAGTGATTCTTTGAGTGACCTACAACACCCATTCACAACAGCATATTAGAGACCTCACTACCCACACAATTCTGAAAATGCTTTGTCACCCACACCTCATTTGGATTTCAATTTGCTTACCCTGTCATGTCAAACGCAATCTACTTCTGTATCACCTCTCTTCTTTTGCCTATTCTCCACCTTCCCACTCTAAGGCACTCATTGGAATTAACTCTTGGTTTTACAGCTTCCAAATGCTCCACTTTTTTCACATACCCTACTTGACTGCCTCTGCTTTCCTTACCCTGGAGGTCAAGAATGGCAATTTTCCTGACTTTCTGATCTTATGGAGGTCTCTGGCTTTTTCCCTATCTTCACTGTTAAGACTGACCATTGTCCCCTCACTGCGTATGCACTTCCAGCATACCAGAAACTTCAGTGAAAAGTCACCTCGACCAAAAACGACAGACGATCAAGTGGCAGCTCCTCTGGTTTAGTGCAAGTTTGTAGAAGCCTCTTTGGATCTGAAATAAGGACTGCTGAACCACTGTCCCATGCCAGAGGAGACCCCACGAACTTCTCTTCAGCTGGCTTACACTAGTATTGGTTGGTGACAGAAATATTTCCTTCTAAAATCCCAGGTTTCTGCAAATACAGAAGTATCTTATGTCTGTTAATTCTTATTTTTCCTTCCAGTTTCAATTTATGTCTGCTGTGGGGGCTTCAGTTGTTCACTGCCTATGTCCCAAAACCTTCACACTCATTCCCTGCCCTACCAGCCTTTCATCTGTCTCATCTTTCATCAGTCCTGCTAGTCATCTTCAGTTTCTCTTGCCCCAATTATCTCTCCCAAATGAGTACAGCCGCTTACTGTGCCACTTTACCTGCTTGACATCTCTTTGATGAACCTAGATCAAATTCTTCCTGCAAGGTGCCAGTTCTTCCTGTTGTTTCACACCTTTCCTTTACATCTGCTTAAGAGTTTTGCTGCAGTTTCTATCTCATCGTTTAACTTTAGGGGTCACTCAGCCGCATAAGAGGTGCCCCAGTTTTATATCATGAAAACCTGGCCTGTTGGTACTTTATGTGCCTGAAGTGAATGCGTTTTAACGCAACTCCTGCACAAGTCTTTACAAGGTGTGATTAAATATGGGAAGTCAGTAGTTGAGTAGTGCATGGAAGAACCAGTTAATTAAGGACTTTAAAGTGTGATGTATTTACCATCTGTAAACAAAATCTGTATTCCAAACCAAAACTCTCTCCACAGCAATTTCTATGTTTGCTTGACACAAGATCCCAAGCCCAGTGAAATCAGTGAAATGGGAGGGGGAGGATCTTTCACTGATTTCAGTATCCTTTGCATCAGGCCCCTTATTTCCTTTAGCAATGATAAAATGATACACAAAGCTGGGACTGTACAACTTCATTTTATTTTGTGTGCTTTTATAGGATATAAATAAATGACAAAATTACAAAATTTATAACTGGAAGCCCAAGCATATTTACATAAGTATTTGTTGCAGTGAGGCTACTATTTACTGTTCTCCTATACAMTTTTCCTTTTGGTACCATATTTTTAGTGTTATTTTTTTTTTTACTGTCAGTTGACTAGGTACATATCAACAGTGAATAAGCAAAAATATGTACAAGGAACTATTTTGTTCAAGTAAATTGAATACTGTATTAAAAGTATGTCATCACTCAGCGCTATGATTAGGTTTAACTAAACCATATACAATTATCAGTTTTAAACCAAGTTCAATTATCCATTTTCTGGAATATACCAACTGATGATTCTAACTGAAAAACCTCAGCTGGATATGAAATAATAATTAAAAAAACATTAAGACAACCACACAATTTATCAATATCTCTATAATGAACTTCAAAATGATTCACAATTTGACCGGATAGAACAATATACGTTAAAATGTCATTTTTCTCCTATAATGATATTTTACTGTTATAATTTCAGTTCTACATAAATATACATCATGGTATTATACAAATACTCCACAGACATTAAAAAAATTAAAACACTTTAAAGAAAAAGTAAGTAAATCTTATTTAATCAAATATTAAGCAAATGCTTAACTGTTTTGTTTCATGAAAACATTTTTATTACTTTGGAATTTTTTTCTTTTTCTTGCTGTTTTTATTTAGAAAATGTTTTGCAGTAGAATTTTATCACCACTCTTCCAAACAAGCTTTCTGTGTCAGAAGTCTTGATAGCAAAATGGTTTTGACTTTTTTTAGAACCACTGAGATTATTTTTTAAAAATAGTAGTAGAATTCATGGCTATAGCAATGTTGAACTGCATAAACTATATGTAGGTGTAGTAGAATGACCATTCCACTTTCATTCCAGACTGATCACACAGAACATCCAGTGCACTGATGCTACAACTCTTATAATTTTCATAATGCTGCAATAGCAGTCATTTACTTAACTTTAAAATAAACAATATTTCTCATAGTTAATCTGGCTTCCTTCCATAAATATTCATATGTTTTCCTATAGTACTTCTCTTCCATAAAAATATCTAATAAATGTTTTCTGTGCATTATTAATACCTTTTTCTAACCATTCATAAAACTCTGATCCTTTGCTACAATGCAAGAGATTCTTCTTTCTGTAGAGGATCAAAGGACATCAATGATTACATACAAAATCAGCGCACACAGAAATCAGGGTGCCTAATTTCTTGTCACTTTAATGAGTTCTTTATTCAACACAGTAATTACTAATGAATTCAGTGGTTTCACAAATAATCTACTTATTAATTCTGGTTCTACTTCAATTAAAAACTGCCAAGATTTAAATAAAAAACCCAATCAAATACTCTACTCATAGGCAGCATTAGTATTAGTTTAGAGACCTTTTGTTTTTTTTTCTTTAAAAAGTAGAATTCTAAAATAAGAAATCAAAGAAAGCACTGTGGCAGAGTCACAAGGGAGAACTGCATGAAAAATAAGGTTTTTCACTCCTCTTGTGGACTGTAATTTTAAAAGTCTTCATATAGTGTCATTCTTCTGTCACTGCTGCAGGAAGAACATCACCAGAAATGACTGTCAGCCTTTTTTGTTAGTTACAAGGCCACTCATACAGTGCAGTCTTCCTCTCTGCTGGATTGAAACGTTGCCATAAAGGAAAGGCTGTGCTGTGACTGCTTGGCGTGCAAGGCACAACAAGGAACAGGGGGACAGTTTTGTATCAGAAAATTGTGGTTTCATACTTGGTATTAATGCCTCTTTTGGCCTCTTGTCCAGGTTCAACAATCCAGGGTAGATTCGCAAGAGTCTTTTGTTCAGATGGGTCTATCTGCTTTAAGACAAATGCAAACATACAGACGGGTTACCATCTCCGTGCACGGCAGCTCGAGCAGAGGGTTTTTCTTTAAACTAACAGGGCAAATCCTGAATTGACAAAGTCGTACAGCAGCAAGTATGGTGGTGTCTACACTCCCATGTACTCATGGCTGCCTTCTTCTTCCTGTTGAGATCAGAGCTGTGTTTACCCCCAAGCTATAGGGCATCATAATTCATTAAAGCCACGCTTCATCCTGAGAAGTCTGTTCACTAATGAGACAGACGATGGCATCAGGAAATGTTTCTACTTAAAATTTTATGGAGGAAGATTCTGTGGCAATGGATGACAAAGTGTACAGTCATACATTTTTCCCCCCCTTCCTCTCACCCAATAATTAAGTGTCACAGACTACAGTTCTCGCTTTATAGCCAGTGAATATGATACAGTGTGCGGTCATTTTTCTCCTTTCCCTCCCAAATCACCCTGCGCCTGTGTTCTCACTTAATTTATAACAGTTTGCATAATTTTTTTAAAAGGTCTACTGTAAAAGAATATTTCTCTGTCATCTCTGTACTTCAGGAGGGCACTTTAAAGACAATCAATACATATGCTTCAATCAGCTTTGTTTCTTAGGAGTCTGGGATTAATACTGAGAAGGTATATTGAATCCCAGCCTGGCAAGGATCAAAAAAAAAAAAAAGGAAAAGAAAAGAAGTTGAAGAAGTTGCTTGGTCTGACAGGATAATTGTAAATTGATTTGGATTTGTAATTTGATTAGGACACATATGCAGTGATCATGTATCAAACAAGTTAGGTGCAAGACCATTTCTTGATAGATTAGGAAAGTCCGTGGAGCCACAGAGTTTGAGAAGTATGCATTGATTAAACTGAATCAATAATAAGACACATATACACAAGACTAACCAAGCAACATCTTAACCTGGAGGAATCTGAAATAAGCAGTTATTTGAAATGGCTGTGGTGACACAACCCTGCCAGCTGATGAGCAGAGGTGGCACAATGGAGCATTTCTGGCTCAACAGGTATTTCTATTTGTACAGCTTCTAGTATAAAAACTCTTAACTGTACAGCTGAACTTTGGGGTTTTTTGCATGCATAACTACCTTCTACTTACCACTGACTTCCGAATACTAACACGTGGTTTGGGAATAGGTTTAGAGGGTTTGTTTTCAAAGCTTTCTGGGAGGGTTGAAGAGTGGCCCCCTTTTCGTGCTTGTAGAGCAAGCTGATAGGCCACCTCAAATGCTTGTCCTAGTGTAAGAATGATTTCGTAAGCTAAATTCTGGAACAAAACAGAAACAGTTAAAAGTGAAGTGAGGTTGAATTATTATTAGATACATGAAACGGGGTAGTACTGTCTACAGAAGTGATTTGTAACGTAAATAATTAAAATCACGCTGCAACACTCAGTCTCTTTAATGTTTACATGTGTCATTTGATTTCTCATTGATTAAAAACAATCTAAATGTAGTTTATTGTATTGAAAGTAATTACTTCTACAACCCTTGAAAATGTCTCACTAAATATGAAAACAGTGGGTTGAGTATGAGTGGGTTGAGTGTGTGTCATCTCTTTTTAGAACAAGTACATTAACCTTCCCACCTTCCCAACTCATCCTGTGTCTGCTGCTCTCAGGATCCAGCCCCTCTTGCACTGTTGCAATGTGACATTCAGCCTTGCTCTATTTCAAACTCCTCTGCTGACCCGTCCTCCTCCAGAGCCAGCAGCCTGATGTGCTGCTTCCCCAGGCACATGCCTTAGGATGCTCTGTGCTCTCACCAAGCAGCACAGGAAGAGGCTGCAGCATTGGTGCGATCCTTGCAAAAGGACAAAAAGCCAGTGCTGAAAGTGTGTGCTCTGATTCACAGATGCAGTGCAGGCAGGCATGCATGGAAGTCAGGGCACCGCGTCAGATGCGTGCTGCAAGTGCTGGGGAAACCTCATGGGTTTGTTTCCTAGAAGCAAAGTTGAGCTGAAACAGTCATGTAACAACACTCTTGTAAGCAATGGGAATGGAAATTAGTGGGCATGATCAAAGAAATCAGGTTATTAAGCCTAAATCCAGTTTGGYGTTATAGGTAGAATATGAATGCTCATTGAATATGGGAAAGAAAACCTGTTGAAAGATTTATAAAGCATGAATGAGGGGAGTTGGTTTAAATATTTTTTCAGTACAACTTTACATCTAGGAGAAAGCAGCTGTGAGCTTCGAATTTCACCTTGATCTAAAGGCAAGTGAATTCCTGTGGTAATTTTTCTTCAGGTTTGTGGGCTTGTTTTTGTAAATTTATTTTTGGGCTCCTACTAGAGCCTATTTCTGAGCTACTAACTCTGCAATAATGTTTTGCACCCCTGCAGAGCAAATGCAAGCCTCTTGGCTTGCCTCCAATGATGTCCTACAGTCCCCTTAGAATAATTCATAAATCTTTTATATGATTCAGAAGCTACCCTCTCCTTCCTCAACCTCCATAGCCCGTAATTGGAAGAAATTCTGCATTGCTTTGAAGCCAGGTGATCCCTTAAAATTCCCACATGTTTCTGACACTTTTTCAAATGAGATAGGTCTTTACTAGTGAAGTCTAACTGTTAAGTTTTCAGTAAGTCAGAAAGCAATGCAATGCATTTGGAAGTACACTATTTGCAGCCCTTCAATCATTAAAACAAAGTTAAATGGATAAGCATTTTATTTCATGCCCTACACTTTAATTTCCCTGAAGAATTTCCATTCCTTTTTTATCACTCATGTATACTGAGATAATATAGGCTAAATTCAGCATATTTAGCTCATTATAAGAGCTTCTTACAAAGATGCCAGCTTCAGCCTGTGTTAGGTCAGACAGAACACAATTATACTCCTCCACTGGGACATGCTCTCTGCTGTTACGACTACAGTCACAACAGCAAGCCAGCCAAAGTTTCATAGCTTCCCAAATAAAAATGTCTGTCTGATTTGATAGCTGTAGTCTCCAAATTATCTCCCCTTTAACTTCAAGGGAAACTGGCCAGGACTGAGAAACACTGAGGATGCAGTTTGCCAGTGGAACAATAGAAGATAAACTAAAGAGGCTGTTATAAAGTGCTCTGCCTTTTAGCAGAATGCTCGCTATGGAATTAAGAGCAACAGAGTGTAATCATTAAAAATGCAGAGAATAATATAATTTGAAATGGAGTGTGCTTTTTAGAATATTATTCTAAAGACAGATGTCTTTAGAATCAGCTGTCATGACAGTAAGAGAGCATACTATATCATCACAGGATTGGCTACAGTGGATATTACTATTACTAAGGAATACATCAGTCGGTCAGGGTGTAGGAATGGCTTGTTGGAGAACATGCAAGCTGCAGTATCAGGACTGAGAAAATACACCATCCAGCATGGCATACTGAGAGCATGGTCACTGAGACAGGCCTGAAAATTCTGGAGATGAAAGTGGAGACAGACTGAAAGTTTGCCATGCCGAGCCATAAATTTAGTTTAAATCCTGCATCTTGTCTGAAGCCACTATAATTTGTTTTCCTTTGTAGTCTGTAAAATGAAAAAAACAGGCCTGCCTGGAACCTGAAAACAGTAAGAAACATGTACCTGTTTCTCTGGTTAATAAATATTTGAAATATAGCAAATAAAACAGAACATTCACTGTTCTGTTCAATATTTGGTATGTAAACTGAACTGTAACTTGTACATAAATTTCATACATCGTGTACTGGGGTAGAGCCTTGACAAAGGGAAGTCTGCAAATGGACACAAGGGGGGCTTTAAAACTGTGCCCTGTAAAATTTAAAGAAGTTATCTGAAAATACCACATAAGTAAATAAGYTTGGTTTGAGGAATTTCCCACCTGTCATACTGGGAGAGGATTATAAGGATTACAGTTGGTACAGATGCTTGCAGGGCCTGTGCTGGAGAGGTAGGAGCAGGATTCCCTTGAGGATAGCATTGTGGAAATTCTTCTGATGAAGTGAGGAGACTATTTGAACTGCTTACATGTGGCACAAAAGGAAGTATATGGGTCTGCCTGCCCGAAAGATGCTTAGCAGGGAAGTTGTAGACCCCCTGGCCGCTGTAGAAGACACCGAATCTCACAACACCCCATTAAGCTCCTTAGAAAGGGGAAAGAAAGGCCTGCGCTGCTTCCGAGGCTGCTGCAATCCTGCTCCTTGGTATGGCAGAGAAGGAAAGTGAGTAAGCTAATACCTTTAAGCAACAATTTTGGGGAGATGAGAAATAAGGTAAATTGCCTTGTTTGCCAGGCAATGTTACAATTCAATGCCCCAGTGCAAGTCTGAGTCAGGATTCTTCAGCTTTAACTCAGTCAATCTATTACAATGGCTAATTGTTTTCTTACATTTTAACTGACTTTTTTGTTGCCTTCTATTCATAGGTGCATTGGGCAATGAAGGGTTATCTGATGGAAATTACTTTGGATGTCTCCAATACACGAACCAGAAATTGATATAGGAGCTGTTATGATGGTTTGTTTCTCCAGAGGGAATCTTTCACAGGTAGATTTAGGGCTGCTTAATAAACGAATGAAAGTGAAGTGGATTTCAAGTATTGAGCAATAAATCCTATTCTTCCCCCAAACCTTTTCCCCTTCAATATCCTTTAATGAAGTCTGATGTTTTTGCAACTTTGATTATAGAATTTTAACTCTGAGTACTCAAGTTAAACGTACAGTTACTCCTAAATAGGATCAGTAATGCTTGTGGTTACATGTCACTACACTAAAGTACTTTATCTACAAATAAATTGGTTTTGCCCACATTTCTTCAGAAACTGAAAGACCCAAAAGAGTGACTTTTTTTTCATAACATTGCATATATTGTATTACCAAAATATATATGATTTAAAAGGCACGTTTCTTACATGTTATTGTGGATTTCTACCATTTTAAACATTAATGTTCTTAAAATCATTGTACTTCTGTGCACTGACAAATGGGTAGGATTGTTTCTATTAGCAAACAGGAAGATCAAGTTAACATGAGCATTAGGCTTTAAATAGAAAATTTAATTCTTGGTATGCTTGCTATCTGAATATCTAGCTATTTTTTATAGAGCTTGTACTTGCATCAAAAATGATAGTTCCTGAGAAATAAACAACACAAAAAGAGAATATTGAGTAGGTAACACCCCACTGAGGATTAGGTTGCAGGAGAAAACTAAGTTAAGACAGTTAAGACATTAAAGTTTCCGTATTGCTTAAAATAGCCATTTAAAGTGCTTGGGATATTAAATGTTCCTCCTAAGGTACAGGAAGTGAGCAAAATGCAATTATTCCTGGATCACTTTTCTTCCCTTGCCAAGAAAGGAGCTGAATTTCATCTGCTATACCTGAGTCTATGTTTGTGCTTGATTACTGAACCTATAAATGAAACTGCAGTACTTCAAAACCATTAAGCAGAATTTAAATGGAGCAGGAGAAATAGTAACCTCACTCAATCAGGCTAATTTCAGTTGATTCACATATCACTAAAATCTATATAATGTAACAACTTGTTGATCATTGTCTATTTTTAACACAGTTTTGAAGTCTCTCTACTCCCTGTGGATACTAAAATGCCAGCAGAGAATTTAAATAACAAAAGCACTCAACCAAAATGCAAAAATTCCTCTACCCTACCCGTACATCTTGTTATTTAAATTCTCCTACACACTACTGCTGTGCAGTGCTAACTATTTCCCCAGTCCCAAATAAAAACCTGCAGTTCAGGCACCCGTGTTCTTTTGATTTAACGTATTTGTTTTAATGTAAGCACATTTCAAGAATTCATACACATTATGCTACATTAAAATATTGTTTCTTGAATAATTTTGAAGTTTTAATAGAACCTTAAATTTATCTTGCGCACAACTCAGAGGGCAAGTATTCCTGAAAGTTTTGGACTATAAATCTTAGTCATAAAAACTTTAGCCACTACTTACTTCACCAAATTTAGCTGAAAACTGCATGACTGATTAATTGATATGTGGTCATGATCTCTTGAAACAATAATAGTTTATGCATTCTTATCTGAAAAGCATAACTATAGGAACAACTTTCCACCAACATAACAGGAGCTTTAAGGACTTTTGCTGAGGTAACATTTTGAGATATGTAGGCAGGATTTGTAGAACAAGGAAATAAGAATTAATTTGCTATTTTCAAAATAAAGACAATCATTTGGTGTGTGTTGAGATTTCAGAATGGATGGCCAAACCTGCTTGTTACAAACTTTTTGGAATGCTATAGCTTAGCTTTTAAGAATTACATGTCAAGACTCATATGAAAAGTGACTCGCTAMGTTTATAGTCAACAGCTGAGGTGACAGAGGTGAGTTATTTCAGATGGGAAATGAGATACCAAAGAAAATCTTTGTTCTTCTCCAGAAATGTCCTGTTGCTATTCCACAGTAATCTTTTTGTGTGGTAAATGAATGATATTTTCCATCACTCACTATTAATATACCCTGAAAATGTTTTAACAGAACTAAATAACTATTACTAATGCAAAGAACTATCAAATGAAGTATCTTCTATAAACTGACCACATCAAACGCAGTGAATACATGGCAGTAGTGGTGATTAGTCTTCAAGTCTTTAGTGATGTATGCAAACGTAGAAAGATCTTCAGGGTCTTGTGCAGCACAGGAAATGTTACGGATTTCATGTTCAGCAATAATATTCTGTTTAAAAAAAACATTTTCAATCAATTTAGGAATTAAATTTAAAAGAGCTGTAAAAGGTGTGGGTTTAGAGCCACATTTATGTTGACCTACTGTACCAAAGTATTTCAGAAATATCTTAATAAGAAGAGATTTGATATACCCCATGTTTGATCTTACACAGGTATTTGGAAATTTGACCCTCTCCAATGGCCAGTCATCTGGTAGGAAACCATTATGTTCTAGAGTGTTCCCTATGAGTCCACTAGTGCTTTGGAGTTTATTCAGTATCCTTTGACAAAGAGACATCTTTCCTGGCACACAGCTATAAATACAGTTTCAAAGCACTAGACGAGCATCTTATGAAGTTGCTGGGTTTTTGTATAATGATCAAAATAGGACACTGTTTCGGTCTACTGACAGACAGGATCTGGTGAAACCTAGCAAGCTCAATAGCCACGTTTTTGCACATGCTGTTTGACAAATTTTAGCTACACTTCTTCAAGAGGAAAAACCATCAAACATCAGTTATAATTGAAACCCTGAGATCTTGAAAAGCTTCTGATTACTAAAACGATAACTACAGGAAGATCTGGCAACTTCTCTCCAATTACTGACAACAGCATCCTGTAAGAGAGATGTAGGAAAATGAAACGGTTCATGCACCGAGCCACACTACTTGCAACAGCCGATGTAAGCTATAGCACACTACTGAGAGAGAGGTGGGGCATGTCTGTCCAATGAAATAAAAAAAAGCTGTCTTAAAGCTTTGGAAAAAATTATGAATATTCACTACATAAATCGCTGATATGTAATTATTGCGTTCAGGCCAAAGAAACCATGAAGCCAGAGAAGAAGATAATGCAGAGTGGCTTATGATTAGGCCTTGCTTCGGCAACACACGCATTTCAAATGGTTTGTTTAAAGAGAAGAATGATTAATCGACTAGGAATTTACTTAGGGTTAGTTTATATGCTCTCCTGAATTGTGGCCCTGCTGGCTGTAGCTCTGGCATTTCCACAAAAGCCCACAGTGATGTATCCTGCTGCAGCACAACATCACTACAGCACAATGGAACAGGTGACACCTGTAGTATCCCGGTTCCTCACACAGCCACCGCTTGCTGCTGCCTCGGTGGCATCTGTCCAAGTTAAAACAATCTCTGAGCATCTCTGGTTTTCCCTCACCCCCCTCTTTTCCTTCCCATCTCCTTTCCTCCCTCTCCTTTTTTAATTTTTTTTTTTCAATATATGCAATTAAATCACTTTAGATGCTTTGCCATATCTTCTCTCATTTGCTAAGTGGCAACCTTCTCCCTCGCATGTAGGTGTCAAGTTATCGAAAAGACATATTAATATATCTAATTGAAGAAATCATGACTTACTAAGATTTTTTCTAAAAAGCATACCAAATTTCAAATTATGGAAAAACTGAGATAAGGAAACTTTTACTGAAGAAAAGAAATAATCCTCTTAAATTGTTGCAACATACTTGATTATTTCTGTTTAATGCATTATTCATAAAAATTACAAAACCGATACTTATATTTCAATATATGCCAATTTATGACATGCATAATCTTTGCTCAACAATTGCTTGCTTTTTATGCTACTTGAAGCATTTTATTTTCTTTGTTCTCAAATTGATAACTTTTACCCTCAAAGATTTTGATGAGAATTGGAATTAGACCCAAACCAGCAATTTAGATATCCACAGACAGAGCCTTAATACACTGTCATTGATATAGTGTTGGCAACCTTGTAGTTTAGAAAGCAGAAAGAATTCAAGCTTGGAAGGTCTTCAAATCATATGTGAAGTATTTATGCCAAATCATGAGCCACAATGTAATCACCTGAATTTATGCAGCATATGTGAAAACAGCTCTGCTATGCTGAAACTTTTTCTAGGTGACCTGGGGTTGACACAGGGATTTGCACTTGAGTCAAAATTCATGGGGATTATTTTAATGTTTTAATTTTAAACCAGGTGAATTTCAGAAATATACCAAGTCTGTTTTGAATAAAATAAAGTATACCTAAACTAAATCTTCTGGATGGAAATTGGTAGTGAAATCGAGTTTTTCCCTAGCTGCTCTAGGATATCCTCTGTGATCTCCTTTCAAAAGTAAACATTTTTCAGTGCATGTGTTTACTGTTTCCTACCGTCACTATTTCAGTAGACCATGCTCTTATTCTGTAGGAAGTAGAAGGCTATGAACCAGCTTGCTGTTCTGGGTACACTCCTCAGGCATTGACTGACACTGTACAGTTGTTCTAAAAATTGTCTTTCAGTTTGGCAAGAGAAACCTCTGGTGCTTCTCTAAAAGCTGAAAGTCAGTTCTGGTTCTGCCAAGGAAATGCCTTGGAGAGACCAGGTTTTTGCTAAGCAGCCTTCCTTTTGCTTGCCTACCTCATGCCAGCCAATCTTGCTTCTGGCAGAAATCACCCAGAAGTTAGGGTGAGCTGTGAGCCACGAGAAAATTCTGTGAGTCCGCTTTTTCCTAAGCAGCAATTTCTTTCTGGCCTCACTTGCAAAAGAAATGGTGTCATGCCAAGCTTCAAGGCGCCACTGAAATAGCTGTCGTGGAATGAGGTCAGGGCCCCTTCGTCACCTGAAACTTTGCCTGCTATGACTGGGAATACAAATTCTTAGCTTGGTGGCATAAAGGAAAAGGATGAACAGCCATGAGAGCTGAGTGTTCAAGCACAGAACTGCTAGCTACGTTTGTCATTAAAAAGTATGCGCTTATTGCTAAGTGGTGCCCAGCGCCGTCAACTATGAGCTCATATGGAAGCAGTACAAGTCTGAACAGGATCTCACCTTAGTGCTAATCTGTTTTGGGTCTTGAAGGGATTGAGAACAGCACACTGTGGACAAGGATGATAACAATGCTTCTGGGACAGTTGCAGGCTATTACCTGGTTTTTACAGAAGGGAAAGGCAGTGCAGATTTTGAACTGGAGAGAAAGCACTCTTAGCACTTGAGAGAAAACACAGGACTGTGGCATTATTTACCTCCATCAAATACATCCACTGCACTACTAGGTTTCAGTGGGACTCATCTAGAGTCATCTAATGCAATTTGCCAAACTTATTTCAAGTTTCCATCTTACATAAGGTTCTATGCACTATTCGAAGAGACACAAGAAGCTCCTTTTGTTCTCCTGATTTTTTTTGTAAACCTAAGGACATTGCAGTTACATCCTTTATGCTACAGAGGAGATTCAAGAGCTGAAAGAAGCATTATCCAAGTTAGAGTTAATAGCATTACAATGTCCTGATTTCTGCCCTACACATCAGAGAACAACAAAGGGAATGAGGATTGTAGAAGCTCAATTTTGAATCAATGGAAGAAAAAAGGAGCTGACAGGAATCCCTGGCCCCTCTGCTCTGACAAACATGCCAGACTTGAAACAACACTAATTTCACCTCAGTTTTTCTTTTATGCCATCTTCTAACTCTAAATATAGCCTCCAAACTCTAGCAGAAGTTCACAAATCTGCTTCTATCCTTCACTTAAAACACAGTTCTAGTTAAACACCTTTAAAAAACTGATTGATTTGGCAATTTGTCGGATACTGGGTTAGACATACTGTGTGGTCTGAACGTTCAGCAACACAAAGCCATTATATACATTATTAACCTGGTCAGGTAGCTGGGTTTTCAGATTTATTTTTCATATTGCTTAGTCAGTTTCAGTCACATAACAGAAAAGATAATTTCTTTTCTGTTCATATAAAAGCATCAGTATGGATTGTATTTTCTTGCCATTTTAGACATCCAAAGAAGAGAAATTAATGCATTACTTTACTCCTGTTTACAGAGCTTGTACATTTTAGTTGGCTAAGCAATAATCCATTGCTCTATCCATCACTGAGTTCTCTGATCTCTCAATTTCTGCTTTTGTGGCTTTGGTTAGTTGGGGGTTTTTTAAAGATTTTGGATGTATTTTAAAATGTAAGAAACAAAGCACAGGAGCATTGCCATACAGGAAGATGAAAAAAAAATATGGAGTAACAACTGTTAAGAAGCTGCTGCAGTTCAAGTAGTTAAATGGCTAGCACCAAGAAAACAGCTCACAGAGAGGCTCTGGTATTTTAAAAGGACATTCAAGGCTCATGTTTCTTATTCTTAAAATGGCTGGCCCTGGATAAAACAGCATCTTTATTCTTCATTTTTTTTTATTTGCCCAAATTTTATTAATGAACAAATACATATATATGTGTGTGTGTAGTTATATATATATTCTGCATATTTAAGGAACTGTATAGAGGAGAATATGGTAAAGGATTCCACAGAGGCTCCCTGCCAAATGTCTTTCATGATAAACTTGCATTTAATAAGCAGAACGCTGGACACAGTGTTCTCCAAATCAGCCATTAAAGCTGCTTCGCTTGTCATCCAGACTGAGTTTCTGGAGAATGACAATGACATTACATCCATTTAGGAGAAAAGAGGAGAAAAAAAAGGAGTGGAAAACACAAAGTGTAAATCTGTCCCCTCTGTGGCTGGGCCTCACAGGTATTACTATTTTGCCTAGCTGTGCAAAATAAAAGCTAATATTGAATAATTGCACATACCTTATTTGTTGCATCAATAAATTTGACTCCCTTGTAAGAGACAGACAGGACAATGGTTGGTACTTTCTTCATCTGTTCTGTAGACTTCTGAAATCAAAATGAAGATGTTATTAGAGTTGTGTTGCATTGCAAGAACAGTGCTCTTCTCTTCTGATTAAATACCTAAGTTAAATAAATATTTTACTTTTTCTTCAGCTGACTATGCTCTGGGTTTTGAAATATCTGCCTTGTAGTCACAAAACTAAAAAAAAGCTTTAAGTTTTTTGTGAGGATGGGAAAAACTCTCCTTTTTCCTAGCACAATGGGAAGAGAATAAAGTAACTTTTCCAGGCACAAAAAGACCAGTCATGCAACCAGTGTTTCCCAAAATGTGTGTGTTTAGGACATCTATGTGATATTCCCCGTCCATTGCTGCCTTCCTCCACTTCTGCTGCCCTTCCCAGCTGTAAGAATCAACAGCACAGTACTTCTTGTAGTACCATTTCTTTGCTGCAATTAGTTGTTATTTAGAAATATTTCCCTGTTTTTCCTTTCTGCAGTTGTATTTGTGACATGAGGTATCCCTGCAGCCCGCTAGGCCTGCCAGTCAATCTGTCAGCCCAGCGTTGTATCTTGTCACTCTTGACTGTCTGCACTCCGCGTGCAGCTGCTACTGGAAGCTGCTTTACACATGAATTAGCACAGAGGCTTATTCTGCATTCCCTCAGTGCCAGGGAACTACCTACAGTTCATGCCTTCCTATAAGATTGTTTTTTCTTTTATGCAAGTCTACTTCTGTGTGCCTTCAATGTGAAGCACACAGCAAAGATATTTCTTGCTGAACAGACTGGGAAAATACTTGGGGCAGATTTAAGTTCTCTGCAGAAAAAAAAAGTTGATTAGTTTACAGATTAAATTTACTAGAACAACCCCAAACCCAACCCAACAAAAACCCCAAATATGGCATAATAGTTTATAACTGATTTGAATTCTTTTAAGGTGGAAGACAACAATGGAGTAGACTGTTCTATACAAAACTACTACAGGTAAATAAAGTAGATAACATACAGAAAATGCTTATTTATGGGTCTATCTGCGAACAATCACAGAGATCAATCAAATATTTTCTTGAGAGGAAATTAATTCGAGAGCTACAGGTAAACATGAAGAAACATCAGCACAGAGAAGGAGAGTATAAACACACTGAAAAGTCTAGAATTGGCACATAGGAAGATCATTAGAGCACTGAACGAAAGTAGCAGCAGTGGTTTTGTATTATTAAAAAAACCCAAACAAACTAGCAGAGACATAAGCTTGAAAACACAAACTGTAACTAAAAAAATAAGTTTGAAAAAATAGGTGATGCTAACACTAGAAAACAAAACAAACAAAAGCTTAAAACAAACAAAAAACCCCACAACAAAACAAAACGAACCCAAAAAAACACCCCAAAAACCCCTCCTGTAATCAAGTCTCCTTATTGGCTCTCAATCCTCCCAGAATCAAACAAGACTCCAGTTTTGTCAGCATAAAATTCAAAGCTACAGATGCAGATACCTTCTGCAATTAGATGCATGAAGGTCTGTGCCATGAAGGCTACAACCTCTAATTAAAGTTTCAAGGAGAGCCCCACCCATCCGTGTAATAGAGAGGACTGTTGCCTCTCTCCATATCAAATGACAAGAGACTTAAGACTGCAATCAAGTGCCAATTTATCCTGGAGAAAACTTCTTTCACCCAGAATGCTTGGCACTTTTAAAAAATGTAAGCTTAAATGGTAAAACATCCTGAAGAATTTTAACAAAATCTGAAGAAAGACACTAATCCGATTTGCAGGTCTCTGAACTGAGTGGAGAAAGAAATGATATCCCTGCCAAAAGCAGAGCARGCACCTACCTGTGCGAATGGGTGTGTCACTATAATAGATCTCAAATGAGCCTTTTCATAAAATTCAATTTCAATGCACAGAAAGCATGACAGTGACTGTACAGAAGCTGCAGTACGTACCTCTATCAGAATAACAAGTAATAAACCCCACACATGCTCATATGAGACAAAATAGTCACAAATATGAGAATATCACTTTAATCATGTGGCAAGCCAGCAATCATCCAACTTTTGTCCTTTCATTCTAGTCTGACAGCTACACACAAGAGCTCTGTGTTTCCTGTTTTGATTATTGTAATTACCTCCTTCCTCGCCTCCTTAACAGCAAAATTCCTTTTCTCCAACACGCTATACAAACACAGGCACTAAGTTCATGTATTTTAGCTACTCAGTCTAATTCCCACTGTCTGGTATTTGCCATAAAGGTGAAGCATCCTGTACCAGCTACCTCGGAGTCCTCTTTCCTCTAGACCAGTCGTTTGTAATTTAATCATCTTCATCTGCTCCACATTCACCCAGGTTTGTCTAGACCAGACCTGACCCATAGTATCTAATTGAGGTCACAAACTGCCAGAAGACTGTATCTGAGTGACATAGCTCATCAAGATGCTATTAAATTACAGCTCGCAAATTAGGAAATGAATCAGAGACTGATGGGCATTTGTAACTTATTAAGCCAAACTGTCTCAGCTGGTAAGGAGCACGGGATGTTCCTCATCAGCTTGCAAACCATACAAACCCCAGGATTCATGCAAAGGTGTTTTGGAAGACTGCAGTCCAGTGTAGAATTATGATTCGGGGTTATAATTCTTCACTTCCCATTGAAACAAACAGTTGGGCAGTGGAATAACATCCTTTGTTATTATGACAGTGCCATTGAGAAAAACACACAGCTCTATTCCCCAGCTCAACTCTTAGTTATACAGTAACTGAAGTCCACCACATAATTATTATTTCCAAGCAGTTTTCAGGCTTCAACAGTTTTGAGTTGTCATGGTGAGCTCATACTATTTGCTCGCTGTTCCTTTCTTTTTAATGAAGGAGTTGTCTGCCAGAATGTGCAACGTGAGAATTCAGAGATACAATATGAATACCTTTCGCTCAGGCACTGTAGGTGCTCTGGCTCTGAATTCGAGGATGCTGAGATGAAGTCCCACACCTTTCTTGGTCAGACATTTCACACCTCTGTGCAGGCCAAGTGGGCATCTCTGCCCATGTCTGTGCCCAGAATCTGGGAAGAAGGTGGGACACAGGAGCCAGTATTTCCTTTCTTTGGGCTTAGGTTCTAGCCACTATATTAACTCCATGAGGACACAATGAGATGACAAAATATTCTTGTCCATCTGGTGTCTCTATGGGAAGCATATGGACTTGAGCCAAAGCTATAGGAGCCACAGCTGAAGGCTGGCATTGGATGTCATGTGCATGCTGACATATGGTCTAATGCTCCAAGGCATGTTCATACCGTAGKAGCAGGATTAGATTTCATCTCACATAGAAGCAATCACAGTGACAGGACACTGTCTTTGGGCAAGTGCTCACTAGCCTGGAACTGGTCATTAGTTCCTATGAACTTCATTGTTTGTGACTGTAACTGGCTCTTTATTTCAATACACTTCTTTAGGAGAATCACCTGGATGAACAGCAAGCCTATTGCAGGCTCCTTGCCAGTGCCTGTTGCTGATTGGCTGGTCACCTACGTCAGGACAGATGTGCATGCCCTGTCTCCATGGGTGCACTGCTCCTGCAGCCAGGAGTCTCTGTGCTGCACAGTCTGCACTGCTAGAGAGACTGAGCTTTGGTCTCACCTCTGAAATCCTTGCTGCCAGACAGGCAGGTGACTATGTGAAAGCAGGCCATGTATAATTCAAGAACCATAAAACAGGCTTTTCTGCAGACACAGGAAAGTAGAAGAAAGCATCACCATCCTAAATCTAATGTGACGTGCTGCTTTCACGAACCCCTCAAAAGACACAGAGCATCGTTCTCTTCAGAATATCAGGAGTAGCAGACTTGTCTGTATTTTGATGCAGCTGCTGCAATGAAGCTGCTTCATCCCCTCAGCACCCACAATGGAAATCAGTCCAGTGGAAGGACGTAGAAGGTATCTTTTGCTTAACTGCCTGGTTACTACAGCGATTGATTTTACAATAAAGGTCTGAATTTAAGACTCTTCTGAGTTTGCATCTGAACCCACTACTGCCATTATATAGGGCAGTGTCAAAACCCTGTCTCGGCTTGGACCGTGCTGCTCTCAATTCCTCCTTTTGAAACAGGTCATAAGGGGATGCAAGAGCAGTGGTGCCAGAGAGAGCAAGTGAGGGAGTGCAAGCTTTCTTCTCATCTTGTTCATGGATTTTCTTTAGTTTCACTGAAAAAACCACCACTCTCATATCCAGAGTCTAAACTCGTTTTCATATTATAGTAGTACGATAAATTGTCTTAAGTAGGTAAAGCATTTCCACTTGCATATTGATTTTGAATTAAAGACTGTGCAGAACTGCTAGACATTTCTTTCAAATATAAACTAAAATCCAACTAATTTGAGATCCACCCTGCAAGTGTGCCTAATAAATCAAGGTAATTAACAATGGCTTAAGAGGCAGAGGACTGTTCTTTTAATAAAGTAATATAAACTAGCGGTTTATTTTTAAAACGCAACTACAAAACCTGTAACCCTGAAGGGCCTTTAACCCTTTGACGACAGGATTGTATTTCAATACCTTGTTCCGTGCAGAACTGAGAGCACTAATTTGACACCTTTGAATGCTCCCGCAGTGTACAAACCACGGCGTCTCTGAGCACACACACACAAAGCAGCCGAATGAGAAATTCAGAAACATGGGCAGAATGGTGTCCAAGTAAGACGCTCACACATTCCCTTGATATACTGAGCACATGGTGTAATGCACCCCACTGAAAATGCTTTCATCTCATTTATTTATTTCCTGCCAAGAGGAAATCGGATACACTGGTACTTCTACTTTGCTATGGTGACCACTTCAATGTACTTATACATACATTTATAACTGGATTACTCAACTTTCATACAGTGGCCAATGCAAATACACAGTAAAAAACATTATGAAAGTATGACAAGTCACTAACAATCCCATACATACATAAATTCCAAGTAAAAGTTTATGAGCCTGTAAAATCTTAAGTCTTCATCTTGGCTTTTTACTTTTGCCAGTGTAGCTTCAGTCTTATATTGATTCTTAATAGCTATATGAACACTGTGGCTGGCAATTTTCCTATTCAATTATGTACTGGAATCCATTTCATTATAAAAATCTTAACTTTTTCCCAAACCGGTAGCAACTACTAATTCTAAATGGAACCAGACTGCACATTTGCATTGGTACCACCTACTATCATACCCGTAAGTCTGCTATTTATTTAAGGCTTATGAAACCTCATTAAACAGTTCACAGAATCATAGAAATCTCAGTTGGAAAGGAACCACAAGAATAATTGAATCCAACTCCTGGCCCTGCACAGCACCATCCCCAAGAGTCACACCATGTGCCTGAGAGCATTGTCCAAACACTTCTTGAACTCTGCCAGGCTTGGTGCTGTGATCACTTCCCTGGGGAGCCTGTTTCAGTGCACAACCACTCTCTGGAAGAAGACACTTTTCCTAATATCCAACCTAAACCTCCCCTGACACAACTTCAGGCCATTCCCTCGGGTCCTGCCACTGTTCACCAGAGATCAGTGTCTGTCCCTTCTCTTCCTCTCATGAGAAAGCTGCAGACTGCAATGAGGTCTCYCCTCAGTCTCCTCTTCTCAAGGCTGAACAAGCCAAGTGACCTCAGCTGCTACTCATACAGCTTCTCCTCAAGGCCCTTCAACATCCTCATGGTCCTCCTTTGGACACTCTCTAATAGCTTTATATCCTTATAGTGTGGTGCCCAGAACTGCACACAGGACTCAAGGTGAGGCTGCACCAGAGCAGAGTAAAGTGGGACAATCACCTCCCTCGACCAGCCGGGGAAGAGGAGCTTGAGTGAATCCCTCTGACAAGATCATGCATGCATGAGATGAAATTGAAATAAAAAGTCTAAGTCCACATTTGACCGGTTAGTTTTGAAGCCAATTGGCCTGTTAACAAATACTTACTTATAATTGTACTATCTGCCTTTTAACAAGTAGTAACTAACTTCTCTCAGTCCAAAAGGCTTAAAAATGCATTACTGACATAATTTAACACTTACTGGAATAAAACTGCATCTGCAATCCTTGTGGTACAAGACTGTTTACTTCTCCACAATTAGCAGATGCCTCCAAGCTACAACATTATTATGAACATTGCACTGGGGGTGCACCTGCAACGCACCTACTTGAGAGTGAGATGGTTTTTTGCTTTTGCAATATCTCTAAAGACTCCTCTGCATTCCTTCTGCACATTAGATTCCTTTCAGCCTGAGTTCAAGGATGAACAATCCTCTGAAGAACATGGCACAGCACGATGTGGATGTGCATAGGGATTGAATGTCTATAAAATCTTCCACCACTACTTATTTTTTCCTTTTGAGTAATATCCATGTGCCTGTTGCACTGCAGGCCCTCTGAGAGCACTGGCCTCACAAGAGAGAGACACAGCTACAAGTCCCAAGAGAGCAGAGACTGAAGAATCTAAATCCTGAAATGGTATTTGCCTAGTGGGTTTTACCAGGAGGCATATGGTAGGTTCTACACTTCCACTTTTGGAGGAGAAATGAAATGGAGATTGAAAAGTAGAAAAGGTTTAGAAGAAACAAGGAGACTGCCATCTAAATTCAGGTCCTCCTTCTTTATATAAGAAGAAATGAAATGAGGAAGAAAGGCCCCAGATGCTGCCTGTTTTCAGTGAGGCAACTCTGCTTCATCTTTCTCTCCAGAGAAAAGAGAAGCAGATTTTGTAGATATTCCAACTTTGACATTTTGGTCTTAAGTCAGCAAGACATTTAAATACCTGCTTTGTGAACAGAATTATATTGCTGGTTCCTCAGAACTTTGATCTGAAATTTAAGAACCTCTTTCTAACAAGAAAATATGTAAGAAAGATATATAATACTCAGGAAGGTAGCGGGATCCAAGAACAAAATTTAAGTTCCCTTCTGCTGCAGTAAATATTTGATTAGTTCAGACTGTGCAGTTGGTGTATGCAACATCAGTGATTTAACACTGCTGCAAGGAAAGAGTCTTCATGCCAGTAAGTATAAAACCATCCCCTTCCCACCTGGTCAAGGAATTCAGATGTGTAAATGCCAGGTGAAGTCTTCTGTAGAGAACAAGTCTCTTCCTAGCTCAAATTTAACTTTATTCCTTGTCTTTATTTTGATGCAAACACATTTTATTCTCCCTTCATGTTCCTATGATGATTTGAAATGAATGCAGCAATCTGACTGAAAATGCAACTTGCAGTATTTTCTATTCCACACTGAAAAAGATGGAAACTCTTAACTTCTTGAAGGTGTCTCTCAAACATAAATAATAAATCTATTCTGGCCAGGACAGCATGATTTCATCTCCAAGTAGCAAAGGTCAGTTTACAGCAGGTGGGGATGGAGATAAGGAGACAGTGCTGTCCACTGCAGAGGGAATTTGTGAGAGAAAATAGCTGGAAACAAATAAGAAATCATAAAATATAAAGGAGTGCAAATATATGAATGCAAAAATAAAGTTCTTGACCAATATCCATAATTTTGAGTGGTTACAAGAATCTGCAGTTTGGGTAGGAAAAAACAGCACGTATAACCTTGACCTCAGTGTTGAGCTCAAGCTATTACATCTGCATGATTTTGCCCAAACAAATCCATCATCTGCCCTGCTGGAGCACACTGCTGCACAATGCTAAGAAGCACAGTGGATTGCCAAGAAGAGTTATTGAGGTAAAGGTTCCCAGGTTTTGTGTTGTTTTTTTTTTATTATTATTGGTGGTTTTTTACATTATAGAAGATTCAGGATCTCCCTTCACTCTTAAGCTGTAAGAGAAGGAGGCTTCTGTAAGCCTCTCTGTGGAGAGACACAAGGGATATCCACACGACACTTCCCTTGAGAACCAAAACCATCAACTGCAATAATTGAAAGCCCTGGGAGCATCTACAACTAACAGTGAGGGATCTGCAGTCAACAAACATGTCATTTTTGTTGTTTCTCTGTATTTATAAATGATTAAGGAAGATCAAGATTTTTTTTTCACACTTCTTTCATCCTTGTGCACCTGCTGACTGGAAGGCATCCAGTGAATGTCAACACTGCATTAGCTTAAAGATGGAGAATCAAAAGCCACATTGACAGAAAAATTAGGCACCTACTTTTCATATATTCTCCATAAAACCATTATGTGGCTGAGTCCAGAAAGATTAAAAACATTGTGGGGAGTGACCTCAGCCTGGTACAAGGTTATATGTGACATACTCCTCCCCATACCCAACATGTTTCAGATTGCAGCGTGCTACAGTTTTGAAATATGTACATGGAAAACCAATTAAAATACTAAAATAAAAAACTATTGCTCTATCACAATAGTACAACCCTATGTAAAAATCTTACTGACTCTAGAGACACTGGACAAGTGTAAAGAATTCAGTATCTGAGAGACAGACAAATAATATATCCAGCTTTTCACTTCTTTTTTTTTGTAAGTGAAATTCCCCTGTCAATACATTTAAAGTAAAATGTAACTGGAATAGAAGTCACGTTTTCAAGGACAACCCAGGAGTACTTAAATACAACAATGAATATGACAGCAAAATTTCAGGATGACTTTGGACAACCTGGACTCCCAATTCATGGACAACAACTTTCAGAAAACAACCAGAAAGTTTTGGAAAAAGATACATTTTTCTCACTGGGAAACTTAGGCTAAAATAATAATCTGTTCCCATTAAGTCAAAGTTTTTTGCTTTTGACTTGAATAGGAAGATGATTAAAAGGACTACATAGAAAGAATAGATGAAATTCTGATTAAAAACTGGTTTATTCAAATATCTTTGCAACGAAAAACCTCAAACCAGAAAAGAAACACACTCACAGCACCACTGTTTCAAAAGAGAATGTAAAAAATAAATGTACATAAACCCCACCACTGTATTATATGTGTCCTGTATGGCACTATAGAAAACTAGTGCAACTCCACTCTTTATATAGTAAATGTGTATTTAAAATTAAATTTGTTTTCAAACAGTTTTTTCAGTTTTATAATTTTAATTGGCCAAACTTATTACTTATAAAAATATATCTTAAAATGCCTATAAATTATTTAGAGTGCCTTTTCTGATGTTAAGCCTCCTAGTTCAGTCAGAAAACTTACTGAAGTTGTCATATGCTACTATGGTGTCAAATTCTGCCCTAAGATCTGCACAGGCATATGCCGAAAGAATTGAACTGCTAAGCCTGACAGTTTGAAAACTGGATTGGAAGATGGTATGCTTGCAGCCTCAATTAATTCCCCAGAACAAGTGTATATGATTGTAGATCCCTCGGTGTCAAATTGTTCGGGCTTTTTTCAGAGGAGTTTAAGCCCAGGTAAGGAATGGTTAGCATGTAATTAGCTGAAAAGCCTCAGATCTTCTGGCAATCTAGTAATTGTGAATTACTGCCAGCTCTTAGCTAGCCAGCTCTTAGCTAAAACAGCTTGTAAGAAAGTCTGTGTGCTGCACATATGTAACCAGTAGGAATGGTTGTCTGATTGCATGAATTTTACACGTGTTCCAGCTTTCTATCTGATCCGAATGCCATGTCTTGTGTTCAGAGACATCTTGCATAAGAGACTTATGATACACAGAAGAAAAGATTTTGCTCATTCATCTATGTAGTTGTACACATTTGGTAGATTAGCAAACAATTATATTTTTCATTAATTAATCATGCCAGACCATGATATGTTCACCATGGCTGTGAACAGGTGTGTTCTTATTACAACTACAGTTGGGAATAAATCAGGCTATGGCTTGTTTCAAGTTTCCAGCAGCAATATGTTCCTTGGAGATAGATTGAGCCTTGCTGTAATTTTCTACAAACTAGTATCAGGTCAAAGAGCCACAGGAAAATATATTCTTAACAGTCTGAAGAAAACCTAGCTGCTTTTCTACCATCAGGTGAAACTGACTTAGATCCCATTTCATTCTTTAATCAAAAAGCATGTAAGTCATAATTAAAGTAAATACTCATGTGACTAAAAGTATCCATGTGATTATGTGACTGTGGGATTAGACCATATGTAAAAAACAATGTATTTGGTTACATGTTAATATATTTCCTACTACATATTTAATGTAGAAAGTTCAGTCAAGATTATCATATAAAAGCTATACATTCTGTTTATAATAAAAATTTGATATGAGCATGCTTAAACTGTGTGGACAGTACTCTGAAACTAAGATTCATGAGACAACATAAGGCATACATTTGGGATTTTTTGTTAGATACAACATGCAAAATAAAAGTCTACCTTTAAATTTTGGTATTACTTGAAATTAAGATATAAGGCAGAACAGATTTCCTATTGAATACCAATGTAAATGCAAGGAAAAGAAATGGGTAACAGTACATTATAGAAGCAAAAGGGGCACAGTACAAAGTAAGCACAGACTGATGTTATTTAATATTATTACAACAGAGAAAGGAGTAGGTTTACAAACTTACCCTCATCTTTGCACACGCATCCTGTGTTGACTCTGTGCCTCTTAACTCTTTCACCAGCATAGAACCTAAATACTAAAACAAAAATCCATTGAACTTAATTTAACTGAAATTCCAGAACAGACAAACATCTGCAGAAATGCACTAAAAATGCTTTAAAAAACCTAGTGGTAGCAGTCAATTTCTTAATACATTCCTTTAGAGGTTTTTTTACTCTGCAGTTCTTTGACAAAGCATTTAAACCAATGTGTTAATCAACTCAGGAAACAAGAATGCACAGCAACAAGTGTATTGAATCAGCTGGAGTCCTTTGAAACAATAACTGAAAGTCTTTTAGCTTGTCACTTTAGTTGCTGAAACAACAAACAAATACTATAGATTCCATCTTAAAAAAGCCATTTGATTAAAAAATGGAGAATCTGCTTTTTTTAGCTGCCATCTGCCAAACTCCTATTGTTATGCGTGCAATCACGTGGATGAGAAGGCCAGCAATGATCTCAACCTCAGTGTACTCAATCTGCAACTAATTTACATGCAAATAGCAGAGCCTGATGTCAGCAAACAGAGAAAATAAATCTGTACTAAAACTAGTTTAAACCATTATTTCTTCCTAAGGAAAGGCTGACCCTGAACTATTATTTCAAAGCCTTTACTGGTCTGGCAGAGGGTTGTGAGAAGCAGCAGCAGGGTGCTGTGTCCTGGCTCAGCTCGCTGGAAGCCACCCTGCCCTCAGAGGAGCCTGCTCATCTCCAAGGCTAACAAGGCAGGGAGTGTCTCACTGACACAGCCCCTGTCCTACACGCCTCTCCCTCACTATGTCACTTGCTGGCACATGCAGTTTGAGCCCTCCTGCACCCTGACAGCAGGCTCTGCTCCTCTGGATTTGCTCCTCTGATGTCTCAGCACCCCTCCACACCACTTTTGAATGGTGCTGCTCCTCCAGGGATGGAGCTGGCTGCATCATCCTTGCCATTCCTGCCTAGCAGTGAGGGGTCTTGTTACTGCTAACCGGGCTATCCCAGAGTCACACCTTGCTCTGCATTTCTCCTACAGGTGCTACAGGTGAGAATATTTGTTGGTGTGCATGTGTTCTTATAGTTCTGTGCAAACGGGATGTTTCTAAATTTCCCTATGATGTCCCATGCAAATCACATGCAAGTCTGGCTTAACTGGGCAGAGAGAACAGCAAGCCCCCCCTCGCCTACTCTTCCCCAGGCACAGAGACTTCTTTCTCTGTATTCTCACTGCAGCACAATGCCATGGCTTCTCCTAAGTCTCCAGTCCTAAGTGAACAACACGGGAGCTGAAGAGAAGTCATGCCACTGTGAGAATATGGTAAGTAGGCTGCAGGAGGAGAGAAAGCACTGTGGGCAGGAGCCTCTTTCCAGAGGACACTGCTGGCCACCACTGCTGACCCTTTTCATTCCACCAGACTGACTCCTCTTGGAAACAGCCTAAGCTGACTCAACCAGATGGTGAACCAGCTTCAGCTTCAGCTATCGAAAAGAACTTCAGTTACAGATGAATGCAAGCTGGAATTGAACAGAGAGTGTACTGGTTCAGTTCTCTGGTCTCCTGACCTAAAGTGAGACGTTTTCTTTAAAGCCTTCAGTTCACACTGTGTACTGAAGGAGTCTCTGACCTGCAAGAAAATGCATAAATATCTCAGTGTAGACAGTAGCCAACACAGCAATTAGTGAGAAACACTTTACAGGGCATTATAAATGGACCAGTGAGCAACACTAACACTACCAGATAAGCACAAGCATAAAGGAATGAATGAAGGGCATTCCTAGAGGACTGCAGATGTGAAAGATTCATAAGTTAAGCAGCTGTGAGTCCAGCTGGGGGCGTGATGGTGACGTGAACAGGGCTTTGGGCATTAATTTGATGGGACAGTTTGATATTGTCCTTGAAGAAAAACAACAAATTTAAAGCAAGCTCTGAAATTAGAAGAGTAAACAAAAGCATATTGAGTTGAACTGTATTTTTCTCCAGATCCTGCTATCTGACACCTTTGGAATCCTTAGCCTTCTCTGGGCAGGTTGCAATTAACGTCTTCAATTATTTTTTTGTTTGTTTGTTTGTGGTTTTTGTGGTTTTGTTTTGGTTTTGGTTTTTCGTTTGTTGGTTTTCTCAGTTGTTTACGGACTACAGCACAACAAATTGGTTTTTCCTTGAAAGCTACCAGTTGGTCAGGCACCAGGGTAAAAAAGCAGTGCCTTTTGCTTACAGCAGAACAAGAGGAAGAAAGAGAAGGGAAGAGAAAGGCAGCTYCTGTCCCCTCTGCACAGCAGCAAAAAGCCTCAGCTGAAGGCATTCAGAAATGCTTCCCAAGGTGGACTGTGGAATAGACACACAAATCACAGTTGTACCATCCAATTTAGTTGTCAGAAAAATCTGAAACTCTAGGAGGAAATTTTGCTTCCTTTTGACTTGCTGTGCTGTTGGAAATGTTCCTTCTCAAACACCCAGAGCATGTGGGAGCACTACAGAGAACATCCAACAGTTCAACTGAGTGATGTGGCATACAGTGAAAGCTGCCTCTATTACAACTTACAAGCCAGGGTTTTACTCTACAAGGCTGAGGTCAACACAGCTCAAGGAAGGAGGTGAAACAAAGCAGTGATATGTGGTCCTCAGGAAAGGAAGGTGTTTCCTTAATCACCCCTAACTTGGATATTCCTGGTCATTCCAACTTCATTCCTTTAATGATCTACCTTCCAATTTACAACAAAGGTTACATTCGATTATGAATCTACTGCTGGATCATGCAGTAAGATAAAAGGCAGTCTTGAGATAAACATGTTCACTTTACTTAAAACTAAGAAAAGTATTTAAAGAACTAGAAGTTGCTAACTTTCCTTTTCAATTTGAGGTGACAAAGGAGGTTTTGAATAGTAGGAGAACAAGACTGAGAGCAGGTGAGCTGGTCCTTGACCGTGACTTGCTGAGAAAGGCAGAGGTTCTAGTTACTGTCTAGGGGTAGTCACTATGTGCATGGCAATTTTTAACCCCATGAAGGTCTGATGGAAGATACACATGTGCTCCAGAAAGACAGGTCTGTAACACCCGTTCTGCCCCTCCTCAGTGGGAGCCAGGCTCTGTCTCACCTGGATTTACTCTCTAATTCATACTTTTCCAGATATGCTTTAAATCAGGTCCAGCAGCCTCCAACTGTTCCCCAAAAGGCAGCAGTATTTAGTGAACAGAGCATTATCCTAAAAAGCAGCTAAGATCCTTTAAGTGAAGAGGATCGCAACCCCATGTCCTGGACAGTGGTTAACCCCCAGCTATTATCCTAAAGACACTGCAACTACTGAACCCTTTCCTTTGTACAGTAAGTAAGCCTTCCTTTATTAGGCAGCCACCTCCAGAGAGGACATACAGTGGTCTGGCAAGCACCTTCAGCGACTTTAACAATGCTTTCCAGCAAAGTCAGAAAGGGAAATGCAAACATTAAAAAAGGTGGGCTAAAGTACCTCTTCAGCTCCTCAGAAGCTCCAGTCCCTCCACCCTGTTGACAGGGAACTCAAGATTTCAGAAAAGTGTTTTTCATTTAAAAAAAGCGCCTTCCAATGACTTTCTGTACTGCAGGAGATCTTTCTCTCCTCACAAGCATTTATAACAGCCAGGGAAGACTAAYAGTCTTTAGTTGTAGAGGGAAGTTCCATTTCTCCAGGGATGGGAAGTGGTAATCATCTGCAGGCATAGGGAGGTAAAAATAATTATGCCCTGCCCTGATGGAACTGACTGCTACTGGTAGTTCAAGTAGCCATCAGTTTGGGAGAGGTCTGAATGTGCCCTTGTCCCATGGACGGAAAACACTCAGAACCCTGATCTCCATCTTCTCTATCTCCCTTCCCAAAACCAGATGGATAAAATTCAGGTGACGCAGCACTTACTTCAACCACTGTGCACACAACATTACAGTAGGTATGAGGATCCCGTAGTATGTTTAATTATTCTTCCACAACTACTGGACAGGGATTTGTGACAGATGAAAAGCAGGGGTGTTTGCTCTCACTGTCACTTCAGCAACACTTAGCCACTTACTCAAAGTGTCCTTTCTCTAACACTAATGCCACATGAACTGCAATCTATCACAACACTCATAGCAAAAAAGTACTGTGAATCCTTGTTTCTCATTCATTACAATTACAGTATTTCAGAAGTGGCCTGTCTCTCTAAAAGTGACAGAAAAAATATTATAAATGAAAGTAAAACACAACAGCCTATCAAAATCCAAGTTTCATGTATCTACCCCAAATCAAGCCACTAAATTTATCAACACTTACAAATGCTTTATAATCGCATGACTGGAAGATGAGTTTCTCTGGATGATGTTGCCAATATTGTACAGGCGTTGATGCTGTGGCTTCATTTGGAGGTCGCAAAGTAATTGAAGGCTCTCCCCAGTCTCCTGTCTGAAAAGCACAGTTGTTCAAGATGTAAGAGTATGTGCAGGCAAATCCACTATAAAGTAGCCCTCTACTGTTGTGCTCAATTAACAAGAATTTATTTTCTACACATAGAGCCATGTTACTAAAATAAGGGAACACAACTCCTACAACATCTTTAATGATTTAATTTATAATCCAAAGTCATCTACTGTAGTGTTTAATGAGGCTTTAATTAAATCTATTTGCCTTGAGAATAAAATCATTAGGCACCGGAAATGTTCCTTAAAAATAAGTGTTTACAATACATATATGAGGATGAGAGCACTTGAAAAAAATCATGAGATGCACAAAAACGCCTGTCACAAATTCTGCTATGTGTTTTACAAGCTTTTCTGCACAGATAATATACCTTCCATTATCTGGCACATATAACCAATAACTAACTTTCCTAAATGGCTAAATAACTGAGACTTTGCTTTGATCTGAAGACTTATTATACATTCTTCAAACACATGAGGCATTCTTTAATCTCTTTATGAATATTTACTTTGATCACCTTCTCTTGATGCCTCATTGTGGAGGTACTAACATTGCCCTTCCACATTCACCATTCTCATTGATATAGGAGATTGCCTTTCTGAGCTGTCATCTCCTCTCTTTCCTCAAAGCCCTCAGAGAACACAGGTAGGACTGCAGTTTGCTGCCAAATCCCTTCCCAGCACRCTCTTCTCCCCTCCAAAAGAGCCAATGCAGGCATTACTACAGGAATGTCCCCAGCCTGGCAGCACTAGTCTGGGTCTCACTTGCCATTGTGTATTTTTGGTCATGGCTTTCTCGGACCTGAACTGACCTCTCCTTAGGCACTCCTTCCACCTTGCAGGCCAATGCATCAGCTCACTTTAACTTAAAATGACCCGTGGATGGACTTGTCCTCTTTCCAAGCCCTCTTCCCTCTGCACCAGCCTCACTTCTCTCTTATCCTCTCTGTTCTGGACTGCCTCTCAATTCTCACCTTCTTCCAACTCTGTCTTTTTGCAATTACGTTTGTCCTTCCTGATCCTCSTTCTTCCCCTGCTTGTTGTCTCTCAAACTATTTTACTCTTTCCTATACGATTATTTCAATTTGGATTATGCTTCTTTCTTTACCTGCACTTACAATACTGTGTATTTTCTATGTATGTCATATTGTTAAAATACGTGTTGAAGCTAGCAAGGAATTGTCTTCAATGTTTCACACAGAATATGGCTAGAAGTTTAGGCTTGTATAGGAAAAAGAAGTAAACCATCAAAAACACATGAAAAAAATCTTATTGAAGACATTCAAAGTCTGGCAAACTATCACATCTTACTAATTAAGTCAGGACAGAGTAAACAAAACAAGTACATCATTTTCATGTGTCACAAAATAACGAAATGACACGCATTTGCACAGCTCTGCAATGAAAAGCAAGAGATAAATCTGGAAACATCAGCATTACCCTGCCATTATGGTAAGTTCAAGCAAGTGAACATCATAAAACAAGTCGAACCTAGTTACTGTTGGCACCATTAGCACATCTACCAATTACACAGTAGTGTAATTTCTGTTTTGCCTAGTTAAGTTGCCTATATGCCATGGATATGACTTCAGCATCAGATTTTGAAAGGAAAACAGCAGGAGCAATTGCTCCAATTTTTGGCAGTTTGTATCCACAAAAATGAATCCTTCTGGCCACTAATGCATAAAAACTTTCTATCTTATTTAATCTGAAGTAGGAATTTGATTTCTTTATGAGGCAGTTCTTCTTATAAAATAAGATTTCCATCATATTACGAGGGGCAAGGATCTGCATCCTTTTTAGTGGAGTCTGACAACAAGAGAAGATGGATTGCACCCATCACAAATTCTCAACAGTGTGCTCAGCTGTCTCTTATGAACTGTTCAAGGCCACAGCTAACAGACCACTTGAAATAGTTCTCTTTTTGCCCGCCTAATAAAGATACACTCCTGCATGTTCTGTTTCAGGAAGCAGAGCTCAGGAGGTACATCCTATCCATTTAGCAAAAGGTTACTATGATGGAACAGGAGTAAATTCAGGGCAGAGAAGCTACAAAAGTACATCTTTTAACCACTGGTCTCTCCACCAAGGAAGTACGGGGATGGCCATGAGGCAGGCCCAGAACTTCTACGGAACAAGTGACCATGGGTAGTGCTCCAAATTCTTCTGTTGCGCTGCTCAGCAGGTGGCTTTCCTCATCTGCAGAAAAGGGACAGCACTGGCAAATTAAGCAGGGTACAAGGAATAAAATGAGTACTTAATTTTACAGTTTGTTTCCCTTTTGCACATTAAGTATGAAAAGCATAGAAAARTGCGTTGTTTCTGTCTGTAAATAAAGGGCAGATAAAGGGGAACAGTGATTACCTCGTTTTGGTTCAATTTTATAAAGAAATGAGAAATAATCTTCAACCAAATAATCTTCAATCTAATAAAACTAGTGTAGGAGACTTGGAGAGGGACTATGTGGAGACCATGTTTGTATCCATTGATTGCTTTATAAATACAATCATCCTACTGCATACTCCTTCTAAATTAGACAAAACAGAATTGCCAAGATTGCTATACTTATCTCTAGGATGTTCTAAACATATAATACAGCTGAGGTTAGGGGAATGCAGGTACAGAATTTCTGCTGTTCCCGACAGACCACTGAACCTGGAGACTTTTCACGTATTTCAGCGTGTCTTGTAGAGGGAGCAGCTACTAAGAAAAATTGCATAAAATTAAACACATAGGTATAGATTATTATGATGGATGACAAAGATGTTATACATAGCCAAAATTTTCTTTTACAGCTGTATCATAGCTGTTTTTTAATATTCAGCCAAAGTGGCTTCCAGCTTCCTTTTTGTTTCTTACCAAACTCCTTAGACTTTTAAACAGTACTACTGTTAGTRTTCATAACCTATTTAGACCCAGTTATAACAGGGTAGTCTCCAAAGCCCAGATCCATGAAGATTTTTAGAAGTGTAATTCCTATTACACATTCCCCATGCAATTTCCTTCCCTTTTTTTTTTTTTTTTTTCAGGGAAGAAAAGCTTTTAAACAAGATTTAGAGAGTACATTCATAAATCCGTGTCTAAAAACCTCAACAAGAAGAAAGGGAGCTCCTCAGCTGACCAGCTCTAGTCAGATACTGAAATCCTGAGATTTAGGATGTGATGATGACAGCTAACATCAGGACCATCTTTGACCTAGAGAAGACTTGAAACAACAAGGCTCAAGTCCAGGGTAGAAAAATACGAATTACTAGTAGTCCTAAATCTGAGGAGTTGATGTGGAACAATTCATGGGTGATGTATTGGGATTCAGGTCCTTCATAAGCACCTAATACACTTTTCAAGCAGTACAGAAATGTTCATAAATTCCCGTGCAAGACCAACTATAATGTTTGATTTAAGTTTTAAAAATAGATATGATAGGATAAGGATTTTCTGGTTTGAATATTTAATTTGCAATTATAAGAAATAATCAAACATTTAAGCTTATGTATTTTTTATGACACAATATACGGATGGAGATATTTATCTCTCTGATGAAGTAGAAAGGCAAGAGATAATTTCTTCCTCATCTAACTTTACAGCTCATCAGACAGCTGTGCAATTTATCACATGGTTTTTGCTGTACTGCCTGTGTTTTAGTATTCTAAACTCCCTATGCCTTTAACCAGTACCTTTTCTTTCTCTGGCCTCTGCTACTTGAAAAAGAAGATTTTTTTGCTCCACATTTTGCAGATAAAGAATTTATAATCATAAAATGGTCTTAAGTCAGGTGCCAGAGTGGTAAGGATTCAATCCTTTTACAATGACAACTTTTAATACCCTTAGAGACCAATACCTTGTGCTCTTGCAGTGCTTTCTAACCCCAAAGATAGACAGATATGCACTTCTTAGTGCTCTAGAAAGGGTCAGATGCTTGATGTCAAATGAGCTACAGAAGCAGACTACAGCTATTAGGTATTTTTTTACAATTGCTGCACATTTTCCTATCTCATCGCATTCTGTGAGAAGTGTATTTGACTCATATTGAAGGCACCTGGATGCAGAGATAGTTGGAGATAAGAAATAACCTCAATAAATCTTCTGTAAAAATCTAACACCTCCCTCCTCTTTTTATAAAAATGTCACGTTAAAAACCCTCCATGCCACATGGAAGAAAAAAACCAAGAAGGCCTGGTTTCGAGTAGTTTGAATGCAGTTATTTTTAACAAGGACCACATCTTATAACTTTTCACCTCTTAAGCCTCATGCCTGGTTATGGTAACAAGTATTAGTCACCATGACAACAACAAATTGGAGCACACATGGATACAACAGTTCTGGCTGAAAAATTTATCATTTTCTCTCTGTAAAAATTTTACATGTTCTGCAGACCAGTCAAATCCTCATTATTTGCTTATGTTTTAATGCCTAGAGCAAGACAAATTTTTTTAGCTCCTTATATGTTTGGCTTTTGAAATAATGGAAACAGGTTCATGGTGCACTTAGATTTTAAAAACTTCTAAAGTTCGATAGCCAAAACAGCCCCTCTCTGGCAGAAATGTTCCAAGGAGGCATGACAGAATTAGGAGATATCTACAGCTCTTCTCAAATACTCTGCTGAACAACCGGCTGTCATCCTTACCGCACTGCAATACGGATCACCAGGTTTGCTCTCACGTGCACAGCGTTTGTGACTGTGACAAAAATTCAGGGCACAATCAGCATTACCTCCAACTCCCCTAAAATGCCTCTGCAAAGGCAGCGTGTATCTCAGCTGGAAAAGCCTGGAGACCAACACAGAGAGGGCAGCACAACACACTGTGGGGGCGAAACTGTGCAAACAGAGCTGTTTACACGGTTTCCCGCTTTGGAAAAGTGAGTGAACAAAAACATCAGGAACAGAATTCAAAGCTCCCCCTGATTGAGACGGCTGCTGGCGGTGCCCCCCCGTCCTCTATGTACGCACACCATACAGCCGACATACGCTAACCACACGGCACGATACACGAATGCGCGCACACATGATCCCCGCGGAGGGCGGACAAGTTACAAGTTACGCACTGTTTTTGTCATTTCAGAGACATGACACCCGTAGATAACACCAAGGCAACAGACTGTACATCCATAGAGTGACAACATAGCCATTTATCACTGTATCTTACATTATGAACCTGATGAATCGATGAGAAAGGATATCCTGCATTCTGGTTGGTCCAGATCTCACAGACAGAAGACTGCTAATATAAACAGAAAACTGTATCTCATCTTGTAAATATTAATGCACTGCAACTGCCAAAAGGCAAGAATAATTAAGAAAAAGCTTGCAATAACACTAAAGAAGGAAGCAAAACAGCTATTAAAAGTAATTTTTTTTTTATTTGCTGACAAAATATTTTGAGATTGACTGGAAAGAAACATAGCTTATTCAGAGACTTTAGAAGAGGTTTCAGACTGTGAGTACAAGAAAACAATTTAGTCAGAAGTGCTCATGATGTAAAGAGATAAAGTTATGCAAGCATAAATAGAAATTGCCTAGAGCAGAAGAAATATTGGTTACTTTCAATTTTTGGTAGGAAAGAAGTTTGAAGTCAACATCCCGAGTATGTTTCGAGACTTAAATCTCTCTCTGTTGGAGACGTTCACAGGGAGAAAGGAAGGGAAAAATCTGGCAACAAAATCAACAAGAAAAATACATTTTCTTTATAACAATTACCAGAAATGAATGCATTGCAATTTAGTGAAGCAGATGCCCACCATCCCCTTCCAACAACAGTTCCTTTGCATACTAAGATGCAGATAATATGACCTTTGGCATTGACCATGACCCCAATGTGTAAATGAAAGGTTTCAGTCTACCTTCTACATTATTGTACAGATAATCTGTAGTAACAAAGCAAAGTAAGCATACTGTAGCATCTCTAGCAAAAGCAGCAGAACTAGGCAAGCACAGCATTCAACAGCATCTTTTATATATTTCCTTGTTTGGACAATCATCAATAAAGCATCTGTGGCACCTCAGCAAAAGCTAGGATAACATTTTACAGTAGCCAGGCAACTAAAACAAAGCATCAGACGTAAGATCTGCCCACGCTATCTTCAGCAGGCAGCAACAAAAGGCAATAAACAGACATGAAAAATGCAACTGCAGAATCCAGAAGAGATAGCAATTAATATATCACTCATTTAACAACATCAAGAATGTACATCGCCGGTTCTTGTCAGCAGCAGCAGAAGGAACTTAGCACTGATGCTCAAATCAACCTGAAGAAGTGCAACTCCTCTTAAAATATGACTCTTGCTCTTACCTTTTGTAGCCTGCAACCTGGTTGCCTAGCTGGTCACAGACTGGGTTACCACTTCTGGTTATTGTCAGGGAAGCCTGGCATCCTCTGGACTGACTACAAAGCGCTACCAGATGGCCTGGTGGCTGCCTAATGTTGTTAATTGTCCTTTATTTCCTTCATGATCTGAAATGGATGAGCACACATCCCTTCCTCCAACTTCAGTAATTCTTAAACTTTCATGTATCTGGTCAATTCCATCTCCCTCATCTTGTTTTTGAAGTTTTTTGTTTCTTCTTCATGATGTGCAGGGCTCTACATTTTGATAGCATTAGGTGATAAAAACTTTGACTTTTGTCAGTGTTCTACCTCATCACCAGCAACTTGCTGCAAACCAGTCCCCATCCATGTGATGAACACAGTCTCAGAGAAAGGCCAGCAGCAAACATTGCTGCAGCTACTTCAGCTGTGCCATCATTAGGACATTGCACTAGTGTGTACCAATGACCTTTTTCTGTGTATGTCAAGCAAATTGACTTCTGGGTGCTCTGGCCATGCCCATCACTGTGATGCCTACATTTGTTTGCCTGGGGAGGGAAAGATTCTTGAATAAGAATCCATGGCAGAAAGTTGTGCCTCCGGTTTTCAAGAGAAGAGCAAAGAGAAGGCATTTCCATGCTGGTGCAGCATACCCAAGCATCTGGTAATCAAGGTAATCAAGAAAACCTACTGCAGTGCTGCTTGGACACACCAAGGTCCTGAAAGTAGTAAGGAAGGCTGCAGGCTACTGCACGCTGGCAGATGTTTTATTTCTCCCCAGCGCTGGCAAGGGGTTGGCATGATGCCACCACATTACGCAGCCACTTCTCACCATCTTGATATTCTTATGACARAAGTGTGTCCTTATATCCTGCTCCCCTCGAGGACTTGCCTTTAAGGATTGGTGTGGGGCCTCAGCCAGCTCAGTCGTGAGCCGGAGCCTGTTTCTGCGCAGCAGAGGCGCGGGGCTGTCCCAGGGGGCTGCAGCACCCACTGCGATGCTGCCCCCGCGGCGCCGCGCGCTGCAGCACCTGAAGGTGTCGGCACATCAGGTACATCCGTCAGCTGCCCTGGTGCTAACTCAGGGACAGGTAACACGGCACTGCAGCAAGCGTGTGCGCAGCCTTTATGTTGCTCCATTTAAAAAGAGGGCAGGGAATTAATCCTTTCTTACATGTGTCAATGGTACCCATCCTGCCCCTCTCTCCACAGCTCATCTTCTCCCAAATAGAAGCACAGTCGTTAGGGCACTCCCCCCAGGAACTGGTAACTCTCACTTTGATGGCCTTCTCTGACTGAGAGAACTCACATCTATGTATTTCACCTTTCTCTTTCACAGGTTAAAGCAGCAGAAGACAGGCTATCTTCAACCCCTTTTATAAATGGGGGAAGCCCTTCTAATGTTTGGAGCACTTACATATGAGAGACAAGTTCTGGGTCCAGGTCTCTGCTTCCAGAACAGTTCAAGTGAACTTCCCTCATCAAACAGACCTACCTCCAAAATTCAAGGTTTGAAGGATCTAGGCTTAAGCAAAATCATCTTTATAGACAATCAACAATAAATCAAGCAGAGAAGCAGAGAATTTCCCACAACTCTATGAATGCCCAGTCAGAAGGGCAGCAGTGCAAAACTCATCACTCAGTTTTGCACTCATTAATGTTTGAATGACTAAGGTACTGAAATGCAGTGCAGAAGGAACATTAATTTTATGGACGGTAATGAATTCAAATTCAGAAATCAACCTTTTCCTTGCACCGTTGTAAAAATATTTAGCATTTACTATATACATATTTTATATCTTCAAAGTGCTAAAAATTTTTCATGAATTATGAAATCCCCATGAGAAGTACTTRAAGTTGCATATCCCTGTGCTGAAGAGGAAGGAACCAAGGCAAGGAAAAAGGTTAAGTGATTATCTGAGGCCAAAAAAATAGGCAGTAGAAAGAAGAACGGTGATTAGGCTTCAAACACTCATAATTTTCAGCTCCCAAAACATATGCTCTCAAAAAAAAGGGAAAGAATTCAATCTGTGCATGCACTTCCACCACAATAAACGCAAATACACTTGGGCACCCAACAGCACTGACACAGAGGTTCTGTGAAAAAGAGTTTAACAAAGAACATTTTCCTAAGTAATATGGTTAAGAAGAGCAAAAAAATMGCATCAGCCATTGTCTGATTAGTATCAAACATGTCATTATCTTAATACTTCCCAAAAGATAAATGCTCACAAGTAATGTCGCAGCAAGACTCTGCTATCCTACCATTGTTGTGGTGTCCCATGCATAAAAGATTTCCCTGTCTAGTCATGGTGGAACACAACTCTGACAGGCAGGAGGGGCAAAGGAAGGGAGAAAGTTTTGTAAGGTGGAAAGAATTATCCAAAGAGAACTTAAGGCTTCCTCCCTATAGACAGGGAAAACTTGGTTGCTAATCTGAAGGAAGAAAGTAACCATAAGACTTATCATAGAAATTATATGCTTTCTAAGGAGAGGAAAGGAGGAAAGTGACAGAAAAGAATACCTGGATAGCACATGCAGGAGGAGCAGGAGCTGGGTGGGAGGCAGTCCAGGTGTATTCATTACAGCTCAATGAATTTCACTCAATGGCACATTAGGAGATGTTCAAGATTTACCTAAATTAGGAGCAATTATCCTTGAAAAGCCATAGAAGATACTAAAGGACCAAAGAAGGGCTAAAAGAATATTTAAGATGGGAGAAAAGGAAGATTCAGAAAGTTATAGCCAGCCTAACTGCAGGGACCCAGCAAGTGACTAGAAATGTTTAAAAATCCAGCCACCATTCTCTGGTTCTCATGACTTTCTGACATCGCTCCTGGCCATCTGAAATAAACACTCAGGAATATTTGTATGCATGTGTGTATATTTATTCTATGCACACATTTTTGAGAATAACAAAGAAAAAGTGTAACATTGTCTGCCATGTGCTACTGAGACAGTTTCTATGGCCCAAGAAAAATTCAAGATGTTCATAATGAGGTTCTCCACTATGAATCATCTCAGATCAAATTTCCTTCCTGTGTTGGAAAACTGGCTGATTAAATCAGCAGCAGCAAGAAGTACAGCAAGACTTGGACACTGTGTGACTCCTGATGCAGCATGTTTCGAGAATAATTATTGGCATTTAAGCACAAATGGACTGAACATGTCGAGGCAGTCCACAAGGACCTGCTCCATGCTGTGCCTTGGAGGGGTGCCAACACCCTCTAAGGAGGATCCAGAAGTGAGGGACTTTTCAGAATGTGGCAAGAACTGAAAATGGATCTGATGAACTACAGAAATCAGTCAGATGAAGTTCAGTAGGATTACATACAGAAATAATATAGCAAATAAATTAGCAAAGTGATTTAGGTTGGGGGAGGACAAAAAAGATCTGAAAGTTTCAGTATACTTTAAATTAGATGGAGCAGTCTTTCACAAGAATAAGGAAATAAATTACAGGATAATTCATGCTGCAAGGAAGCTCAGGAAATCTCCAATCCAACTGCAGCTCAAAGCAGGAGCAGCTGTGCGATGGGACCAGATTGCTCAGGGCTTCATCCAGTCAGGTCTTGAAAACCTCCAAGGACTGTACAGACTGTGAACAACCTGTCTCCCTGCTCGCCTGCCCACACAGGGCGAAAGTCTCTCTTGGCATCCAGCATGTCTCAGTTTTAGTGCCCAGAGCCACCCCTTCTCCAGGCAGCCCTGGTTGTCCAGACTGTCCTCGGAGGGCAACTGCTTCAGTTCCTGACCATCTTGGTCGCCCTTTGCTGAATTTCCTTCTCCTAAGTAAAGCAAGGCCACCCTCTCACACTTCCACGTCACAGAGGAGGTGCTGAACATGGCCTCCAGGCTTATTCCCCAGCCGCCTCTTCCTTTGTGTCTCACCACAGGGCTGAGCCTCGGAGAATTGCTCTCATCTCCCAGCACTGCAGCTCCAGTGAGGCACGGGAGGGATAGAGAGAAACAGCAGCAAACCTCATTCCCTCTGATGTGCATTATCTAACTCGCTAACTATAATTCAGTCTAGCTCCAGAAATTAGGATAATTTTGGATTAAATCCCAGGAAAATCACTCTTGGCATGGCAAACAAACTTTGAAGGTGCAACAGCTGAAAGAAACTAATGAAAATCAGATGAACTGGGCTGTCTGGCCCCTTTTGAGATTGTCACTCCAAATGTTTTAGGACCATAGAAGAGCCATTGTGCTATCTCAATAGATGCTGCTTCCCTCAATGTTCCCAAAGCTCTGGAGAGAGCTTGCCTTACCAGAAGGAATAACTGCAAATCCTCCTTCGAAAAAAGATCTTCTGAGATGAAGAGTGAAATTTGGAATTTGTATTTCTTTTAGAGAAGGAGAAACTTGGACTATCACTTCTTATTAGAAGAATTACCTGTTTTACATTGGTGTATTTCTTCTGCTTCTCCTGAAAATACTTTACATGAAAATTTCCACAGAACAACTGGGCCCCTTGGACTGGCTCTCTTGCAGGCAGGCAGTGGGTGATAGGTGTGAGCTTCTCACTGACAACACGCCTTCTGCTGGTGCTGCCAGCTACCAGTGCACCCCAGCCTCTCAGCCTTGCAGAGAGGATACAAACTTCTGGACAAACCCCAAWGAAGATTATGAGACTTTAATCCCTGAACACTAGGTATAGGTATTCACCTTTCTGCCAAACAAATATCCCCCAACAACAAAAACACTCTTTCAGAAGAGCACCCCAAACTCTAAACACAGCTTTTTTCCAGCAGATCAAAAATGTAGATGTTAGATATTGAAATTCAGTTTTCATACAATCTTTTCGAATGTAGATCTTCTAGTTCACAAGACTGAGTGTGGAAAACAGCAAATTAATGAAGAACATTTGTCCTCTTCTTGGGGCAGTATTTATGGCTTTAGTTTGGATCATTAATATCGAATATAGAAGCGGCTTCCTTAATTCCATATGCCAAAGCAGCATGTAGATATGATCCACCTCCCATGATTTCAGCTTTAAAATGTTAGCTTCTGTAACATTCTTGAAAAAATTCTGTCTTTCTGTTCAGGCAGAAATTAGGTAGATTTTCTATAATGTCTTTATCACTTTACTTGTCCATTGCCCAGAGAAGTGGTGGATGCCCCATCCACGGAAATGCTCGAGGCCAGGTTGGATGGGGCTTTGAGAAACCTGCTGTAGTGGGAGCTGCCCTGCATGGGGCAGGGGGGCTGGAACTAGATGATCTTTAAGGTCCCTTCCAACCCAATGGTGGTTCTACGATTCTATGAAATACACAACACTTAAGGGATCTAGGGATGAAAATTAGCTGAAATTTAGAAATTAAGATACAGCCTCTATGGCATTAGCATCTATGTGAATTATAAATACAACTGCCAGCAATATCTATATCATGCGAGAGATTCAGTTAAGCATTTTTCTTTTGATGTTAAATTGAAGGTCGTCACAGTTCAGTCATCTTTCCATATTAAAATCACAATGCACCTAAAATATGAACCTTAGAGCAGTTTGTTTGGATTTAACATTTTTTTTTTAATAGCTGTCTATTTATCCTTAAAACATACACTATTTTATGCTTATAAAAAATGGAAATAAGAAACTTTAGAAGTAACAAGAGAATTAATCTAGACAACCATATTTTTGTATTTATTGCTTCATAAATCAACTAGCAAAGAATTCTGTTATTTCATGAGTAATTTCAACCATTGATAAAAAAACCATTCTTTGTTGCTTGTTAGATAATCTCATTTTACACACCAGTATTCTCCTGGGCATATTTTCCTTCATTCACAGTAATCTTTAAATCCTTCAAAAGCAGAGAAGGACACAGGAAAACAAACACAAAACAAGTAAATGAAAAGAAGTCATACTGTGGTTTAAAGTTACAAAACTACAGATGACTTCTTAATTTTTGGCTCCTTCAAACTTTCTGTGTCAACTTACTCAACCTGCAACATCCCTGTACTTCAGTTTTCTTAGCTGAAAAATGGAAAATATGATTTTAAGCCCCACTGTGCAATGGAAATACAAATGTATTAGTATGCGTGAAGTATTTAGGAGATATTGCTGAGTTGAAGGTATTATTTCAGAAAGAAGCAAAATTATTTCACTATTTTAATATAAACCTGCTTTTGCTAATTCTGTCTTTCATTTTTATTACATTTCTCCTCTATTGTAGATAAAGGATCTGTTGTATTAGATCTATTTAAATGATTGTCCCCTGCATATCAGTCCTAACCCAGCAATGAATAATTGTAACTTACAAAATAATGTTAAAAGGCAGAATCCCAACAATCAGGACAGCTTTACTTCAAACTTACTGTGCAGTCATTACAATGACCTTACATTTTAGCCRTCTTGTGTTTTAGGAAAAAAATTAAAAAACAACAACAACAACAAAAACCCCTCAGACCATGTGACTGAAGAATCCAGAAAGGCTTTCAAAATTAAGTCTGAGTTCAGCGTCTCTGGGAAAGAACTACTGTCAGCCTTTGTGAATATTTTTTTCAATTCTCTCATATCTTAAAAGATCTCTTCCTTCCATCACAGCTCACTGGGGTGCCCCCATATGGGTCATGACTAGGTTTATCCTACTAGAAAGCTTACTCTGACTCATTACCAGTTTGTCCTCCCATAGGCAGATACAGGCTGGAGCTTTCCCCAGAGCCCAGACAGGCACCCACCCACTGCCTCCCAACATGACAGACCTCTCCCAGCTTGGGCTGTGCCAGAGGCTCAGCTCCATGGGAAGAGCGTGTGTCAGCATCAGGGGGATGTCTGTCGCAGCTCTGTTTCTGTAAGAAGTTCTGTGGGCAGGGGTGCTTCCCCCACCTCTCTGCATGCCTGCCCCAAGAAAGATGCTTTTGGCCCCCGCTCCCAGCTCAGGGCAGGGTGCAGAGCTCTGAACACCAYGGCAAGAGGTCTTATGGACCAGGGTGGCTAAAAGCACCATATGTCACTAGCTGGCACAATAAATAGCCACAGCCTCGGGGCTGGCAGTCTGGAATACGCTTGCAGCTAGTACCTRAAGCTTCTCTGCTGCCTGGAGAATTGCAAATCCTAAAGACGTGATATTTTAACTGATGTATTTTAATGAACTTAGCTATCACTCCTTTTAACCTCCAAAGTTCTTCTCTGCAACTATTTCAGGGGTGAATGAAGAGCCTAATCCCTTCAATGGGACTCCTCCTACTGATTTAGGTTCCAAAGCACTCAAGCTTTGCCTGTATGATTTCAGTTCTATTTTAAAGGTTCAGGCAGTCTCAAGAACAACCTCAGCTATTTTAAACTACGTTAATTTGATCATCCTAACCTACAGTTTGCAGGCTCAAAATTCAACATCCACAGTCAATGATGACTCAGACTACTCATTTCTTTCTATATTTTTTTTCTCCTTTTTTTTGGAAAACAAACCATCTCACAACCTTCTGTATTACCATTTTGGCAGTTGTGATTTATACAACCAGACACCAAAGACTTGGAGTTGGATGATCAACCAGGGAGTTGGATGACCAAACCTTTTCCATTGGGGAATCTAAATTAGTTAGACTCATTGTTTATATTAGGATTTTCCCCCTAGGTCACAAGCAGTCTGCTAGAGATCTGCAAATGAAGGTACRTACTGGCCTTCAGACAAAACCACCCACATTAAGTAAATTTAAATCAGTGCTTCCTCTAGGAAACAAAGAGTTGTATTACTTACAAGCAGATTTGATTACGGTTTAGAAAACTCTTTAAACCCATCTAGCACATCAAAGGAAAACAGATTTAAGCTGCTGTGCTCACTGCTTAACAAACACTGGCTGATTGATGCAAAGATCAACATGCTTGATGACTCCCTGTTAACACTTTAGTGAAAACACAGGCCATAGTAAAGATGGAAACATCCAATCTCACCATTTCATCAAAATATCTTCAAGTATTAGATTTTAAATTGAGGATAAAATATTTTATTCTAACATTTTTGAAATAAACCAAGTTCATGAAAGCAATACAATGAATAAGTTTGCAATACTGTGTTGGCCTCTCTCTTCAAGGGTATAAAAATGCCCGTTAATCTCATCATCAAGAACACTTTCAAAACATCACAGCATCCAACATGTCTTTATGCGCATTTGTGTACTATAGCATCCAGTAAACATGCAGACTCATATAGCAGCATGCAAACAGCCTAGCAAAGAAAGGGTTAAGACAAAGAACATCCTCAAAGCAATTCCAATAATCCCTCTAGATCATTCTGCTTGAGAGAAGTATTCTAGATGGAAAGCTGGACTGGTATCAGTTCAGAAGTTGCTGCTGATCTGACACAAGCCAAAGGAACCGGCAAACTGCAAGGAGAAAGTTGCTACACAAAAGAAAACTCCAAAAAACCCCACAACACATGGAGCAGAAGGTTCATGTCAAGAATCAGTTGTGTCTCCTTTATTTTGCAAAAACAATTATTTTACCTTTAATTTCAAAGGGGCTTTGGGGGAAAAGATTGAAGGAAATATAGTTCATTTTGGCAAAGCACATATTGCAAAAAATAAATTTAAGAATCTATTTTTGGGATAGAATGGTTGAAGAAATCCCTGATTAGCCTCTTAATGGGGTGCAACCAATTTATTGAGAATGATCACCAGAGGGAGTCACTGACTTTCCCATTAAAGTCAAAGGGAATTTTACATACATCAGGAATGCAGAATTTGGGGGCAGAGCTGAAAAAGACTTCAAACAGATTGGAGCTCAGGGAACAATACAAACCACTGTTTTATGGATTTCATCTGAATCCATTTTCCCCTTTGGAGTCCCAAAGGATGACTGCTATATTACATGGTTAAAGTTAGAGAGAAGGCACTGAAGTCATACATTCAGTGGGTACACACTCCCACAAAAAAAAAAAAAAAAAAATAAAACAAAATCCCTTAAGCACTTAATTGGTTATACAGGAATTTGGAGTGGTGTGAGTAATAACTGCTCAGTTTTCTCTTTAGACACGCAACATATCACAATCCCTCTGGAAATGCAGTATTTAACAGCACAAAGAAAATCTCCAGGTGTCATAGATGAGAGTACGTCATACTTCTTGGGAATGACAGGACTTCAATCAGTAAAAGAAAAGAGTAAAATGGAGTCAGAAAGAATTGTTAGTATCACAGGTTTTTTCTGTTTTGGTTTGTTTGATTTTTTTGTCTTCAATGTTAGTGACTAAAAGGGGTAGTGAGTATAGTGAATGAAGTGATAAAATGAAACTAATTAGACAAACTAGCCTGCTCAGCCATGAGCAAGTGCATTTTATGCTCAAACACCTAGATTTCATGACCTTCAAGAAATACTTTTATGTTAAGAACTCGTCTTTTCTTTGCTGGACTTCAGCTCAACCTTATTCATGTCACAGAAGCCCAGCAGACTTTGGTTTGAAAACAAGCTCATTCACTTGGCAACTTTCTCCTTAATTCTGCACAGTAAGATTATATAGCAGAAAATCAGGAGATTAAAAAAGGGCAAAGCAACAGCCCCACCCAACCAAATATAATTTCACTTTCCTAAAAATGTCCTCTGAACAAATGGAATTCAATTTGTTTCTGTGTTCCCAGGTAATGGCAGCACCTTGTTTTGTTTGTTTATTTAATCACTTCTTGTTCATGTAATTAGCTGACAGACTGCAGCCTTTAGTTCATTACAATACAGTTATTTGCATAGTGGTTTCCATTTTGAGACTGAATTTTGGACAGAGGCTCTATTTTGGGTTGTGGCAGGCAGAGATACTGCTGGGAAGCCTCATGCAGGGAAGCATGCAGCAACCTGCTCCTTCGTGGAATGAGTCGCTCCAGGAACTGCCTTGGCTGTCCATCTGCTTCTGACGGCAAATCAAAGTCCTATTTCCAACATGCAGCTTAAGACTTGGCTGTATTTCATCATGGGTACCACCGAAAACCAGTTGAGTTCATTCAGCATTTTTACCAACAGGCTGTCCATGCATAATTTACTGCCCTTTAGATTGGATATTAGGAAAAATTTCTTCACTGAAAGGGTGGTCAGGCACTGGAGTGAGCTATTCTGGGAAGTGGTTTAATCACCATCCCTGGAAGTGTTCAAAAAACGTGTAGGTGTGGCCCTTTGGGACATGGTTTAGCGGTGAACACGCCGGTACTGGATTAAGGGTTGGAGTTGAAGACCTTAAGGGTCTTTTCCGTCCTACACGGTTCTGTGATTCTGTGGCATCACTCTGCTCAGTGCATGCTTAATTTAAAATTATCAGTACTCTTTCAGTGGTTGGGTGAAAAAATTTAGTGGTGGAGGCTACTTTAGGCTTTCTTTCATGAAGAGTTTGATTTAACATGCGGTTGASTCTAGTGCTGTTATGCTGCTCAAATGAGTTTTTACACAGTTAAATATTTTTTTAAAATAATCAAGATATATCCTCAGAGCACAGTTTTGCAGAATGCTGACCCTCCCCATTAATAAATGCAGCAATCATCACCCTCCAAGTCCTCTGAGTTTCCAGCAGTGAACTGATGCCAGCTTATTTTTATCTAGGTTGCTCAGAATTTGAGGAATCTGCACCTTATTACAGAAACGAGAGGCAGAGTTGGTGCTGGAGGAAGACTGCACACTCTGGTGCACAGAAGCAACCTTCATCTCAGCCTCCAGGCATCTAAACACCCCCAAAACTCTACCTCTCAGGAGAATTACCAACACACCAACTTGCACTATTTGAAATAAAGAGAGCTAGAACAGACAGCTTGAAAAAATTGTCAACCTTTGTAGTTTACAATTCAGCCTTCACATACAACCCACTGCTCCGGCCAGGAACAGTTCTGTAACCAAAAGCAGCAAGGCCCAGCCTTCTAGCAGCACTGTTTTAGTCCTACCTGTGCCATCTGCCTCTCCAGCTTTGACCGGGGAATATCATCAAAATAGTTTTCATTTCTTCTCCTCCTTGCATCACCCTGCATGATAATGTGGGGAACGTCCAGGGAGCCACCAGTAGTGAAAGTGCTTTGGCTAAGTGATGGAGACAGCTGAGGAGGAGTGTGGTTACCGCTGGGTTCCTAGACAGAGAAATCAAAATGCAGCATAAGAAGAATAGCATATTGCTGACTTCAAATCACACATTTAAAAGTGCATTTTAATTGCTCACACTAAAAAAATTTTGGAACAATTCTTGCAGTAGAGGTTACTGCGGGTGAGCTTTTGAGATTTGCTACCTGAAGTGCAGAGCCCATGTGGAAGGAAAAATAGGTCATTATTTACATGAACTAGTGGCAAATTTCCTCTTCAAAACCTCCTTGTGTAATATGTACTCTCTTGTAGAGATAAAACAGTGAGCTACTTCTTGTCAAGGCCTAAATAAAGCCATGATTTAGGACTAGCCATTTGTAAGATGAAATACATTCTCACTGCTTCTGAGCAGCTGCTCTAAGCAGTCAAAGTGATTTGAATACTAGCAACACCTCTTGCTGGAAAAAAAGAAATGCATGTCCATTTACACAGTATAGACACTTTGTTGCAATTTTTATAGGTTTTGCAGAACATCCATTTTAACTTGAAGTACCAGGTATCAGACACAAGCTAAATAGCAATTCCTAGAATGCATGAAAGCATCAGAGTACAAATATTTTACCTGGCTTTTCTTGTTGTCTGTACTGAACTGCAACGCTGCATCTGTCAGTGTGCAAATACCACATTGAATTGATACATAAACTCTAGCTAATAAATAAACAGGTCCTCCTGATCATATGTTTTACCAGGATCTGCCACCACACTGCCCACGGCCAGATACCGTGCATATGTTGGGAAACACCTACTCTTGTGCACATCACATCACTTATTCAAACACCAACTACCAACACTGGTGTCCAGGTCCACCCTTCAACACTCTTGGAGATCCATCAGCAGAAGCAGGGAGCTTCAGCATGCTGTTCAGACAGTATGCACACCTACCATCCAGTGCAAGCAGGAAACGCTGTCATAGCAACTGAATGGGAAACATCTTCCTCTCTCACGATGTAGGTTACTGGGCTCAATTTATCTGACACTGGAGATTTCTCTGATACCAAGTTCTTTGGAGGCAGAATATACCCAGGAGCAGGTTTGCACAATGCAGACCTTCTCTGAATCACATGTTGCTACAACACTCTATTTCAATACTGAGCAACAAAAAGGGATCTGAAGATACTGGAATAAGCAAAGACCTGCTCCAGTGTGGAAGGTAAAAAAGTTCTGCCTTTTTATTTAAAGAGATAATTAAAGTGGATGATTCATGCATGATTACATTGAAGCAAGCCCAGTTCTGAAAAGCATCAAGGTACTTTACTCCATGCTGTTAAGAAACAAGATCTGGTGTAAGAAATCAGAGTTGTAATCTCTTCCAAATGGAAAGGAAAGTTCAAGTCATAGTAACATCTGATGTCAATATCTGAAGTGTAGGAGCCTGTGCGACATGATTCCTTGCAATCACAGTAATGGATTAGTATTTTTCATGTTGCCAAGAAGAAAAATTTTTGGGAAAATATAGCTCTTTAGTAATTTTTAATTAACTGGGATTTTAAAGTTTTTTCAAAATTTTCTAGCTTTCCTATGATCTGAGACAAGCACTTGACATTTCCCAGGGCAAAGAAAAGACTGTTTTCCTCTTAAGAATAATCTTTTCCCTCCTTCACAAAAATCCACCTACATTTGGCCCAGTTAAAAGCTTCTGAAAAGCTGTAGTCTGCTCATGCTCAGGAGGTTGGGTGAGGCATAATCTGTAAAACCTACCCTTCCTGGGCCTAACAAGACGGTGCACACACACCTCTGCCCTGAAAATAACCTCAGTACAGGGGCACCAAACAAGGCCCTCTCTAATGACTGCTACCTGCTGCTCCAGCTAGGTAGGTAAGCTCTCTGTTCCAAATCAGGATTCACCCACTGTTATAGGCTGATAGCGCCATCAGTGTATCAAAGTGACAGATGAACACAGAGATTCCAGGCCCCATCGAGCTTTTCATGTTTCATCAAGCTGCATATAAAGAGGAAATTCACTCCGAGATCTATATTGGAAGATTGCTGGCAAGGCAGTACAGACAAGAAATACCAAGTCAATAAATAAAAGAATTGCCATGCCTCTGCATTATGGAACAGTATGTCATTGTATGATTTCATGCTATTTTCTCAAAGTCGTCCTTCACAGCACAGATGGATCCTCAACTGTACTGCGTGTTGCCATGTACTCAGCACCKTGTTATCATTAGTTACTGTGTAGTCAGTATTTTATTCTTACCTCGTTTCGTGGCCCCAAACCTCCTTCCTAAACTCTTTCCAAATCCTGCTCTGAAGACAGGATAATTAATATCGTCATATTCATGATGCTTCTAAGTGCTTTATGAATGTCAATCAACTAATTTTTACCGCACCCTGTGACTTCTGGCATTTTATAATCACTGCTTTAGTGTAGATGACCTGAGACACACAGATAAAGGTTAAGAAGTATCAGTCACTCAATTACAACATCTATTGCCTTATTTTCCAAGTGCTTGTGTTCCAAACGCCACTTCTGTTGATCTAATTTTCGGCACAGTGTGCTCAGCACTTGTATAGATCAGACACAAGACTCCAGTCAAATATGGAGAATGTCAGTAACATACAATTAATGACTGTTTATGAGGCTGTTAACTAAATAACTCCCCATGCATTATCCAAGCTTTTGTGGCAAAAACATGTCTAAATCTGTATTTTCATAGGTACAGCTATTCCTTTAATCATGAGCCTCTCTCCCATTCTTCCTTCAATCCTCTTCCTCACTCCATATCCACCTTCTCATCTCCTTAACAAGCCTGCAGACCAAGCATGGGCACCCTTGCAGGTGCTACCATGGCCTCAGTACCATGCTACTGTTAGTCAACAAGTATTCATATCATGTGTCTACCCGGTTGTGAATACAGGGATAAATGACCTGCCGGGATGTCTGATCATATATTTCACTGTCAAAATCTGCCTAATCCCCACCTCTCAGTCCTGCTGGTCACGTGAACCTGGAACCACAAAGGTCAGGGCTGGAAGGAGGATTAAAAGATCCTTCCCCAGGCTGCCTGGGTGCACCTCATGCCCCACAGATGTTTGTCCAACCTGAAACCAAGAACCTCTAGTGAAATAATTCTTGTGTTAAACTACCATTACTATTGCAACACTTCTTCTCCAAATTTTCTGCCTAAATTGTTGGCCCTTCAGTTTAAATTCCAGCCTCCTGTGCTAAGTGAGGATGAGCTTCCATGAAGAACTGTAATGAAAGATTATCATGCACTCAAGGAGGGAAAGCAAGATTGCATAGGAGCCTGAGATTCAGCACTTTCTATGCTTTTGAGTATAGCAAAGTATATTTGTATATAGTGTGTATATATATATATTTGAATATACACTGTGTACATATATATAAAATATATAGAGTATATATATATTTGAAGATAGTATATTTGCATGTATTTGAAATAAAGTTTCCTTAGTACACAGGAACACACAACAGGGAATAACACATGTTGTGGATATTTTTAAGATTTTTAAGATTTTCAAGGTTGTTTGGTTTTCCTCAATATTCAACCTTTTACTTCGAAATATTTTAAAAGCTAATACAGAAACAGTCAAAAAAGATGAAGCATTAGCATTGCTTAGGTTGAGCTTGGGAACTTAAAATTAGACTCTTTAAATAACAAACTACCTTTTCTACTGATGTAGACCAGCCTGATCTAGTGGAAACTGCTCCTATCCATGGCAAAGAGGGTTGAAACTAGATGATCTTTAAGGTCCCTTCCAATCCAAACCATTCTATGATTCCATATAAATCAATCTTCTAGCTGCAACAGACAGTATATTTAAGCCAACTTTCAAGCTACAAATTACTGCAGACTACAAACTAAAGACCACGTCTTTGTTTTGTGTGAAATGGGATAGTAGCAGTTGATGGGAAAGAAAAACTTTACTCCAAACGCATGTCCTCCTCTTCAGGATTCTCTGTGAAGAGTCCAATTCCAAGAGGCGATAAATGACATTTAGCACTGGCCCGCATCAGTAGCTCTAGCTGTGCAGCAGCAGACTACTTTTTATCATTTTGACTACAGATGGAGGACATCCAGTTTTTTCTTCCATATTAACTGAGAATATACAGTCCTGCCCAAGAATGCGGACTGTGGAAACTGCCACTTGCTGAAGAGGAATTAATTATCCAGTCCAGAGTATTGAAGGCATTGAGCAAAAAAGTGTGCCTTTTAATCTATTTCTCTTTCCTTGCAGTGTTTTAACACCTGCCATGCATCAGGAATCATTCACAAAATATATAAAAAATAAAATACAAGAAAAACATCCACACGTTTGTGTAGTGTGCCTTAGAGCACATTACAGAYTTGTCAGACCTTTTTAAATATAGCATTAGGAATAGGTTGAATTAAGGGGTGGGATCTAAAACGTCTGTATGGAGCATCTGAGAATAAGCAGGGTGAAAACAGGCTGGTCACAGAAATTTTAAGTACACTTAAAAAGAAGCCCTCATTCTGTCTTACAGTATTTCTCTTTACACCAGGAAATGTAACTTGGGAGCACAGACACTCTCTGACATTTTGAAATTTAATCCCAAATGAGATTCCTGTCAGAAACGCAGCGCCATGAAAATAATCGGATCCAATCAAATGCAAAAGGTGTGACCTAAAATATGAAAATAAAAATGTTGCTATGACCTTCCCTGGACAGAACGCAGTAGGAATTGGTCATCACACCACAACTTGGTAAGAGTAGCAGACAGCAAGTAAGCAAAAGCATTGAATTGGAGAAACCCAGTGAAGGTGGTGTAATGAGAGAAGATTAAATGTGGTCAAGTGTGGAAAAACCCCGGGGACATTGCAACAAGGTTTCTGAAAGAAGGAATACAAATGAAAATTAAAAACATGATGAAATTTTTGATATACAGAAACACTTTAATGGCATTTATATCTCAACAATTTCAAGAGGTTCTCCTTAACGAAAGCCTAAAGCCCATGTCTGAAAAGTAACTGCAAACATTTGAAAACATGAAAGGAAAATGGTAACTCTCCYGCAATATCGATCGGCTGGGCTGGGATTCCTGTGGGCAAATGTAGACATGCAGCTTCTACATCTCTGGTCCTGAGCTAGTTTCTTTAGCAAAGATAAGCTGGTACTCCTAAGATACTACTTATCTCATCCTAAGGCAGACATCTAAAACAGGTCAGATGGATCACCCTGTAAAAATGTCAATATATGTTCACTGGCCCTATGGGGAGGTCTGACAGAGCAGGTCAGCCTAAGATGTCCATTCTGTACCTGCCTGAAGTGAGGTATGTTAAATCCTGTACAAAATAGCCAGTTTACATGTGAACATTATGAAACCCTTGCTGAGTTGTCAAGAAATGCAAACAAATTTTCATGGGGACTCACCCTGAGGGTTATTGACCGAGGTGGTTTCTGAGGAGGATCTTCGTGAAGCCTGTCTCCCAAAGATGCCAGAACACGCTTCCGGTGGCCAATCAAGCTAATTTTTAAGACCTGAAATAATACCAGAAACACCTCATTAAAAGAGCACATGGCAAGCATTAGATGAAGATCCATTCAGATTGAAGCCATTTTCTCTTTAAACCTTTTAACAAGTTAGTCTTCTAGACAGACTGAGCAGACAGAGAGCTGTGCAAGGCAAACCATCAGCAGAGAAAATGAGAGGTGAGATTCGAGGAAAAACCCTGTAAATGGAAGGAGGAAACTAGAGCACGTATAGATGTGAAAAACAAAAAAAATAGACTCAAAAATTAGTAAAGAGGAAACGAAATGAAGAGAAGGCAGCAGAGCAGGAAGAAAAAAGCAAGGGAGAGACTGGTGAAGGAAATGTAGAGGTGCTTGCAAACAGTGAGTGATGAGGATTAAAGTGATTCGTGGGATGGATGAGGAAAAGAGTGAGAAACAGCCAGCAAATGCTTAGAGGGGGCAGAGAGGGAAAAAAGGAATCATACAATGAGTAAATGTTACCACTTTTAAATCTATTCACCATGCCTTTCACAGTGTTGCTAGGAAAGAGTTAAAACCAGACGACTTGGCAGAGGAGGAGGGAATAGTTTCACTCAAAGTGACCTTGCAGCTGGGAATGCTAAAAATGTTGGTGTGGGAAAACTCCATTTATTATGCCTAATGTTGTTATGTTGTTCATCCTCTGCCTGTTTTGAGAAGCAGAATTCCTGTGGAAGGATAACACACACTCTCACAGACTCAGGGGAAGCCTTGTGTTATAGAGAGGCAGGACACCTCCTCTCCCCTGCTTCTGGCTAGAACGTGCCCCTGTGTGTCTCTGCCRCCCAGTGTGGTTAGCGAGGAAATGAAATAAACCTACTCTTTGCATTTTGGCCGTGGTTTGATGGTTGCCCTTGGTTACCTGTATGTGTAGATTCACACACAGAGGTAATCTCCAGACATCACATACAGTTTGCGTTATCGTGTACAATCATCCTTGTGTAAGAAACGCAGGATGGACAAACCGCCCTGAAGTTCTATTACTTTTATCAGATGCAACAAAAAAAAATCTGTTGCACAGAAACGTATCCATCAGTGGATACATTCATACACCTCACGCTTGTCCAAACTCCAAGAATGCTGCCAAAAAGTTGTCCCAAATTTACTGCAACTACTCCTCATTTTGTATTTCTATGTGTCCCTGCCTCATACAAAACCACCACTGCTCTCAGGAAAACAGGGAGAGCAGAAGCAGTGAGTTGGAAATTTTAAGTATTAGTGGGGAAAAAAAATCATATTTCAGTGCTATTCTTTAATAGGTACAATGGCTGTAGTGTAAAGAGTGTAAAGCAGCACTAATTGTAGCAGCAAGCCTCTGCTCTGCAAACAGCAGTGTCCTTACGTAACTCTTCCAGACTGTATATGTGGTTTCATACACCAGAGCTGCCTCCATTCCAACAGTACTTCCCACTATATTTAGGACCACCGTGTGTCAACACCCTTCAGTCGAGAGGAAGTTCTCACTCAACCTAGAAAAAGTAATCGTGCCCAAAAAAACCTGTAAATGCTACATCTTAAATGAATAACTATCTCAGCTTAAGCAGGAGCACTTGGAGCTACTAAGCTATTCATGAGAACAAACAAAACCCAAACCCCAGCAACTCCCCTAACTACATCACGCTGTCATTATTCTGGTATCCATGCCTATCCATCCATTATCCTGCCTTTCCATGTGCACGTGAATTCATCCACGCTTCCTCTGTTAGACATCTCTGTGCTATCGGATACTGTTGAACATCAATAACCTCTTTTCTGCTCGCATCTACAAAGTGATGTGCTATGGCATGAAACGGATGGAGGCTTCCTCCAAGAGGCAGCTTACAGCAGTGTTGCAGACCCTGCAGCTCAGCAGCAGACACGAGCTGCAGTCCCACAAATCCTGCTATGTACTACCCTTTCAGTCTAAATCTAGGGAAGCACGAGTGAAGCTGAGATAATGCAGCACACACAGAAATGCCTGAGGCACGCAGGAGACTTAGTTATGTATTCWGTTTACATTGAGTGTTAAACAGAAGGGTACAGAGTTTATCTCCGTATTTAACTATATGAAACACGTGAATGAACTACAGCTGCTTTAAGCATTACTCAAGTAATGCACTTCAGTGAACTTGCATCTTTCATAATGCTTCCCCATCAACAAGATCATTTATCCAGAGATTTTTAAGCCAAGCTAAAGTTCTTTGGATTGTTTCAAGGTCCTCAGCACTCTGACTGCCTTATTAGCTATATCAAACCACACAAAGCAATTCTCTTTGACTTCACAGAGCTGTTAAACAACAGGAGAGAAAAGGACATGAGTCTTGAGGGACTGAACACGTAAGAGATCAGCAGACGGGTCTAAATGACTAAATTATTTCAAAAACTGCGCTCCATTTGAACATAATGCAGATCTTTAAACATCAGGCACTGCAAAGCTTACTGCACATTTCATTTTTCCATTATAATGGTGGTCGCCCCAAATCTGAATGGGAGGGATTTAATGATGCAACCTACAGAAACATATGGTCCTCAGTCAAGAGGCAGTCTCATCTGGAGCACATACTCCATTAACTGAAGACATCTGTATTCTTCTGGAAATGACTCCCTAGCAATTTTCTTACTTGGAAAACCTGTTACTCAACTTACGAATGTAAGTGTTTTCTGAAACACTTCTATATTTGAGTTATGAGAGTTTAACAAACATCCTGAAACTCTGGAAACTTGTCCTATGATGGATTATCCTTGACAGTATTTATCAAAAATGTCGAATATCACAAATACAGGTCAACTGTGGGGAATGGTACAGTTGCCTAAAGCAGTGCCATAGAAATGTGTTAATGTAGTGTATCAGGCAACCATTAAAAGTCTTGCACTTACATAGCCCATGTTAGCTTTACAGGTATGTAATTTCTATATACCAGGTAACACTGAACACCATAACACTGAACAGGGACAGTCATTACAATGCACCCAAGTGCTATGTAGGGAAGCATTTTGTCAAATGGATTGTAGCCTACTTACTATACAACAATGAAATGAGTTTTGCAGCGTGGCTGCAGGAATCAGCAATACCATGTCATCAAACTGTTCAGAGCATCTTAAGGCCCTCCATGGCCTGTTACTTCATTACTGGGACAAAAGGGGAAAACAAAAAGCCTGTACATGACAGGCTTCTTTCCACAGTGACAGCAGGATACCTGACACACAAATGATACAACTCCATTTCATATATTTGATTATATCAGATGCTGCAGTACAATAAAAAGGAGAATGGGGCAAGACACTTGTCCAAAGAACTGATACATGCACAAAAATTTAATCTTATTTTTACTTCTGTACTCTGCAATGATTAGCATACAAAATGAAATTCCACTAGAAGATGTAAGAAATCCACAAATACAACCAATGTAACACTTTACATTCAAATTTCTGGCTTAGCTGACAGATGTTTCAAAAAACACATGTAGCTCARTAAATCCCTTATGACTGTTTATGTGCAGATGCTGGAATTAACAAGTTATTCCACCTAAAAAAGAGCATTATTTCTGCAATATTCTTCTGTCTGATCTTTTCTTCTAATTGAATAATAATATCCAATACTGTATTGCTATAATTATTCTACTTTATTTTTAATATTAAAAAGACTACAGAAGTTCAAGACATCAATTATCTTTCTTTTAGARTAATCTGAAAAGTTGTACAGGCTAAAATTAGTACCGTAATAGCACAAGAGGTCTGGACTAATGTCTAGCAGCAATCAGACACTAGGAACCAGCTACAAAGTGGAAAACTATAGAGTGATCACAACAGTACTAGTGATTCTCTGGTAGCAACATCAGATACTTCAGAATTTAAGAAAAAATGGTAAATGCAAGCCAAAAAAGTGGAAACTTCCTATTTCTGCAAGTAAACCTCCCCAAACACTTGCTAGTAACCATTTTACTTCTGGCCATATTGAAATAAACTCCACGTTATCTGGAATTTCTGGGGAAGGATATGTTTGATTATTACCCCTCTCATGTCATAATGCTGCCCCACAGGGCTAATCCTGGAAGATAGCAGTGCCCAGAATACCCAGGAAGTGAGCCCAGACCAACCATACAGCTCACCTGACCGTCATGACTGGTTTAACTGAAAATCTGAAAAAGGATTAAACACACTTCCTGTATAAATTCTCAGCATCAATTTTACAAATCCCATCCACAGAACTGCTGTCAGTGCTAACAGTTAAAACAAACATAAAAACAAAACCCACCAAATAAAAAAGGTAAAAAACCTCCATATTCCCCATACCAACCAAGATTAGCTGGTGTAATAATTGGCGTATTTTGAAAATGAAATATGCTCAAGTCAGCTAACTTAAAGAGGGCAGGTTTACATTAGATGTTAAAAAGAAATTCTTCACAGCAAGGATAGGGAGGCACCGGACCAGGCTGCCCAGAGAAGCTGTGGATGTCACATCCCTGGAAGTGTTCAAGGCCAGGCTGGACAGGGCTCTGAACAACCCGATCTAGTGGCAGGGGGCCCCCATAGCAAGGGGCTTGGAACTAGGCACTCTTCAAGATCCCTTCCAACTCAAACCACCCTATGATTCTGTGATACTGAATGCCTGGTGGCTTACCAATACCAGATAAAGCCAAATCCAGTCAAATCTTAGTAAACTTCTATTGCATTTTTCACATAGGAATACTTTATTCTCTTTCTTATCACATGGGAACAGAGAAGTCCCAAAGCAGGCTGTTGGTCACAGGCTTGCTGCAACTTCTATGGTGTCCACAACTGCAGGGGAATCAATTGTTTATTACGTCTGTGAAGACAGTTGTAAGAGACTTATTATTTCATACCATAAGGATATGAAATATGCGTCACAATCCTCTGGAATTAATTACCCAACTGGAAACAGATGTCAGTTGTCTTGGTGACAGCATTTCACAAAGGCAGATGGCTGACTCGTATGTCCAATTTCTATACATTATAATGAGAAACTGAGGTTTGTTTGGTCCCCCATCACTCAAATAAATAATTGACATGCACRTTTCCACTTAAGGGCACTGAGAAAGCAAAGGCCAAGAGTCTTCCCCAAGTAAAGTGGTGTTACAATGCTGCTCAGCCATTGCCACCCCAGGTCAGACTGAGGCAGGTGAGAATTCATTATTTTTTGCAGAGGTTCTCAGGACAGACTTTGGTACCACCAAGGCTGCTGGAGTGTTTGTCCTGATTTGGCCAGACAAGCCATTTTTTTCATTACAGCATTTTCCATATTCTCATTAGTTTAAGAATTGGCTGACTGAAAAGATCAGGTGCTAGTACTTTTGGTTCCACTAAAGATAAAAATAGTAAAATTTTGTGCTTGTAACCAATAACCATTAATATTTCAGTGAAAAAATACCAATTTAATGTTTCATTAAAAAAAAATCAGAAAAATGCAGTGAAATAAGACCTGGCCAAAACTGAGAGTCAGCCACTTTCCCTCCTGAGGATGTGTCTCAGGCTACAYGCTGGACTATTTTTTAAAAACAATTTTTTAATTAAAAAGTTAAATCCACGGTCTCTGAAGAAATAAGTCAAAATTCAATCACTTTAAAAGCCTCAGATATAACGACAAATATTAAATATGTGCATTTTTATCACATTAGGCTCAACTCCCCATAAATCAGAAATCGTGAACATCTATTATACATATAATACCAAGATTTTTACAATAATGATTACCTATTCTAAGACACGAGGCTGAAAATATTATTTCTGTGAAAAATAGCAAGCACTAAGCAGGTCTGTACATAAAGTGAAAACATTTCATTTGCACAGGCAGTAAGTAGAAAAAATATTGGACAATTTGAAAGGTGGAACACATTCCCAAATTGCATCCTGGAGGATAGACTGTTCCCTCCACTGAGGACTTGCATCTCCGCCTGTGTTGAGCTAATGACAGGTCCAGTTACTGGTTCAGATCACATTTGAAGAATGTGTGGTCACAGAGAACAGGAGTATTTACTGCTTGAGGTCTTCAGTGCTAATCACACAGCACTACAAGAGAGCAATTGCAATACTAGTACGTTATCCCATAATATTTTGCAGGATTACTTACATAGCAGATAAATTATAATTAAAGTTACTGCTACTACAACACATTTTGTAATGAGCTAATAATTTATTTATCTATTTTTAATAGGCAATTATCAGCAAAGCACATTAATCTGTACACAAGCATGAGATATAGCTCATGTAACAAGAAATAAGAGMTAAAATAAAAATCTCCATAGAAAATTTTAATAGCTCTAAAATTGATCCTTTTCTCTGATTTTGATTCAATTTCGTTGCAGACTTAATTCCATGCAAAAGGAAAAAAAAACCCAAACATTCAAGCCCATTTGAAGAATGGGACATTCGTCTAATAAATAAACAGCTTTTTTTTTAAGTCTTCTAATAACAGACAGTAATGAGAGTTTTTACAATATCAGGAGAAGCAAGCAGCCATTCACTGCTTGGAGTAAAAATGTAGATTACTCTAGCTCACAGTTACAACCAATGCTGAAATGAAAAGGTAAGCTCTGTAGTATGGGAATAATATCAGTTAATTATAAAGATATTAATATATTAGAATTGAAAATAAATTGTTTACTTCTATATCATGCAATTATATAGTCTGATAAAAATTGCAGTAAAAATAGTGAAAAACCTAAGATGGTGTTAAATATCTTCTCCTAATACTAGAGTTTAATGAAAGCCCCTCTGTGTTTTTTTGGTTGGGTTTTTTTTTAAATCATCAACATCTGTTAGATATACAATGACTGCAGAAAGACTGTCTTCAATATACAGAAAGAAAAGCCAAACACTCAAGAGAAGATCCTGGACCGAGGATCAGAACAAATGTTGTTAAGAAAGGCTATTCAGAACACATTTAGCTTCTTAGTGTATTTGCCAGTTACCAGATATATGCATGAAGACCTAATTACTTCTGCATTACAATTATTTCAGTTTAGAAAACTGTTTTTCTGTACTGTAAAACACTCACATTAAAAGCATTGATTCCATTCTTGAATATCTAGTTCAAGCCAGGTCTATGCAGAGAGGCTATGGCTTCATTCAGGCTGTGCCATCATAGAATCACAGAATCACGAAAATCATTTAAGTTGGAAAAGGCCCTTAAGGTCACCTAGTCCAACCACAGAACTAAAACTGCCAAGTCCAACACTGGACCACGTCTCTAAGTGCCACATTCACGCGTCTTTTAAATATCTCGAGGAATGGTGACACCACCACTTCCTTGGGCAGCCCGTACCAGTGCTTGACAACCCTTTTGGTGAAGAAATTTCTTACTAATATCAAAATTAAACCTTCCCTGGTGCAACTTGAGGCCATTTACTCTCGTCCTGTTGCTTGTAACTTGGGAGAAGAGGACGACTCCCAGCTGGCTACAGCCTCCTTTCAGGCAGTTGTAGAGAGCAATAAGGTCTCCCCTGAGGCTCCCTTTCTCCTGGCTGAACACCCCCAGCTCCCTCAGCCACTCCTCATCAGAGTTGTGCTTCAGACCCTTCACCAGCTCCATTGTCCTTCCCTGGACACATGCCAGCATGCTATGGAGCAGTTGCTACAGGACATTATACACAGAAATCCGAAGTATACTTATCCCCTAGAGAAGTATATATCCCAGAGTTACAATCTTGACAGTGCATTATTGTTCTACTGCTAACATTAATATTTACTCTCTTTTTAAGGGGAAGGGTTGTAAAAGTATCATAATGATAAAAATCTGAGAAGTGTTTTTAGGCTTTGACACAAGAGCCATCTACTACTATGAACCAACAGCATGATGCTACGGCCATAACCCSTTCCAATTCACTGCCAAAACACAGGAGAATTGTCTTATTAGTCTCATGAAAACTGCATGGAACTGCTTCCTTAGAAGATCTGCAAAAAGAAAATCTACAAAAASAGTTTGGTCCAACAGGAGGGGTTCTGGGCTGCAGAGCAGGAGCAGCTGTGGCTGCAACCACAACCGGGAATCTCACTCCAGGGATCTCACTCCTGGGATCCCATGCATTCCAAAAATGGACCTGGGAGGCTGGCAGGGAGCAGCTCTCTGTATGGCCAGCTCCTCATCTCCTTCCTTCCTTGATCGCAGAAATGCTAACACTGGCACAAGTAAATGGGCTGGAAAGTACAGCAAGGGATGGAGGAAAGAGGAAGGCGTGGAAATCTCATGTTCAGCAGCTGCCTGTGCTTATAGCAGCACAAGCCAAACATGAGATGAACCCACTACAGTGAAAATGCAGCTTCTTTCACAGTGGACCACTCAAAAGAAGAGGGCAGCTAGGATAAAAAAAATCTATAGAGAACCATAAAGCAAATGCTTTAACAGAAACCATGGTCTATGAGCCCGTGCATTTTAGTACTCAGCAGTTCCTCTCGTAACAGTAATCAGTGTGGATTCGCCCTACTGCAGAGTGGCTGCTTAGCCTCGGCCATACCACTGTCTTTGACAGCATTTGGCATGCTGGAGGATGCAAAACACATTTTGTGACATGCTGGTAATAGGCAGCATTGACTTTATTTTTGGGTACCACGTGTTATCTGTCCAGGAATGTCACCATTATCAAGATCTTAATTTCATTAACTTACAGGAAATTTGCACCTACATATATGACGTGATGTAAAGAGGGTCCTCAACTATCACTCTACCTGCACTGTAGCGACAGCCAGCTGACCAATTTCATCACTTTCCTTTCAGCAAGGACACTCCCTAGAAGAATAAACTTTGAATGACTGATAAACTCAGTATAGGTTATGGTGTGACATATGACCTTAGCAAAAAAATAATTAGTAAAAAAAATTCTCCATCTAATTATTTTTCCAGACATCTTTTACTATCTTGGCTTGTAATTTTTGCTCATTAAACAATTATTTAATTAAATGCCAGCCCCTCTCCCTAAGTCCACCTTCATCAATCTCATCCTTTAACACCAAACGGAAGAAGCTACTACATACATAAAAGCTACCAATTCATCTCAACTCCAGCTACAGTAGTCTACTGTTTTCTTTCAGGTAGTCTGATTGATCAGCATACTTTAAGTAAATTAAGAGAAATTTTGACTRATATACATTCAGTTTGGGTTGTGACACTGCTTGTCAGATTCTTAACCCCAAATCTTGTACATTTTTCAAATACATGACACGGCTTTAAAAAAGCTATTATTTCTCCCTTATATCCCAGCTTTGTTCATATCCTTAGTTCTGTCATGATGGTATCAATGCTAGTCCTTATCTTAAAAAAAGGCAATGGCCACCATGGCAGAGCAGAATCATACATCACAGGCAGAACCAGCATCATCCTGTACTTTGACTCTTAATCTGTGAGGAGGAAGGACCGTGGGTGGGAAAGAACAGGCTCTATAAGCACAGCAGGATGGCTGGATTAACTCTGCCAGGGGCAGCAAGGGGACAGCAAAAGCATTTCTCAAAATATCTTTTTCTTTCATGCATTGAGGTAAGAGCAGGAAGGAATACCATCAAAAAGGGGGGTTACAAAAGGATACAAATAAAGGGGCAAAAATATTCATCTGTCAATAGCTCAGGTAAGTTCTTCCCATGTGGTTCTGAGCAACACAATGAATTCCAACAGAAAAGACTACTGTCTGCATGATTTGAGATAAATTGAAATCACAAGATTGTTCAGATCATACACATCTTCTTATGCAGCTTCCTTCATTAAACATTCAACATTAGTCTGGCTTAAGGAAGAAACATTTTTGTACATAACCAAATTAGAACAAAGCAAGCTGTACTAAAGAGCTCTCCGAACATGAGGCTGATTTTGTACTATGGTTTAAAAAAAAAAAAAAGATAAACTGAACTTCATATTAACAGTGAAAACTGGCAAAGTTTTGGTCATCTCGAACTTCTTGTCCTTAAAGTTATTTTTATAAATTAAAAAGAAAATAAATGTGTATATGTTTTTGAATTCTACAGTTTGGGCAGATCCATTATTAATGAAGCATTCTGGCAAAACCCACCAGWGAATGGGTTGTCATGGGAAAGGCTTTCTTGCTATAAATTCTATTTGAATTTTCTCAGTGAGAAGGGCTGCACAGGACTGACTCCTCATAAAGGGTACTGCAGCACATCTTCTTCACCTCCACTCTTTCTCCTTTTTCTCTTCAGCCTTATCAAAAGTTCCTGAAAAAGGAAGGTTCTCTTCAAAGGGAAGATAAACCTCATCTCCATGGCTCTGGCTTTGCTTTTCTCGTTCTTTACCTTAAACCCATCCAAGCCATGCAATAAAGCCAAAAGACGGAAAGACAGTTTCAAGGATTCCATTCCCCACTTTTCCCATCTGTAGCAGTAACACCAGCCAGTCCTTATTTTGCAGTGTTACAAGAGGGGATATCTGGACCTGCATGAAACCAAAATACCTTAACAAACCTGTGGATTCAGCTAACTGCAGGACAGCTGTCACATGTTGCAAGAAGTCAGAGACCCTGAATCACATCTATAATGATTTCCAAACCACACTGAATGTTGCCAAGAATCTCCCCAATCTCTAGTCATGCCTTTTTATAATTCTAAATATTGTAATTTAGCAAATATATTGGCAGTGTCAGCTTAAACTTACAACTGTTAGCTTAACGGTTGGACCCAAACACCTTAGAGGTCTTTTCCTACCTAAACGATTCTATGATTATAAATATCCTTAACCCAACAATTAACCCCTCTGATTCTTGAATTATGTTTTTTTGTTAATATTTAATCTGAATGGTCACTTCTATTCCTCTTGTTCTGTCCTCATTGCTTTATGAAAATAATTCATCATTATGAACAGTTTTACTTTCTTTTGCAAGTCATTTATCATAACATGCATGCAATTTTGCAAAACTCTTCTACCAACAATATAAATTTGTTTTCTTCTCCTAGTTTCAGTGGACATAAAGAATCCACATATAATCCATAATGTATAAGCATATAATCCCAGGTGAATTATGAAGGGAACCATGATGGGGGACAGAAATCTACAAGTTTTTATACACACTCCTCTTGCTACTATGCACAACATTCATATATAACTGTCCTTTTTTTGTGTTCTGTTGCTGACTGATGTTCAGCCAAATATCCAGTAGCTCTACTCCTCCTGCCCAAATTATTCCCCCTGTACTGCTGTTCAGTGATATACTCAGAGCTCATTATATTCTCTCATGTGATCCGTACTTTCAAAATAAATCACTTTCATATTTCTTCAATTAAATCTTATATAACTGATTCAGCCCATTTATGCATTATGAAAATCATACTCTATTTTAATCCTATTTTACAAATGTTACTACAACGTTAAATAATCACCCTTCAGATCAGAAATAATGCCATGAAAATCCACATTTGTTTGGGATGACAAGTTTTGCTAGAACAAAAAAAGAGATTAGTTTATATGCACATTTATATCTCTTAATTTATAGTATTAGGTATAATAGCCAGAGGATATTATTGTGAAGCCAATTAAGTTCTATACCATCTTGTCACAAACGTGCACTACAACGCAGATCACATTAACTCATTATAACATAAGAAACCCTGTCATGAACATTTTACACCAAATCGCCACATGAACTGTGATTAATAATGAATCAGAGGAGTAGATTTATATGAATAACAAGCAAAGAGAAAAAAAACCTCTTATTATGGACAATTAGATGATAATGTAACCTACATATYTGCTATGTTCTAATATGTAGCCACCTGGGGTATCTTGACATGACTTACTTAGAATGTATTTCTGAGTTGTACTGGAGAATTAAATAACATTTTTGCCTCTTCAAATTAGTCAGTAAGCCTAAATTTAGTCACTGTTAATTAAGCATAGTTTTAGAAAGTCTACTATTCAAGCATACATCTCATTTATGTGGGTTTTTTAATCCTTCCTGTATTTGTGATCCAGATCTGCATCCAGAAAAGTGTAAGCGTCTTCTCATTTTAAGAATCCTGACAAGAATACTTGTTTCTGCTGTAATATGAACCTTTCAACAAAAAAAATTTTCCATTCGTATTTTGTATCTGTATTTTCTTCTCAGATTTTTCACAGATACTCCATTGCATAAGTAAACCAAATTTCTGAACAGCAAATGACTGTGTTAAATTTAAAATATGCTTTTGAAATGTTATATTATATTCTCTTTCTGTATAAAAACCAACAGGCTTACTTAGCAGTGGGCAATTTCTTTATTTTCAGGAACTTATTCTGTTTCACCCTAAATCTGGCCGAGTGATCTTTCATTAAAGAATAACAATTGCAAGTAATTTACCAAGCGCTGATGTTCCCACTGAACCCTTGGGAGCTGCTGGGTGCCCTTCCTGGCTATGGGCCCGAAGGACAGAACCAGCACAAAAGTGGTGCGGACAGGTTTTTCCCATCAAAGTGTGGCATGGATGGACTCAGAAAAATTCTCCAGCTTCTTCACACTTCAAGATTTAGAATTATACATAAAATTAGCAAAACATTTAAAAATCATAGAACCATAGAATAAGCTGAGTTGGAAGGGACCATCAGAATCATAGAGTCCAACTCCTGGCCCTGCACAGGACACCCCAAGAGTCACACCATGTGCCCGAGATCACTGTTCAAAAGCTTTTTGAACTCTGTCAGGCTTGGTGCTGTGACCACTTCCCTGGGGAGGCCCTTCCAGTGCCCAACCACTGAAACACCGCCCAACCAAAGAAACACTGCATGTACTGGCGCTTCAGAATTGCTCAGGATACGAAAATGTGCATTTCAGTTTGGAAAACAGAGGGAGCAGAGCGTGGTGCACCGACGTGCACCCTGAAATTTTGAGGCTGTCCCCAGACAACAGCTCTCTGCTGGCAGAGCCTTGTGGGGACTGTCACAGAAGCTCCAGTTCAAAACCAGGATGCTGGTAGGCTGTGGGATGGAAGAGTTTGAAGCACAGTGCAATGCTTCAATGCACAAATTTTCCTACCGCCACCCCAGCACGCCCTTCCTACTTGGAGCTGCTTCGCAGCCATCCCGTAGCTCCACTGCTGCAGACAATAGCTGCTCAGGGTCATGCTGAATGCATTGCTGCACGCTTCATCTCTGGCACACACAGGCATCAACAAATGCTCTCATCTTCAGAGAGAGATAGAACTATAGAACATTACAATCTACATTTCTTTTACAGACCAATAGGAAGTAAGCACCTTGTACAGGCCAGGGATTCATCCGCATCCATGCTCAGGGAAAGCAAACAAATGACGAAACACCATGTGCAAATCATAAATCAAAAGATGGTGAGAGACACCGTAAGTTACAACTAAGTGCTAACTGTACAAGGAATTATATCTGTTGAGAACTTAAAATGCAAATGTTAAGTTTGGTTAATGCGCTTCTTAACTGCAGATACAACCAACGCAAGCTCCTGAAATAATAAGGCAAAATGAGAATTTGGAACCTACGAGAGATAAAATGAGTGCCAGAATTTTAAGAGGATGAATAACACGAGAGAAGAATAGGAAGACCAGAAAATGGGTCATTATAGTAATGAGATGAGAAATAGCTAATGGAAGGATTAACATTTTACAATAAAATTAAAAAGCAACTATTTGAAGGATATCAGTAGGTGACATCACAAGGCATTTGTGATAACCAGAGTAGATTATTTTATCTGTCTCTTCGGATAACTTTGCTGTTTTCTTCTTTGCAAATTCAACTTCCTTCCCTCTCCTCTGTCAGCCTTCTCCTGCTCTCTCTTTATATCTTATTTTCAGCCCAACAGACCCCAAATTGCTTTCCCCTTGCAGCTTTCCTCTAGGTCCCCTTTATTTCTTTACCACCCAGCTCAGTAATTTAATCTGCACTTGCAACCATATTCCCACCTCACCCAGCCAACCACTGCAGAGATGATAGGGAGAAATGACAGCAAAAGAATGAGCAAAAACTGCTGACCAATGAATACGGCAAAAAGTCTAGGGAAAAATGGAAAGGAAGCAGTTGGATTAATAATAAAATCAGATTTGATTTAATGGCATCTTCTCTCCTCCATAAGCAGTGAAATACCCTCGTAATAAACATTTTTAATGTATGTTTAATGTCTACTATATGCGCTATTTACAGAATAACCACTCAAGTTTGCAGAAAAAGACCGCCTCATTCTTCAGCAGTCTCTGTCCTTATTCTGCAACTCTAGGATACCGCTGAAACGAAGAGAACAAACACCCACATATGTTTCTATTCTTTCGTGGTCTGTGCAGTCTTGTGTACAAGTGGTGCTGCAAGGAGCTCTGCAACCACCTCCCCTCATCAGCTGTGACCTAGGACGACTGAGTATACTACCACACATAGTATGATTGCTTAATTCTTTATTGAGATAAAACATATGAAGAACACAATGTTTTACCAATAGGAAGCATTTTGCAGAATGGCTGGCTATTCCATAACATTTTGAAGAAAGAACTGATTTTGTGAACATGGATGCCTGCTATGAACTATTATTTGTATAAAATTGAGCATTTAATTTTTAGCTATTTCAAATCTCATGAAATCTCTTCACCAGGATACATTTTCTTACTGTCTAAACCAAAAATTATTACTGTGTCATGAGGCAAGAAATACCTAGAAAATATCAAAAYTTACTCCTGTATGTTACCATTGTATCATTTTGATTAAAAAATTTTATAAGCCCCCAATAACAGGCATGTATGTTAAAATCATCTAGGGTCATCTTTAGCAATTTACAAGCTTCAGTGGTTCAGAATTTCATATTTTTAAGAAAATATGGCATGTGTTTGTATCAGCAAGTTTCATCCCTCATTATCCATCTCCCTCCTACACCTTTCTAGTATAAAAACCCCTTTTGCTTGCTGACAGAATACTAATTTGGCTTCATTTAAATGCTAAAGCAATGTAGTCCAGCTATCTCATTTAAAATATGTGTAAAGCTGTGAAATAATTGACAAGCACAATGAAGAGTGTCTACCATACGATTTGCACGGAATTATTTTTCAATAGGCACTAAAAAGCCAAAAGCTTCCACTTGCCATCTTTTTTTCCCCCACACATATCTCTTAAAATCAGGGAAGGGAAAAGAGTAGTATTTACCTCACAGCTCACCACTTCATACAATCTGTTAAGATTAAAGGCCAGGTGAAGTATACCCAGAATACTTACACACACACACACACACACGCACACGCACACACGCATATATATATATTTATATATAGGTTTCTCTTTGTGCAAGGGCAGTCACTTATTCTTTTAACTTCAACCACATTTTTATTCTGCGTGATARGAAAATACCATATTCTGTGATAAAAAAAAGTGCATTAACAAAGCCAGCATCAAAAATAAATCAAGGGCAGAAGGAATTTCCATATATGAAAAGTACAAAAACTCTCAATACAGAGTACTCTGTAGAAAAGACCTGGGCTGGTATCCTTCAGAGGTGCCTTCCAGTGACCTGCATTGACAAATCTCTCAGACAACCCTCCTCATAAAGGCAGAGTTTTAAGGCATAAAATGGAATGTATAATGAATCTTGCACTGGCATGATTCATTGAGTTGATTCCAAATACTTGGTGTGCAAGTATGTTGGGTTTAAATAAATACGCCCACTCCTAAGTAAAAATGCGTGATGTGTGTTACCATCTTTGTACACACACAATGACTAGAAAGCAGGAAAGAAAAATGTGCAAGAGACCCCTCATACTACTGCAGCAGAGCCAGCCACAACACGCCTGAGAAACAGAGACCACCAAAGCCTGGATTTGAGTAGCATCAATCTGCTCCAGGTCAGAGCAAACTGTGAGCTAAGCCTCGTATTTCTGGGGTACGCAACTGAGGAATTACTCACTCAAATGTTCTCACAGAGGCTCACACAACCTATTTTAAGTTCAAAATCAAGGCAGCTTCCCCCACCCCAAACGAAAATGCAGACACAGGCTACTGTGCTAAAATGTTCCTCACAACAGCAGAGAAGGTACATGGACAAGTGAGACAGCAAAACCTGATAGATGAGATGAAACAACCTTTTCTCTCTAAACTCTCTAATTCCAGAAAGGTTAAAAAAACTGCAGAGATTTATCAGCAGAAGAGTCACTAGTAAAAATAATTCGGTTTTTGCACACTTTTGCTGTGCAGATTTCAAGACAAGAACTGTTGTTGGACACGTCTGTATTTTTAGATATAATCATCTCATTTACAGTTCAGTATTTTAAAGAACCGAAAATGTGGAAGACCTGATCACAGTTTTAAACCTGCTTTGTGCAACAATACTAATGCAACACTGAGTTAAGGAGCTGACCCATATACTGAAAAATAGGATCTAAAATTAAATGGGAAAACGTACATCATTATTTCAACTTAGCTCAAAGTTGCACAGCTAAATCTCTGTGCAGCAAACTGAAAAGTTATCTATACACTGCAGATTATTACACACTCAGTGAACACACATTTAAATCATTTTTGCTATGTTAGTAGCATTGAATTTTTCATGCATTTTAAAGTTAGATAAATGGTTAAGAAAATAATTCAATAGGTCAGGCATTTCATTAACTTAAATATTAACGACAAAATCCTCCAAGCAGAATCAAAACGCCTTTTTTTTTTCTTTTTGCCCTTGCCTGTGGACCCACGTACTTTTCCAGGTCAGGAGAACCCAGTGAGAAGCCTTCTCAGCTTGCCGGAAGCACCAGGGTGCTGGACATCTGGGGCTGCACAACGTATATGCCCTGTAGAAACTGATCCTGTTTAGTTGTGAGCTAACACACACTTTCTCTTTTGTCTAGATTTACACTTATGTTCTTGCTCCAAGGTGCCCTGTTCCCAAAGGAATCTTTGCTTTGTAAGAATTTCTGAATGTATATTGAATATCAGCTTGACACTGTTTAATGACAGAGCATACATACACCAGAACTCTAAAAGTATCTAAAATATTTTCCACAGGTTTATAAATTAGCTGACTGCAATGATCTAATGCCAGTGGAAGATTCTCTTTCAAACACCACATATTGGTAACAAGGATGAGAACCTGGCTTTCTTGACGTCAATGTCAAAATACCATTGACTGGAATGAAGCCAGTGTCTCACTTGGACATGCTGTACTCCAATAAAATAGGAATTACACTGCATTGCAGAACTGAAAAGGATGGGTATAGTTAAAATGAAATGGTAGAATGAAAACTGTGTAAAAACAGTATTTTCTTATTCAGCAGACCTACCCTACAAATATATTCAATCTCATAGCTGCTCATACTCAGAGCTAGAGAAAACACCCTAGGATTAGTTTTTATTTCAGTTTCAGAGATGGCACAGTTATGGTGAGAGTAAGCAGACCCTGCATATTGTCTTTCACTATTGTGATTTCATCATGAGTCTCAACAAAGTCTATCTTCCTCCCCAAACCACAAACTTTCGAATCTCAACTTTTGTTAGGAGGACAAGTGCACAAGTCCTGTGACTGCAAACAGTTTTGAATTATGACTTTTTTTCTGCTATGATATTTGAAGCCCTGCGGTTGACTAGGTTTTCATCACGTAGATAATCACTTATTAAAAGACAACTGAAATTCCAAATTCTACACACAGGAACAGCCTTCCCTAGCTGGAGCAGCCCTACTATAAATGCCACCTGCAGAATCCTTATTACTCTATAAGAGCAAGAAAGAAGCCTTCCAGACACCAAACTGGACTTTCAGGCAACATGCATATTCTAGTTAAGAGAAACCTCTTATTTCCAAACTTGACAATTTTTTCCTTGTGGTTTGTAAGAAAAAATGAACTGGGCACTTTGTTACCCTTCCCTAAATCTTCAGCTTTTCACAACACTGGGTTGTGAAAGATTCTAACTTTCACTTAAGTAAAAGGATCTTATAATCTTTGAGGGATGCAAAGAAAAGCTTGGACACAAGTGTAATCAAACTACAAAAACCCGAACCCACATGCAAAGATGAGAGAAGTATGATGGTATCTCTCCCTGACTCTGTTCTGTAAAGTCTCTTGTTAAGACTCAGGTGTAAATGACACTGCTGTTAATGCTAATCCTCTCCTGCCAACCCGCTGATTCAGTGTGTAAAACTGAGGCAGATCTGAGACAAGCTGGGGAGAACTTGCAGTTTTGACGTGTCTCTCCTTCCTCTACAGGAACTTCACTCAGGCTGTCGGTGGTAACAAAGAGCCACGGATCAGCTCACCCCAGTCACAACATGTGACATGCTAGGATAAGATGCAAATGATAGCAACTTTTACTAATAGCTGCTCTTGATCCTGTATTGTCAACTCAGCATTTCCAGACTACTTTGTCAATATCCATGTTTTCCTGCAACAATAGCTTACATGGAGCTAAAGCATCTCAGGTCTCAAGAAGAATGATACCCACGGTGAAATGAAGAGAACTGGATGCATTCCATTTGGTAAGATATGTCCTTGCATCTCAGGCATCCAGGACTTCTATCACTTCGTGGAAAAGTATGAGAGAAGACACGGGCCAGCAAGATGAAATGAAAAAGTGCAGTAAACTGAACATCAAATGAATTTGGAACTGGAGAGCAGGGAGCAAAATACATGTGCTCAGACATAGCCTTCTGCTTCACTAGATAAATAAGAATAGGCTAAAGCAAGGTGATTTAAGAAGAAAAATATATGACACAGTATGTTTTACTTCACAGCATGCTAAAAAATGATTAAAGAAATGTGAAGAAGAATAAAAGACTTGCTCTTTGAGCTTTACTTTCAAATACACCAACGTAACATAGAACCATTCTGATATGTGGCTGTATGCATCACTTCTATGTCTATTATCCAGCTTCTTAGAAAAATGAAATCCAAACCTACACATTTTATCTTAGAACAGCAGCACAGGTTTTGTAGAGTGAGAGCTTATGAATGGTAAAACACGAACTTAGCACAGTGAAAAACACAGTCCAAGCTCAGGGGTCCATTCTCTTCTCATTGCTTTTATAGACTTCTAGTATTCTGGAAAGTTACGTAGAAGTATCAGGAGTAGAATAGACTACTGTGAAATGAGCTCACAAATTAAATTAAAAGAGGGAGAGAGCAATGAATAACTGAATCCCCTGAGCCAGAAGAATGCTATGCTGGAGTGTCACAGAAGGATGTACAATATGTGCTTCTCTGCACCCACTTCGCAGTGGACCCATGTAATTTATTAACCTGACAGCAATGCCATACATACCCACAGGCTCTTCCTAACTTCCCTCCCGCCCATCAGCATGCTTCCACAGAGAACTGCCAAGGAGACTGACACAATGAAAACGCAGTGGTTTGGCTGCTTTTCAACCTTCTATATACCCCGGAGACACAAGGATTACTTATTATTAGCAATTAAAAAATTTAATCCACTATCCTACATTGCATATGATCAAGCTTTATAGTACTCTAGTGAGTCTTATCATAGTACAAGCATCAGGTTATAAGCCTATTTTTTAATGCATTGACTTTAATTTTATATAAAGTCAACCTTCCCTGTTGCAATGTGGTCACTTGATTCTGTATTGTTGATGAAAGTGTGGCTCTTGAGTCTTTGAATAATCCAAGTGTATGTTTCTATCAGTGCAGAGGGGAAAGAAAACACTAACTTGATTTCTCTTTCCTATTTTCTTTCGAATAAATGCAAACCTGAAGCACATGTGAATTAACTGATAAACTTAAGGCTGCAGGTGAAACAGCATACAAATAGGAATGAAAACCACATCTTCTAAATCCTAATACCATGCTTTATTCATAAAATCATCCTGGCTTTACCTGCTGTATCCACACCATCAGAACAGGTGAAATAAGACCATTAAAAAACATCTACCCTGTATGCAGTCTGGCCAGGCACTGTAAGAAGTAGTTCACAGTCTTCACTCTCTGCAAACCTAAAAGATGTTCCACACTATTTTCTTATAGTGGTCTTTGTTCTCATAAACTAATGATAGTATTTATGAAGATAACAACATTCTTTCTCATGGACTGCTAGTTTAAGTGAAAAATTATTATGGCTACATAACTGACATTGCATTTACTGATCAAAAATATAAAGAAAATCCCAATAAAAGATTAGCAAACAGTAATCCTTGTAAAAAAGTAAAATATCTGATTAAAAATATGTGAGAAAACGAAAGGGAATTTCTAATGTAACCATCTATCACGTCACTCTACTGCCTTCCATCCCAGGTAGAAGGCATATTTATGTGTCTCTGCCTTCCCAACACGTACACTGAGGAACTGTTTCCCACAAACTGAGGCATTCTGCTCAATCCAGCTCCCGTGTGGCACACGCTTTTCCCGTGAGCAGAAGACAAGAGTGGCAGGTGCTGGTAGCTCTTATCAGTCACTATCACAGTGAGGACCGCAGTATGAGAAGTGATCTGTAACTGAGTGAGTGCTTTTACTTAAGCCACTATGCATTTCATCACACAGTGACTTATTTTAAGGAGGCAACTGGTGATTGACCAGTGCCACCAGAAGCATAAGTAACTGCACATTTTCCTATGGATTTTCATGCACAYCTCCACAATCCTTCCCTTGGCCTATAGCAGAACCCCTCCTTTCTCTGTACCTCTTTCTCTGTATCATTTTCAGCTTCCTACCATGGCTCTACTACTTAGCTGCGGTTTTTCCCATCCTCAGCAGTGCAAGCCGCAATATCCCCACCACAATGAGGATATTAAAAGGGTTCCATCTACTCACTTCCATCAAAGCTGTGAGAACTTAATACCACCAAAATAAACCATTCTTCCAGCTCAAATGCCCAATCAAGTTTGAAAGACCAACAGAATAATTGCAAGACCATACTTCTTTAGGTTAAAAAGTATTCTCCAAAAGGAGATTTTAATGGAGTAAATCAGTGACCAAAAATATTAAAATACATCTTTTAATAATACAGTTCAGAGCAAGAACTCTTGTTTCTTATGTAACTTCACATAACTGCAGTTATTTAATTACTGTTCACCTCATCAAATAAAAGGATCAGGCTACTCTTGATATTCTTTTGCTTACAACAGAAAAGTTAAAAGCACTCCAAATTTAGATTCGATTCTGTCCTTCTGCAACGATAAACACAAGTCAGCAAAACAAACGTTGGCTGCGCACTCGTGTTTACTTAAATGACATGACGTTCATGTAGAGTGAATGTCATCCCGCACTCCTGTCAGAACAGTGATTAATTAAGCAACCGTCTTCAGTGATTCCTCTCACCTGAGCATGCAAATCCAGAATTTATACACAGCATTCTTTTGACTCAGACTGGAAAGAGAGATCTGATGCTTAGTAAGAGCAAGGCTCAGATTGATTTCTGAGCTTATAACACATCCGTATTAACATATTAAAGTATTTTGAAATTAGAAAAATTCCAGGTCTTTGATGGCTTATCCACTAAGGAAAGCATTTTTATGAAAATAGCCATACAGGTGATCTTCTATTCAGTGAAGAATCAAGTTGTCAACCTGGCTGTTCAAATAAGAAAAACATCAGGAAGGCAAATGTTGTTCTCTGTCAGTCTCATTATTACAACTCGAGAATTTCAAACAGCATTGAAATGAAACACAAAGCTCACTAAATCTGGGGAGTTAAGAAAGTCCTATGGTCCATGCTAGTATGCCTCTGTGTGATGATGATGATCCAAGGGTTCTCTAGATGCACCCAGTGCCAAGATAAATCAACACTGAGCCCCAACACACTGCAGCTAGATGCTGCCAGAAGAGGTGAAAGTGAGGCAGAGATGGTCAGAGAGGTGGTGACCAATCCTTAGTGCACAACTTTCACTTGACAGTACACGAAAATGTAAAAGAAAAAATTATCTCCTCTAACTTCAAGATAGCAGAATTGTATAAGCTGAAGGCCTTACCCAGAAGTGGCTCCAAATATTTTCTCCTTTTGATGATCTACAGAAGAATACCATTCTTATTTGTCCTTTTGTCTCATGCTGAAGCATAATTGCTGCTCTTTTTTTATTGCTGCACCCATTTTCTCTCATTTGTCCTTTCTGTTTTCCTTTTATTTCCCTTGATCTTCTACATTTATAGATACAGAAACAGCTTTCTAAATTTTATTCATTTTACCTCTGTTGTGCTTTGGCTTTTTTTTCTTTGCTGCAACTTTTCAGGAAAGCCAGATACTGTCAGAGTGCCATTTTGCCTCTTTTTATTTACTCATTGTTTTTGCTGAAATGAAAGCCAAAAGATCAGGAATACTTTAGTTCTTAAGACACTGTCCAAGCATGCAGCTATTTACTTATGAAATTATTAAGTCGATGACTGTGTTAGAAGTCATTAGAGGTCTAAGGGAAAATATCAAGTATGAAACAATACAAAAACTAAAAGCAGCAACATGTTACCCACAGCTGCAAATACTTCTTAGCACAAGTGAGGCACATTGAGATCAACTTTGCTATCTCTTCTATCTTGTTTTTTCCTGTCCATCAACTGTTCCTTGTAGACTAATCTTGTTCTCCATCACGGACTGATAAACACCCCTTTCATTTTATTTAAATTAAACAGGATCTTGCTTTGCAAAAAAAACCCCAAAACCAACAAACCAACAAAACTCAATGATCAGGACTACAGGTAATAGCCTCTTTAAAGGTAAAACCACCAGGGTGAGAAAATCTGTATGAGTGGAGTGGAGGTGAACTGCAGCTTTCTGGAGCAGTATGTGAATATCTGGAACAAAAGTTGAAAGTCTAACAGGTAAGCTTAAGGGTTAAAGATTTGCAGCTGCTAAAAACTGACTGACATGAGGAAAAGGTCAATGTTTGCTCTAAAAATAGCGGAATTATACATGTGATTTATTATTAAACTTCAGTCCTTGCAAGAAGGAAAGGTGTCAAAAATTTCGGCAAGGGTGACTCAAATTGAAGCAGAGGGCCAGGCACTGATCTTTTGTCTCTGGTGACCACTGACAGGACCCAAGGGAATGGCATCTAGCTGAGTCAGCAGAGGTTCAAGTTAGATATCAGGAAAAGGTTTTACACCCAGAGGATGGTTGGGCACTGGAACAGGCACCCTAGGGGAAGTGGTCACAGCACCAAGCCTGACAGAGTTCAAGTGTTTGGACAAGGCTCTCAAGGCACATGGTGTGATCCTGTGCAGGGCCAGGAGCCRGACTTCAATGATCCATGTGGGTCCCTTCCAACCCAGGATATTCTACGGTTCTATGAATCATAGTAAAAAAATGTTCAGCCATACCACATTCACTAATTTGGCTAATGCTGAAGACAACTTTCTTCTGTGTCAATTTGGCTTCCACCACCCTGAAAGAACAACTGTTCCTCTTCAGCTTGACCACAGAAATTCTCCTCCATGCACTCACATAGTTTTTCTTCCGTGAACACTAATGAGACCTCGTTAATATATCTCTCATAACAGACAAGAATGAAGGTGTTTACTTGCCTAAGAGTAACCTGACCTAAGAGGAACATCAAGTCATTGGGGACTTCACTAGGATTGTAAATGCTTCCCTCTCACAAATAGCAGCAAAACTGAACAAGATGAATARCAGTGAAATTTTGGTCGTGGATACAGCATCCAGCACCACCTAGTAAGTCACTGTGCCAGCAGTGGCAGCAGGTGGCATTAGCATTTACCCTGAAGGCAACTGTGACCATTCTGAATTTCCAGACTTGTGTGAGAAACGAGGCAGTGGAGTGGCCTGGAGACCACCTGCCGGTCTTCTTGGAGGCAGAACCGAGATGGCAGCTTGCCACCAGAAAGGAGCCAACTTCTGCCCTGGTGACTGGCAGGTTTGGCCTTGATCCCTGGAGGAAAATGTATTGCTGCTGAAAAAGCAAGCCTGTCTGTGAAAGGCCAAAAAAAGTATGAATGGACAATTATAGCTACACSTTATAAATCTCCTTATTTTGTTACCACTTTACTACATGTTTTGTATCTGAAAGAACCCATTCTAAGACACTAAATAAACGATACAGATTCTGGTGCTTTACTAAATAACTGGACATTCTTAGTAATTAAGCATTTATTCTACACACAGTAGAAGGAAATATTCTAATGAACTGATTACGATTTTTTTCGTGGCATGGAACACATAAAAATAAACAATTTCAATAATCATTATTACTGCTCCAGTATATATTAATAATTTCAGATAAATCATTGCCTCTACTATCAACTCAGCTACTGCTCCTGCAAATAAAGCAATACCTTGTTACCTAGCAACCAAGCAAGTCCTTGCTATGCTGCAAAAAAAAAACATAAAAAAGGAAATATATATATATAAATATATTCCCTTCGTTTCATGTTGAGAGAACATCCATAAAGAACAAAGAATAATCCACTCAAATGCTCTCAAATTCAATATTTAAATAAAATGTTTSATCATCCACATTTCATGAGTATTTTCAGAAGCTCGGTCTAGATTAAAYATGCATAACCTCTCAGTGACAATATAATGTTCTTGCTATGTATTTCTTGGAATATTTTAATGCATACATAAGTACACAACCATAACACACAAAAGTCATGACAGGCTCTTAATGCTACATCTGATCTGTAATAGAATAGGAATAGCTATCACAGGGCTTGTTGAAAGTTTGTTTCCTTATGCTAAATCAGTTCCTTTCCCGTTTAACATAGAAGTGCACAGTATCACCTCTTACTGACGCAATGTCTCTTTTTAAGGTGCTGTCATTTGTACAAATTGTTCCTTGTGTTGCATTAAAAAAAAAAAAGAAAAGATGTACTAACCCCCCCACCACTTTGTTGGTTTATATTTCCTACGTCTGTTTCTGACAGATTGCCAGCACAGTGTGGTCAAAAACAACTAAGAGCAGCTCAGGAGTCCTACTTGTGTGGATGAGCTACAGAGCTGGCCAACACACAAATCTGACAGCAGCCTCTGACCTCTCTGGTTACCAGTGTGTGTCTGGTTCATGCTTTACTCAGAGCTGAAAGAGCCAGCAAAAGGATTCATGGCCCCATGACCACAAACTATGAAGAGATATCTCTACCTGTAACAAGGAGTGCAATTAAGCTTGTGCAATAGAGAGAACATGAAGTCATAAAAATTGCTGTCCTGAAGGCCCACAGTTTCATTAGTAGGTTCTCATATTCAGTATTGTCTAGATCATCACATTGCCCCCAAATACAACATGAGATACATCTTAGGATAACGCAAATTTCAGCTCAAATATAGTGGCTAATCACATATCACTACTGCTAATCACAAATTAGAAGATCACTAAACATCACACAAATTTTTTTAATGTTACTCCTGGTAGCAACATCCGTAAGGAAAGCATTCCTGAAACATTCTGTTAATGTTCTCTTGAAACTTTTTGAAGTCACCTATCTCTTAGTATGCAAGGATATTGGCTCAGTTAATTGTAGCACAAAGGTACACACAATCTATATCATGCTGCCTCGAACATCTGCTGCTGCTGTAATCCTTGATAATTCATAGCAAAAATATTCAGAAAATTGTATACTCGTACCCAAAGGCACCTTAGTTTTTGTGGCTCTTGCCGTTATCTCTGAGCTTTACACACTAGCTGGAAATTTCTTGCAGCTTGGGTTTGTCCATTTTTTAATACTCTTGCAGTCTTTAACAACTAGGGATCATAGTTCACCTCTCAGAGGAATGTGTGGAGTTCAGTAAAATGCATAATGCATACAGAGGGGCAAGGATGAAGTATCAGCTACTGTGGCATTCAGAAGCCTCTTGCAATAAAGATTTTAGAAGTTAGTGTAACACTGAACTTATACATATTAGAAGGATAAAGCAAACATCAGAGACTGTACCCTACAGGCTTTGCATGACGAAGTCTGTGCATATTGTCTCTCCCCCTGGAAAACAGTCTTTAGTGACAGATGGCACAACCACTACCTACAGATGGCTCAAATGGGGGCTCCATAGCTTTGATAAATACTGCAATCAACTCCTAGGATAGGTATGGTTCAGGCAGCAGAGCAAACACAGGGAATAAATCCCTCAAAAACTTCTTAACTGTAGAATAATCACACATATAGTATTATCCTAAACAGACAGATGAAAGTCCAGGGCTCTTACTGAGCTGACAGAAATTCGGGACTACTTAAGAGGAGGTCAGTAGTTTAAGATAAAAGTGTTTGAAATGAGCATCACTCAATTTCTTATCTACTTCATCCAGAAAAACATTTCCACTTTCATCATGGACCAAGTGCTCCTAGTGAAAGAATTCTTGCTTTCCAGTGGGATTTGTTGTATTTTGGAGGAGCAATCAACCCTATCACTGAACAAAGCCTTGGTTTGGTTGGTAGAAAACATCCTTGCTTCAGACGGATGATTCATTGAACCTACYACTCTAACAAAATCAAAACTCATGGACCGATACCAGGGCTATTTGTGGCAGACTAGCACAATCTTTTCTAATCTTCTATAGAAGGCTTGAAGTAAGAGCAACCAGAGTAATTTCATAAAGGAACATTTGCTTTAGTTGTGCACATGCCTGAAAGACCCTACTCTCTCAGTCCTTACTGCTGGAAAAACAAGTAGGACTTCACAATGTCTTTTATGCCAACACAGGGTAGTGATGGGCCATATTCGCTATGACAGAATCACAGAATGGTTTGAGTTGGAAGGGACCTTCAAGAACATCTAGTTCCAACCCTTCTGCGAYGGGCAGGGAACATTCCACTAAGTTAGGTTACTCAGAGCCCCACCCAACCTGGTCCTGAACACCTCCAGTAATGAGGAGTCCACAACCTCTCTGGGCAACTGGTTCCAGTGCCTCACCACCCTCACAGTAAAGATTTTCTTCTTAACAGCTAATCTAAACTTACTCTCCTTCAGTTTAAGGTCATTCCCCCTTGTCCTATCACTACATCCTCTTTGTGAAGAGTCCCTCTCCAGCCTTCTTATAAGGCCCTTTTGTTGTTGTTATCTGCCTTCCGCCACTCACACTTTGTGCCATTTGCCACAAGAGCTTTCTACCAAGTGGCATCTACCAGAATGTTCTCACAGACCAAGCACTGCAATGCTATGGACACATATGCAATTCAAAATACACCAATTCCATAGATTTTAGATATTCAGTTAAATAACAGGAATATTGCATTTTCCAGTTGATGTCAGGGATGCACTCTGTAAAAACTAACATGCCCTTTGCTGTAATATGCATAGTCCCTGTAATGTACATGCCTGAGATAAACATACATAAGTATTAAAGCATCTCCCAGATGCATTAGGGAGGGTGGACTCAAGTTCCATACAGAGTCCCTGGATTACACAAGTTCCCCAGCCCACACCTGGAGTATAATAGAAAATAATACCTTTACAGAATCCTCACAAATGTAGCTCAGTACATCTTGTATCCCTAAAAATAAAACAACCCCACCGCATTAGCAGGCAATATTTCAGTCTTTCAAAGCAGCCCTATCAAAATCTAAACAAGAATATGCCTATTGGATTCTTGTCTGTGGAAGAAGATACTAGAATACAAATATAAACTGTAATAATTTAAACCTTGATTACTGTCAAATTAATACAGTATCTAGAATCATTCCTGAAGACCTGAAGCTTCTATTCCATTCTGCCACTACTGTTTTCCAGAATACAAACAGGAAACACTAAAATTGCTGTTTTCAACCACTCCTGTTCACAATTTAACAAGTTACTTTCCCTAACTTTCAACTTTCACAGCCTGAAAATACACAGTACTGTAGAGTTAGGAAGAAGTCCACCTTGTCAGAGCTTCAAGAAATAGAAAAAAAAAAACTGTATAAAAATTTTTTATGATGCTTAACTACCTCAACTTTTACCCCTTTTCAGATTATAGAAAACCATGGCTGACATTCTTCTTTTCAAGAAACTGCTGTGTAGAAAAGGGAGATGGAGATTGCTATAATGTCAATGTAATTTCTGAATGCATCACACAATCTTTTGTAGTATGTCAAAAGTATAAACAAAAACACTCCATGTGTCACAGTCTACAAAAGGTATCATGTTTGAGAGCATAATAATGCATGACAGCTCTCTTAATGTTTCCGATACATCAGTAATTATGTAAATGCCTGAAATTTGATTATACAGACTCATACACACCATTAAAATTTGAGCCAAATTCAAGTTGCTTTATGTGTGAATTCAGCAACATGAAAACCTTTAAACCAAACCCAGTTACGTCAGTTTTCATATTGCTGGACTAGACCCTCTGCTCACCACAGCAATGTGTGACAAAGAGTGACTTGAAGTTATATTATGATCCCCTAATCCTCATTTTGAACCTGTAGGATATGAGGATGCCTCAAGACTGAATTAAGCTTCAACAATCTACTGCCTCCCATGGGCAGGGAGATCCAGAGCTTTGTCTCATCAGTGGGGGCCTGTGCTGAGGTAGGAAATCAGGAACAGGAGCAACAATGGGAAGATGAATAGTGAGATTCATCTTGGAGACCATCAGTCAAGGGGATTCTCCACACACACTGCAGAAGGGCAGCTCCACCTYTCCTTCGCCCATGGAGAAGCACAAAGGCATCAGGGCAAAAGGTTAGGGTTTGTTTTTTTGGAAATGGCAGATGCGAATAATGAAACATAAGATGCATAATATAAAAGTATAAACTTCAGACTAAAAAACAGGGGGGAGGTGGCAGAAAAAAATGTAAGATAAACCAAAACTGCTAAATTCCACATAGTTTACACATTCAAATCAACCTCTTTAGGAGCACCTGACTTGTAAGGATTTCCTACATTCCTAATAAATTAAACTAATACTTCAGAGATGTTACTAGTTTTTAACAAGCYCCCCTACTCTCTTAGTTACGTCATCACTGCATTAGGATCAACGTAACAGGGTTTTAACCAGAACAGGGCTGTGGTGGCTGAAACAAAATATTCTAAAAATAAGATTTATAAAACTGTGACACATCAGCCCCTAGCAATAGTAACAATACCAGATATAGCTTTTGTATAATGCATGAACACAGGATTACTTCCATGAATCAACAGTTTTGCACTAAAGTATAAAATCATCATCACGTACGGATAACTAAAAGTGAAGACTGGTTAGAAAAGAAGAAATTTTATTTTACATAAGTATTTGTACCTCCAGTATAGAAAGAGATTATGAAGGTCAAAGAACAATCTTATTACTTAAGTTATATAACTCAAAACAGGGTGCATGTCAATGCAAAAACATGGAAGGACGACTGCTGCTTTGTATTCATTCTCTGCTTCTAACTCAATTGTTTCTTTTACGGTACTTCTGTTCTAAACTGCTTTTGCAAAACAAATTTTGTCACACAAAGTCTAATTTTTTCTACCACAAGTCAAGAAATCCATTTTTAAAAACAAATTCTATGCTATACTCTGCAGATAAAACAGGATCCTTCTCTTGCAAAGATCCCAGCATAGATTACCAATCTCAGACACCAAAGAGCAGGAAGCTGGAGAATCACTTCCCAGTTTGACCGAGCTAGCGTCCTCAGCTGAGGTGATCTGACCACTCAAGTCCTCGGGTACCATGCGTGAGTGGTGCTGCACCATACCGAGAGTCAGCAGAAACAAGCAGCAGCTTTTCTTTACTTGTGAGAATATTCAGGAAACTGTTCAAAAAAGAAAGAAGCTTCCCAACTTTCTGTTTACTAGAGTAGTCTTTGCTACACATAACCAAAAAATAAAATCTCCATGCAGTCAACTATTTAAACAGAAAAAAAATGCTAATTTAGGGGCTATGACTTGCTCTATAATTTATGTTTTAAATAGCAGTTATTTTTTAATGAACATTAATACTTTTATTACAGAAGTATAGTCCTGCAGTAGTACCCTTAACTACCAAGGCCAATGGATTTCAACAAAATTTTCGACCTCAGAACATCACTTGCTTGTATATATAGTAGAACACAGCATATTTAGTGAAATATACTTCAAAGGGAAACTTAACACTCTTCAGCCAAGCTTTCCAGGTCAGGACCACCTAACGTTAGTTTCGTATTTCCACTGCTGTGCATTTACAGAGAATATCAACTACACTAACACTTGCTCTAAAGGCACCTTTCCCTTTGAAAACCACATATCGAGTTTCCTCTTCAATATTTAATTTCTTTGAAGTTTTAGCCAATTAACTGGTCAATGCAAATGAATCAAGAAGTAAATAAAATCAAAAGATGGCATCTTTAGCAAGACTCCACAGTATTTCTATCAGTGTCAGAGCTCTCATGACTGTGATAGTAAYAGGGAGATGCTTATCACCTTCAGAAAGGTATGTCAGGTGCAGCCCAAATGCTGCTTCACTGCAGTTATAACTGAGTTGCTTGTCCTTCTTCCTAGTATCCAGGAAGATTACTCCTGACAAGGTACCTGACACATGCTCTTCAGCCTGTGCAGTCAATGGAATCAACAGTGCTACGACAACTCTCACTAGCTGAGAACCTTGTTCAAAACCTGTGAGTGCAAACCCTCAGGGTACATGATGCTTTCTTCCCCTGCCCTATGCTTCCCTGTGCATATCATCACTGCAGACCTACTGCTTAGTTCCAGACAGCTCTGTAAGGAACAAAAATGGTAACAGCAAGGAATGGGCACAGCCAAGCACTACAGGTGTAAAGGGCATATTTCATTCAGGTAAGCTCAAACATCATCCTGCACTGGCTGGTGGATGCTTATGAAAGGAACACAATGTAGACAGAACTAAACAATAGAACTTGTTATTACTGTGCTGTGACCGTGACTAATACATCCACAAAGTATTTAAAGGACAAGTATGGACCTGTCTGGCAGGGTGCTGAGATGGTTCAGTGCAGACAGTGGTTTGGAAGCACTCAACTCACGGCACCACATGATGACTCCAAAATCTGTGTCTTGTGCTAAGGCAAAGGCTCTGTTAATCTTTCACACAGGTTAAAGATACTCTTGCCAACAACAAAAATTAGAATCAATAGAATCCAAGCAGAATATGACAGTAGTAATGTTTAATGTTCTTTCCATATTTTAATGCTTAAAGAAGTGCAACTTTGCAGTAGAGAGACAATATTAAAGATTTATTGTCACTTTTTCACAAGTACATAAAAATTACATGGATAGTTAATTAATTAAATTAATAGGCAGTGCGGAAATCCCAAGGAAAACGTTAGTGAAACAGGTTTTTAAACCTGTGAGCACCTGTTAAACTAACACTTTTATGTGAGGTTTTAAATGAAGATGAGGTTTGGAAGTTTTTTTATAATATGTCTCCTGTAGAACCAATCTTTGCTTATGAAATACCCAAGGTGGGCATAGCATGGGTTAGAAYTGAGAAGTACTCACAAAAGCCTATGAAAAATCTTGAATTCTTGTTTCTTGCTAGTGCTAACAGCTGGATCCGTACCACACTCAGATTTTAAAGAAAAATAATAACTTGCATCCAGTTTATAATGGCTTCAGTAAAAATACAATGAATCATACAACACTTCCCTTAGGTTTTGCTAAAGTATTTTTCTGTGTGACTATTCACTCCAATATTCACTTACCTCTGTGGTGGTTTATTAATATTGGTACAGAAAATTGAAGTTCTATGTATTTTGATCATGTAATAATAACACGGGTGCTTCACTTCATTGGTGTTAAACCAAGTGGGTACTCATTAATAATGTGCTTTCCAGGTGGCTGCACTATTAACAAAGTACAACACTTTTCCAAGATTTTAGAATTATATCCGAAAACATTCCTGGAAAACAAAAGCATTAACAAAGCACAAAAATGGTACAACAGCTCTTTGATTATGGGATCCTGAAGGAGATAATTAGACAGTTTACAGTTAACTTTAACTATTTGCGAACTGACATTTACCCAGCATATTTATTTATGCAGTGACATTATCTAAGATTGTATAAACAGTAAGAATTTACCAGATTATTTTTAAAAGCACATTTTATGAATCTCTTAAAAATTATGAGAGCCTTAAAATCTATTTCAGTGGAGTAAGATGAAGCCTGAGAACAGKAAGATGACCATGCATTACAACAGTAAAACTTCTAGAATTAAAGTTATTCCTATTATACATGCATACACACATACATACACACACATTTTAGTATTAGATATTAAATCTTGATGAACACCGTAATTGACTTTACATTTTCCTATACTGGAAATAGTTACACCCAACCATTTTTGTGGCTTACCAGTTTACCAGTAGCTTTTACTATCATTGTATTGCGATACTTAGAAATAAAGATATKGTGTGTAATAGTGTTCTTCATTGAACAGATACATGTAGAAGAAATTATCTTCAGTATACTGTTGGTAAAAGAGACATATATTCTCACTGATACCATTGCAAAAGCCTTACTTCAAAGTACGCAGAACCAGCAAAGGCAGCATACATGCAAACACGCAGAAGCACTGAAGGTCTAACTCCAATCTGCAGCTGGGAGGACCAGTCAACTAACTGAAGAGTTTACACGATCATCCACAGCCGGACAAGCAAAACAAGTGTTTATCACCTTCATGTCTCACCATGTTTAAATGTACTGCAAAACTAAATGTTTATTCTCCACTGCAGAGAAGCACTTTCAGGAAAAAAGAACTTAACAATGGCCTAAAATCTTCTGTCAAACAGGCAAAACTCCCTGTTGACTTCATCTGCTATTATTGCAGCTACTATTAAATTTACCCTTTTTACAGCCTCAGAACTTATAACATTCTAAACAATAGAAAAAACTCTCTCAATGTTTGCTGACTGCAGGAAACAAGAACAGAATGGAGAACAAACCAATTACATGTAATGAACTTCATACAAATCATCTTGGATTTCCTGCATCAAAAAGCTGGAATAAGAGATACAGCTTTCCTTATCATGTTCCAGTTTCGTGTTTCTAGAAAGAGCAAACTCCAAAGACAAAGGCTTGGGAGAAAGAATTTCCATCTCAAGCTTCCCAAGACCCCACCAGACACTTCTTTCAGGCACTGCTGATAAGCCTACAGCATGTGTGGTACATACAGGAAAAACAGGATGGTTACAATTACTTAGTTCTGGACTCTTCTTTCAGCAARAGATCATGCAAATCTTGGAAACAAGCCAAGATACTAATACCCACAAGGGAAAAAAAGTACAATCTTAGCCATCCTCAGAGTGAGTATATTCCAGTGCTGAAGACTGCTTTCTAACATTGAGCAAGTGCCCTTAAGTGATGGCACAGCCAGAGATTCTAGAAGGTCCTCAGATACACTGTCATTGCTCATTACCTCTTCTCTTGATCAAGCTGCGTTTCAGGCATTTGACTTTAACCCAAACTCAGTTCTCAGGGCACAGATATATTGGGATTTGAGTCCTCATGAAAAAGAGACAAATGCTGGGTATTGTTAACACTGATGACGCTGCAGCCTCTGTGTTCTTGTTATTGCTCTAGAGATATCACAGACACTATCCAACCCCACRGGATGGGGCAAGCAGGGACCAAATATAATATGCCTTTAGGAAAGGCGTCGCAAAACTCTCTTAAGATGTTCCTCACTCAACTGAGTTACAAACAACCCACCAGCAGGAAGATGAAGGTAATAAGTAAGGAATGGAGGAAGACAGGATGTAGTCCTGGATTTTTTCCTTAATGCTTGAGCATTCCCATAACAATAAGAACCTCTTCGATTTTTTGATCAGAGGACAGAGACAATGTCCAGGAGATGTACCAGCACTTCTCAACCAAGAATCACCACTCCTTCAACAAGGAAGAGAAGCTATCTCTCTGGTGATTTTCCTTTGGTTAAGGTTTGTTCAACACCAGCATCATCACTCCCTTAGGCCAGACATAATGACTGCTATCTACAGTTAACATGAAAGTGGGCACAAATGCCATCTGAAATGTTGCAAGATACTTCACATCAGAGAAATTCATTGAGGGGTGACAAATGTCAACAAGATCCTTTAACACTATGCTCAAGTTTGTGAGAGTGAATTCAGCCCAAATTTGAGGGTTTTTAAAATGAAGAATCTTTGGAGAGAGGAAGAAATGTTTCCTACTCGACTGAAGGACTTTTAGAAAAATTCTACTGCTCCAGAGTACGTAAATAGAAAAGCAGGAAAACAACCCCAACTCAGCACCASGTATCTCCTCCCAGACTACTGAGCAGTATGTAAGTCCATGTCAAAAGCAATACAACCACTGAAACTGTCCCAAAAATGCCCCACTGTTTTTACATGTAATCTATAAACCACGACAATCTCCAAGAGCAATCCAAGCATAGGAGCAGACTGATACTCTATAGAGCTGAACAGTTGAGAATATGGTAGACCTGCATCGGTATGTGAAGAACTGCAGTGCCCAAAATACCCAAGTTAACATACTTAAACACTCTAACGAACTTACCACATTTTGAAGCTTTTCTCCTCAGAGGCAAAAAAATACAGAAAGACTACGGACAGAGACAGTAAGCAAACTATGACAATGAAACACTTTCCCTAGCTTAATTACCTCGCCAAAGCCACATTTATCTGAAGCATAACCCTTTGCTACTTGGAAGCATGACTACTGTCTTGTAGACAAGCTGGCATAGTTGGCACGCGGACTAAAAGATCAAGTACAAGCAGCCCTTTGTTACTGCCTACACAAAGCGAAAAATTGCATTGGATTGTAAAGAGTGCCAGGATGGTACAATTTTCTGAAGGTGTTATTCTCCAGAATTTGACTGTGATTTCTTAGAAATAATCTTGCAGCTCATATAACTGTGAAGACAACATTGAAAATGTGAACTAGTATAAGCCAATATGTTCCCAAATGTACAAACAATACCAAATCACATCTCTCAGAGTAAAAACTGGCTAGTTCATCACTACGAGTGTTGATTTGGAAGACTATACAAATTTTCAACATTTAGTAAGCAAAGCATTATGATAATAGGATCATCAGAAAAAAATCTAGTCATGATTGGTATTTGGCAAATGAATAAGCTTGGACAGAGAATGGTGCCATTCACTCTCATCTCTGCTTTAACTTGCAGTGTGCATGCAGAGCAGGTCTCAGGACCAAGAGCCAAGAGAGCTTAAGTTGAAGGCTTGACAGTTTCTTAGTCYGCTCAAAGCAAGGTGGGAGTTTCCTATTTGTAAAGAATATTATCCATTATGCCTATCACTAACATGTATCAGACAAATAAAAAGATCCTTACCAAAATGCCAGTTGTTCAATGTTAAAACAAAGCAAAACCTGCATCCTCCTGAGTGAAGGAAATAAAATTAGCATTTCCAATATGGAATTCTGATTCCTCTGACACTAAAATGTCTTGTTCTTGGAATGCAAAAGAAATCATGACTGACCCAGGTCACAACTCCCTCTGAAGTTCCTCAGTAGCAAAACGCTTACCTAAAGCCAATTTGCTTTAGGTTCTTACTTCAGTGCAGCCACTGGTGGTTGGTGGTGGCTTCCTTGCCAGCTCTGTTCCCCATTTTCACATCCTCTACCCTCCCTTTTTAACTCCATGTGCCCACTTCCAGTTAGAGGTRTCATTCTTCCCTCCCCCCTGCCCAAGAAAAATGCTAAGAGAAAAAGCATCAGGACCTCAGCTTTCCGAATTAGTTTTGGGGTACTGCATTTAAATGCCTTCTAAGTAGAATGAATATGTATAGTACATTTTAATTAGCCTTCTTACTGGATAAATTTATCTCTTCCTGACTATCACATCTGCTTTCTCTGGAAAAAAAAATTATAAAGGAGTTCACCAATAGTACAGAAAGCAGAGCTTACTTTGAATACATCAGAGAGTTCTTCCAGTTCTCATCTGTCAACCATTTGCACAAATTCTTGAAATTGAACTTCTCAGGTGTGTAAAATTAAGAGTGTATGGGAGCAATGCGCAACTGCAGCTTGTATGCATTACACACACATATCAAAAAGAACAGCTGTCTTAGTGAGCAAGTGTCAACAGACCAAAATTTATCTGCTAAAATCACTTACTCTTCATTTTTTTCAGAGCATCACTGAAATTTTTAGAATGCTATCAGAATGGAGCTTTAATTCGTTATCCTAATTATACACCATAGGATCAAGGTTTTGTACTTGGCAAACAAGTATCAACTTTACATGAGTGCATACACTTTGTAATCATATTTATTCAGGAAAAAAAAAAGTCACACAACCAACCTTCCACTGAGGATTTTTCTAGCAGGTGACTGTATTTTAGATTTTGGCATGTGCAGAAGAGGACACGCATCGGTTCTTAAAGTGCATTCAAATGGGGAGCTACTATCCATCATGCCAGGGTCTAGGCTAATGGTATTTTGTGCCTCGTTAACGGAACAAGTTAAAACGTTCTTTAAGGAGCTGTAAGATACGTTCTATCGGTATTCCTGTCCCCGATGGACACTGTAGCATTCCTCATGAATACCGCTGCTGTTAAGAACGGTACGGAGCACACCTTGATTTTGTGCATGTTGGCATACATTGACACTGCTCGCACAGCTGAAGGAATTCTGCAAGGCACATGGCAACATGCATCAGTCCACATGCTAAAAATGCTCAGGAAAACTGTTACTGCATGTGTGCAGCAAACTGAGTTCCAAATTAAATTCTCAGGTGTCATCTGGCTCCCAATACCAGTGCTGCCTTCTCGACACAGGATACAATAACTGTTCGTTACGATGTATTTTCCAAACATGAGCGTTTTCTGAGATATGGAAGCATAAACCATCAATCTGCTCTCTACACACTTGTGCTTTTCATCCTTTGCTTTCTTCCTTTTTTTTTTTTTTTTGTTCCTCTTAACAGCCGTAACACTTCGCCCAGCTAGCGTTCCTGAAATAACCGAGCGGACAACCAGCGGTGCCGTGAAGCCGAGATCTCGTTCGGCAAGTTTCGGACCAGGGCACACCACGGCCAAGTTCCCAGACCCAAGCAAACAGAGCTTTGCAGCGCGCACACGGACGCGGCCCCCCCGACAGCCGCTGCTGCGGGCTCTGCGCGCTGCGCTGCCGCTCTCCCGTGCGGCACAAGAGGTGGGTGCCCACCTTCCGCCTCCCCGGGATTAATCACCGCTCGGAACGGTTCGGAGGGAGCGCACCGGGCCGGGCGGGGCTGCCCGGGACGCCCTGCTGCCCCGGCCACGCCGGCCCGGTGAGAACTCACCAGCCGCGAACACCGGCTCCGTCGGGCGGCTCAAACTCCGGCCGCCCCGCCGCCCACCGCTGCCCCGCGGCCGCCTCCCCGCCGCCCCACGCCCGCTCCGGGAGCGCGGCGCCCCGCAGCGCCGCCGGGCGGGAGCCGCCGCCGCCGCTCGCCCCAGCGGCACCGGCGAGGCGAGGGTTGACATAATCCTGCGAACGCAGCAACCGCAGGCTCCGCCGGCTCCCGCCCGCCCGTCCCCCGGGGTCCGCTCCCGGCGCTTCCCTTCGCCCGGGGTGGGGGACCAGGGCCGGGTCCCGGGCTCCCAGCCCCCCCGCCCCCCCGCGCTCCGGGCTGCGCGGCGGGGCGGGGGCGGTGCCCGGTGGCCCCGTGCCCGGCCCCGCGTGCTCGCCCAGCACCTCCCCTGGCCCCCGGTCTCACCTAGGAGCGGCGGCGGCGGGCTGAGCTGCCGAGCCCGGCGGGGGCGGGGAGGGAGGGGAGAGGGGGGGGGGCCCCCGACGTCTGCTCCGCAGCCGCTACCCTTCCGCGCTGAGCATCTTCCCCGCGCCCCGCGGTGAGTCAGGCAGGGAGAGCGCCGCGGAGCCGCGCACACCGGAGCCCCGTCCGGCCGCCGCCGCGCGCGCGCCCCCGCCGGTCCCCCGAGCCCCCCTCCCGCCTTCCGCGGGGGCGCGCGCGCGCGCTCCGAGCCGCGCTGCCCGCGGGGGGARGGGCGGAGCGGGACGGGGACGCGCGCGCGCGCTCACCGCGGCTCGGTGCGGTCCCGGCTGCGGCGGGCGGGAGCTGCCGCGGCGCCTCCCCCGGCCCCCGCCGTTACTATGGATATGGGCCCTGCGCGCCCCCGCGCCCACCGCGCGGGCGGGGCGCTCCCGCGCGGCGCCGCTGCCCCGGGCCTGGCGGGGGCCGCCGACCGGAGCCGGGGCGCCGCGGGGACCGTGGGAGCCGCCGGCGAAACTCCGTCCCCGCCGCCGGCTGGCGAACGCCTTCCCCTGCTCCCTCGGCAGAAGCAGTTTTTGTTGKTTTTTTTTTTAACACGAGTGTCTAAATAAATCTCATCCGAGCTCGAATTCCWGTGTTAATACGAACAAATAAGCATCCCGCGGGATTGTTTACTTCGGTAACTGCATCCCATTAAACAGCACCCGCGCTGTCTAATAAATGAAATAAAATACAGACGATAATGCCCCTATAATTTAACTTTACAAAATGTCAGGGGACAGAGTTGCACTTTCAGTCCCCCATGGCGGCTCTTATCTCTTACTGTGCTTCCCTGAGGAAGTTACACACTTGATGGCTGAGCACATTATCTGACAAGCTCAGCCGGTGGAAGCTGGAAGAAACGTTTTACCAAGTCAAAAAATTTTACTCAGTAACAGCAGGTGAAGTGATGGGGAGGATGTGGTTACTTACGCCTGCTGCATTTCTCCAGCCCACTCCCAGCACATCTATCCAAGACATCAGCCAGGCAGGTGCCTCAGGCCCCAATCCTGCCTTTGGAGGATGAAATAAAATCCTTAATAAACAAGTGAAAGAAAAACTAAGTGTTTCTTTCTGGGCACAGTTTTACACACAGTACTGAAATTCACTGTCATTTTCAGCCTYTGCAAGAGGAAGAGCATGGATGAATGATGTAGTAGCTGCAGATCCAGCACACCAGCAAGGCAAACTTTCCAGGCACACATACAAGTTCATAGTCAAACTTCTCAGAGACCTCACATTGATTAAATGTAGAAACCTAATTCACAAGGCCTTTTGTTTGGCATGTTCGACTGCATGTGCTTACATAGAACTTCAAGCATTGATGGCTTTGAGCACCAAAATAAATCTTATTTGAGGCTCTGAGTGTATGTCCCTCAGARCATTAATTAGATCTCAAACTAGTGCTAAGCTGCATTTTTTCAAAAGCAAATCTTTCAAGGAGTAAACAATCATATTCATGAATGGTCCTCTTGGTTATAAACAGTGTCGATAACATGCACATAGCCACGAGCTCAGTGATGTGTAACAGGTCAGCTGGACTGACTCAACCACAAGATAGTGCTGACTTCGAATGCACTGGTACGTCTGTGAGTAAAGGCAGCAACGTTTGCCTATGAATCACTAAGATACACTGCTGATTATTTAACAGTTGAAAGGAATGCTCAAAGTAGTAATGAAAACTCCTAGAGATACAGTTTTCTACATCATAACCGATTTCAGCTAATTACTCCTGCCAAAATAATGTTGAGGAACCCTAAGCATTAGTTCGAAAGCACATTTTAGGATGAGATTTGGAGAGTTATTTGATTTTAACTCAATACTCTCTGCTTCTTTGCAGAGCTCCATTGTTTCAATAAAATCTTATAGACACAGTCTGGTGTTTATATAGATTTGAKGTAGCCCATCTGGAGAAGGACTGAACAGAATACAAAAGTTTAGTTTCAYCCTGAATCAGGAGAAAACATAAACATTTTGCAACATTTCCTGAATAGAATTCCAAAGACTGAGGCTGTAAATATGAAAATGTCCATTTCAATACATTTCTTTTTCATCTTTTCAAAACATGTCAATGCAGTTTAAAATTATAYATCTAAATTGTCAGTGTCACTTATGTTCTGACATGACCAGGTCTTTTCAAAGCAAATGCTTTGGCAGCATTTTCTTAAAATGTTGAATGATGTTTAAGGATTTGTCTAAACTTTTCCAATACCTTGGGTCCCCACATCTCTGTCCCTGCAACTAACAAGACTTTTAGCACAGTTCCAACTTGCCTTGTCCTGGATTTTGTGATCTGCCTTTGTAAATTGAAGTCAGATCTTTAGTATAGGTGGGATGTGATCCATTAACAACTTTCTGAGTTAGGAGCAATAATTTAATGGAATTGCTAAGGCAGAGGAGGAACCAGTTAAGGCTGTCAGCGTGAGGCCAATGTGATGATGGCGGAGCATCGTAGATGTGCCAGCCGTTTTCTATACCTGCCATAAACTTCATTACTTCCATTGATTGTAACATATTGCAGACTATAGCAGCTCTCCAGGAAGGAAAAAAGTGTGTAACACCTAGCAAGTCTTAGGAAAGGATGAAGGTTTCTAGCACGATGGTGAAAGAAAGGGCATTTTTAGACATTTAGAAGCTTGATGAAGAGGCAAACATAAGCCCAGATTGTTGTAGTATTTTGATAGGGAAGATCTGCATGATTTCACCACTAGGTACATCTCCCATTCATTCACTCTGAYCTTCTTTTGCCTGTATTCCTTTTCTGCCAGCAGCACTTTCTCTAAAGTCTGACCACCTACAGCTGAGTAGGTGCCATGGCTGATCAGTGGTAAGTGAGCCATGCCCTTGCATGCTGTCACCAGCCCAGCCAGTTGTATCTGGTGCTCTCACCCTGCTCGTGTGATGGAGCTGAAGAGAAGGTTGGCTACTCTGCATCCTGACAGGACTAGGTAAATAAAGACAAAAATAAATGAAGTGAGGGACCATTTGCCTCTGTCATAGCAGGAATGTATGTTAGGATACCCCCCAGTCTGTTCTGTAGAGGAGATGGGTTAGTATCAAGGGAAAAAATTGCCTCTCTCACAGCCAGGAACAGGCCATCTCTTCAGTTAATGKTCTTGTGTTAGAGGTTGGACAGAGATGGGGTGTGAGAACTGGAGACTGTGGACAGGCTGCAGCCCTGGCTTGAGGGCCATGTGGGCCATTCTGTGTTTCAACAAGTGTGATGAATGTCTTTTCATGAAGGCAGAGTAAGTACTTATTTTAGTAATGGGGATCTAGGTAGAAGAGACAGGGATGCTTTTAATGAGTTTTAGCGAATATTTTTTTAAGCTTCAAAATCTTAGATGTGTATGTTGAGGCCAAACTCTGTCAGTGATGATATGAGTGGATCTGATCAGATCAGAAATATCATTTTCTTTTCTTAAGAATTCCCTGTGAATTTCCTTGAACTGATCAGCAAAGTATGCTGATGTGCTCATCACAATGATCAAAGCTTGGCCCAACACTTCATTTATCTGTAGATCCATAGATCACTATGACGAGCTGCTATGGTGGCTGTGATTCTTCTTGTAAGGATTTAGGCAGCTTGCTTTCTCCTTTACAACAACGGACAATCCTGTCAAATTGTTTGGTTTTGTGAATGGCTTCAGAATTTTTTGGGTGCCATTACACATTCCTGCAAACTTCACCCATTGTGGCTCATTTGTGGACCTGGTTCTCTTAACGGATGTGATGCTAGAGGGAAACTCCTAAGTGCTAAAAGCTGAAGCACATGGGCTAGCTAAAAGCTAAAAGCTGATGTGATTCTCCTGCCCTGGCAGTGGCTCAGGCTGAGCAGCAGTGGTTCAACTTGGGTGTCTTCAGTACTGTCAGATGAGCAGGGCTATTTGCTAACCAGCCTCATGGGAAAAGGCTACCATTATTGTAATTGTCCGAATGAAAAATTATCTGGCCAGTAGGGTAACACGATAAGGAAGTCTCCATTCCTAGAAAATGGCTAGAACAGGATCTGCTTTCTTATACTTGTCTGGTATCCAGCTATACTTTAAAATGAGGTACTCTGGGGCATTTCTCATTGTTGTGGAAACCACCTGTGGACAGAAACATTCCATAGACTCTAGACCTGAGTCACCTCCATGGGAAAGTAGCAGAAATGGGAGGGTTGGACTATTTCTGGAAAAGGGTCATCATAATCTATAGCACAAAAGACTGTTTAAAATAAATAAACCAGTTACTACATACTTAATTACATCCCAGATTTCCCAGGCTTAACCCATGGGTATCACCACACTGCTCATTGATATGAATAAGTCAAAATAGACCTAGATTTTTAACAAAATGGCCCCTAAAGGTTATTTTTTCTACTGACAAACAATGTAACACATATTTTCAGGGAAAGTGAAATCTGTTGAAACATAGGGAGGAAATCTGTTTTCTGCTTAACATTCGTTGTTAATAAATCCTTAATTAGCTTCATACTGGGAAGTTTTAGTCATAGAAAATTAATGTCCTTTAGCAATGAAATTTATTTCTGAAAATAAGTTGAAACAGCTTCTTTTTAGTAAAATGTAAAAATACTATATCCTGATTCTTCAATTACCTTCTCCAAAAGTTTGTGCTCTTTTTTTTTCTTTCTCCAGTGCTGTAAAGGTCTGTGTTATAATAACTTGATTCTTTTTTCTAGAGATAAGTATTTGCTAATTTGAATTGCTTTCATTGCTTTCATCCATACTCTTACTGATTTATAGTCTATCAAGGGATCTAGAAAGTTAAAGCAAGATAAAGTYAATTCATGTTTTCAAGTAGAGAAGTGATCTTTATTAAAAGCAAAATAAACTGACTGAAAATATTTAACCAGACTGCTCTTACAATCTTTCTTCGGAGCCAAATATGTTGATTTTGAATTTCCTGAATAGGGACTGAGCAGATTGACTTTATACCATAGGTTATCAGAAGTACACATAAACATAATAATATTCAGATGTTGAGTAAAATAATTGTTTACATATGTTTACCGAGCAAGCAAAATCATAATGTGAATCTAACAGATAAACAGAAAGCATATTAGAAAATTCTACTAGTAAATTATACTTGCCAAAAAGCCCCTATAGCTGGTGTATATACATGCCCCTATAGCTGGGAATATATAGGTGAGAAAGGACACGGGGAGAACTGCAAACAAGAGTCACAGAAGTCTGTTACTGGAGTTACATACTATGCGCAGTCCTTAAAATCCAGCACACAATGAAAGACTCTGTACTTGGTAAAATCTGCTTATGAATTCTCATTATGTATGAATCGACAGAGACTGTAACACTTCCACCAGTGCTGTAGCAAATCAGGACAAAGGGAATACACTAACTGAAGATAGATGGAGCAGCTGTGTTGGCTCCGGTAAGAAGCAGGGACTTAAGCTTAAAGAGAGGAAGGGAAAGGAAGTTGTCATTTTTTGAACACAGAAAGCTAACAGAATGCAGTTTTAAGCAGGAAAATCTCATGGGGAATTTAAGCCTGTCCTGCAAGCTGGCTTTATTTTCAGCTCTGGCTCAGCACTCAGATGATGGGATCTTGCTGTATAGGACAAACACTTCTGATAGCTTAAATATTCTGGAGGAAAAGGTTAAGGACTAGAAAGAAATTGAGCTATCATACTACAACCGGAGTTGTCTTTATACATTTCTTTTATTTCCAGTCTCAGAATAAGAAGCTGAAATGCCTATATTTCAGAATAATTCATAATTTATTTTGATTTTTATTTTTAAAGTTTTCCAGTGTTGGAGAGAATTTCAAAGCAGCTGATAAATTTGGACTATACGGTCTCTTTGGAAAGAGCAAGTTCCATACTGTAGGTATGCAGTTATTGTAAGACCCAAAGAGAGAACTGGAGCCATCTTCTGGAACCACTGCAGTCTCTGCAGGAGCTGGTGCTGTGGTGTGCTGGGGGTTGAGGAGAAATTCTCATTGGCAAACACAGATTACGGACTTTTATTTTCTCCCCAGAACAACCTCATAGGTCTATAGTGAAATTAAACATCAATCGAAGAAGTTTAATAACCGAATGTGCAAATAGAGAGGTCTTGTCTACACAGGTTCACACAACATCTGGTTCTTGCTTGCTGAGAACTAATGAGTACCTGGGTGCCAAAGGTATGAAGCAACTACAAATCACCTTAACCTGCCTTTGAATAAGGTATCAAGAAACGATCTGGTCAATTACTGACGCTGGTGRTGCTTATAAACAGGGAATGTGTTTGTAAACATGGAAAGAAATGAAATGGTTAATGAAAAGAAATAAAGAAATTTAGGTAAAGTACATAAAACCATTTTGTTCTTTTGACCACTATGGTTATTCTACCTTTGACTAATTAGAAAAGAAAATAAAGAGTTGAGTGTACCAATATAACCTAATGTGCGATCAGAAAGAAAGGCAGAGAAAAAGAGTGAAAATCTGCTGTTAATCCTGATTAAGAAATGTATAAAGTGGAATATTACCTCAGAATTATAGAACAGAATATTTGTTTCTTAGTAATCAGATAATTAGCCATGGACCTATGAAGGGGATGTATGTGAATGTTAGTGTGTATGTATTTACTGGGAGAAGGGAAACAATAATGGAATATTGAAGTGAAGTAAGGAGACATCTGGCTCAGCCGCTTGGTGGTCTTCACATAGAAAAGAAAAGTATAAAATCATAGAAATTGTTTTGTTCTATTATTTTTCCTGAAAATGTAGTATTTTTACAGCTTGGAAGTCAGAGAGGAAGGAATAAATACTTCCCAAAGAGTTAGAGAGAGAAGGCTACTTGAGAAAATTAATTTTGAGCTGGATGGTATAGTTAGTCCAAAAATACTATATGATGGTATAAAGATGATCAGCTTCCAACAGAAAGGAAACTTTACTTGACTTTAGAAATGCATGCATATGCATGAAGAATGTATACAAACACTAAATATATGGCTTCAAATGTATATTTAATGTCACTGTAAGATGCATATACATGTTTTTAAAAAATCTAAATACTGAATATTGCTATTGGTGTCAAAGGCCATGCTGCAAATAGTTACTGTATTTTAATGGTGGCCATAATATATCTGCACTAGTCAAATATTAGACACAAACAGTCTATTTCTAAGACTCTTCAGTGTAAAATTTCTCAAGATATTACTTGCAGATTGACAGATGGATTATAAAGTAGAGGGATCATAAAAAAGGCAGAAGAGAATCAAAAGATACACAGTATCTTTACGAGGTGGCTAATTTTATTGATAGATGTAGTTTCTTCATAATTAACCTGTTCCATTAARACTACTGAATTTTCATTTGGAAGTCTAGTCAAAACATTTCTTCCTCGAATGTTGTGTTTTGAATAAGTAAAACAAAATGAAATATTCCATATTAATAACTTATTTTTTCCAACTAAAAAAAAATTGTTGACTATTTTTCCAAATCAATGATGTTATCACAAGATCTATAATTAAGATTTCTATGTTTTGTTTTCCCAGAAGGGTAGAATTCCTTAAGGTCTTTTACTACAGTACAAGATTCCTTCTGAACAAGTACCATGGTGAATAAGAGGAATCAGCAGACTACAGACTATTATGAAATGTGTCTATGAATACAGATCCCACGTGAAAATGAATGGAATAGGCTTTTGAACTGCAATGGTATTTTGTTTCTGACTGAAAATTCAAACAAATGTCTATCTATGACCAGAGGTATGGACATAGTATATATGCAGACTATGTTCTGAAAACTTTTTCGGAATATTTTCGCCAATAAATATTTTCTGATTTCAGTTTCTTGACAGGAATCAGTTAAAAGACATTTTAAAGTTATACACACTGAAAGAAAAATATTTATTTTTATCATTTTCAGAAAAAGATTATTAAAATTTTAGGAATTAATCAAAGACAAAAAATACATTGTATAAATACAAACCCACATTAATGTTTCAGAAAATTCCTATCTTCTATAGCCAGAAGGTATTGCTACATAACAAATGCAAAGGAAAGGTACAATGGCCTTTAGTTCTCTCCCCAGGATCAAATATAAATTCATCCTATGTTAATACTTCACACTGCTGCAAAAGAGAGAAATGTTATTTTTCTGTATGAAGATACTGGAATGTCATGCTGTAAGACAATTTATGGCAGGGGGGAGGATCTAAGGACCCTGTCTCCCATCCCGGAAACACTTGTATGCAAGAAGGGCGATAATACACACTCTCCTCTTGGGCTCATCAGAACAACATCAGCTCTTGCTTTTCTGTAGTCACACCTGACTGACGTGGGTAAGCTACAGGAGAGAATTTCAGGACTCTTATGGCTGCTGCCCCTCTTAACGTCACTCTTAATTTTCTCCTTAAATTGGCCTTTTCCTCCTCCTTGTTTGTAGGGTTCCCATTAGGCTCAGGTGTTATTTTTCATTCACTCTGGAAAAGCGCAACGCTAACACTGAGCAAGATGGGTATGCAGTACTCGACAGTGATTAAAGATCAGAGAATTGTCGAGGGACACAGTATTTAAAAGGATGTGCTCTGGCCAAGCAAGCTGAGTAGACTGGAGCTGAACAGAGGTGTTTGGAAAACAAGATCTRTGTGGGATTATAGAGTTAAGCAAGCGCCATCCAGAGGAAAATGACATAACAAGAACTGTCTACAAATAATTAAAGGCATGTCATAAAGTAGGCCATTTTTTTGATTAATCAAAGAAGACCGAGGAACTCATTTAACATGCAGAGGGGAAAATTGAGGTTGCACATTAGGAAAGACTGTATAAGATTTGAACAAATAAGAGTTCATATACAAACCAGAGTGTGCATCACTAGCTTAAAGTGAAAAACCGTTCAAGAAGTCCTTAATTTCTTTGGGGTGATTTAGAAATAATTATATAAATGCTGTGCTTTATAAGAGAAAGTATCAGGTGACCCCTAGAGGTCATCTCAAGACCAAGCAACTCTGCAGCTGCAATTGCCTATGGCTTTTGTTAAAAGGCAACAAAACCATGAAACTGATTGGTATTGTATGCAATTATACCGTATTTTAGCCACCCTCTGGGTACTTCAGACGTTTGCATACTACGTATGCAAACCATTCATTTTCATAAATGGTTTGCTTCAAATACTGTTACATTAAGGATGTTATTGTAACCTTATAATATAAACAGAAAGTGGTGATTTATGGGCATGAGTCAATGAAAAGCAGACTGAAAAGCCAGACTGTGAAAGAATACATTTGGTTTTGTAAATAACAACTTTCCAAGGCTGTAGAAATCAAATCTGAAGTGTTATAACATTGAATTGTGCATGAAAGTGACTACTTAGTCCCCAGTCTTATAATTTGCCTTGTGGTGAGACAATCACCCCCAGCATGCTGCAAAGCCCAGTGCCTGGCAAATGATGTTGGATGTTGCATATTTTCATCCATTAAAAAAGTTTTCTAAGAAATTACTTTTTTCTCTCTTCCATCTCATAATCCGTTATTTGGAGACCCTCCAAATTTCTTTCTAACTTCTAATGAGCTTTTGTGGACAATGGGAATACACTTTTTTCTTTTTAAATGCTGTTTGTTCCTCCCAACTATGTATTAATCAGTGGCAATTTTAGCAATCACATTTTGTCAAGGTAAAATCTTGTAGATGCTTCAACTCATTATTTTTAAATAGCATTCATAATTACCTATTCAAGTTATTTCTTGAATTTGGCATGGTATTAACTGCAAAGGACAGAAGGGCTGTTAATTAGCATTTAATTAATCTGAATGTCTGATAGTTTTTATGCATATGTTTCCAGCATTACATCAGCACTCCACGGTACATACAGCAGTAGGAATGTAGAAAGGGTCTCAATGACAAAAGTCTGTCAGTAAATGAAGAGGCGACATAATTCTCTATCCATTCATTTGTGATGGGGAAAAGGGATATATTGGAGCGTGCATTGTTGAGAAAATTCAATTGACTGCCTGGAAGGAGACATAAGCAAGGCAGCCCAGCCAGGTCATTTCAGATTTTCATTATCAAAATTCTGCCAGTTGATGAAGTATCAGACTTTAGCTGACTGTATGACTTAGCTTGATTCACCTGTTTCATGACAGTTTTTAATGGTACCAGTATCTGTATTAATGACACAAATACATAACAAAACAACAAACTCCAAGTACGAGCACAGAAAAATGTAACTCTTTGGTAATCCATCTTTCTGGAAAGTTTAGCCTGAAAGATTTTTGGTTCAACAGCCTGAGGTCTGCCCACAACTTTGGGGTTCAAYACAGCCTCACCTACAGCAGTCAAAGGGGTTTGAGTTCCTTTTTGTACAAGGTTCTCTCATCCATTGTACTGCTTTCATGTTGTTTCAGGCAGAAATACCAGCAAGCTTGAGCCTGCTCCTGAATGGATACTGCTTCTTTTTTTAGTCAGAAGAACATGGGCATGCCAAAAAGAGACCCTGATTAATTTTTTTTTTCCATTGGTARTGCATAATTTTGATAGTTATTTTTTCATTAGAATATGGGAAGATTCACTGGTTACAATTTTCATCTTCACCTATGAATCTATAATAGCAATGGCAGGTGGTGATAATGAAATGAGAGCTTTCAGGGTGTCAGAAAAGGTAGCTCTGGGATAATGAGCATTTTCCAGTTGTTTTCCAATCTGGTGCATGAAATCAAACTGTTTGCTATTGATACAGGCAGTTTTGTTGTTGATAAATAAACATAATGTGTATAACATTTTGTAACATTTAAATAATGGATATATCAACAGGCCTTTATGCAAATAAAGCACCATGTTCTATCAAATAAATTACGTATTTTAGAGGCCAAATAAGGAAAGTAAATTATGATATGAAATCAATTTTAATAATACATTTTCTTMTGCTAAATTAACCTAACAAAAGGCAATCTTAAACATATTGGGCTCAAACAGAAAATTTTAATGACATTTGTAATACTTTCAAATTTGGAACTATTTTTTATCTTTCTTTCTCATGATACCTTGCATWTTTTGCACATGCGCAATACTACAGATCTCATCAAAAGAAGAAGAATGGCATTACAGAACAGAATAAAATGATTCCTTACCAATCTAGAATCTAGTATAGYGATTAAAGCAAGTGGGCCATGCCACTGGAGCAACCTACCACAACTATAAAATTATTCAAAACCAAAACACTTAAGTCTGAGCCTAGAGAGGAACAGAGTCTTCTGGATAAAAACAGAGTGGAAAATATGCTAATGGCTCTGTAAATATGCTCAATCTGGTTTTGGTAGATTATTAAGGTGAAAATAACTCGTTCCTACAAAACTACTTATTTTCGTTTTAGCTTTTCCTTAGAAGTTACTGCTCTCTTGGGATATTGTAGAAATTAATACAGCTTTACTATTTTTGTATACCATTCTATAAAAACACAAACTGTTGCATTATCTGTAATTATTTTTTGTTATCCAGTGTTGCATAATCAACAATTGCATAAATCGAAATCTCTAAATCTTCTCTTCCTTGTGTTAGTAGCAGCTGATACAGTGGTTATTGGAATGAAATGTCATGTATTATTGGGTAAAAAYTCAGGTTAACTTCTGCCACTGATATGTTCAAACCTAACTATAACAGCTGAATTCCGGGATTAGAGTTCTCATATGGAAAACCAACTTTTGCTGGTGTTTTAAAAACATAAAATGAAGTATCTTTCCTTATCTCTTTTAGAAGAATAGAAGCCCAGTAATCTTTCAAACTTGAAAAACTGATTTGCTACTCTATATTTTTAATACTCCAGGACAAAAACTAAGTTTCTTTTCCACCTTTCCCTGTATTCTTYGGAAACTGCATTACAGGACTGTCTAGTGGCAGACTTCACACATTTCTCTAATTAGGCCTATTTCCAAACATGCAAAAAACCCCCAAATCTGTGACCAAATAAAATAGCCTTTTGGATTTCAGTGACRTAGCAGTATATTTACAGCTACATATCTATTGTATTGAGTAAAAAAAGAAATAAAGAAAAGAGAAGGATGCCAGCATCAGGATAAGAGTCTGTCTTAATGAAAAATGTGTAGGCAGCAAGGAATACTTTAAATTAGGTCTTAAAGCAGGAGGAGCAGCAGCAAAGGCTGGTAACATTGTGTGACTCTAAGCTCTGGGCAAAGACTTGCCAACAGCAAGAAGTCCAGGCTGGGGCTGGGGAGGTCTTCATGAAGCAGAAGATTGCCTTTCCAGGAAGGAAATAATTCCAAAAGAGAAACTGAATGATTCATTTTCATGGAAATACTTTGGTTTATCAGGTTTGGATAAACAAAGGCATTCACAGGAAATATCTGATGTTCTTTTTCTCTAGGCAAGACTGCTGAGGAAAAAATCCTTCAGATCAGTTAAGTAATTGCTGTTATGGTTCTGCAGCGAAGGCCAGGTTTGAGATAAGAAAGGAAGAAAATCTTCCACTGAGAATGAACTGCCAGTAAGATGCTTCCCTGAAAAAGAACTTCCTGATCCTGATGGAAAGACTGGATCAGTAAGAAATTTTGTGTAGTAGTAGTAGTGATTTTATTTAATTAAGTAAGACATTTTGTATAGTAGTAGTATAAGACATTTCGTGTGTGTTAAAAAAGAAGGAACTCCCCAGCACATCTAAATGAGTGTTAACTGAGCATCATTTTCTTACAGTCCAGTCAGCTGTTCAACACTTCTGCCTGTCTGTGCTGAAAATGTCACTTGGCTGGCAAGTATCTGAACATAGCTGGTCCTGGAAAAGATGACTCAATCCCAGGCCCCAGTCACATCTTTTTTAGGGCTATAAAGCATTGATTTAATGACACACAAATCCCACCAAACCCATGAGTGTCGAGGTGGTTAGAAAACAGCTAATGCCAACTTCATAAACAACAGATCTTGTGTCTGATTTTTACAGGATCTTTTCTTCTGAAGACYGGGAAAAAGGGAGTTGAGACTGTCCAATCTGACAGCTACACCCTACTGCAGTATGATTAAGGAGATTTCACAGTTCAGAACAAAAATTTCCTTTCTTTTAATATTATATTTCACCCCCTTGCATCCTCTTCTTTATAGAGCAGACATCCCTTGCTCTACTCTGACAAAAATAAGAAATTGAGATTCATATCAGATGTTTTCTGGGTAATATTTACGTTCCTGATAGGCCTCTAAAAATTTCTGAAAATTCACAGTTGTTCAGAATTGACCATACAGGATGAAAATGTTGAAGTTATATTTTTAGAGATTATTGCAGGTTACAGTCAGCTGGAATTGTAGTTATACAGTTTTTATATTTATCATTTGGATGGTGTAGTTGTCATCTCTTAGTAATTGCAGTCCTCTTTATTGTGATGGATCTTCTGTAAGGAAAGCCCATAACACTGAACAAAATGCTTCTGGTTGTTTAATGAATGGTGCTCTTCCTTGTGAGTACATAGCAAAGTAGTACACAAACCACAGGCCATATTATATAAACATGATATCTAACTACTTGCAGTTGTAAGAGGAAAAATACTTTTAAAAGGTTTCCCAGAAAACAGATAAATCTTGCTGACTGACTCTTGCTTTGGATAATTTCCTTGGCTTTATCTAATAAATTACCTAAATTCTGTAATTCTCATACTTTTTTCACTTGATACATCGCTACTCTTTTATCATTATCAATTTTTTCTGTTATTTCTCCTTCTATTCCTGCCTATTTTCCACATTTATTTTCTGCATCTTATATTCTCTGATCTGCACTTAAAACTCTTAAAAAACCCCTATTTTAATTAAATAAAAATAGTTTGTAGTGATGTTAAAGTACATATAAAGTGAGTCCATTCCAGATCATTGAATGAAACATGATCTTAATTACAAATCAGAATTTATAAAAGCTCCTAGTGAGACATCAAGGAGTTCAGTGAAAATGTACTAATGTTTTAGCACTTCTACTAATTTACTAGCATTTTATTTATGACATTTATCTAGAAGCATTTTGGTAAAGGAATACAGACCCTTGAAGGCAGACATTCTACCATGTTAATCAAAGGCTTTGAGATTCAATTTCAGTACTGATAAAAGTACAGCTAAAAAGATCAGAGCATCTGAATGAAAAAGAGAAAGATCAGCAGCAATGAGGCCCTACTTTACAGTTTTTCTGGGAACAAGCACTGAAATAAACAGGACTGATCCTGTGTGTGGTTGCAGAACAGAAGCTTAAGGTGGTGAAAAATTACTAGCAGTAMAGGGCAAATTTCATACATATGACATGTTGTTGGGAACTCTGTATTAGTCTGAAATGAGTTTTTATTACATCTTCCAAACTATTAGAAGGCTTAACCTCTTGAGAAATTTTCATTAGTCGTACAAAAAAATGCCATCAGCTGGCTTCTTTTTTCCAGTCAGGGATTCCACTCAAGAAACTCTGTGTAGCGGCTGACTTTGATCTTTGTACCATTATTTCAGTTTCATGCTTCCTCTCAACGAGTTTTATAATATCCACTTTATGACAAAAATAATTTAACTGCCAAATGAGAACTCCCCTGATAAATCTAGAGTTTCTGGATGTTTTAAAAAACATGATAGGACACAGTAAAAACTACAATAAAACACACCCTTGTAACATYTGAAATAAGCAAGACACAATGCATTAAAAAAAAAAGGATTAAAAAGGGGGTCTGGGAAAAAAGAACAATCATGGTAAATATGAGCAAGAGTTACAGTAAGATCACCATAGGAACAGTCTCTCAAGATTTGGCATAAATTGGAAATGTGAAAAGAAGCTTGGTAACAGTGAGAAAGTCTGGCAGCCAAGATGTTTCTACATCCAAGATACAGTCATTTTCTGTCCTAAATTTCATGATAGACACCCTAAAAAGGCGATAGTCATGGAAGCCCAAACAGCAGAGAAACACTTGAGGTCCACAACTGAATGGCCCAAATGGAAGCTAGACTTTTAAATTAAGATATATAAGAGAAAAATATTGCAAAGTGGAACTGAACATACTTAGATTTTTAGTATAAAAATCTCATAACAGGGGATCTTATGATTATTTTTTTTTCCCCCTGAGGAACATCAGTGTAATGATACGTCGTCATAGGTAAGGGCTTGCTCATCTTTACAGACCTAATTTCTATCTGTAGTACAGTGCCACTGGTCAAACAAAGTATTTTAGGGTTGCCTCTGTTTACTAGTTTCTCCTGCTGTTTGCTCTTGTGCTTTGCTGACGTATCTCTTTTATTTGTTTACTTTCCTAACCACTACAAGATACTGCATCAATGACTTTAAGTTTCTATCTAACATCAACATTTCAGSCTTTCTTGCCAGAAATTGATTCATAGAAGTTAGAGCTGGAGAAAATCTTTATTAATGTCCCATTAAATCTTTGCAAGTACAAGGACATTCCCTATATTTTCTAGTTTTTTTTCCCAGACTAGATTAAAAGGTCCCAAATGAGAAAGTTTTGGCTATTTCCACAACAGTCTTTTACACTGTACCACAATGATACTTCATGTCACTGATACTGAACTCTGAAGTTTGATTTATTTTCTTTCCTTTTACTAATGGCCTTTGCTGCCATTTATTCTTTSGTGAATAAATTTACTCTTCTTTGGTGTTTCAGTCATTTGTGCACTATTATACTACTGCTTGTGTACGAAAAGTTACACAAATATTCAAAAAATCTGTGCCCTTAGTCAAACCAGATCTATTGAATGCTTTATAGTATTTATATTTAGTCTCTCAAGCCCAAGGTTTATTTGCTCCACTGTATTTTCTGTTATTTCTCTGACAATGTTGTTCTCGTAATAAAGCTTGATATTATTTTTGCAGCCCATTTCTACAGATATGGTTCAAAATAACCAGGCAGCCTTCTTAGAGTCTAATAAAATTTGCAATTTGGTTTAAATAAAGCATTTTTAAAGCTTAGTGAAACCCCTTTTTTGTCAGATTGTCCAATAAATAGAGCAGCGTAAGAAACAAAAGACAAAACATAACATCTACCAACAGCARAGCCACTGAGAATTAACACTGAGGAAGTGACAGAAGATACACTAGAAAGTGATTACAAACAGATATTTCCAATGCCAATAGGTATCCTGAGCACAGAAGGCTGAACCTTGTCATGGCTTTTCTACTCAAAGTCCCATATTCATGTAGGTGTCCCCTTTACCATCCTATTGCTGTTTCCTCTTCCTGTTTTCCTTCCCCCGCCTTGCGAGCAAAGAGATTCTGTTTGCCCATGGTCAACTCTGGCTGCACCAAGGGCAAACCAGAAAATGTATGTCATTGAGAAATTGAGTGTTTTCAGTGTTCTGGAAAAAATAATGGGAAGGAGGAGGATTGTCACAAATTAGCTAGCTTGGATGATAATAATAATGAAGTTTAATAGACTAGTTCAAAAGTGACAGTTATTTTTGACATGTAGTGGACAGTTGAGGAAAAGCAAATGAAGAACAAAGTGCAGACCCAGCAATTTGTTACTTTGTGGTGCCTAATTACTGCCCACCGCTTATATCCTTAGAGAACAAGGAGGAGGACTGCTGCAACTTCTGTCAGAGGCMGAAGTTGTTTGACAAAACCAAATGAAGGGGTGAATTCTGACAAGTCTTGAAACTTTTTTTTTGGGAAGTTTTTGTACTTCTGCCATATCTTTGCATAATCAAAGTAAGTCACTTCAGTACCTATGCTTTTTACAGAAAGGAAGAAATATAGTCACCTGTCTGTCATATTGAAGAAAACACTTGGGATTTTCCCCAAATTGAAGATGACACAGAAAGACAAAGTGCTGGAAGGAGTTRCCAAAAAAGTAATACTCTAGACTTGTGAGGGAAATGTAAGAGAAAACTACCTCGGGTTTTTTAGGACAAATCTTGACTGAAAACTTAATACCTTTCTCGAGAGACTTAATATGATACTAGGCAAAATAAAAGCACAAGGACATATTCCTTAAGCCATTATTCAAGTCATTGGAGAGACTAAAGAAAAAAAAAAGGTGGTTTTGGAGCAGAATTCTTTGCAATACCACACTTGCTCTACTGTATRTGTTGCTGCTGTAGAGGAGTTAGAGAGCTACAAAATCCACCCATGAGTCTTCTAAGATACCTCAAAACTAGCCAAAGAAATTTGAGCAGGAACAATATRCTGCAATAAACACCTGTAAATTTCTGACCAGAAAGAAGAGCTGTTCAGATGCAGAAGACATTGCTGAGAAGAGTTTTACTACCCAAGCATGCAAACTGCTCAATTTTAACTTTWAAATTAGATTATATCTCTTTCTGCTAGTGCATGGACAGCATAGTAATGCAGTGCTTTTTAAATGCCTTGGAAAAAAAGGTGAGGTATTTATGAAACTGTATACCAGATAAAAAAGGGGCTTTTTTGTCTTTTTGAAAGAAATAATCTCTTTTAATGTGAAATGGTTGTTTTATGGTAAAAGGAGGATATAATTGAATATAAATGGTGCAGGGACACATAAAATCTTAGGTTCTAATGTATATTCCCAGTAGTATCTGAAGACTTTAGCATTTGCAAACATATTTTTCTAGTCCTGTTTCCTTTCCAGTCCTCTCATCTGGCACAGATGGCTTCCAGAGGTCCCTTCCAGTTTAAATTACTTGGGATCTTATGAAAGAAACAGGGCAGCATGGAAGTGTAAGTACCTAAGACCTGCAGATATTTTGGTGTTAATTATACTTTAAAAAATAAACTAGCTTCATTGTTCTCAGCTGGTATTTAGAAGAATGCCTCTATTTGAGTGATGAATTTCTACAAGCTGAATTCTGCCTTTGGTTACTCAGATTTCTTCCCACTGACTCCTTCAGACACTGGAACTTGTTTAAGCAGGATGTAAATTAGTTCACAAAGTTCCACCAGGCCAATTCATTCTGGGATATTTGTATAATGTCTTTTAATAAGTAAATTATTTGGGGTCAGACACTGATAATTTACTTAGATTTCAGTGACATTACCACTTAAAGAGAAACTGAGTCCCCAATAACCAAGAAAAGCAGAAGATAACTTTGAAAAGCTTTACAAACTAGAAAAAAATACAGTTCAAAAAAGTAATCTTCTCTTTCATTTCATGGAAAAATCAGATTTGGCAATTAGCAATCATATTAATCTCAAATTGCTATTCCTTGTAATATTTGCAATTAGATGTGAGCATTATACGATATATTTATGTTTCTTATATTATAATTTCTATATGAATATGTGAAGGTTTGCCTATCAGTAAATTACACAAAATCTCAAGCAAACTGTAATAAGCAATAACTACAGTAGTTAAATGACAAAGTATTTGCCACATGGAATTGTTATTGCATGATAATTACCAGAAATTAATGTAACTCAATTAGGATGTTATTCTTTCACTATAAATCACTCTGAGAATGGCTACAGCACATTTCTAATCAGCATGCTCCATCTTGTGAAAATTCTTCTGAATGCATTATTTGGCCTGAGGTAGTAAGAAAGGTATGCCTCAAGGACKCATGTCCAAAGGGCAGGAGGGGTATCTGGATCTAACAGGGGCCCTGTCCAAGTCTGTTACACAATGAAAACTCCCTGCATTCAACACAAAAAACCCTGGAAATCCAAGAGATTTGTCTTTGCCACTGACCTTTAGCCAAGTCCTGGATATGTCAGAATAAATTATTAAAGGCAAATGCTCCTATCTGAATAGATAACTTACTCTTTTTTAATTTCAGAAATGTATACATTTCATGTCAAATTTACTGTGATAATTCTACCAGTGTATGTAATTCAAAATACTTTCATGGCAGTAAAGAAACTTGAGGAAAATACCTTGACTCTTCCAGTTTCCATCCACGAGGAAACAATATAATATGATACTTTCAGCAGAATGAACTCCTAAATTGTGTTCATATGTTTTCTCTGTCATGCACCTATTAGCACTGTTCTATCTTTTCCCCATAAGGCTCAGATGGTTTGCTGGACTTAATTTCTTTTGAGTGACAATAAAAAGCAGAAGTAATTCCTAAGTTCAAGTACTCATACCAGCAATGAGCAGCTGTTCAGGATAAGATTTGTAACCTTCAGATTCTACTCTTTCACTTCCCTTTTTCTTCAGCTGAGTTAAATACTGAGGTAAACTGTCACTCAGAACTCTCAAACCTTAAAACTAAGATCTGATTTTGAGTACTCTGTGCAAACATAGATAGATTTGCTGCATTTTTGTACTTCTATTTCCCATATTTATTTTGCACACATCTTTTAGGTTTTATGAAATAAAATTCGAGTTGTGGAAATGAAGAGCCATTCAGAAGAACGCTAATGTAGCCAATGACTATAAATACCTTAAAAATCAATCTGAAAATAGTTAATGCATCTAGTGGCACAAATTGACAAGTTATGTGAAATGCAAATTTAAAGAATGCTAGAAGTTATTTCTGATACATCCACTAGCCTGCCACAACAATTGTATTTTGTGAACTACTATATGTAATGTATTACTATTTGATACTTAATCAATGGTAACCTAAGTATAATTGAAAACACCTGCTAGTAACCAATGCCCTTTAAGAACCAACTACATCCCATAAAAGGGATGCAGTCAAAGCACCAGGATGCATGCTAAATAGAAAACATACCAAGTAAACCAGATAATTTCCTACAGTGGAAAGCATTATCAGTTCCTCTCCACACTCTATTTAGCAGTCGCCTTTTCTTATGATCTGTCTTTTACAGCTCCAGGTTCAGCAGTAGCTCTCTCTGGGTTTAAGCTTCTGAATGTGGCAACCCCAAGCAAGCCAGTGGGAGCCACAGGTTCCACTTGGGAACTTGTTTAGCACTTTGCAGAACTGGAATCATTAAAGAGTTCCCAGGCAAGCATTCTGACAGTGTGAAGTATGGGTCACCATCCCTACAGAGTACCTCTGCACTGCCAACTGTGATACATGGCATACTTCATTGGTATCAGTCTGGGTTTGATTGCGGTTTGTGGTAGTTGGATTTTGAATTTCTGACACATTCTCTCTCTTTACTATAGGAATCGTTTATTCTTACATAAAGGAAAAGAGCAATATTTTGTGGAAAAACAGTGATTTAAATGCCTAAGAAACTGACCTCTCATTGATGTCCACAGACAAGCCAGTGACCCTGAATGGTCCCTTTTGGACCAAATTCTCATCAACTCAATTTCTTGAATTTACTGCTTTTAAAAAATGGGCAGTGAGTTCCAATTCATTATGTTTTAATGACACTTGTTCATACTTGGATTGGACATTCCAAAATCAAAGCCACTCTAAAATAGCTTAAATTGAGCAGCTGCCTTATAAAGTATAAGATCAATGGCTTTATACTGGAAATATTTTTGAACAAATGAAAATCTCCAAGCTACTATTTGCTTTTACTTGAAACTATTCACATGCCATTGGGAAAAAAAAAAAAGTTGAGAGTTGCTCCTATAGCCCACAGATAATTACCTTCCTTGCCTTTTCATGAAGATTTAGCACCACTCTCATGCCCAAGTTTCTCAATTTAAAGACGAATGAGCCTGCAGATGCCAAATCCTTAATCCCTACAGGTGAGGAGGTGTCCATATTGCCCAGCAGTAATTCTTCTGGGTAACTACACTGTGTTAATGGGTTCTCAAGAGAATTCTTTTTTCCCAGATCAGGAGACAGTGATCAATATTAAAATATTACTTATGGTCTCATCCAAACAGCAGAAAGGAAAAAATCTAGAATTTTAAAYTGGGAAGCTGAGAAGCTCTTCTGAGGCATATTTTATTACCCATATATTCTGAAAAATTCTCTGCTCAAGTTTTCCTTGAACTTCAGGGGATTAAGGATAAATCATGAGGAGAACACAAATGTTGCTTTAGCTTTCTCAAAGAATGAAAGCATAAATGAAAAGTTCTGTCACTGGGGGAGGAGAGGAAGGGGAAGAGATGACTAAGCCCTGCAGTTCTGGCACATTAAGGGGAGGGAAGGACTGTCCTGAAGCAGGAAAACAATAACCTAAAAAATAAAAAGAAAATAAAAGTTATTAAAGCAGTCAGAAGAATTCTTCTTTTTTTGACTGTTAGTTTAGTTCATAATCAGATTTTTTTCTATTTAATGTTGATTTTTAAGAACTGTGGTTTTTATCASAGTAATATTTCAGTGGGTTCTTTTCTAATTCCAAAAAGAGTTCTAGGGCACGTACTGGGCAGAATGTCACCAGAAAGGACTTCARTAGTTTCAACTCTTACTCACGGCCTGGGCATGGCAGCCTTTCATAATAAAATATACACTACTATGCCTTCTTGCASAAATTACAGCAATAATGAATGTCTTCGAAAACAAACATTCAGCTACTAGCATGGCAAGAGTTAGTTAAGAAACTACATAGAGCATGCTAACAGAGACTAATTTACAAAAAATATGGATGAGGTGCAAAGAATAAACAGACCTTTTTTCCTCGGGACACCATTTCTAATTAAAAGTAAACAAAATTCCATTTCATAAAGCAGACCGATTTCTTTAACAGCTATACTTATTACCAGCCTCATTTCATGCTTGCAATAGAAAATTCAGTAGAAAGGGGTTCAGATGTCATCTCCAGGGAGACTAATTCCATAATGAGCTGATGGGTTTCAGGAAGAGATCGTTGCTTTTCCTTCCTGTTGCCATGTGCTTTGGATCATGCTCGTATTGGATTACAAAAAACCACAACAGTGACACTTATTGCAGAAAATTTTCATATTATTGGATTAACTACTGGAATAGAGAACTGTACTGTTCACAGCTTTCTGCTAATCAGGTAGTACAACATGAGGGAGGAGGAACTATTTTAAAGTGCTCTAAAGTGAAACATTATTTTCTACTTAGATCATGATTTGAATTGATGGTATTATGTTAGTGCTTTGGCTGACAGTCTTTGATAGCTAGTTCCTCCAGATTTAAGAGAGGCTTTTGAAGTTGTTGTGAAAATGCTTTTGATGGCCTCTTCTGGAAGATTATACTGAATTCTGAAGTTTTAACAAAAATTGAGTCCATTATGCTGCATCATGGTTTGACCCCAGTTGGAATTAACTCTAATCCAGCTAAAACCAGCACATGCACAGAAATTAAATGTATAGATAGGATTATGTGAAATTCATAGAGGTCTGGGTTTGTTTTTTTTCCTGAAAATTTAAAGTGAGTCTTTCAACAAATGGAGTCTTTTCTATCAAATGCAGATCTTCCCTATACATTAAAGATTTTAATTTAAAAAGTGATCATTTTCCCTTTGTGTAAAATTATGGCCTACATTGGTCTATTTCATCCTGAGAAAGGTTGTTATCACTATTTCAATCATCTCTTCAAGCAGTCCTCACCACAATTATCACAAACAGCATTTTTCCATGTCTGCTTTGCTTAGAGAACTGTGTGTTCTCTTCCATTCTTCGATCCCCTTCAACCTATGACCCACCCCATCCATTTAGTTAAATGTAGACACATTCAAAACTTGGCAGTTGGTAATTCCAGCCCATGACAAGGCCTTTGATGGTGAGTCAGCTGCATGCAGAAGTCCTGTGCCTTTGAGCAGACACGATACAAGATCCCAAAGTTTCATGCCTTTGAGATGAGGCACATCTCAAGCTCTGTTTCATTTATGTCCCAGCACATTACACTTATTGAAGTAAACACAGAAATCCTGTTTTCAGGGGGAAAGTTCCTTGTCAGAGTGCTCAGAGTGAATAACCAAAAACCAAAGCCAAAATAACCTCAGTGCATGATTCCACATGCTCTGCATGAGAAGCTGGACCAGGTTTTTGCCTGGCAGTCACCATAGAACCATGATGTGTATTCACTCTTCTGTATCTGACTTGCAATACATCAAACATTTCCCTGAGACCATGGAAAACATCAGAGTGCAGCCAGAGAAATATCTGCTTTCAGCTGCCTTCAGCCTGTTTTCTATCCAGGGAGAGTCCCACCATCAGATAGCCTATGAGAAAGATACGTAACAATACTGTAGAAAGTCTCTAATCCAGGAGGTACAAAGTGCTTAAAGTAACTAAGTCTCCCGTTACTGCTTTCTGTATAGGATTTGAAAAATTCTGTGCTACCTCTGTTTCGTAAGTAATGACAGGACAAGACTTCAATGTCCTTCAGTCCTCCAGCTGCTTAGGTGTTTTTCTAATGCTATAGCACTTTCAGAGTACTACTGAAGCAAGAAAACAGAGCAGTACAAACGGTGACATTTTTTCCCCACTACACATTTTAATCCCTTATCTGTAAATCAAAATTTAAGACTTCTCCCACTTTTTCTGATTTGCTTGACCATTTCATATCTTATAACTGCTACCAATCCTCATTTTTCCACTTGGCAATGTAACACATTCAGAAATAAATATTAATGCCCTTGAACTTACCATGGCCATGTACTAGAACAAAAGAAAAAAGTCCAAGAAATATACCAGCAGAAAATTAACATAAGGTCACAAATTTGGTTCCATACTGCATTTTTAGAGATAATAAGATTTTCTTATACATAAACTGAAATTAAAACTGCACACACTTGAGGCTAAATTATTTTAAGCTTTCTTTTAAAAACCATAAAATGCTATAAGCTATTGTTTTATAAGGATTAGAAATACTTTTTCAATAAACTTTCACTTGTAAACAACACTTAAATGTGTGCCAGTGTATATACATCATGATCACCAATTGGTACAGATATTGCTACTTCACTTCGCTTTGGAGTTGGGGTTATAAAAGTTCAAGCAAAGCAATCTAGAGGCTTGGCTGCACGCTGTGTAGGTAGTCCTTCCCCTACTTCATCACCATCTTGTGAAAATGGAGGTTGCTTCTGCAGKGTTAAATCAGAGTTTAGAGGCAGGACAACGTTTTATACTTCAGGACTTTTTTTTTAACTGCCTTGTGTGCCCCTATTAGTCCTCCCCTCTGAATCATTCCTGCACATCTTGARAGCCAGGCCACTAAAGGAACACTGTGGTATTTCCAATGACTCAGCTCTTTTTTTTCTGCCAACTTGTGCACTTGTTTTGATCTTATTAACATTCTCGTCAGAATCCCTTCCCTCTCACCCAAAAAAGATAAGGTGAGTGGAAGTACATGAATATGCAACATCCATTCCTTCTTCAGGTGTCCTGTCCAGACACTGCCAGTCAGAGTAGATTTGAATCATTGTTTAACGGGTATTGAAATACTGTCTTGCCAAACTAAGCAGCTGACCTAGAAGACATATCTCATTAATACTATTTTGTATAGTATGAATAGAGATCCTTCAAGACTTGGAATATGTCAGAGACTTCCTAACTATATGTCCACTCCTGCAGCCATTAATTTAGTCCAAATTCTTGGAGAAGGAAGAATTATATTACCCTATACCTCTTTTCTATATCCTGACTAATTCATCTATAGAATGACTGAGAAGCAATATCTTTGTACAGTTGTCATAAAAATAGGAGATAAAACATAATTATAAAAACCAGAAACCTAGGTTTAGATATTTTTTATTCATATAGCGAATTAACTGTTGATTAACCTAAAATGTGTATTTATGTTCACCTTTATGATTGGCAGCCTTAGAAATAGAAATCATTAATAAATTCATAAGACTAATAGTCACAGCCTGCCTTACCAAAAGGATKCTAGGGAGGTTAAGTTTTTGAAAAAGAGCAGCTGCCACTATAGCTAGCAAAGTCCTCTAACCTTGCAGATGCCATAAGACTTACAATAGCTGTTGAAAAATAGATAAATAAAATAAAAAAGAATCCACCAGGTTTTCAAAGGATCCACTCAATATCCTTGCCAATTTAAGTTCCCATGTCAGAACTTAGTCTTTTACTGGTGAGTACAAATTAACAACACCTTTCATACATTTTTAAACTATATCATGTACAAAAGTAAATTTAKTGTCTGCAGCGATTTAATGTGCTGCAGCTGCTCAGTGATACTCTGACAGAAATTTGTCTAGACCATTTAAATAGAGTAAATACAAAAAAACCCCACACTGTACTGGCACTCACGTGGGATCAAGGTGCTGGTCAGGGTCTAGAATTGATCATTCTACATGTCAAAGAGAAAGGCTTTTCAAGGACCACTTAGATCCTTTATCCCCTGTATAATAGAGGCTGGTTGATAAATTTTCTTGTCCTGTTTATGAACTGCATCTGGTATCACTGGCAGAACACTGCAGGAGAAAGGAAGAAACTTTATGTACCTCTGATCTTGTTCACAGAGAATCAATTAGTAATACTGTAAGTTATATCTCAATCACATGTTGTTTCAAAGGAAAGAGCATTTCTCCAGTGTAATGTATTTTTCCCCCAGTTCAAAAGAATCTGATAATGGCAGCTTAGCTTTGGCAGTTTTCAGCTGAAGAAAGGGTTAAATGTATCTCATTGAACTAGATCTCTTTGAGCCTATTCATGCATACATGTTGTTCCCTGCTGTCTTGATCCTGTATGCCATTATCTTTGCCTACAAAAAGCAGGAAAATGTTTAACACTCATTGGTCACTCAACTTTTATGCCATTTGCTAAACCCTTGGTTTCAGGACACTGAAGAACTTTATTTGCATCTTTCCAATTTTTTGCCTTTTTTTTTATTAGTAGCATAATTTAATTCTGGCTGGTACTATCTTCAAAGTAAAGACAGCCTGTCTTGGAAGGGTTAAAATGAAGTTACTACTTTTAAATCCTTTGCCTCCACTTAGGAAGATGTGTGGTACTCTTTGAAAGGCTATTGTTAGACTGTATTGCAGGAAAAACACACTAGAATAAAAAAAAARAAAAGAAAAGAAAAAGAAAAATTTTAAAGTCTTACTCTTCTTCCTGGAAAATACACTCCAGAAAGGGAATCAAAAATGTTTCTTTTTTTTTAGCACCAAGTACAGCATAACATGAGGTGAAAAAGCTAGTATCAGAAGTTAATACCTTGCTATATCTCTGAGGGATGAGAAAGGGAATGAAAAAGAAAAATTGTGTTTCTTTAACAAAATCCAGCTATGCCTCCAACTTAGCAGCTGCACAATAGCAGAAAGGACGACTTACATTAGAAGAGAAGAACATGACAGAAGAACTAGAAAAATGCCAGAAAACGTTAAGAAAAGGAAGACTGGACAGAAAAGGTTGTATCCAGGAACAGATGCTGGACATCAAACAGTAGAGCCGAGCTCACTGACGGACAGTGATTGACAATGCATAAGTGTATTGACCTATCTAACCCTGTCCTAAAACCTACTGAGAACGCAAGACCACTGGAAGTCTTCTAGTTACATGGAACAGACAGACTCTCCACATGTTAAAAATCACAACAAGAACAGCTATGGTCCATGGTTGTACAAATATACATTCCCCCTTCACATTGCCTTTTTGTATGTTAGTTTTCCAGTCTACTATGCTGTTATACATCAAAGCTACAGTTTTATTACTCTAGAATTGCATTTCACTGAAAAATGCCATTCAGCTGCATATCCCTCCTTAATCATGAATTTTACTAACAAAAATCAAAGCAGGTACTATAGTGTGCAATAATTTTCTACCCAACATTAACCACTCAAAACCTAAAATTCACTTTACAAAAAAAGCAGTGGTTTTTTGGTCATGACCCCAAAGCCMAAGAGGACACCTGAAGAACCAGCGTTGCAGCCTATTGAGAGCATTCTGATAGAGTCTCTAGATCTGGTCCCCATCCATCACCTTTGTGTAAACATCTTTCTGATGTGCAAACACTACAAACATCTACCACATGAAATGAGTATCATTCTGTAATTTGGATACATGTAACATCTTTCAGCACAAAAACAGCAATAATTWTTGTGAAACAGGGAAGCATGAGCCAAGGTGGATCTTTTAGAATAAGGTCTGGAATTATAGCACCATGAATATCTGTTTCAGGCAAGAGTTTCATTATTCAGTGTTTGGAGAAGAGTGAAATTTCAAAATGTCATGTTACAATGGAACTTTTCAGATATTTATTAATGTTAATGAATCAATCATTCCTAATCAGTTGGTACTTGCAGTGTCTTTTGCCCAGTGTTGAGAGGCCAAATATTAGCTWTGTATGACTCACAGAATCACAGAATGGATAAGGCTGGAAAGGATGGGTCATCTGGTCCAGCCCTACTGCTCAAACAGGGTCATCCTGGATCACATTGCACAGGATTGTGTCCAGATGGTTCTTGAGTATCTCCAGTGAGTGAGACTCCACAACCTCTCTGGGCAATCTGTTCCAATGCTCAGTCATCTGCACAGAAAAGAAGTTCGTCCCCATGTTCAGGTGGAATTTCCTGTGCATCAGTTTCTACCCATTGCCTCTTGTCCTGTTGCTTGGAACCACTGAGAAGAGCCTGGCTCCATCCTCTTGACAGCCCCACTTCAGATACTTACAGACATTGATGAGGTCCCCTTTCAGCTGTCTCTTCTCGAGGCAGGACAATCCCAACTCTCTCAACCTTTCCTTGTAAGAGAGATGTTCCAGTCCCCTCATCATTTTTGTAGCCCTCTGCTGGACCCATTCCAGGAGCTCCCACATCTCTCTTGTACTGAGGAGCCCAGAACAGGACACAGCACTCCGAGGCTTCACCAGAGCTGAGTAGAGGGGTACGATCACCTCCCTYAACCTGCTGGCCATACTGAAGGGCTGCACAACACTCTGGAGTATCGGCCACTCCTCCTAGCTTTGTGTCGTCAGCAAATTTGCTGAGGAGGCATCTGCCCCCTCATCCAAGTCATTGAAGAATAAGTTAAACAATGCTGGGCTCAGTATTGAACCTTGGGGGACACCACYGGTGACAGGCCTCCCAACAGACCCTGTGCCACTATTATGACACTGGGGATCTGCCGTTCAGCCAGTTCTCAATCCACCTCACTGTCCACATATCCAGTCCACATTTCCTGAGTTTGCCTATGAGGACGTTGTGAGAGACAGTGCCAAAAACCYTCCTGAAGTCAAGGCAGACAACATCCACTGCTCTCCGTTCATTCATCCAGATAGCTGTTTCATTGTAGAAGGCAATCAGGTTGGTCAAGCATGATCTACCTTTAGCAAATTCATRCTGACTACTCCCGATCACCTTCTTGTCATCCATGTGGACAGAGATGGCCTCCAGAATGAGGTGCTCCATCATCTTTCCAAGGATTGAGGGTGAGGCTGACTAGCTGGTAGTTCCCTGGGTCCTCCTTCTTGCTCTTTTTGAAGATTGGGGTGACATCTTTCTTCCAGTCCTCAGGCACCTCTGCTGATCACCATGACCTAACTATGGTGTCCACCAGCTCTCTCAACACTCATGGATGCATCCCATTAGAGCCCACGGACTCGTGGATGTCAAGTCTGCCTAGGTGTTTTCTGATGCAATCCTCTTTGACCAAGGGAGTCTTTCTTCCARCATTCTTTTACCCTGGTCTCCTGGGTCAGAGACCCCAGGGGGTTAGTCTTGTCAGCGAAGGCCGATGGAGAGAAGGCATTCAGTAACTCTGCCTTCACTGTGTCCTCTGTTAACAGGGTCCTCCCTCTATTTAGTAGCAGGCCTCCTTTTTTTGCTTTTGTTTTTGATGTGTTTGAAGAAGCCTTTCTTGTTGTCCTTGACATCCTTGTCCAGATTTAATTCCAGATGGGCCTTGTCTTCCTTGTCTCATTTTTACTTACACTGACAACCTCTCTATGTTCATTCCAAGTGGCCTGACCCTGCTTCTATCTCCTGTGTATTTCCTGCTTCTGCTTGAGTAAGGACAGGAGTTCTTTATTCATCCATGCAAGTCTCTCACCCGCTTTGTCCAATTTCATGCTCACTGGGATGCATTGTTCTTGAGCCTGAAGATCCTTGAATATCAACCAACTCTCTTGCACCCCTGTTCCCTGCAGAGCCTGTTCCCATAGGATTCTTCCAAGAATATCCCTGAAGAGGCTAAATTTAGCTCTCCTGAGGTCCATGGTTGCAATCTCACTCACAGCCCAGCTCCCTCCTTGCCCAATAGCGAACACCACAATCTCATGGTCACTGCGGCCAAGGCTTCCCCCAAGCTTCACATCTCCAACAAGGCCTTCCCTGTTTGTGTGAGGTCCATTCCTTGGGGGATCCTCCACTACCTGTGACAGGAAGATGTAATCTGTGCTCTTCAGGAACATCCTGGACTGTTTGTGCTTTGCTGTGTTGCTTCTCCAGCAGATGTCAGGGTAGTTAAAGTCCCCCACCAKAACAAGTGCCTATGACTTTGAAGCTGCTTCCAGAAGGCCTGATCCACTTCCTCCTCCTGATCAGGCAGCCTGTAACAAACACCCACAACAATGTCACCCCTACTACTCTGCCCTTTTATCCTTACCCATAAGCTCTTGACTTGCTCATTATCCACCCCAAGACAGAGCTTGATATATTCCAATTGTTGCCTTACATAGAGAGCAACTCCACCACCTCATCTTCCTGGTCTGTCTCTGCCAAACAGAGAGAAGCCCTTCATGACAACATCCCAGTCACGTGAGCTATCCCACCACGTCTCCACAGTCACAGTGAAGTCAAGGCCCTGTGACTGCACATGGTCATGTCCTTCATCGTGTTTGTTCTCTGTACTGCATGCATTGGTGTACAGGCACTTCATAGAAGAATTTGACTGTCTTAGTATTTCAGTGGGGGTGCAGGTGCAAAATGATGTCCCATAGTCCTGTCTTGTGGTTATGTCTTTGGCTGCTTGTGCTTGCTCAACTTTAGAGTTTAGGGACTAAACCCTATAATTAATCTTTTTTATGCCAAGTTTTATGGCCAGTGCAGGCATATTTTGACTTATCAGAATATATGTCTTATTAAAACACCTTCAATCGTTGATTTGCCAGCATTAAAATGGCTGATTATAGTCATATACAACCGGGAAAGAAGTAGCTTTCCAAATGGCAGTGGCTGAACACTTTTTACAAGGTACAAAGTGCACTCCTATTATAGCTCAAACTACAGCTTCATCTACATGATTAGGCCTATGTTCTGTGTTCAGCCTGCTATGTTCTGAAGTGCCAAAACAAGTCTTGTCCCACCAGCTGAAGCCACTTCAGAAAAATATCCTGTAGAAGTAATGCCTGGTCCCACCTCCCTCTCTTCTTGATGCATGAAGGTACTAATGATCTTCCATGCTTTCCAAAGTCATCAGTCATCATGACTGCTCATTATTGAGAGCAACCTATTCATATGAATTGCACTGTTAATCACCAATGTTCCCACCCGCTCTTTAACATAATTTTGAAATACTGTTTTGAAATCTGTTTTGAAATAATTTGAAAATATTGCTAGCTAGGCGCAAAAGAATGAAGAAATCTGTGGAGTTTGATTGTAACTTCAGGAATTTTGTTCAGTAGATATCTCAACAGTCACCATGAAAAGATTCCTTAATGTGTCAATATCTGTTCAGAACATTACATAATTATTCTTAAAGGCACTTCTCAAGAGACACCAGCTTCTTAACATCTCAATTTTTAATGAAAGGAGGAGAAATGTCTGCAAAAGTTGAAACTTGGCAAAATTTTTAAAAAAAGTAGTCTTGCTGGATATTCCCTAAATAAACTATTGCTCATCTTAGCTGTGGTTTATATACATGTAAAATTGGTTTTTATAACATGAAACTTGATCTCTCTTTAATAGTGGAAAAAGTAATGTCCCATACTGAGACCTTATCACCAGGTATCAATTTATGACCATCACCTTATGAATAGCTTAAAAAATATGTAAACAGACTTTTGTGACCAGAAAAGATACCCTTTTCTTAAAAATTTTTGGTTGTCACAYAGTGAGTGGAAAGTGAAAAAACTACTTTTAATATTTAAAATAACTTGAAATGTATTTAGCCTGATCCTCTGAAAAAATGCAAAAACAGATGATCCAGCTATCCAGGTATATAGTACCTGCCAGTAACTAGCTTAGAGAAAAAAAAAAAAATTAAAATAATAATCTGTCTGGGATGCAAATAGCAATTAATTATATATCAGTTTTGAAATTTACCCCCTTTTGATCCTATTCACTATTGTCATGTGAGTTGTTGTTTCTAATTCTCCCAATAGTAATTATTGTTCAGTTTATTATAAAATTTCTTTTTTGTTGTTCATGTTCACATTTAACTCAGGTTTCTCTTAACTGCTTCCAACTGTCTATGTATTTCTTGAAACCTCTTTCGGTCGTTTTGTTCATTCTTTCAAGTTCCCATTCCCCCACCAGAGAAGTGTGTCAGTTCCCATTGCAAACTTCCCCACAGCCCTGCCAGCACTCYTCAAACCGTTTTGCAAGCATCAGCTCCACAGACAGGCAAATAATTTTGCCTTTGCATACACGTAGTCTTTAACCAACACCACTGACAATTTGTAACAAATATAGGAGCTAGAAYGGCAGCCATGAAATACATTTCACATAGTCCACTCCAGAGTCATCAAACAGTAGTATTAACAACTCAGTATTAACAGCTTGTGTCAGCTTTGAAGGATTTTAGATCCAAAAAGAAAGAGCAGGCTCTGTATGATGCTCCTAATTCCTCAGCTTATCTAGCTTCAAGAAAATGTGAATGTGTGTGCACATGACCTGAAAGGAGCAATATCCTCATCAGTGTAGACATATCGTAATCATATATTACCACACTACATGACTAACAATGCTGAAGTTTAAAAAGGATGCAATACTAAACCGTACCAGAATTATTAGGTATGTATTAGGCATGACAGTCAGCATAACATGAATCTTGTTCTTGGTTCTGTTCAGTACTCCCTGGTCCAGTACTGTTCATCTGCTTTTGCTCCCTTGACCTCTTAACACAATTTTTCTTCAAAGCTGGGGACACACTACCTAATAGTTATCCTACAGAGTGGAGGTACTATCCCTGAAACGTATCATTTCCCACAGCCTGCAGTGCTCCCAAATGCTGGAACAGATCATAGCTTACCCATGATCTTAGTCCACTGAGATCAGAGTGGTTGGACAGTAGGAGTGAGAGAAAATCATCCCCCTTATGGCCTTTGAATTCTTGGTGATTTGGTCCAAAGATTTAATAGAACTGTGACAAGGCTACCATTATTCTTTTCTGTTACCACCTTTATCAAGACAGCATCAAATTATATAGTTCATTACTAATCCAATGATGTTCTTCTAAGATACTAAGGCTTATCTACTGTGCTGTGCTACATGAGACATTTTCCACAATTATATATTGTATCAGAATATCTTGCTACAAGTCCTACGCATTAAAAAGGRAATGGAAACAGGAATAATACTCTAATATTAAGCAGCACTCTTATAAGAAGAAACAGAGTCAATGCCTGAACAATGGAATAGATGGAGGTTTTACTAAGGATGTTTTGTTGGACTTCATGTTGATTCCTACTGCCTCTTTTCCTCTCTCTTTCGARCTCTTTTTTTGCTTGTCTTTATTTCTATTTTTACTTTCCACTCTTATTTCTCAGATGTTCAGTGTATCATTGTTCTTACAGTTTCTAGAGCGACAGCAAGAGTAAAGCTATCTGGGCTGAGCTCCTGTTAACACCACTTTCCCTTTGGCAAACAGAGCAATAAAGGAAGGCTCTCATCAGCATCACAACACTGTTACCATGTGATCAAGTGCACCTTTGAAGGTCTGAGGTGGCTTATCTCACCCACAAGAAAAAAAAAAATGCCCCACTGTATACTTAGCAGTATTTATGCTCATGTCCCTGCTTCTTGGTTATTTGGTTTTTTTTAACCTGGTGAAATTCTACACTCCTGAAAGAAAGATTTCTGCCAACAAAACAACAAAAAAAATGCCCTCATGGTCATGCCTTCCTTTCTAATGAACATTTTTTAGTAAGCTTGGAGTTTTATTGAACTTTGTTTCTTTTCTTTCCCCTGCAATTAGACAATAGAGATTTATGATTTCTTTTCTTGCTGGTTCAGTCTCTAAGGAACAATGCCTTTCAAACTCATTTTCAAAACTTTACTGTTTTCTATTAGTGCAAGGAAGACTAAAATGTAACCTTGCAATGTGAATCCATCAAAATTCTTGCCACCTCAAATAAAAGGAAATGACAGAACATTCAGAGTACTTGTAAAATAATTTCAGATATATTTTTGGAGTCATCTGGGAAAAATGGCACTATACTATCTAAAAATACCAATTTTTACCCTGAGGCAGACTACCTACCGAAATGAGAGACTTTTACTTTGAGAATCATTTTGAATTTTTACCTTAACTGAATTGACTAATTCTGACTTTTATTTGAAGAGAAATGGAGGGAAAAACAGGAAGGAATAGCATTAACAGTCCAACTGAGTAGAAGAATTCCTAAGATAAGAAAAGGAAATGTGCACCATCTGGAAGAGAAGTTTCTAAACATAGACTATTAGGTTATATGGTTCATGATTAAAATCTGGCAAAAGCCTTCTTTTCTCTGGCAGAACAGACAGTATCTTGACTCTTGAATAATATTCACGATACTGCTGAAGAGCAGAGAATATTAGCTTCCGGGAATATGAAGTTCTGGATCCCCTGGGAAGAGGCCAATCTCTTGTTTGAGTTGAATACATTTCACAGATAAAGAGGAGGAAGAAGARAGAAAAAGATCTTGCCTATTAACCATGAATGCTATGAGTTGGGGAAAGCAGTTTGGCACAGCTCTGTACAGTGGGCTAGCAAATACCAGTAACAATTTTATTTCTTTGGTTGAAAGGACTCAGTCTCATTAATTATTTGAATTTTTAATTTATCAATATCCCTAGTCCAAAGTGCAGCACTTAAAAGATGGCTTGAAATGTATTAAAAATATATCTAAATTTAGAACTAATTTTTATAGATGTGTTCTCTTAGCAGCTGTTCCTTATTAGTGAAATCATGCAAGATAATCTTGAAAAATCTTCTGTGTATCACAGGGGATTTGGGAGTGACGACACCTGACAAATCATTTTGCCAGGCACTACACCAGAATTTCTTCTACYCAAGGAAAAAAGGAGACTAAAATGAAAACCAGGTAATAGTGCTCAGAATAATGTGTGAAAAAAGAAGATTTTTTATAATTGCTTATCTTTACATTTTTATCAGACAAGAAACCTTTTCAATTATGGCAATACAGCACAATTCAGCACASAGTACATCAGTGACTTGCAGCATCATAGTCACACCAGAGAGGGGGTATGCCTCGTCCAACATACACAACTTCCTGGCAGAACAAATTATAGCAAGCAGAGTGCAATAATACAGCTATATTGCTTCTCACTAGGTAAGTTGCCACTGTATCCTTCAAATACCCTAGAGGTTAGGGCTGCACAGAGCTGTCTACCTCAGGGACTACAGTTCCCTCTAAGTTCTGTGTTTAGCTATTACCTTGATTATTCAAGAAAGAATGTATTTTATTGAACTTCAGAAAATGAACATATTTTCTATCTAATTTTTCTATTTTTATAGATGTTTTTGCAATAATAATACCAATTATTTTCTTCTAGTCTTGAGATCATTCTCAATTCACAAATTAAAAGTATCCAAGGTAAGATAGTGTCGCTATGTTCTACATTCTCCTCCTCAGATTCTAAATAAGTTACTCACAATGGTAGTATTTTCAGTTAAATGAATATCTTGTCTTTCTTAATCAGTCTCCATGTACACAATAGAATATGAGCATAAAGTGGATAAAAAAAGGTGCATGGGGGATAGTTTATTCACCTTAGAGACATTTGGATAATGTGTCTTTTAATTATTAATTATTTTCTTAGCTTTCTCAGAGGCTGCGGGACATTCAGGGTCACCTTCCTTTATAAGGAGAACAAGGAGGCCAGAATCTCCTCGGGTCAAGAACTATGAAAAATGAAAAATCTTTTTCTAAAACTGATGTGTAAAAAGATAAACCACGACTAATACAACAGTGTGGTAGTCTGGAGTTTCCAGTGTGCAGGCTGCATGCAGGAATTTTCAGATCATGGTTATGAATTAGAGGAATTAGTTCCATGAATTATAAGAGAAGGTTGGATAGATTAGAAAGCATAACTGTTACGTAAAATTTGTTGAAAATAATTTAGGAAGATTTCATGGGCAGATTGGTGTCTGATGGTCTATTAAAAATGTCAGCAATGTTTTCTTCAGGCAGAGTACAGAAGCTTTTTCCTCTTTGAGAAGAAATGTTGGAGGTTTCTGATTTACTGCAGACCAGCTGGATGCAGGAGGTACCTTCCCCTAGAAGACTGCAGAAAGCCATTTTTCACTGTAGGCTTTGGGCAGCTGATTTAGCAGGGAAGGGAAGAGAATGAAGGTAAAATGAGCTAAAATAGCTAGGAAAGTAGCTTCTAGTATTTGAATGCAGAAATACACATACTGCAGCTGTGGCATTACAGAGGCAATTAAATGGGTGTTCCATAATCTTAGCTTGACTCACAAGCCGAATGGGATGTACCATTTTAAAATTCTGCCTTCATGTACTACATACGTGAATAAGTGCTGCATAATAATGTTCTATCTCCAGATTAGTGGATAAAACATGACTAAGCGTGCTATTTTAATCACCTTTGCAATGATGATTACTGTAAGACACTTCTGAGAATCTTTAATCTAAGACTAGTCATTCATCTCCATTTCTTCCTTGTCACAATCCACCCAGATTCTGTCTATTGTGACCTTTCTGCTCTTACTTCATAGTGCTGTTTGCCAGAAGATTATTTTTGATCCCTGTGCTACTTCATAACAAATATGCCTTATTGCTGTCTTTATATAGAGTGAAAAATAGTGGTTATCTCAATATCTATGATAATCTGTTTAAAGTAGTACGGTGAAAGGGATTGCACAGGAAATACTTTCATGTCATTTAATTCTGCGTCTCTTATCTGCTCTACCTCTGTTTTTAAACAGGGAGAAAAGAAGCAGRCACAGGATGTTTTTGTGGAAGGACAGGAATATTGGATAAAACTGCTTTATTCACTAAAGGACTGACAGTGGGATACTATCACTGCAAAGCCACTCGCTACAGAAATAACCTTTATATTCCTTTTGTTCTACCAAATTTGTATACTGATAAATAACAGTGATCCTTAGCCATTCTCTCAGGATATGAAGCTCATAAAGGAAAAAAAAATTGCAAAACCTGCATTCATTTGGTGCCAGTTAGTTTGCTGCATCTTTTCTACTTCATTTTTACTTAATATAATAAAATAATGCTGATCCCAAACTGGTGATCTCCGAGGGCCTCAGGTAAGCCAGCAACATTCTTTTATGAGAATTATGTTAAAGGGGCTTACCCAAAATTCAAATGGAGGGCTGTGTGTTATCTTCTGTTCTTTACAGAAAGTGTAGAAGAAGTGATGGACCAAAACTTCCTATATATCTGAGAGCTCCCATTCTGCTATGCTCCAACAGATGGCAGGGCTTCCAGGAATTTCTAGGGTTTTTCCTGCTGGGATCCTATGTAAGGTATGGTTGTCCCTCTGCGTGAAAAAAAGGCAGAAGAACAAGCCATCATAAAACATAAGGGATATCCTTGTGTTTATTTTGCTAAATGAATTTACATAATTAGAGAAGGAGAAAGCTATAATTACCATTCTTGACTGCTAGTGTTACTGATTTTTTAAGCACATCTCTATAAAGTGCAAAATATAAAAGTTCATCTTGTTCTAAAGATAGTATTTGTTGTCAGAGCATTACCTGTCCTAAGTGGTGGAATAGCTCTGGAAAAATAAGATGCATTTAACTGTGTATCTTAGATACTCAAGATAATAATTTATGTACTGGTTTTTGTACCAGTTTTTGCAAGGTTGTCAGAAGGAGCATCTGCTAATTACTTGAAATAAAAACCAGGCAATTAAGATATACAGATAGGAGAGGAATAATAGTTTGTGGAAACTCTGGCCATGCTCTGCTCTCAGATTCCTTTCTGTAACTCCAGAATAAGTCTTCAGATAGCTAATAGTTACTCTGAAAAGAGAAGACTGAAAGCAGTATTTGTTATATGTTTGGAAACACAGTGTTAATTTCTACCTGAGACTATAGAAGTGAACGAAAATGAAGGTTAAATTATACCAACTTCAATAAACCACATTACTTATTGTCTTGCTGGTGACAGTAGCCCTAGAAATGYTACTTGAAAAGAGTCTACGATCATTGGCAATTAAGATGTATAAATGAATGTTCCTGATGTAGCAAACTTATAGAATCTTGGATTGTGTTGAATGAACTCTGTGATACACTTAGAGCTTGCTTTAAAATACATGTAATTTCCTCTGTTTAGACTAGCATATGCTTGGTTTTAGTTACCACAGAGCAGGAATAGTGAAAATGACAGACAATTGGCAATTCTTATATGCTTCAAGTCTACAAAGAAATTAAGCATATTTTGAATTTTGAATTAGTCCCACTGAAGTATTTTTTTATAAATTTAGTTAGTTATGGTTAAAGTACATGATAATAAATGTCATTATGACCCTAGTGATATCTGCAGTATGAGTCCAAAAAGCTGGTTTGGGGTATTAGTGGCTCAGAGCTTTAATTTTGAATCACTACATATAAATAATCACGTCAGGAGTACACTTTTGATTTAGTTATAGAACTTAGAGTAACAGAAATATATATACCTCCTAAAACCCTGTCCTAGAATGAAGTATTAGCTTAAGGACTAGCTCCTTTAAGTGGTATCAGAGTAGACAACMTGTGAATGCAAAAATGAGCATACAGTTGCATCCAGATATTTTGGGCTAGTATTCAGTGCTGATTACATTAACTCAGACACTAAGGAATACTAAATGCCTTTCCTTAACCACAGCACAAAATACCTAAGAATTGCAAATGACTTTTTCTCCCCTCCCTCCTCCCCACTTTGCAAGATCTAAATACTCCCATGACAAAGTTACTTTAAAAAAGTATGACAAAGCACACTTGAAATGGCCAGTTGTTGAAAGATTTATCTACCTGAGTGGAATTTCCAGAAATACTTACCTGGAAAAATGCTGATTCTAGCGTGGCTGTGTTTAGACTAATTTTGAGGCTAGTTTTTGTGTGCCTATTCAGGCAAATGAGTCAAATAGCAGAACAGTTCATGAAAGAGAGAATAAGAACACAGAAAATTTTGAACTTAGAAATGTGACTAGTCATAAAAATTTTTAAGTTTCTTTTAACCAGTCCTGTAACACAAAAATACTATATGACTCATACATAAAATCAAAGCTCTTTAAAACAGCTTAGATATTGAATTTCAAGTATGTGAACAATATGTATGCTAAAACTTACTCAGAGAAATTATCTCACGAATACATTTGAGAAAATCACAACATGTTCATGACAAAATCACATGCAGAAACAGAGCTAAAACTAATTAAATCAATTATTTTCCGTGAATTATTGGAAACTTCAACTCATCACCAGTATCAGATACCAAGCTTGTGAAATGAGCAAAAATGCTTTAAAGTAAGAACAGTATCAGTCCCTTCCAACTCAGCATGTTCTATGATACTGTGACAGTAGCCAACATTCACACCTTACTCATGATTATATTATTTACATATGTTTTTAGCTATGACAGAATACAATCAGTCATTTTTATGTAGTTTCTCATTTTTATTAAAATTGTTTTTGAAAGAGCTCAGCATTGCTACAACTGCTGGAAGCATGCTAGATAACTTACAGTACAAACAGAAGAAAATAAATTAACTTTATGCCAATGAGTTTATTGTAAGAATGTTTTTACTTTAGCTTTCTGGAAATTTCTTGTTAAAAAAACCCAAAGAGACTGATTATTTGCATTTAATCAATATGTGCTGTATATTTGGATAAACATAGGGTCACAGACTTCTGTGCAAACAGATAATGAAACAGCAAAAGAAGAACTTCATTTGTTCAATTTGATACTGTGCATAAAAATTTCTTATAATCCTTAAAACTGTTAATTTAGCATGAAGCCTTAAATCATAACATAAGCCCAAGTGGATATGCCCCATCAACACAACAGTATGGCTTTAGACCCACGGTCAGAGAAGTGATCTGCAGAGCTCACTTAACCTCCACTAAAAGGATTTCCTACTGCTGGGTAGTTGAAACACAGAAAGAAACCTGAGTGAGAAAAGCCACCTTCAAAATAGAGATACGCTAGTATTTCCCTAATCAATAACAAATTACTTATGTGCTAGTGCTGTGAGGAGGAGTTACAAATTCCCCCAAGAAGAAATCTATTTAAGATGTGCTCCACAGAAAGGAGGAAAGTTGTTTGGAAAGTCAGGACCTCAGTTTGAATTTTGGGGATAATGGCTCACAGTAGGTCTTTTGAATGGTTTCTTTCTCTAACCAAGAAACTGAGGAGGAGACGCTCTCTCTCAAGTCTACAAATCACAAACAGTTGCTACGTGGAACAGCTGAACTAGTAGCTAATTAAAATAAATTTATTTGAGTAATTTTTACTTCACTGCTTGCAATTTTAAAATTCACATTCGTATTTCAACTAGATGACTTTGAAGATGGCCTGAGAGACACAGTAAYGTGTCACAGGAAGAATAGGAGGCAYGATATCAGGTATCTCATACAGGYGGAACCTTTTTGAATGAAAAGGTAAAGAGAGACAGAGAGGGCAATGCAATGCACTGCAAAGATGACACTTACTAATGCACTAAATTATTAAAACGAGTGTTAGTTGTTGTGAAATGTGAACACTAATTATTTCTATATATTCAGGGTTGTTCTGTAATTCATTCTCATGGTTCAGCAATGGACATAAACAATAACATGAAAAGCTGCCAGTAGGTTACTTCTTCTCATTCCCGCTTCCTTTTCCAAAAGACAGAAGGATAATATGATGGGCAACAAGTCTATGGAAACAAAGAAATGGTTTCAGAGAAAAACTAGTCTTTGCTCACTAGCAGCAAAACTGTGACTCCCTCTTGATGTTTTGTTAGTCCTGACATAACTCAGAMAAAAAGAGTGAGCCTGTGCTTACCTTTCCTATAGTCATAGCAGAATGAGATTACCAAGAATGAAGGTTCAGGATATCTTGAACGACTTACTTTTATTCCCTGAGTAAAGGCCAGCCACACTATGCTGGATGCATGGTAAACAGGCAGGCATATACCACTTCAGAMTGGCATGTTGTCAGAAAAGCACAGTGTGGACACAAACCTGGGTATCATTYTCTAAGAAGCAAAAAGAAATATATTATAGCATCTTTAATGTCTTAAGATACAGACACCTGTGTTTGTATGACAGCAGGAGGAATGGAGTAGTTTGTTGCTTGTATTTTTGTTTCTAAGCATTATAAGGACCTTGGAGGAATTTGCCTTCTGGAGGGTACCGATTCCTCCAGAAGGTTCTCAGAGCTTTTTAGTCTCAAAAAGCAGAACCAGGATACTCAYGGAATATCACATGTTGCAGAAGAAAGGACTGTTATTCATATTTAAAGAAAATCTTTTTCCACATTTGCTTTTTTCTTTTTCCTACCACTTTTATAAGGGATGAAAGTGTTCTGCTTCTCTGCTAATTCAGATTTGGTATACAATGTACCTGAACAGGGACACTGACAATTTGGCTAAGTGTTTTGCTAAGTGTCTTAATTCTTAAAAAAAAGCAATTCTAAGAGATTATTTTCTCTCTCTCTTACTTTCTTCTGCAGTATTTTTTTTCTTGTTGCTACTGATCCCCTTTTTTTCAGTACTGTTTTGATATGCTGAGGATACAAACTCTATGGAAAGTCAAAGGGGTTTACATCCTATTTTTGCTTACTCTTTTCCCCTTTCTTATTCTCCTGGGCTTTTGCAATTCAGGCTATCTTCATGATTCCTTGCATAAAAGGAAGAAGACATTGCCTCGGTCTTCTCCTCTTCAAAAAATTCAGTTGCCATGCAGCTGAGCTCTCTCCTGGCCTCTTTCTGTTGTTGTATGACCATGTGTAATGTCTTCTCACTTGAAAAAAAAAAAGAAAATTATGAGGTGATTAGCAGTGTTATTGTGTACTCAATTTCTCATCAAGTTTTAGACATGCAGTATGTAAAAGATAAGCTGGCAGTGAAGCAACATAATTCAGATCCTCTGGGGACCTCAACCTTTGTATTGATAAATCACCTTTATGGAAACGCTCCTACTTGGAGGACCAAATTGGAATACAGCGGTAGATAATGCAAGCCTCATGCTCAGTCCTAATCCAGAAGGCCCTGTTTACACTGGTTAGCATCAGTTACAGAAGATGTGGAAGACCTCTTGGCCTCACAAGCTTATGTTATCAGTATTKGTAAATTCAGTAAACAAAAATCAAACTTAGTAAATCAGCACAGGGAGAAAACCCTGCTAATGTGAGGTGGCCACCTAAGCAACTACAGATTGAAAACTAGATAGGCAGCTATTCCAGTGCCATCATCTAAACATGTTGATCAATTCATTAATAGTAGATAGAATACAAATAACAAAGTAGGCTAGTTGCTTTCTAGTAAATTGATTTGATGTTTTCTATTTCTTCTTTGGAATACTCACATTCTGAAGGCATTTATCTTTTACAGTAACAATGAGATTCCATTTTTACTTTGGGGGCTACCATAGTTCTTATGTCAGAAGTGAATATTAAAAACCATCAGCTTGTTAGAGTGAAATGTAGAACTAAGAAATGGTCTATAAAGGATRTTGTGATTGACATATGCAGGTGGTTGGTAGAGACATTAATGAAACAATACATCAAGCCCTGGATGCTGTCTGCTAAAATTATAAATTATGACATCTATTCCCACAACAAACACATACCCATAAAAGCTGTGACATTAAAAAGCAAAATACCTTGTCTGGTGGCTTCATTTTTTTGATARCTCTCTGTTTCATTTATAGTAAGCCCTCTTGCAGGTCCAGAGAGGTGCTTTCCCTTCCAGGGGTGCTCTTTCTCTTGATCACCATTTTGAATGCTTTCTGCAATACCTGCCCTCCCCTCATTATACAGGAGATTGTTCTTTGGTGCTGTTCAATAACATGGCAGGCTCTGCAAATGCAAAAAACTTCACAATCTATTCCAAATCACTTAGGAATAAGCAGATGTATCACCCTACCACAGAGATTCTTTTCCTTTGCAAACTTAGAGAGATATGGCTTAGTATGTGGTCCCATCACTCCTTGTTGCTGTGACCAAAATCTGAATGATGACTCCAATTCTTGGAATAAACAAAATGAGAAGTTGCAAGTGTTTCCTAATGTTCCTTCACGATGCAAGATCCAGTGCATCTCCTGCTTGGTTGTGGGTTTCAGCAAAACCAGCTTATATAGTAATTACTGACATATAAATAGGTCTTCTGGTCAAAAGGAACCAACACCACTTAGAAATACTGACAATACAGGTTGCAGAACCCATCTAAGTCATCAGAACGAATTCATTAAGTCTCAAGAGGTAAGCATTTGCCTCCTCCTGGCTCAGGAATGACTTTTGCTGTAAGCCATCCAGATGCAAGAGGARTCATATCCTCCTGGCACTACTACTATAGCACAGGAGAGTGAACTGGGTCAGAGTCTGAACAAAAGCTGAAGTCTGGGACTACAGCTTCATATTTTCCTAATATTTTTTTCTAAGTTCTTCTGGGAAAATAGTCCTTTTTGAGCAGTAGGGAAAGAAAGAATTATAGTTCTCATAAAAACAAATACAGGCTGCTGCAAATCTAATTCACCCATTGCACCCAAGAGTAAAAGATCAGTGATCTGGATTTGATTAGCTGCTGTATATATATATATTCAAAAATTTCTTTTTTTATTCCTGTAGAATGGGACTTGTGACTGTGTGCCAGGGCATTTTTTATGGTACATGCAGAATCAGGTTACTTGGCTAGGTTGCTCAGAAGTTGCATTTATCTCAAAATAAAAATGCAGTAAGACTGTATGAAAGAGAATGAGGTAYAAGCTGGTCTTTTTTTCCCATCTCAGGCACAGGTTTTGCCAATGCTCCAACAGAAGGGCTTGCATCAATTTATAAAGCAAGGCACGAGAAGCAAACAAGCAACCCACTGAACAAGACTAAATCACAACTTGCCTTTGAATCAATGAGCAATGCCCATTAGCAAGCCTGAAGCCTGCAGGGAAAAGCTCCTCATTCCAGCAAGGATAGCTGTTTATGGCTAAACCGCTCAGTGGAACAGAGCCAGGGAGTGAGCCCAGGCACCACACTGCTGATCATACMTGTTAATTAACTGATAGCCTTCACCCTGGGATAGCCAATTAGCACTCTCTGTGGCATAATCCACAGGACAGCCTGCTCCAGGGACCATTCTCACTAGCTAGTTCAGATGTGATCACCTGTTCTTTTGGAGGTAAGAATGAGATTTTTCCTGAACAGGTATCAGCTCATGCCACTTAATTTCAGAACCCACCAACAGTGCCTAACCATGTTCAGTTCGCAATCTAACTTAGCCTCTCCATCACTACTCTCAAAAAATTCTTCTTTGAATAGTTTCTAACTTTACCAGTACCTACCTTATCCTRTCTAAGTCCATCAGCAGAGAATGGCCTTGATGGCTTTCTAAAACCTATACACTGTTTCATCATACACTGGACTTAACTGCTTTTCTTAAATCCTTAAAAAGCTCATATGCTCTGCTAGTTTGTCAGTGTTCTTACTGCAGCTGAAAATAGAAAAGAAGAAAAATCAAGTTTTGAAGTTGTAAATACTACATGATAACAAAAAGTGTCAATCAGAGGATTTCCACAAACCAGTTAGCAGCATGAAAGTTGCAGAAATATCAAACAGTACTACATTTTTTGGAGTCTGTATCAATTTTAACATTTAGGAATTTCTCCACAACTATGCGATATATGACCTTTTCCTGAGTGGAAGTATTTTGCTTCAGAAATAAGACAAGTTACTTTCAAATCTTTTTAGATGAAACTTCCTGCCTTCTGAATTACCTCCCAAATCCAAGTTCCATCTCAAAAAGCATACAGATTCTGACTCCTCTGGCTGTTGTCTGCTTCTGTTAATGGGTAAGGACATTTCTTTGCTCAAGTTATATGATGTATTTGACATAGGAGAAACTTGACTACAAGAAGCTACTGGATCACTTCAGGAATGATTAGAAACATTCTGAAATGCTCCACCCTCCAAATCAGCCCAGAGGATCACCACACCACTCAGATTTGGTGATTCATAAAGCTCAGAAGTTTTCTGGCATATTACTCAACACACAGTCACTGCTACGATGCAAACATTGCTCTCATCCCCAACCACTGCAGAAGAGATCACTATCCAGACATAAAGAGGAAATTTTTCAACAGAACAGAGCTTAGTAACATGGAATCTGGGAATTAGCACAATTTTATTCCCCATCATATAGTCACTGTTGAACAGCAGAGGTCACAAACACAGTTTCAGAATAAACCAACAGTTTAGCATGTGATAATTAGTCACGGGAGGTACCTATTTCCTTCCACTGACCTTGGAGAATGCCTACAAAGTAGCAAGGATAATTAACTAATACACTTATACCAAATTTATCTACATTTTCATGAACTTAAGTATTACAATAACTAACAAATATATTTCTTCATTAATAATAAGCACAACATATTATCTAACAAAACTTAATTTCTTATATTTGCAACTGAAAAAGAACTAAACAGCAAGAACGTGATATTTCGTGGAAAGTGTCAGCTTTCTACCTGCCTGCATAGTCTGATCAACTTAATGTTTAGAAACCTATGAAAATTTGAAATTAACTTACAGAAATAGAGGCAAACCAAGCCAAACAATAACAAAATCACCAAGCTTCATATTCAACTTATTTAGAAGAGCTACATAGCCATACACAAAGGAATGACAAACTAAAGTCAGATATCCTAGAAATGATTCTTGAGTAGAAACACTTCAAACGTTCCTGTATCCTATATCCCAAAGAGTTTCTCCAAAGGTAAGCTCCTATAGCTATGCACCAGTGATCCTCAGTAAAGGGATCTCTCTTATACCCAGATTTTAACATAAAGGATGAAGAACAGAAGGTTGCATGGAGACCTTATAGCAACCTGCTGGTATCTGAAGGGGGCCTATAGGGAGCTAGAGAGCGACTCTTCATCAGGAACAAGGAGTAATGGGTACAATTTGGAAGAGGGGAAATTTAGGTTAGATGTTAAGAAGAAACTTTTTACTGTGAGGGTGGTGAAACACTGGAGCAGGTTACCCAGTGAGGTTGTAGATGCCCCAACCCTGGCCATGTTCAAGGCAGGTTAGATAAGCCCTTGAGCAGCTTGGTCTAATGAGAGCTGTCCCTGCCTATGGCAGCAGGGGTTTGGACTACATGATCTTTAAGGTGCATTCCAACCCCTTAACATTCTATGGTTCTATGATATAAGCAAGTAGACTACTACATCCAAATCTAGGAACTTGTCAAAAGATCTAAACCATCTCAAATCTACAATGAAAAATTACTGATATATTGTAAACTACATAAACAGCAAGGTTGTTATATTTGGAGGATTTTAACAACTGAAGGAAGAAAAGGAGTCACTAGGCACATGCCATTCTCATGTTGCATTCAGCTACCCCTCTGCTTCTTCCCCTTCAGCCCCCTCGTGCCCAGAGCACGTCCATGGCGTTATGGAGGCCCCCAGACACTGCCATGGAAAAGCCCTGCACAACAACCCTGGGCCCACGTCTGACCTCAGTCCCCACATCGTGCCTGATCCTGATGCCCACTGTGGGCTGATATCCCTGTGACGCCTGTTCCCTTCCCCGGGGAGGTGCCCGATGGCTGGGGCTGCCCTGGTGCCCCCAGATGCTCTGCTCCTGGCTGGGGTGGTGGGATGGGGCTGGGCTGCCAAGCCCTGCCCTGCTGTCCTGAAGAGCCCCCAGTCTTGTGGGACCCTGTCACTTCTGGACCCATCCTAAATCTTGTTGTTCCTCTGTCTATTCTCAAAATCCATTCCTTTCCAGCACCAATGGTAAAACATTGCTTTAAGTATTCCGCAAAGTGACTCCATCAAACAGACGATGGAGCTCTGTGACATGCATTACACATCCGCTTAGTTCAGCTTGGAAATACTACAGTTTTAAATAACAGTGCTCACACTTCCATCGGTGTCTTACAGATCAGTTGAGTCATTTCTGGCTCAGGCACTGCCAGTCAGAGGGAAGAGGCTGTAGGCACCATGGCGGGTGCTCTGCGCCCACACCGCCCCACCTGCCAGGCACAGCTGACTGCTGAAGTGCTGAGGCACAGCCAGTGCAGCGCCAGGCTCCCCCCGTGCCATCCCTGCCCCACAATGAGACAGGCAAAGATTCCCAACGGAAGCAAGTCACAGCACCAACTGAGCAGCTGCCCAGACATGTGACCTCAACCTGTGCTGATGTACCCGGGTAGTGCAGCTACTGACAACACCACACCTGTGGTACCACGAGTTTCAACAGATATTCCCTCGCGTGAAATTTGGGATGGAACAATTCATTTGTAAAGGATAAACCAGCTTCCATGAGGTAAGCCAGGATGTAGGAGACCTCTGAAATCACACCTTCACACTGCAGTGCAGGCAAACAGAGCCACTCTGTTGGTGCAGAACAGCCAGAAGAGTGTTTTGCTTGCTTTTTACCTTATTAAATGAAAATAAAATTAAAATCACTCAAAATATGGATATAGCTAATTTTTCTTCTAGAGTGAATAGACACACTGCTTATGAGTCAGAAAGTCACTGTGCCAAGCACTGTGCAGACAATGCAGTGATCCCTCCTCTGAGGAGTTTACAAAGTTAATGTAGTAATGTCTACAGAGTGAGCAATGGAAGAAGTAGCAGGCTTTAATTTACAGCTGATGTAAAAATTAGAAAGCAAACCAAAAACCTGGGTATCATAGAATGTGAGATTGCTGGAAAGCAGAGCAAAATTGTTGGAAACAAGATAAAAATAGAAGATATATAACAGCTAATGCCTAGATTATTCTCACCCATACTTTGTATCAACTCTTCAAGCAATTTTTCAAAATTATGTATAGTAATAAAGTAAAACACAGCAATAAGGGCAGGCTGCCAAATAGTATTTACAACACAAATCAAAGGGGAATGCCGGAGTACACATTAAAATTTAAACCTTTCATCTGCTGCTTGTATGACGGTACTGTGAGAAAGACAAATGGAAAACTTTTGTCACTAATTAAAACTCCCCGTTGAGATGCAAGTCTTTAGAATTTCATATAAAGTGTGGTTATAGCAAGACAGTAATGAAGATGAGTTTTGATATAACCAAGTCAAAAAGGACAAGGAGTTAAAGATACACGTTTGTCATTGCAGATAGCACAGGATATTTTTAAGGTGGTTTAATGCACGTATATACTTTCTGATACCAGCGTAAAAATCATACTGAGGGCACAAATGCTCCTGCCTTTTCTGGAATACTAGGATATTGAGGAGAAAAATACAGGAAGAAGCAAAAAAAGAATTTTCATTTTTTCAAGCACTTCACTGTGGATGCTGAAAAGCTTTCAGCAGAGAAATTCTCTAGCATTCTGCATCCTGTGAGAAGCTGTCCTTTCTCACAGAAGCTATGTAAACAGCAGAGATGTTTTTCTAACGGGACTTCTTCTTATCGTGCACCTGTGAGTTSTTGTGTAGTATTGTTATGATATGTCTAGAGGAATATTTTCAATAAGGCATGGCAACACCCTGGCCAATCATCCAGAGAGGTGGATGGCCAAAGGGCCAATGACCTTATGACATTCAAGCACATTAAGGTATAAAAAGGTCTTTATTTTAATAAAATAATGCCACTTTTCACTGACTCTTGGATCGTGCTTATGTCGTGATTTGGCTCTGACCCCAAGACAACAGCGATACTTCACTGCTAGTAGGTATAGGCCAGAAGGGTATCTGGGTCCTTCTGAATGTGTGCTCTTGTGCCTGGACACGTTTTCTGAACACTGTTTAAATTACTACTATAGACATAGCTATGGAATTCATTGCTCTAAAGTCACAACTAATTTGGTAAYGTACCATAAGCCAGAGAGGCTTTGTCTGTTGCTTGCATATTATCGCAGCCAGTAAAAATCCACCAGGAATAATAGACACTTACACAGAATTGAAGAGATAGCATCCTGGGTGGTTCAGATGGAAATGAATGCAATAACGGCTTTGCAAAACACGTGTGAAATCAGAATTCTAATCAAAACCATTATTCAAAATTTTCTGTCTTCAGTAGTTTCCAAAATCGTCTTGGTGTGTCAAGAACCACCAGAACAATCTAAAATATGCCAGGCTAGTCTATGACATTTTATGTGTTCTCCTGAGAAACAACATACCATAAGAAGTTACTGTATAAATAAAGCCTACAATGACAAACAGTATTTAGGATATAACAGAAATATTCTTTTGAAATACCAAGAGAAAAGAAATATACTTTCAGGTTTCTGAGCACAAGGTCACTTCTGGAAATGCAGGTTATGAACCATATGAAAAAGCTTTTCATGTCAAAATAACTGACCTCTGTGGTTTTTATCTTGAGGAGTAAGACAAGCTTGAAATGTTCAAATGTTGGCAGAAGATTATTTTGTTTTCACATAACACATAAATTTTGTAGATCATGAATAATGGAATTCTCCAAGTATGTACTCTTCCTTTGTTTCAGGTAAGTCTTKTGGGCAGAACTGAAGCATAGGAGTGTTGTAGCAGTGCTAGTAGTGTTGCTATTGTACTGCTTAGAAAAAACAGTYAAAAATAACGCTCCTTGCTAGTTCTTCACACCCACAAATGCCTTAGTATTGGTTACAAGGATAGTTCCTGCTTATGTCAAGCAACAGTAGTCAAAATAATTGAAAAGCAAATTTCCACTAGTTGTTAACTCATGAGATTCTGGGTTTTAGTCATAAAGACTGAGTAGTTTTTTTTGTAGTTCAAAGGCATGTCTGCTCCAACTTCACCAAGAAACTCTGGCATAAATAAATTTTGCAAATCCCCACATTTTTGCACCCAGTACTGGCTACTGAGTGCTTAATTACATTTGACTACAAAGAGAATTAATCACTCTCTCCACAGATACATTTCTGTATTGTAACATCTAGTTCTAGTTGGTCTTATGTTTTTCTAGAATAACAGAGGTCACAAGGGTATTTCAACACATGAATTCATYGCACATTTGTTCTTCTACTTACCTGGCATTTTTAGACAAGCTTCCTGGAGCTTAGAAGGCATTTAGATCACACCTTTGCAATACTTCTGATATGGATGGTTGGCCATGGCATAATGAAGGAATGAGTATGAGCTTTAGAAAAAGAGTACTACTTTTTTTTTTATTATAGAAAGATGGAGCTTTCTATGCCTGCCAGCCAAATCACTGTTTTTAAAAACATGTCAGCACTTTCAGACTGGTTTACTCTTCTTTATGAATGTTTTTTGGATGTTGCAATCTTTTGAGATCCTTGCATACAGGGAAATACCTCTACTTCTAGTCTTCTTCAATGACTGAAATAGATCTCAATTCTACACCTACCATGAAAAGAAGAAAGAATATTATTCTGGTAAGGTGGGGCACCAATCCAGTTGAAATTCCCTGCATAGGTTGTGTGGCATAGCATTAGATGAAAATAGCTGATGAGTAGATGTTCTGCACCTTTATACTTAATAGAAAATGCACAGCCTAAAAAAAGATTTTACAAGCTTTCTTAACAGTGAGCTTAAGAAAAAGAAAACGGACATCAGATGAATTGTAATTATCAGTAGTACATGATATGAGCTCTCATTTCTGGCCTGATGGGAGTCTGTGTTGTGTTGTGGACCTCTGTGGGTCTGGCAATAATTCCTAGTGTCTCAGTAGGGCTATTGTCAATAGGCTTATATTTGCTGCATATGAGCCTACATGTCCACCAGAAATAAATATAGGRCCACATATACTGAACTAGTTTAAGAAACACTAATTATCAGAAACACTTTTCTGGTGTGCAGACTGGGAATTTATCATATCTGTTATGTTTTATTTTCTATATTATGCTCCATAATATTCTGAAACTCATTCATTAGCATATTAGGAAAATGCAAACACAGCTGAAACAAACTGAGTGCTGTAGTTTGTGGAAATATTTGGAGTAGTTGCCTAGCATTAATAACATGTACCATGTTAGCAAAAATAACCAACTCTGTAACACCAGAAATGGCAAAAAAAAAAAAGACAGAAAAACTTTTCAGACTCTTTCTTTTTYATAGAAAACTCTACACTTTTTGTAGAACCAGCAAACCACTCTAAACTTTCTCAAAAGGGCAGGATTTGTAGTAATGAATAACACCTTTTACTAGACCAGACTGACACAGCCAGGAGATACAGGTGTTTGGGCAATAGGGCCTTTCTTCAGGTCTCAAATAGCAATAGCAGCCTTTAAAGAAGAATACAAGTTGAGAATATGCAACCTGCATGTCTCAAGTCATATATCGCGGGCCATCGGAGAGAAAAAGTAGTTGGTAGTTGTGAAACAGTGGAGTTGCAAAGGGGACAGGGATAAGTATAAAYTGATTTTAATAAAAACATGAGGGGCTGCACTGGGCCATAGCAGAGCTCTAGAGACATGTTTAAATCAACATCAATGGCCCATACAAAAAGAAAGTTCCCCTGGTTGTTCATGTTCTTTTGTCACATTCCACCTTAAATGATAAAAATGTTTTAAATGTAATACATTTACTAATTTAAAATTCTACTTAGATTGATGATACTTCACAGAAAAAATGTAATTAAAAGTCCATTGTGATTACAGTACAAGTTTAAAAATTCAAGGTAATTTTGAAAGCTGAAATAAAACACAGCTTTAGCAATTTAGATAAATACTAAATACTTACCAGTGGAACTACACATTATTAAAGTCGCACACCTTGGTCTTATTTGACCAAGGGTGCTTTATCCTTAATCAAGAAATATAGTATTAGTGCTAGCATCCAAAATATAACTAAATGTCTGGATTCTCACATACTCAGAATAGTTAGAAAAACAATACAGGAAAAAGAAAGAGCAGAGAATTGCTGTGCACTAATATTCTCGATCCCTGTTAGAAGAGCACCAGACCCACCTAGTGGAATTTTCCTTTATTACAATGACTCTAAAATGCCATCTTGTAAGCAATATCGCAATATATGCCACTTGGTGGGAAAGCTAATATGTGTTATTGTCATTGAATCACACAAGTTAGGGTTGGAGAGATTCCTGCTAGGTTTCTTCCTGTCACGCAGGACTATTATGTTGGTTTTCACCTACCTTATATTTAAGTAAGGATAATGTTTACACTGCTCATTAGAGAGACCATTTTTTCTAATTTTTCATATGTCATAAACAGTTTTTTTCCCTCTAACTAAATTCAATGTGACTTTTTGTGTAATCTTATTTTTTAAGAAATTGAATACATTACTCTGACAACTATCTGGTTTTAAACTTTAAACCTATAAAGTTCTGTTATGTTCCTTCTGTAGCTCATAGCAGAATTGGCAAYAGTATTACATTCTTTTATTGATATCTTTCAAACTATCTGGCAAACTTTTTCTTTCTACTCTCAATTCCCTGAAGCACATAGTAGTATCTTTCTGGGGATATGTGCAAAACTGTACTAAGATGATGCACTGAAATGTCAAGGACACTTTCAAATATGTTTTGAAAATATGCCTTCTYATAACTGTAAGACCATATTCAAACGATTTTGTACTTTAAACTAATCTCAGGAATACAAGTAGGAGTTGGTGATTCTGCATGTATCAGTCCTCTGTTTTCAGCACATAGGAAAGCATAATCAAATTTCGTTCCTTCTTTCCCATATACACACAAATATTCTCAGAGTACAGTAGAAAAATATTTGTAGTTTTGTAGGCCTCAAATGTAAAGCAGATATATGAGTTGAACCAGCAAGATGTGCAGAGCTATACTTTCAGCAACTGCTTGATTTGACTGCCAAACATGGAATTAATACTTATTATCTTGCTATGAAGTTAACAAATTATCATCATACATAAAATTTATCCTTAGGAAGTGCAAATGGGTTCAAATCTGTAGGCATACCTGAAAAGAGCACAGCCCTTACAAAATTGTGTTTGCRCTATTTGAATTGGGTTTGTCTTGCCTGAATAAAAAAACAGGTCCTGGATAGAACACCGGAATTTAAAAAGGGAATTGGAAAATCTGTTCCCTATGAGATTATTCTAGACTTTTTGAGAAAAATGACATGTCAGAAAAATGGGGTTATTTACTTTAGCTATTCTTTCTGTACATAACTAAGAGTGTGGATTTAAAAAGACATGGTAAAAGTTGTTCTCTTTTGTGATACAACTGCCATAGAAGTAAGAGGGACATAGCCGCAGGACTGAAAAAACCCAGACTTATGATACATTCTGTTCCCAAGGAGTAGGCCGCATTTAGCAGTCTGGTACATGCAGTGGCTGTTAATGATAAAACRTGTTGGTATACAATGGTGTGCTACAATTACTTTCTCAGAACATAGTGAGACTTCCAGTATGCCTTCTCAAGTAAGAAACAGGTTTCTAGAGGAAACAGGTTTCATCTCAGAAGTTTTCATACTGGGACTATTTTTTTAATTATTATTTTTCCTGGATATCACATTTTTATGTCAACAATTTCTATTGTATTTTCCCAAGTACAAAGCCAAGTACAGATTTAGAGCAATATTCATCTTATGGCATATGAAATGTCCACAATAGAGATCTCAGTACTCACGTAAAGGTCCCTTTAATTAACAGAGAAAAATAGGCACCTTTAAGGCATGACTCATCCGATGTAATTTAAGCATTTGCTTTAGGACTAGATGAATCACATCAGAGAAATGGCTGCATATCTTCAACGATTATAGAAAGAAACTAGACATGTATCTCTTATGACTGACTTGTAAATATGAATTTTGCTGATATAGTCAGAAACTGAAATTTTATCCCTTCCTAGATCCTTCTTTTACTAAAGCAGAATACAWTTTAGTATGTTCAATATAGGTGAAAGAAAACACTAATGATTTCATTGCAATTGTCTGCAATTTCAAGTGATCACCTAGGTACATGAAATAGACTTTGAAGATGATACTTTTTTATATTAGATATTTATTTTTAAATTATATAGAGATTCAAATGCAATTTAATTTTTATAAACTTTTATTAAATTTCAAAATTTTGTTTTCAGAAGCATGATACAGTTATGAAGAAGAGTGTCTGTTTCTTAAGCCAATTCATTTAAGCAGAAATAAAATACTCTGGAATGTTACCAGTATATCCATGAGGGCATACCGTAGGACCAATCGTCACAAGGAACTTAAAAATTAACACACATATAGGAAAAGCACATAATGCAATGTGTTGCTCCACTTCCACCCACGTAAGGAGTGGAMTATGTAAAATGACTAATTAATATAATGGGCAGATGATAGAAAAAGTTATGAATTTTGCCCAACATTGCCCTTTATTTAGAATAATTTAGTAACGTCGTCCTTTAAACCCTTTTGAACTTGAAGAATTTTGGGAATGGCTGGTTAGATGATGCACTCTAAAATACCAACAATGCAACTGAGGGTTCTTCTGCTTATGCATGAGGAGAGAAAGTGATTGAGTTAAAGTTCTCAGAGAATATCGTTAACCCTGTTTTTTATTGCTCATGCTGTAATACCATATGAATACTGGCAAAAGAGAAGCCTTAAAAAATAAAAGCCAGGGGAGGGAGGACATAAGCAAATTAAACATAACACAAGAAGCAGATCAGGAYAAGTATACATTAAAGTATATCACCCTATTAAATGATGGTGTAGTRCTTTTTTTAATACATTGCTTTGTATACAGCTTCATGTATCAACTGAACASCTCATGGTATCCTACTGCCACAGTCACTTGAGTACATGCATTTAAAACATTTCCAAGAGCCTCATGGCTAGCAATGCACTGAACAACCATGCTGGGTTACTAAAATATCAGTAAGTTTTATGAGGAGATATAGAAGAATTCCAAGTTCTCAGTTGCTGGCAAGACTGCTTTGGTGAAAGTACTGAAGGTATAAGACCTCCAGATATGTCCCAGAATGTACATTGCACCAACCAGTGTTTGTYCTTTAGGTACCACGACCATGTACTTCTGGCATGTCAGCTAAACAGGATTAGGAACTCAGGTGGGAAACTCACAGTGAGAGSAAACAAACTTCTGAAAAGTTTCAATGGAAACTGCCCTTGAGATAAAAAAGATGAAGCAGAAAACAAAATGAACAATGAAAATAATTGATTTCCCATAGTATTTTTCAAATCCAAGTGTCAGCTAGCTTCTGAAATAAAGAAAACATGCTACTACTTATTTTATGAGTTGCATGTAAAACTGACTGTGGGTATTACCACTAACACTCACCTCTCTTAAAATTCAATAAAAGAATACAGCAATAGATGTTACACAGCAATAGCTCTTTTGACAGATACTTGGGAAAGGTTTGGGGCTTTTTTCCTTCTCTTTTTTTTTAAAAAAAATATTTTTTTTACTTTCAAGACATCAGGACGACATGGCAAAGACTGAATCCAAGTACAAGATTTCACATATTCAGAATTATGTCTGTTGTGATTCTGATGACAGATTTCTGGAGTATCAGTAAACACGTTTCTGACCCTCTTATTCATTTAAACTTACCTTGACATTTTCCCATCAGAAGATTTATATTTCAGATCCTCTGAGTCTATTTAGTGTCTTGATAATTGCTACATGCACAGTCAAACAAAATAAGTGAGTTTCAGGACCAAATAAAATTCTTCATTTTCCTATTAATTGGTCTGTGTTTAATTATGAGCAATATCTTCCTTTATTCCATGTAGAAAAATGCAGTAGCTCATTCCATACTTACACAGAAACAAATACTTARGTTAACATAAACAAGTGGGGTGCTAAAACACTGATGCTTACAGAAATATAACAAATTGTCAGCAATAAACACAAAATCTCAGCCATTTTGCTTAACAGCACCTCCTGCAATACAGCGAGGGGGTTTTATCCTTGACACATTGGAATACTCTGTTAAATCCCTGGGGAAATGCAGAGAAGATAGCAGCCAGATTGCTTCTCTTCCTTATCTGAATCCCAGCGACCATTAGAAATCTTATGGTGAAAAGCTGGAGTACATTACATCAAAATCCACAGGAAAATATTTTGCTGAGAACCTCAGCTTAAATGAAATATCTCCAAARAATCTTTTTTTAAACTCTTAAATTCTTTCTCACATCAAGGCATTCTTGACTCAAACCTTCTTACTTGAAACACTATTGAATGTTTTATTTCTTCTGTAATATAGGACATGTGGTCATCTTTCACATTTTCTGTAAACCATCATTTTGCTATCCATAGTATTGTTTATTAGTAACACCATAAAAATACGGAGAGAAACTATAATTTTTGATTGTATTTTAGAGAGTGTTCTAGGAGCTCACTATCAAACCTTGAGGATGATTCCCTGATGCAAATGGTCAGCAAGCTGATTTGACTAAAGGAAAACAGAGAAAACCTAATTGTGAGAGCAATTTTGAATATTTGAATCTCTGTATGTATCTGTGTAGTCATTTGCTTCCATTTTAAATAGACATAAAATAAGGACTTTAATTTTTTTTTCCTGTTTTATATAATACTYAGATGCTCCATGTTTGTTTCTTCATAATGCATTTCTAGTCGTTCTTGCTAAGCCCAYTAGCATCTAATAGCACTTGTTTCCRACTCCTGACATCTCATCCTTGCATATAACTCCCTCATTTACTACTAACTCTCCTCGGTTCTCAGTTTCCTCTTTCCCACGCTTCAGTTCTAGAGAATTTCCAAAGCCAATCACTCCATATGCTTAGMGGCATATTAAACTTCTGTCATTTTTTTTTCTCTCACATTGTCACATCTTGTGCTTCTGATTCCCTGGGAGCCAAAATTTAACAAAAAATGTTCACAGATCAGAGAAGATAACCTAAAATAATGAACTTTTTTTGGTGGATGTCATGTACAAGTGCTASTGTATACTTTGCTATTAAAAGCAGGTAAGAGGAATTATTTCTGCTTGCAAATTGTTGCTCAGCTTCAACTAAAGAAGCAGCGCATCTATCACTTCTCTTTAATAATGTAAATTTATGARCTAGCCTGGTGTTTCGCCATCCATCCTCCTCAGCTGTGGCTTTGATGCTTATCTATTGCTTATATAAATCTTACATAAATTTAACTCTTAAGGCAGAAAGTACAAACTACCTTGTATTTGGTTATGTTCACTGAAAACACAGTAGAACCATATTGTGTGTAGGAATGCAAATATTTTAAATACTTAGCTTTGCATAATTCTTCTTCTTGTGCTTTATGTGTGCACATGAGTGCACATGCATTTCTTTGTGACTTACTGGAGAGGAAAGTATTTTAAAGAAAGACATTATGACTGTGTTTTCTGTTTTCAAGTAGATCATGCATGTAGAAGAGGAGATGATGAAAAAATCCTTTTGATGATAGAGACTGAAAGACAGTCATTAGCAGCTCATCTGCAACTACTCAATAGGATTATTATGGAATTTATTACTTTAAATGGCAGCATGAAGTCCAGTCTCTGAGAAAATCRGGGTGGCCAGGTGCTTGGGCTGAYGCCTCCAGAGTGATAAAAAATGCTATTTGGAAAACTGATATATGTCCTTTACTGATGAGTGTCTTYATACAACCTGAGTAGCTCAGACAGGTTCCAGCTTTCAACATGAACAAAAGAATAAGTAAGGTCTAACTATTTTCTGTAGTAGTTTCTGCCATTAGTACATCTGAATCAGGTGCTTAGTTCATTAATGAAAAAAACACAGATGAAACATTCTAATAGATTTTGAAAGTGATTTTCTGGTTTGAACCCCATAAAACTAGAAAGATGTCTAATTTTCTACTAAAAGACTAACAGATTTGCAACATCTATGTTGCAATTCATTATCTGAATAACATTTTGAATATCATTGCACAAAGAAACAAGTTTAGCTGCATTTTCTCAAATTCTTTTTCAAATTATAGTATATTCAAATTACAGTGAATTCAAATCCATAGACACACTGCTTTTGGATGAATACTGCATTTTTTAAGATCTCTACTGGGTATGAAGAACATTCTTTAAAATAAGCAATGAGTAAGAAAGTACAAACTGAGGTAGGAATATAAATCAGGAGTTAAATGTACATAACCTTGCAATGTCTTGATCATTATGAAAGGAATCACAAATACCTGACAATAACTATTTCAAGGATGTAAACATTGGGGCTGCCAGTGTGTTATTTACATCTATAGAAAATTTATAACTGGAGACAATGGTATGTAATTTTGAAATAATACAGACCGAATATGACAGGTTTCTCAGCACCAACAGCTGTTAGAATTGTGCATTGTCCTTCATGGAACATGACTGAAACCTTATTCCTTTGAAAGTTAAAAACAGCGAAGGACAAAAATCCTTGAYGATGACTTTAGGGTCTCAAGACCTCTTGGCTGTAGGCTGCAATGGAATGCTTTATAGTTATAGTAAATACTTCATTTCCCCTCAACTTTATTGTGTTGAAAAATTTTGACCTTACTTCTATTAATAATCTTGGTATAATACTTTTTAGTCTTTTTTGAAATCCAGGACTGCATCTGTATGATACAAACACAGTGGATTGCAGAGATAACCAAAGTAGCTCTGAACAATGTGAGATGGGAGAATCAAGCAAAAGACCCAGGATAATGCTGCTGTCCTAATTCTGGCACATTAATCACACCCATAGGTCTATATGACACAGCACTGCATTGGCTCTTGCAYCTGAGAATCTTAACAAAATCTGCTGCACAGGGAAAATATTTCTAAAACGTTTCTGATCTTCAACATCTCCATAGTCAAAATGACTGCCATTTAGCCCTCTTTACATTTAACTACTAAAATCAGTTGCAAACAGAAGACAAATCATGCTAGTCGAGATCTGATACACTTGGGAGTTTTAATTGGAAATACCAAATCCTCAGACTATCCTATAGAGCAATGTAGAATGAGAAAAAAAAGATTTAAGAAGATTTTAAAGAAGAACGATTTCTCCTTTGCACACTACTGAACACAGTATTCTTTTAAAAGCACCAAAATAGTACTGCAGTCCTTGAAAATATTATGTAATAAATTCTGCAGCTTTATTTCTTTGAAAAAGGGGATATGTCTTTATGACTTTTATCACTGCAAATTACTTTAAAGTAGAGGCAGAAGTATTAGTTTACAACATTAACACAACTATGTTCTTGTTTGCTTTAATCTATCATCACCTTCAAGTATTTTATATCGACCTTCAATCAACACAATCTGTTTTAAAATGCCATAAGCTAAAACTATCAGAGGTAGGTTTTGTAGGCAGAAAATGCAAACATTTGCAACAAACAATTTATTCCAGCACAAGTATCACAAATATTGTCTAGAAAATAAAAACAAAATACGAATAATTAAATTCTTTAAAGCAGCTACCTTTTACTACAATTGACAATTTTTGTTGTAATGAAGAACGCTATCCTATGCCTGCACATTTCAGAGGTCAAATTCAAAACAGGATGTGTATAAAATTTCTAAATTAATATCAGCTTGATCTGAAAAAGGACATTATTTTAAAATAGAAATCAAATTTTCTTGCTGGCTCATCAACACTTCAAAGGTTAAGCTGGTAAAATATAATTCYTTATTCAGGCCTCTTCTAAGATACTGAAGGCAGAACAAGTTGTTGCCTAGGCCAACAAAATATTTAGTGACTGTATTTTTCTGGTTTTGTAAAGTACTTGTGGGCTGGCAGAAGAAGTTATTTTCCAGTGGTTTTAAAGGAAATAAGATGTCTATTGTATTCCCTGGAAAGGAGATCACATTCTGAAACTTGAAATATAAACCTTCTGATAGAACACTGAGATTTTAGAGAGAAAATCAAATGATAAGGCAATTTATTTGCTCCCTGAATGGAAAGAGATTTTGTTAGGATACTTCACAGACAGTACTCTCTCTCTGGCAATAGGCAGAGCAAGCTGCTTTATAATGCAAGATAATTTTTTTATTAAATCAATCATTTGTGCTACATAGTGTGTTACAGGACAAGAAAATGATCCTGCAGATGGAACACAATAGGTGCTAAAATTGCTCAGCTTTGATTATTAGTGCTAAAAATGGCTGCCAATCACTACCTGATTATAATTTGTTTTGAAGAGGGCATGGGGGAARAGAAGGAAAGAAATAAAAGAGAAAAAGGGGGCGGGGGGGGAAGCTCTGATTTTAAGAATTCTAAAGCAAATGTTTGCCTCAGAAAAGAGAGAAAAGCAATTGTTATCTGCAAATTTCAATGGCTAGATTTACAGACAAGCATAGTTGTTTTAATATCACTTTTAAATCAGAAAACAATATTTTTTGCTATTGCCATAGTATAAGGAAATAATAGAATCAGGGAAATTACTTCAAAGTGCTTATATCATGTCTTCTATTTAAATAACCTGTAGTGCAAAATGACACCAGATGGATTACAAACGAATCATTATACTACCAAAAAAAATAAATGTCGTGACATTGTTCACAGTGCAAATGTTTCCTCTTTCTTTCTTTACCTTATTGTATTGTAAACTGAATAAAGCACTGTATTTGAACTAAAGAAGTGTTTTTCCTCCCACTTCTCCTGAGTCTAAGCACTGCCATGATCCAGAGTGGGAGTGGGAGGAGGTAAACAGTAGATGTTTAAAGGAATTGCCAGGGTTTATGTCATCTTGTGATCTTTTGCAAGTAACAGTATAGAGGAAAGAGAATGATGTATTTAAAAAGTATTTTCATTATCATGAGGAACAGATGGAAGTCTGCACATCAAATCACTTAAAGGCTGTAAGATCACTACCTATGCAAAATGTTAAATGCAGAAACAGTACGTAAGAGTTAAACGTGCCATGAAGTCAAAATACTGGCACATGGATTTGTTGAGGATACAGAGCTCACAATGAGATTTCTAGAAACAGCCACTGCAATAGTACAGCATAACAACAGTTTCTAAATTATAAGTAACATCCAGAGTAATTTAGGAACTGAGTCCCTAATGGAGCCACTACCAGCATTCAAACCAGAAATCTGACTGCAGAAAGAATAATTTTCAAATGCAAGATCCAAAGGAACAAATTTAATGTATGATTGCAATTGATAAGTATTTAATTTTTGCAAAAGAAACAAAGATATGCATTATTTAAACCATTCTGAGACCTCTGTGGGTGCCCTGGAKGAAAGAAATCTACACTATGTATGGGAAAAAAATGCTGTTTGTATAATTTCTCATAACTTTTTTTGTACATGCAATGAACCTACTGATCCAGTTTCAAACAGAAATAGAGTAATTTAGAGAGTTATCCTTTGTATTTGCAACCATTGTAGCTAACACATTTACAGCATTGTTCTACTAATGCAGGAGCAACTGAACAAATCCATATACATCTCACCTCATGAAGAAATAATGCATCATGGTGAAAGCTATTCAGTTTCCATACTCATCTTCAGAGWTTTTGATGTGAAACTTATGAACAACTATCCTGTAGTCAAAATAATGCTTAATATTTTGGTCCTATATATATATACAAATTAGGATAGCTTTGCAAACTAAGCCAAAGAATTTAAATGTATATTGAAAGTTTAGTTCATATTTCCTCAAATGAACCAAGGTTGTGTGTTACCCATTTAAAATCATAGTCATTTAACATAAAACCCACCATAAATGTAGTAGAAAAGGTTTTCCTAAATGTCTTAATGCATCTTATACATAGACTACTGCTTTACTAATGAGTAAGAAGACCCAAAGTTCAGTCTGCCTGGCAGAGAATTTTAAAGATTCTTGTAAAATTTTCAAAGGTTAGAAATATCTGTTCCTCAGTAAAACAGGCACATTTGTTTTTGCAGGATGTCAGAGACATTTGCAAGCTTTGAAATACAAGACTTTTGGTTTTGCACCAGTACATCAATATGGTTGTCTCCAAAGAAGTACAGGTTCTCGTAGCTTAACTTTGAGAACTTAATCRAGTACTTTAGTAATATGCTTCTGAATGTTTGGAAAGAGTGAACAAAGAAAAAGTCATACAGACAACTTTCAACACTGAACWACTATAGGAGATATTTTTAATAACAAAATACCCAATAACTTGAGATCCCACAGCCTACTGCTAATGCAGCCTAACGGTCTTGAAAGCTCTTCTGATCATCAAAATTGTTTATGCCATTTAGAAAGCAACTATGGGAAGAGCTATGGGCATCTTCATCTATCAGCAGTGTCTCTGGGAGATAAGAAAGGATTGTGGCTCCAAGCACTCTTAGTTCTTTTCAGTGATATGAAATCTAGCAGGGAGCTCTGAAGCAGAGAGGAAAAAGAACAGGAATTGTAATTCTGCAGTTGCAATGTTTGAGAATATGTTTCATTCCTCTCCAAAAACTGTCTCTGCAGAGTGGCATGCTTGGGAAATTAAGTAACAACAGGAGAAGAAGAGTCACAGAGTAATTTTTCAAACAGAATCTGAAGGACAGCCCTCCAAAGAAAAAGACATATTTTCATGMTATATAGCATGGGAAATTAAGCTGTCAAGTGAGCACTGCACAAAATCCATCCATTTGGTGTGTACTACCCAATCAAACTGTGGAGTCACTATCTGCTTTGCTGGAGTAGATGAAAAGGCTGCTAAGTGAGACTTGATCAAGGTATCTGAATGTAGCATGTGGTCCATATCTAAGTTCTTTAAGCAGAGACTATACTTTGTATGGACATTGTAGGTATATTAGTCAGCTAAGGCCTCATGAGAGCTCTGAGAACTAAGTTTGACAGTGGTTTCTATTACTTAGACCTGTAAGCTCAAGCTAGATATGTATAAAGAAATTCTGACTTTGAAATTATACATCTATCACTGCCACTCTGTGACTGTATTGGAGCTGTAAAGAGAAGGACCAGAAAGATACAGAACAAAGATTTCTGGAAGTATKAAATTACTGAATGGAGTAAGACTCTTCGGTTTGCACATGAGACTGTTGAAAAGAGAAATGAGAGAAGTGTGTAAAATGAACCACAGTACAGAAAAGATAAATAGAGAAGGAATTCAAGGATGAATTTGCTGAACTGCTAGCAATGRTGTGTAACTTTTCCCTTAAAAACTTGTTATCTGAGGACTGGAGAGTCACAAAATTGATGCCAACTTTTGAAAAGAGTTTCATGGAAGATTCATGGTAACACTGGCCTCTATGCCTGTCCCAGGTGAAATAGCAGGAATTTAAAAATGCATACTAGTAATGGACACATGAATAAAGACAACCAAGAAAAGTTAAAGTGACTGCATGCAAAGGTGCCTCATATCTCAAGAGCCTATTGGTGTTCCTTGAAGCGRTCAAAAACTTGTAGAGAAGGTTAATGATCTGCTTGATCTGCTTGTTTGCCTGGATTTATGAAGTCTTTTGATGAAGCCACTCTTAAAATGCTTTTAAGAAAAAAAAAAMCCCAAAACCACAAAACAGCAGTCATGACATTAAGCCATAAGAAGTTCTTTCTTGGAGAAATAGGTGTTTAAACCAGGAAACTGCAGGAGAAAATGCAGTTTTCAAAGTGGAAGAAGGTTTCTAGTGAAATCCTGAAGAGATCTGTGAATGAACCTCTGCAGCTCAATACAGTTATACATTCTGTAGGGAAGCAGACTAGCCATAAGATCACAAACTTTGATGATGATAGGAACTTATTCAAGGTCTAAAAGTCAAGGACCAATCGGGAAGAATTGGCCCCATTCCAGAAGTCCCTGAGCTGAAAATTATTATTTTAAGCATGGTATGCAGATAATTAATAATATGCTTGTCCATAATATATTTGCTATGTAGCCTTCCCTGGTCATCTCTTTATGCTGATTTTTACAGACACCACAGTGGCTTAGGTACACCCACTGATCTGCTTCACTGTGGCCATTGTTAGGCTTGTTCATTCCTACAGTAAAAACCTCATGGGCTACAATAATCATGTAGCCACTTTAAATAAAAGTAAAGTATCACCTTTTCACACAGTATATAATTCAATTAAATTGTGGAACTTGTCAGCAATTTTGTGGAGGGTCCAAAGTATTTAGCTATAAACTAATGGAAAGTCCATTGGTAGCTAGTTTCTSTCTCTAATATTTTTGCTCTGATCCTGAACAGGAATCATTATATCCTAAGGGAAATCAGGAATGCAGTTTGGGAGAGGTTATCAAGAACACTTCCCCAAAAGCTCAAAATCTGGACAGTAATTGAACCATTTCGTAAAGATTAATTTTACAGAAGACAAAGACTGACTCATCCATATGAAAGAAGTATGTATGAAAAAAGAAGTTCATAGTGCAGGATGAACTAATTGAGAAGAAATGTAAACCAGGCCACTTTCCTGTAACCCTCCTCCCAGGAGTTCARCTATCTGTGATTCCAGACCTACTTTCAGTACAGCACAGCTGTGCAACTGTTCTCAGTTTCCTTCTGAGAAAATTGCTAGGGCGTGAGAGGGAGCTGTGACAGTGCACAGGCTGGAAGAATTCGAGATAAGAAAGGTAAAGTTGCACACATAAGATTGTTGAGACAGGGAAAACTGGCACTACAAGGATTCAAGGAACAACACTCACATGAAGAGGTATAAAATCCTAACAAAAAAAAGGTAAATCARAAGACATCAACTCAGCAGTATCACAGATCAGCCTGACTCAGTGAGCCCCAGAGGCCAGCTCTCCCCTACCTGAGTGATGACTACTTGTCCATTACACTGAGTGACTCATTCGGTGGGGGTTGATTTAACGCCTAGTTCGTTAGTCCTACAATGTATTGTGTGTTAGACRATAAATAACCTGCTTTGTGCTTTTAAAGTGTTTATATCTTGCCTGAAGRATCTCTATGGCAAAAGTTCCCTGAAGAGAGTGAGTCCCCGAGGGGGAGGGTTACATAAGTAATCCAGAATAACAGACAAGAATAATGTGATTAGTCATATAGAAAAGCATTTATACTTCAAAGCACAGGTGCACACTTTAGGTGGGTTAGGGGATTACAGAACATACTGGACTTTTTTTCAGCAGATGATATATATTTCAGAAAAGTTCTTCACAGCTACAGCATTGAATAAATTATATTTGAATCTGGATACAGAATCTGATCTCTCTAATGAGCCAAGAAATCTGGGAGACAAAAGCAGAAGTGCTGGGAAAGCCTTTGCTGGGAGAAGGCATTCTGAATACCTACAACCCCAGGATAMGAAAATTAGAACAATGCTTCCCAGAAAGCACATCCCAGAAGGAAATGGATCTGGGAAAAGTCTARATTATCTAAATGAAAAATTAATTAATGAAGCAAAATCTAAATTTCTAAGTCTAACTTGTTGAAATAGGACTGAGGAGGAKGATGGCAGCTTGCAAGAAACACAAGTGAATAACTTTTAAAATTACTCTTCTGATTCTAATGCTTTTAGAAATTGCTGCTTGTTTGTGTTTGAAGAAACACATCCTATATATACATATAAAAGTCTGAAAGAAACTAGTGTGTAACTCAGAGAYGACCTTACCTTGCCAGAATAGTTTGCAATAAATTTTAGGAGGCTGAATATTAAATTTGTTTCTTAATGCCGGTGAGCTGGCTGGAGCAGCAGAAAAGCTGAGGGAAGGTGGCCTTTACCACCACTGTCTCAGACATTCTCCTTCTCTCATATGCTTGGTGTTCTCCTCGCAGTGGTTTTAAATGTGCTTACCTAGATGGTAATTTACAAGAGTAATAAAACTGCATTGGAAATAAAGTAAGAACTGTTCTTTTTAGGTAGACAAGAAGATTCAAAGTTCTGGTCATTCCAGCAGCCTATGAAAGGTGTAACTCACAAAGAATAACTTTAATCATAGAATCATTTCAGTTGGAAAAGACCTTTAAGTTCATTGAGTTCAACGATAAACCTAACGCTGTCAGGTCTCACTAAACCATATCCCTAAGTGCCACAACTACATGTCTTTGAAGTATCTCCAGGGATGGTGACTCAACCACTTCCCTGGGCAGCCTGTTCCAGTGCTTGACAATCCTTCCCTTTCAGTGAAGAATTTTTCCCTAACATTCAATATGAACCTTGAGGCCATTTCCTCTTATCCTATTGTTTGTTACTTGGGAGAAGAGACTGACCCCCACCTGGTTACACTCTCCTTTCAGACAGTTGTAGAGAGTGATMAGGTCTCCCCTGACCCTCCTTTTCTCCAGCTGAACAACCCCAGCTCCCTCAGCTGCCTTTCGTATAACGTGTGCTCCAGATCCCTCACCACCTTTGATACGCTCCAGCGCCTCAACCTCTCTCTTTTAGTGAGGGGTCCAAATAGAAGATATTATCTCTACCATCAAACCTGTTTCTACCTCTCTAGGACCCATGGATGATTTCCCAATGGCTAAATGGAAAGAAGCACCAAATATGAACTAAAGGATTCCTTGAATCAAATCAGGTATGGCTTTTATGTCAAATTCAGTGGCTGAAACTGTTTAAAATGGTAGCTGAAATGAAGAAGTTATAATTTCTGTAGCCCTTGATATATTTTTGTTGCATATTAGGCATAACTTTAAATTAAACTTCTTGTTCCGTCTATAACTTAAGCACCAAAAGCCACCAAACCAAGGGTACTCTGAATTCTTTTTAGGATTCTGAGTCTGTTTTTTCTCTTATTTTTCAAGTGCCTGGATTTTGACCTACTCAAGTGCAGAGTCCTGTTCCTGACTTAGTGGCTTTTACCTTTATGCATTCTTTTATGAAAAACTTTCTGTAATAAGCTTTTCTTTGCCATCACCTGAAGAAGGGAGACCTTTGAAATCGATTTCAGCCAGTAGGCCTGCTGGTCAGAGGTAAGTACCTTGTTCTGACAGACTGCACAATGCTTCAAACCAATTTCTTGTCCATTTCTGAAAGATTCCCATCAATTGAAGGAGAACAGTAATAGTAAATACCTTTCTAAGTTACAGATTTTCTCAGTGAACATAGTATCATTACATTTAGCTTCTACTGATTGAGGGCATYAAATATATACTGGCTGGACTAAAATAAAAATTTTTAGAATGCAAAACTGTTTTGTTTACTATGCTCTTGAACAACATAATTCACACATATCAGGTGAGAAAAATAATTATCTCTATAGATTCCTATGTCTATAGCAGTACTGATACAACTACTAAACAGCTTCTTCTTGCAACTTATGGCAAAAGTGGGTGTTTTTCCAAGAAGTACAGACTTTCAAAGGGAACATAACGTTAAACTTTAAAATTAGAGGGACATAGTGGTCTGGTTTATACTAGTTTTACAGAAGTGCATTCCTGTTAACTTCAGTGCGGGTACTTCTCTTTTCATCAGTTTAAGCAAGTTTGGAATCAAACCACAAACCTTTAATGACATTTGAATGATCCACTTGGGGGAGCTAAAGGGTAATTTGTTTCCAAATTGATTATGGCAAAGTGTTTGGGATGCAAAATTACAGGAAACCATAACAGCAGAGTCTTCTACTTTTTTCTCAACTCAGTGCTGGTTGATAATCTATATTTGCTTCTGAGGCAAAGGATCACCAGTTCTTATTAAAATTCCAGTCACTTAGAGAAAAAAGAATTCCAGTTATAACTAACTTAGCAGCAGACACCTGTAATGCATCAATCATATCTGGACTTCAATTATGCACCTACAAGATGCATTGAATGCAAGAGACATAACACATAAGGCAGAGTTTGGTCCTTACACTACAATTTTGTGCTAATTAACATCAACYGTGACAGCAAGAAAAGAAATTCTAACATGCAATGGTTTTGTCTTTCAATTAATATTAAATAACTCCTTTTATATTTTTTTTCTTTTCTTTCAATGCTGGTCTCAGGCTACACCTGCTTGTGCCTCRTGCAGCAGTTACTGTGCTACAGCTTTGCACCATAGTTATGTTCTTCATTTCTCCAGCCTGGGACACAGTGGGAACTGTTTCCTAGTATACAACCACACCAGCTGCTTTATGTTATACTTGATTGACTATGGTTACTGGTAGCCCTTTGACTCTTCCGGGACACAGCACTAATCAGAGGCAGAAATGTAGTATCTCCTGTATTGGAAGGAATAGCAGAACCTTTTGTCTGTGAATAATCAATAACATATGATCAGTCTTTTCTCCACGTAGAGGTTGCTCTAAAGTTCGTATAAACTGGCATTACGGTTGTTTTCAGAAGTCACAGCAAAGCTACAATCATCAATCTTTTATACGGAAACAACTCAGTTTTAGACRTGTAACTCACATGAAAATTCCACTGGCAGACCTCTACTGCTGATGTCTTCACTGTAAAAGTACAAACTTCACTATAACAGTACAAACTTCATCTCATTCCAAACTACTCTGCAGTGCAGTCCACATTAAAGTTTATGGTTGCCCMTATGTGGGCATCTAATTGAATTAACTTACGTAAATGAAGTTTCAAGCAAAAGTGACAATTAAATGAAAAATTGTGCTATTTTAGTGTAACTTATTAACTAAGGTTTCCTTATTTTATGTCTAATTTAGCTGGATCACATAGAAAAAGTAAACTGTAAGTATCTCTACAAGAAATACTATTTTTAGGCACTTTAAAAGCACAGACGTGCTTTGTAGCTATAAACTCCTAAAATATATTTTAAAATGTCATTCAGCATCCTGAAGGCAAACACAATCACGCTGATTGAATACCATGCTAAAGACAATGGCAAAGTAAATGGAAGTAAAGGAACAGTCAATCCAGCTACAGGCATGAAAGGTGTAGTCATTAACAGCACGTTATGACTGTATTTGTAGTGCAAATTGCTTTTCTGCTTTTCCTTGATGTATAAGGACAAGTACTTTATAACGTATTTAGGAGGAACTACTGCTATAAGTTCATCAACTTACATTAATTAATTCAATCTCCCATATTTTTTTCACAAGGTCCATCGATGTATAGCCATTAATTAGAAAGGATTTGGTATAGTCACCCAGTTCAATGGAATCCAGCCATTCAGCTACAGAGGAGGGGTTGTAGCCATCGTGACCGATCTGCTTCATCTGAAAAACAAGAATGACCAAAAATTACTGGTGACACTCATTAAATACCTTTCAGAACAGGAGTTACATGCATTATTTTCTTTGGGTCAGTAATCTTATTCTCTGATCAAAATTCTTTTAATGGTTAGTACAACATGAAACAATTTTGTGAGCAAAAGCAGTAATAAAACTCAGTTTTCAATGCGTCTTTTTCTTATGGCTGCTTGCCTTTTACACCAGGGTATACTAAGACTGTAGCTGGAGTACAATTCTTACTAGATATCACAGAATCCATAAGTGAGGGAAGATAAAAGGGTGAAAGAGACATTAATATCCTTACTGCCCAAAAATGTCAGATTTTCACCTAAGATTTCATAGAAAGGGAAGAAATTAGACTGAGAAATGGTTCTTTTGATATCACAGTGCAAATGAAACATATGGTCTTGGACATATTATTCCTAATTTATCTTTTCTACCAGGCTATATGTTATTTTATAATGGTCGGAGCTGCACTATATTCCCCCCCCCACCAGGGAAGGTTTAAAAACAGTCTTCTCTACCTGTTCCCATTTTTCATGTAACTCMTGGGAATTTAACATATTTCAGATTGCTCACTATCTGTAAAGTTGCTTGAGATTGGAAAACTGAATCGGATATTATTGGAATGGAATTGACAGAATGATGTACACAGAAGTGCACCGCTTGCATTTATATAGAAACACAGTCAACTAATCTCATAAATCTTGTTTTCATAAAAAACTAAGAAATACAACTAGCATCTAATTTTTCTGAATTTTTTTAAGGTACCGGGAAGTAAAAGCTGCAATTTCTCTTTCACATTGCCTCTCAGTGACACAAGTGAAGACTTTCAAGTTAGCCATTAAAGATAAAAATGTATAAAGTCTCTACCTGTGCAGTTTGTTACACCATACTGTTTTTTACGAATTTTAAAGTAATCTACAATAGTCGCAGAAATAGAAGTGGAAAGAAGTAGAAAACATTACGCAGTAGCCTGAATTTTCACCAGTATTATGCACATATCATCTTCTCCAGAAGTGTAACTATTGYTAACTTGATAAAACACTGAACTGGTACATTGTTAAGAAGCTTTAGAGGTTTAAAAACCATGGGTTTTGCTTAGGATCTCCTGACTGTGCAAGAGTGACACTGTGAATAGGAAAAGCCAGTCTCCCATTTTTGCCTGCTAATATACATTTCTACTTTATGAGAAACAATGGAAGTGTGACAGAAACATAATACTTTGAGTTTAAGTTTGAAGTGAGTGACAAAGTAATTTAAAAAGGAGAGAATTCTGATCTTAATATCTTGCCTGAACCAATTTATTTCTCACAGTTTATTTGAAATACAATTTAAATTCAGAGCAGAGGAAAAAAAAATAAAGTCACAGCAGTGTTCGTCGATCTGTCCATTCAAATGCAGAAAGCTAGCATGTCATGGTCTTGATCTTGGCTTCCTGCAGTGCCAGAAAGGAGGGATGCAGGCACACTGCAATGTGAATAYGAGAGTTTACTCATAGTCTTTTGCTGCAGATATTGAGTGTAAAATATTAACAGCAATATTTAAATGATGTAGTGAAATCATTATCTTAAATCATAAAAGAAAGATAAGAGAAATCAYACGATTAACAGTGGAAATCACTGCCTTTCAGGTCGTTGCTGTAACAAAGGAATCATATTGGAAAGTAAGAGCTCAGTTTTGTTGTTGAACTTGACATTTTGGAATTTACTTTTATCCTAATTTAGAATGAAATTATTCTATGTCAAAAGCACGGCAATTTCTTCTTTCATTGTCATTCAGGCTTACTTTAAATATTAGATTGACAGTAGTCTGTCCAGCAGACTGCAAAAACATTGGAGGATCCTGGGAGCTCTGGCTCCTAGGCAACTTATTTCAAGATCTTATTTTGAACAAGGTAYGCTTAAATAGCTGACACATGAAAAGAAAGAACCTGATAAATGGAAGAAGAAAAATCTAGTATAGAGAAGACATGAAGACATACAGGGCCCACAGGGAACACATGAGTTTTGGAAAATATAAGGTATTTTTGTTTCTTTTCTCTAACAAAGAAAAGTGAAGCACAGTGAAAACAATTTTCRACGTATCCAGATGGGGCACGTTAGGCAAATTATTTCTTTTGTTCCTTACTATTTGATCTTTACATTTAATAGATTCTGATTTTAATATGATTTTTTTTTTGACCTGCTGATTTGAGAAAACCCATGCAGTCTGGTCCTTCATTCTGGTAACCCATCAGCCTYTATGAAACACAAACACAACATGGCAAATTTCTAAACTCTCAATTCCCACTGGAGATCTCCATCAAAAGGGTTGTTAAAATTGATATTCCTCTACTACAGCAGAGTTGCAAAGGRCTGCAGGCAAGTAAACACAGGTGAACAGTGCAGTAAGCAAGAGGCTGAGAACAACCGAAATGCATGTGACAATTTCATTCTTTGGATTTGCTGCCAATAGACAAAATTGTTATTGGGTCACTCAACAGCCTACATGAAAACACACTGGTCTGTTGTTGGGCAGCAGCTGGCTCTGCAAGGATTTTCCCTCTCCCTGTCCCAGAGATTTGGCTGCTTGTGTTCAAGGCCACGCTGTGAGTAGTGCAGATACTTATCCTTGGATCAGACCCGTGGGAGGAAGAGTGGTGAGAAGTCTGGCCAGGGCCACCCTACCTTTTGCAGGAGCTGCATGTGAGCTCAGGTCCGTGTTCCGACACTTGCCTGAGCTGTGCTGTAGGTATGTCTGTGCCCAGCCATGCACCTTGCTTATCCTCAACCACCGACTCACCCTCTGGAGCAATCTTGTCTCATTCTCATCCCTGTGGATATCCCATGGATTTGCCCTGGGATGTGGCTGCTCACAGTTAYTGCCACCATCCCTGCCCTACTCACCTTGTCCTGGTGCTCCCTGCCCACTGCCCCCCTGAGCTCCCAGCCCACATGATCTGGCTGGACAGTTGCTACTACCACAGAAAATTAATCTCAGAACTAGAATATTTACTGTTAGTTTCAGCAAAAAAGYGGTATTTTGTTTTGTCATGAACTGAGAACCACTCTCTTATCTAAAACAGATTTTCTAAAATGTGTCTAAAATGAAAATCAATAAAATTTCAGTATCTGTCCTCTTGTATGAAATTTCTTTCTGTCTTTTAATAATATCAACTAGCTTATTAACTGTCATTCCTGAATGTTTTCCTTTCAAATACGTACTGACAGACATATTGGTTATCTAGATGTCACAGTATCATTAATAGTATCTGCTTTTCATATAAAAWGTTATTGAGTTTTTAAAAAAAAGCATTTTGAAATAGCCACCTGGAAGTGCTGCCCCTTTACCTTGTCAGAGATCCAGTTTAGTTGCATCTTATCCCAGTCTTCATTAACAGGTCATGGCTCTTAGACTGCATCTTTTCTTCTCTAGTGCACTTCTATCTTAGGCTCCTCTCACAGATCATTTACACCCTGTAGGCTTCCTTGTTGATTGATATTTCTTAAAAGAAAAACTCCCTCCTACCTACTGAGTGTATTTCCATGCATAATATTTCAATCATTTCGCACCAGCTACAACACACGCACCAGTGGTATCAAACATGMAAGCAAGGTGCACGCTGTTTGACTCAGATCAGAGTAAAATCTCTGAGCTGCAAGYCATGACAGTGTTTCAGATATTAACTGCTCATAAATAAGGGCACTATTGTTCTTCTGCAGACACTACTACTAGTTCATTCCAGTGTTTGGAGAACGATACCAATGTTAGCTCTTTCATTGCCGAAGATTTTCACGTGCCGACTATGGAAAAGACTAGGAATTGAAGCCCATAGGATTTAGAGAAAAAGAAATGTTTAAGAAAATATGATTTAAGAAAAGCATGGAAGAAGATACAAACCATATGAGATTTCTCTCATAGGTCCTATTGATCTATCACTAGTATCACTTCCTGTGAAATGAATAGAAAGCAGAAGCCAGGAAGAGTTGCTTCTCATAATAAAATAGTAATGTTAAGTAGTATCCTAATGGGTTGAGAAATCCCTCACGATAGACTGTCTGTACAACAGACTTTTTAAAAAGTATATCACTGCTGTAGCTATACAGCATTTTACATTAGGATAAAAGGTACTCGACTTTTTTGTCTCTGAAAGGTAGCCAAATAAACACAAATAGAGCTTCAAAGCAATCATATATGCACCAGAAACATCAAGGTAAATTCAGTAGCATGGACCAGTTTTCTCTGATCTTCTCAGACAGATGGGGAATTAATACTATGTTCTCCAAAGGTAATATCACTATCTGGTGGAGCTTAACACTGTGTGCATCAAAATCAAGTTTTTTATGTGCTGTAAAAGGAGGATGAGATTACTTGACTTTCACAGCTTTTTAAATGATGGCTATGATTACAGTGAATTTATGCTTGTGTTGGTTTGGAAGAAAGATCTTTTTAGCAAGCATATAATGCTTTCTTTTACACTGCTGGCCTATTCGAGTGGTTTAAGCAGYCTTTTTGGGAACTTATATGAAACTATCAACTACCAAGCTAAGAAATTTTAGATTATTGTAATGGCAGATATATAAGTTCTTTTATTTTTTCTGTCTTTGTGAGTTGTCTGTTATATATTACACACCTTACGAATGTGGTCAGTTGAAGTCATGTTGTTGGAAAAGGAGATCATTCCTCCTCTGGAGTGTTGAAAGAAAAGACTCAGAAGAGTGACACTTCTGAAGCCCAGAGAGGCCTGGCTGGCAGAGGGGCACCACATGGAGCTGGTGCCTGCAGTGCCTGGGCAGAAATTGAGCCTGCAGTCAGGGGCAGAGGGGCAGCTTACACAGGGAATGGGCACAAATCACTAAGGCCCTGAGAAGACTTTGCATGTGCTGCTGTTGAGAAAGTAACTGAGTGAAAACAGGGATCTGCCTGCAGAGACACAGCGGGTGAGAAAGAACTGTATATAAACCTTTTGGTTTTCTGTTCTGTCTCCCCTGTCATATATTTTAAAAGTTAACTATTCAAGCTTGTGTTCTATTAATATTTGACTTTTCTTTCCGCTAATCAAAAGCCTTCTGTCTTCTTGTGGAGCTTGCTAGAAAAAGACAGTACAGGCAAATTCACTTCACAGCTTTGCCTCAGTCAGGATCTTGCCTCAATCGTAGATCCAGAATACCCCTAACTGATTTCAGTGTTTCCTACCTAAGATTGTCAGAATTGCAATAGGCATCCTTTCTATGGTTTTTCCAGTTGGAATCTGTCTTCCAAATCTAAAGGAAAATAAATGCACAYATGGGGGGGTTTTGTGTTTGTTTTTTTCTGGAGAAGTGTAAACAGTTCCACATCCAGAAGACTGAAGAGACCTTCTAGATCTTCATAAGATACAATGTGTGGGACAAGGGAAGAACAGTTCCCATTCAGCGATAATGTATGCAACAGTTCAGGACATATCCTTTGCATAAAATGTAATCTTAAGAAGATCTAAATCTGAAATTTGTGGACTAAGTTGAAGCTATGACCTTTGATCTCAGGAAAAAGTTTAAGTCACTCCTTCAGGTTGTCATCCTAGTCTGGTTACCAAAAAAAGCGAATAGCATTTTCTGTCATATAGCATATTTCCTTGCCTGCTGTCTATTTTCAGAGCAGCCAGTAGATATTTTCGAGTCAATCACAAATAAGAGAGTATAAAAGAAGAAGGAAGATAAGACATACTGTATTGCAATGATGGCAGGACCAGCAGCATGCTACTGTTACATGCTACATGATAGAGATAAAAATAACAGCGTGTCATGTCTAGAGTGGCTCACCGACAGGCTCAGTTAGGAAGGAAAATGTTTGTAACACTGCTTTCATGAGAAAGTTTTGAAGCACATGCCTGGAGAGGACATTTGGTCTATGGGACCAGTCTAAAGCTAGGCTGAAGTGAACACGTTGCTGGTATCTTAACTGCTTTTACTGATTCATTCCTATTGTGCTGCATTACTTAAATAACATAGACTACCCATTTGTATTTCCAACTTGAAAAATTCATGTGTTATGCTGGATTCTAAGGCTTTTTCTGTCCTTATGGTTAAAGGTCTTGCAAGTGGTGCAATGAGCATATGAGCGGCCTGCTTTCAAACCAGGAAAGTAATTCCCAGAAGCATTACAAGGAGGGAAAACAGCAGAGTAGAAAGCACTTCCTTTGAATCCTGTTTTTCATCTTCACTTCCAGCAGACCAGAAACAAGGAGTTACAGTCAGAAAGGGTCATAAACATTATACAGCATTTCCTAGTTTGGAAACTGTCTTCGGAATGGAAGTGCTGAATGGGAGGTAACTAAACACCAGGATTGAAATCAGTTTGCCRAGCCCTGGGGTGTCTAAGCCGATAGCAATACAGCAACAGCAAACACACGATGTGATCTTTCTCTGTTACATACACAGCATAGGTAATGAGCACATGCACAGTAGTTCTGTTTTCCTAAATGCCAGACTTACTGTTCTAGCACAAAAGAGTGTTACATATGAGTAATAAGTCCAGCATTTTTTGGAAGCAGAGCTTTATYGCTCTTATAACACCACTCGCAGACAGCATGTGCTCATAGCCTGCTCAAATCCTACTTCTTGCCTAGTTCTGCAAAGCACAAGAAAGAGGCTGGCTGCCTGCACACCACTGCTATTCCCAAACCTGCTTTGTGCTGAGACCTCTCTGTGCAGGAAGGAACAAACTGCTTTAAGAATAGCTCTGAAGCCAGGAGAAAGCTGCTCTCAGCTAACATCTTTCTTCCATCTGTCAAATGAGAGAATGTGTTCCTATTATATATTATGGCAGAAAGAGCCATACACTGAGCAAACCACAGAAAACCAATCCTTTTTCTTAGACAAATTCTAAGATAAGCTAGGATAATTGTCATTAAAAAACCCAGCTTTTTGAAGAACCCACTGAGAAGTCAGTTGCACATAGGTTTGGGATGCTGATATAGCTTTACAATACTCCTTAGGTTTTCTGTATATTTTAAGTGTGACAAATTTTATGCCATGACTGATATTATTTTCTTAGTCAATCTAGCATACACTGCACACAATTCTTTYCTCAGTATTTTTTTTTCTCAAAGTATTTGCAACTTCAGTATCTTTTTATATGTTGTCTCCACTCCTCAACATATCTGAACTTCCTTTCAATAAAGCATATAAAATCCTTCTCCAAACATTTATTGGTTTCATTTTTTCATACAAAAATCTTAMATGCAATATTAAACTCTGCTATGAAATTTGCTTTAAGACTGCTTTAATACTTTCATTTCAAGAATTAATTTTGCAAATGATATTTCTACTGGACTGTCTTAACCTTATATTATTAAAATAAGCCATAAAGTGMTCTAGTTAATATTAATGTGAAATTTGAATAACTTAAATTACATTGGTACAAGATGAGAATTAGAGCTACAAGCTCTAATCCAACAAAATAAAGGGTCTTCTGGAAAGAAGAATTCTAACAGAAAGTTTTCAACTCTACCTACCTACTGCTGAATATACCAATTTTCCCTCCTTTGAAATGTTCTTCTCAARTACAGAATATCATGGGAAAACATTTTGAGAAATCCAGGTGAACATACCCTTCTATAYCAGTTAAACACTACATAAGAAACTACAATGATTAATTAATCTATATTTGGCCAAAATTTGGGTATTTTTTCCTATTTAAAACTACTTCAAGCCCTAGAGCATGGTTTCTAATCAGGATACCAGTATTTGACACCTAGATATTCATCTTTAGGAAGGCAGCAATTATGAGTAAAAAAGACAGTCTTTCTTCTCAGTTACTAAATACCTGTTGCATTTCCAGGCTGCAGAGACTAATATTRATCAGAGTAAGAAAAAGACCTTTTAAAAAAGGTATTTTAAAACCTTGACAATAGATCCGTTGCTTGATTTTTACCCTCTAAACTTATTCAGTGCTGCCTGGGGCTTTAAGGAAGTGTTGCTTGATAYGTGTTTTTTAAAGCACTTAACTTCTACCTCAAAATATGAGCTTAAGAGTATCTCAATACAGGAAACATTATTAGTAAAACTAAAAATAACATCATCAGCGATGTTATTAAGTAATAAAACACAAGGAGTCATCAAGTTTTAAATTAAATGAGGAACAGAAAAGAGGTACATGCTCRAAACAAACAAACTAAAAGAATTTTTATCTAATGAGATTCAAATTAGTAAGATTCCAGTTATGGTACGAGGTCTTAATATATTTAGATGGTATGCACTATTTTGAATGCATGATGACAGAGCTGAACTTATCAACACACAAATAGATATACAGAAACATTTCACGGTTTGTTGCAGGATGTGAAAGTGTTTTATGTCTTTAGCAAGCTGTTGTGAATACAACAAGGGTGAGTTACATTAGATAAAACTTCCCATGATCCTAATTYTTGGGGTCTATAACTATTCTGCCTTTAAAAGAACTCACATTTATATGGGAAATGATGTATTTTTACTATGTAAGCTCTCTTACATTGCTGAGTCATTTAAGTGAAGAAATATGATGCACAACTTCAGCTTTCAACTGCCTTTGTTTTGGTGTAACATCTTTGCACCAAAGACATGTTAAAAATGTGGTCCTTAGGGACTACTCTTTTTAGCTCAACAGRGAAGGTGCTAAAAACTACCTCACCATTATTCAGTCCATGCTTCAAGCTGTCCTGTGTTACCTAATTATCYTTGGTTCAGAATTCTTCCAAGTAACTGCATAACTATCTTGTTCTCAACTGGTTCCAAGAGTACCTCTAGATCTTGATTCCATCCTCCTTTCTCACATTAAGCAAATTTTTAAAAGACCTCAGTTTAGTTTTGTAACAGAATTTGGTCTCAGCATTAGCAAACTCTCCAAAAGCAGACAATATTAGCAGTGTTTTCATAACCACCAGCCACTGAGTGCAGATAGCACTAACATGATGATACATTAACAATCGAGTCATTAATTTTGAAGAATGTAAACTARAATACATGAAAGTTGATCTCTCTAAGAAGTATGAAAAACAGAATAAATATATAATCAGATATGAGCTGRGCTAAAGATTACAAAAATTTTGTTTGAATGATAGCATTGCTGAAAAATTCATAAATTCATAGTTAAACCTTTAGTATCTTTTTCAATTCATCAAATTCTCCTTTTAATACCCTACTTCTTGTACCATTTATCTCATTTGTCTAATATGGTATGTGGAAAATTATTATCTTTAATGACCTTTGTTGTTTCTGTGCATAGACTCACATTGTAGTATACATGGATTGACTAACACCTCCAGACACAGAAATTGCTACACAACTTCTGATTTTCCATACAAAAGAAACCCTTGTGCTCTTTTAGAAGTCATCCATCCAGTAAGCCTTGATGCATCTAAAAGCCTTTTCCAACAATGTCAGCTTCATGCTCTAAACTGAAAAGTCCTTTAATAACTCTTGTCATTCTCCTATATTATGAAACTTCAAGTGGACTAATCTCTATTTACCTCGATTATTTCACACATGCTGCTGCCAGAACACACAATGCACTTTACACCTCATTTTATTCCTGCCCTAGTATTTTGCAGGAAGTATCACCACCACATGTGACAGCCTTCTCAGCCTTGCTGGTGTCTGCTATTTGTCATTCATTCTCCTTATAAAGTTTTCCAAATTAAAATTGAAATTTTTCACACTAGGTCCACTRTCTCTCATTTGGAATGGTAGTAGAAGTCTCCAGTGATATATTCTGGTATGCAGAATATTCTATCACTGGTTTTAAAATCTATAGTTTAAATTGGCTAGCACTAAAAATGATTGGAAAAACGACTGCAAGTTTTTCTGTCCACAGCTGAGAAGCAAAACTCATATATACAGCAGAAAATTAAATATGAAGCAGGAAGTCTCTGCATCTCATATGAAAGGCAGGTATTAGGAAAACAATGTTTCCTTCAATGCTTTTAAGAATACTTATATAAGCGTCAAAGTATTTCCAGGGCAACTGCTATGTAAAAGCAGACAATCTGGGATTCATGGACAGCCTTATTTACACACATGTAATGGCAGTCTATAAATAGGCTGAAAGGTCAAAAATAATTCAAATAAATTCTAAGCAGCCATCACTTCAAATTAGAGATTTTACTTTCCTTTGCTTTGACAACTGCCTCTATACAAAGGGAGTCCAATGCAATGACAATATTTTATGCCATATTTGCATATGCAAAAATCATATCTACAAAACCAGTAGAGTTATGTTTATCTCCATTCAAAAAAGTGTTTTAAATAATGTGAAAGTTGTAGGGGTTAGTTCCCTCGCTTGTATAATAACAGCAACTATACCTTTGGGAGAAGCTGGATTGCTTGGAGTATTCTCTGTCTGTGCCCAGAGTTAAGGATTCCTATTTCCAACAGATCCTGGTCCTCCATCACGTTGCTTCCCTAAAAATGGGAAAAAAGGTGGAATAAAGATTCAAAACTTAACAGATGCCTTCAATAGCCTGAAACAATTTCTTCTGTCACATTTAAAAGAGAACACTCTGTTTAACTTATAGCATCTGACAAGAATAATAAATTACTGATGATTGCATCCATTTTCATGATGACAAAATATGGTGGAAGGAGCTTGCACCCATGGACAATTACTACATTGCTGGCAGCACTGCCAGTGGAGAAATTCTAGCTCTCAGTCAAGCCAAATACCAGATGTGAACATTCTTCCATTTGACAGGAACCATGTCCAAGGACATGACTACAGAAATGTTCAGAAACTCTCCTTTTTTCAGTTCACTTCCTACCTCACCCAGCTATATATGATGTTCATTTTTCTCCAGACTGAAAAAAACCCTTAACACAGAATAAGATGAGGAGAGTGGATGAGGATGAAATTATTTAGTTCACTGAAAGTAAAATGATGAAGAAGGGGACTGGTATCAACCTATGCAGTTCCCATCCCCCTAAATTTAACTGTACCAGTTCAATCCTAACTTTACTTGTCACTGATTTTATCTTCCTGCTTGTGGGCAGGTCAAATAGTTCCAAACATTCAAAGAGCTGAAAAAGACCATCTGTTCAAATAAYACACAAAATAATTGCCCAGAAAAGTTCATGCAATCAACTTCCACAATTTAAGCATCTCATCTTAGGAGTTGCTAGCAGTAGGAGCTACACAAATGGGATAATGTAATTCCTAAATTCAAGGAGTCTGACACCACCTAGATAGTAACTTCAGCATTTGAGGGTTAACCATCTAATGAACTGGCAGTGACTATTTGGAATCATTGGAGGCACAACAGCAGYTTAAAACAGGAATTGCAGCCAGGGATCTAATCACGATTGCTGGCAATCTTGTATTCTTTTTGACCTCTTTATTTCAGACAARAACTCAGCTTTTTTGTAATATATTTTATTTTTAAAAAGCTTCTAACTATTACAGTTGAAAACAAAACCTGCAAAAAACCAGATGACCTGTTTTGATCTCTTAGCCTTGTTGGAGTCCCGTGACACTAATTGTCTAGAAGCAAGAATTCTTATTCACACACATTTAATTTCATCATGAAATAGCTTTTATGTCAGCAAATCCAAGAAAACGTCATCTCTACTTTTCCATTTGGCTTGTCACTTCTGACTTAGCACAGATCTTAAAAGCTGCAAAGCGAAAAGCTAAAAGGCACATAACAGAACATGCTTAAATACTTTGCTGAGTCAGGGCTTAATAAAGGATATTACTTCTTTCTGGGTATAAAATCTCCTGTCCCAAAGCAGCATGGATTTCTTTCAAAAATCACACTGGAATATGCAACACTTCACTCTGTTTAGCTGCTAAGTCCACTCTTTTCAGATGGACTGATTAGTTTACRGGTGTATTCTTGAGGACTCTCAAGTGCTACTCCACAGAGTACCCTGCAAAATCTAGGGGATGTCTTTTTAAGGGAATCATGGAAACCTTGCAAAGCTATTATATTTAAAATTATATTTTACAGTAAGTGGTATGATTTAAGGCTGCAAGTCTGCAAGTCACACCCTGAAAGAATCTGTGGGCAGCATTCAGAACAGGGCAGGCAGAAACCTRCTCTACAGGGAGAAGCTGTGCAATGATGCCGGTTTAAGTAGATCACTCAGTGTAAGGGTGCATGCAGCACAGGCTGTGCAAACAGTGATAGTGATGAGGTGGGGTTAATACCCCCTTCATTTCCCTGGTAAACGCATAAAAAAAAAATAATTTCCCCTTTCCCTTTTAAATAACCGAAAGGAGACTGTAAACTTACAGGAAAAACTCGTGAAAATAGCCATCCATTTTGAGCTAGATTCTCCAGCTGCCAGAAACAGCYAGCATAAATGGATTTAAGGAAACTGAGCCAACTGAGGATCCAGTCCAAAACAAAGGGTATGCATTTTCATTCATTTTAATAAATGCAACTATTTTGTTTGCAGCTATTGCTTTCACTTCATTTCACTGTTTTTCAGATTTCACCTTTCATTRCTGCATGATGTTTACACACAATCATGGTGTACTCATCACTGTTTACTGGTGCCAGTAACCTTGGCATACAGCTTCAAATATTGCAATGTTTAAAACTCAATTAAACTAACAGACACAGGAAAAATCCTATATTTGCACACAGTTGCTGCATAGCAGAGAAATCATTATTTTATTCTTTGCCATTGTTTTTTCCTTAGATATTACTTAATGCATCTTTAAAAAGTATGTCAAGGTTACAAAAGCAAATATTTAAAACTTGGGAAAGCCTGGAATTCATGTTGCCTCCTTATTCCCAGTCTAATAAGGTAACAACCTAGTCTTTCAACGTGCCCAGGTTTTAGAGCTTTAGCTGTGTCAACATTAAGTGTCAACAGCAGCAGACACTCATCCCCCCTGTAAAACTGATTTTATGGTGTCCTACCATGGAGCTAAAAAAACTTTTCATCTTTCCGCAAGAGCAAACCAGGAAAATTTAGATACTCAGTATAATTCACTATTGCTTAGCATAGAGGAATAAACTCATAGTAGTAGAAAGCTGCTGTTTGGTTTGCAGAAATACCTGTGAAGAGTAAGTCTATCCCCCACAGTCCTATCTCCCTAGTATCTGCTCACATTGCCCCCTTAATCCTAGTCCCTGATTATTTCTTTTACCTGATTACTCCTCTTGTGCTCCTCCAGTCTCCTTCCATAGGCTCCTACACTGAGAGTGAAGAAAACCTAACTTCCTTCTGCAGCAGAGTAGATACAAGGGAAGAAATTCTCTCCCTTTTCTTAGCTTCCAGCTATTATAAAATGGGCCAAATGTAACCTCAATTAACTTTACAGAGATGACATGGTAAATGTAATTGAAATGAATATGAATGCAAGACTGTCTTGTCACACTGTTTCATCCTTAAAAACAGTTGAGTTACATTAGATGAAACATTAGCCAAAAAGAAATTATCCTAGTAGATACCTAGAGAATTTGAGTCCAAAGATTTAACTTTTATATGCTTACATACAAAACAGGTTCTTTTAACAGGAAATATGGGACAGCAATCTCTACTGAGCTTATTATGATTTTCTGTAATGAAAACAAGAGACTTTGTGATAGTGTAGTTTCTTAAGTCTATAAGAAAACTTAGTTGGAAGGAAAAGTTCTTGGAATTAAAGCCATAAGAATATATCAAAATTGCTTATATTAGAACAGATTCAGATCTCATTCAATTCCTGCACTGTTAATGCATAATAGTCTTATGATCCTGCTTCTGAAGTTCCAGTTAGGAAAGAGTGTTTCTGAAACCCTCCACCCCCCTAGATTTGTGGTTCTGCACAACCCCCAGGATCATAATCTTTTTCCCTGTAAGCACACAGAGGAAGCCAATCTCCTGAGTAAGAAGGCAGTAGTTTCACAGAACAGTTGGGCTCAAGAACGAAGGAAAAACGACTCTGCATGTGGGAGACTAGAGGCATATGAAAAACAACATAATTTAAAAACCCAGAAATTTTGCCAAATTCTGAGATAGTTCCTATAAATAAGTTCAGAACAAAATGCACATTATGAGATAAAGAAGTCACTGGCATTTATTCGGGTTGTTCAATACAAAAATCACCTCTGGCATTCTCCACCTAAATACAATTTTTCCCAAAAATTCTGGATTAGACCTAAGCACTCATATGAATTCTACCTCCTGCAGGAACAAAAGCACTTTGAAGATTTGTCCCCGAAGATAATAAAATATGGTGATTAGAAGAACATATTAGGATGGCAGGCATGACTGTATGTTTCCCATTCCTCCTTTTGTACATATGTTTTTAATCTTCCTTTGCATATTTTCTGTGCTGGAGAACTACCATGAAAAATTCCAATATCTGGTTCTGTCACCTAAGTAAAATGGTACAGAAGCTTTAAAATAGCTGGCAGACTTCTCTGTAAATTCAACCACTGAAGTTGGAAGAGATGAGCTGAGGGGAACAAACCATCTGCATATGATTTTTGGTCTTACCATCTTTCTTCACCTTGGCTGATAGATTAAAAACTTGATAAAGGTTGGAAAGAGGTTTCACAGATTTTCATTACAAGGTTAAATGGAAAAAAATCCTCACTGCAGAGGTAAACGCATATGCATATCTTCGTGTACATGGACTAAAAACTGACTGAAAAAAAGAGAAAGAACAAACTGATTTTCCATTTAAAGCTTTCGTTCTGCCTTGCAAAGGAAAAAGACTGCTACATAAGAAATTGAAAATTTGGGGGACTTTTGGCTATAGGCTGGCAATGCCAACTTAACCAGTCCTTTCAGTGTTCATATGGCTCAGCAGAGGAGGAAAAGTAGTAAATCTGGTGCCTAAAGCTATGTAAGAGCTGCTGCTCAACAGGCTGAGCTGAATTAATCTGCTGTGCAGCCATTATTGAGATACCAAGTGCTACTGGAGGTAGCAACAACTTCTGCTACCATTTTATGCTTCTGATGTACTGGAAACTGGTTTGACAAAGAACAGGATTGGTGTGGGTAAGGGAAGGACGACTTCTGAGGTAAGTACAGTGCTGATGGGGCAGTACTGGTGCTTGCATCATTTCCTGTATAGGGAGTGCTTTACACTCTCCTTCGCCCTCTCCTAGCCATCCATGTAGCAATCTGCTGCATCATCAATATAATGAGATCAGAAGGGACTCTGAGGAGCTGGTACAGGTGGCATCTAAGATATAGAAGGGGATAGGATGATGGTGTATGTGGTCTGGTGGGTGTTTGAAGTATCTTGCCAGTGCCTGTATCAAAATGTATTGCACTGAGTCTCACCCTGACGGACTGAGACCTGGCACTGCAGGACTACAGCTGGGGGATTTCAGTGGAGTTGGGCAACAGGCCTCATACTTCAGCTTACAGGGCTGATGGAAGTATGATCTGTCACAGAAAGAAAAATCTTCTGGCTTGTGCACTTTGCTGGAGTATCCAAGAGTACCATCATGCCTGTCACTGAGATGAGAAGTGGGAGCACGGCAGGAGCAGATGAGAATGTTCTTCCATTACCCATGGTTGGAGACTGAAGTCAGAGAAAGAAAACTGAGATCAACAGCACCAAAGAGCTCTATTCTTTCTTACTTCTGCCATCCCAAATGCATAACTGGGAAGGAAGGGAGCAGGTATCTTGTACCAATGGGAGCAAAGGCTGTTATGAAGCACAGCCCCAAAAGCTCACTTAAACCAGCCTCCTCAGTCTGAGCTGCTTTGTTTCTCACCCACTTAACCCTAATATCCTTCCAAACTGTATCCTCTTGAAATAGTTGACATCTAAACTGTCCTCTGGCTGGGAACAAATTAGAGACATCTCACAATGTGGTTAAGGACACACTGAATAACCATGACTTTTCTTTTTCATAATGTAAATCATATGCTAAAAGGTTTTTTTCAACACAACATAGTTTTTCCAAAAGGTAAAAGAGTTTATTTCTTAGAGACTTCCAAGAAATGACTAGAGAAATGTAGCTTTCAGTAATGAGCATTGCTTCTTATGCAAAAATTTCAGGCAATGTGTCACATGTTTAATTTCCAAACAAGAACTGGCAAACGACCAGAATTTAGCAAGCTTCATTATAAATGAAAAGGTTGCCTCTCACTAGTATTGCCACTGTTAACATGAAAACAAGATCTGTAAGAATGATTATCGGGTTACATGCCTAACTTGTACTTTCAGGTCAGAAAGATTTATCAGATTTCTGAAGATACTGCAGAAATTATTTCATCTACAAACCTAACAAGATCATGTTAGAAAAATCTCCTGCAAAAGCATGGAATTTTGTCTTGGAAGAAAAAGATTAATTATGAAATAAGCTAGGAAGAAAGGACCAGGCATGTTGCAAAATAATAATTTGATAACATTCTTCCAAAATTAATTTGCTGTAAAACTACTGGTACTCATTTCAATCCCCACCTTGCTCTATTGTCAGTCTTTACATTTATGACTTTCTTAGCAATTAAAAAACCCACAAAACCAGAGAAAACTGTAAGAAAGTTTTCCATGTTACTGTCATTCTGTCAGGAAGTAATAATAAACTACTACTGAAATGTTAACTAAAATAAAGGCCATATCACTCATAGATAAGTGTGGAGTGATAGCATTTCCGTGTACAAATTCGCAACCTGCATAAAAAGTGGTGATGTAAGCAGGGCCAGTTTAAAAAAGAGTCCCAACAGACCCGAGGTCCATATGACTTGAGCTTTAAAGATCTCTCTCTGGTTCACATTCAGCTCTTCCAGAAATGAACCTGAAGCAACCAGTGCCATCAAAAGCTTTTCAAATATTGACATTCAAATGATCATACAGTCACAGACCTTTCACACAACAGGAATAGTTAATTAAAGTATAGTGGTAATTAAACAATACTGATAGCTGGGACAAGGATCCTTGTAGGAAGAATTTCTGCTATTTTTAACCCTCCTCCTTGTACAACTGATTCATTACAACCATCACAATTGTCACACGCAAATTAGCTGCACAGCTAAGGTGGCAATTGAAAAAATTACCTCTGATGTCGCACTTGGCCCACTTAATTACTTACTCTGTGGACCCAACTCTGTCTACCTATTTAGTCATAACAATTCAATAATATAATTATTAATACTTACCTAAATTACATCTTAATGTCTGGAATGTATATTGTGAAGATAATTTCACTTCATTTGGGTAATGAAAATTCCAGAGAGTCTATATTGTACCATTATTCAGATTCCTTGCTATAAATGCTATTTAGCTTAGATGCTAAATTTCTCAAAGGACCCACTTTAAAAATCAATATTACTGTGAGCTAATTAACAGACTTCTAAATTCTCGGAAAAATATTCCTTTTTCCAATAACTGTGTAAGGCTGCTGAGTGCAGGAAGGGGCAAAGATGATATTTTCAGACAAAACAAAAATGCTGGATACCTACTCTGCATGTAACATGGAGTTTTAACCAGCTTAAGACTGGTGGTCTTGTAACAAATGAGGAGGTGATAATAAAATAACACAGTAACTTTTGTAATAAAATAAGGTGGTGATTGCTGCCAGCCAAGGTGGCTTCACTAAGAGCAAATCGTGCCTGACAAATTCGGCAGCCTTCTGCAATGTGGTTACAGCACTGGTGGATAAGGGAGGGACAACTGATGTTCTCTACCTGTATTGTGCAAAGCATTTGACACTGTCCCACACATCATCCTCATCTCTAAACCAGAGAGACAGGGTCTTGACAGATGGACCACTTGGTGGGTAAAGAACTGGCTGGATGTTTGCATCGAGAGGGTCATGGTCAACGGCTCAATGTCCAAGTGGAGAGCAGTGATGAGTGGCAGCCTCGAGGGTTGATGCTGGGACTGGCACTGCTCAGCATCTTTGTCAGCACCATGGACAGTAGGATTGAGTGCACCCTCAGCAAGTTTGTTGACAACACAGTCAACACGGAGGAAAGGGATGCCATCCAGAGGGACTTTGACAGGCTTGAGAGGTGGGCTCATGTGAACCTCATGACGTTCAACATGGCCAACGGCAAGGTCCTGAACGTGGGTCAGGGAAATCCCAAGCATAAATACAGTCTGGGCAGAGAATGGATTGAGAGCAGCCCTGAGGAGAAAGACTTGGTTGACATGACCTGGCAAACTGCACTCACATCCCAGAAAGCTGACCATATCCTGGGCTGCATCAAAAGAAGTGTGGCCAGCAGGTCAAGGGAGGTGATTCTGCCCCTCTACTTTGCTGTCATGAGACCCCACCTGAAGTGCTGCTTCCAGCTCCGGAGCCCTCAACATAAGAAGGACATGGACCTCTAGTCCAGAAGAAGGTCATGAATATGATCACAGGGCTGGAACACCTCTTCTGTTAAGGCAGGCTGAGAGAGTTAGGGTTGTTCAGCCTGGAGAAGAACTATGTGATCTTTAAGGCCCCTTCCAACCCAACCTATTTTATAATTCTATAATTCTATGATTCTATGAAATGCAAAAACTCAGTTCACCTCTCAGAGTGTCCCACAGAAGTACTTCCTTCCCCACATTTTTGTCAACCCTAGTCATGTTTTTTAAAATGTGAGCCACTCAAATCACCCCAGAGAGCACAAAATGCAGAGTCAAAGATTCTAAAATTCGGGGCAGGATCCATGTCTTAAAAATAGGTTATTCCCAGAAAGGGCATGTAAAATAGGAAGAAAAACGTGCCCAAGAAAATACGTAATCTTTCACACACTTACGCCCTAAAGTTATGACTGGCATCTTCAAGCACTTGTTCACCTCCTGCCTGCAACTGAACGCTGTTCACACTGGTGGTTTTAACTTTGGGCGGCCTGGTGTTCAAGCTTTCTGTTCTGGGCAGACAGAGCAGCTAGGAAACGATGTCAGTCCTTTGTGGGAGTCTAGAAAGCAGGCCCTCCTCTGAGATGCCATGAGAGCTTGATCTGGTAGGAAGTCTCAGAGCATGCCCAAGGCAGAAACACATGAGCACGACATGAATTGGCTGCTGCTCTTTCTTAAAATGTGTCAAAAGGAGGAACAATGGCTTTACCTTTCTTTCTCATAGCACAGCCCACCTGTTAGAGGATTCATGCAGAAGGTGGGAGATCAGATTCACCTGTCTTTCTCATACTCGCATTTCCTAAAAAGAGAGCAAACTATGCAACAACTGGTAGGAAAGGGCACTCTGGGCTTGCGGAGGAATTGTTCATTGGTCCTGCTGAAACTAAATTGGTGTGAGGTTTAGTCAGTAACCCAGAAAGGAATATTATCCTTTACCAAGTGACAGCTGACTCTGGTAAATCAATCTTCTTGTGCTGTTGCTAGAAATGTTTCTAGTTTATATCCAGTGACTGCCAAAAAAAAAAGCAGAAAAAAAGCTAAAAATTCATGACTTTCTATTTCTTTCAACCAAGTATCCTAACTTCTAAGCTACAGGCTCATGCTTCTGTTGTAATTTGAAAGAAAGCAATGAACCTGATGTCCTTATCCAAAGAGACAACTTGCATGTCAAGATCCAGGGAGCAAGACAGGAAATCCAGCCTCCAAATGATGTCTAATGCAGGGATGCAAAGGAAGGCAAAACTTTCAGATGTAACTCCTGCTTTGGAGCATCTCACTGGCTTCCTCTGCTTAGTATTGCAAACCCGTTTTCTAATTGCCTTTCTCCTTCTATTAAGCTATGCAGGATCTTGTTTACCTAATTAAATTGTAGAGATCCTGCTCCCAGAAACAGGAAATCTACAGTCAAATATCATGATGCTTGCCAATCGCTGCAACTCACTGTGTTTTTATTATGGTCTTGGAGACCTCACCTGGCTGGTTTTTTTAGTCCACCCTGTGTGCTGCAAAATGAAGGCAGTGCCTAACTTTCAGGTGCCCAAACCATTTTCAGAACCTGGCTGCTCATTACTGGAGGTTGTTAGGTTGACTGCAACTGCTGGTTTGTTTAATATTACAAAATATAATAAAATATGAAACAGCTCCCAAACATAAGAAATACTGGAAAATGAATGATGTTTTCTATGCACCACTGATCTTTTGTATTTAAATGTATTTAACAGGCCATCATGTTGCTTTTGATATGTAGCCATGCAGCAAGGGTAAGAGACATCGTAAGCTAATAAGAAACTGGAATACACTTTCTCTAGCTAAAAATTAGTGTATTTAGTTTGCCTGCCAAATATAGTTGTTATATTGAGAACCATTTCAACATATTCTTACAGATTTTGTTTGCTAAGGCAAGCACAAACGATAGCAGAATTGAATAAGGTTTTGTCATCTCCCACTGCACACAGATATCTTTTACATGTGATTTTTCTTATACAAACACTGTGATTTATTTCCACAGTATGTACAGAGATATTACTAACCAAATCCCTGAGGCCCAAGAGGTAAGCAGAGATGGTCTCCATTTTCTTCAAACCCTTTCTAAAAATAAGAGAACATTTGATTAAGGGTTGACATTTTTCTTTTTTTCCTTCGCTTGTTCTTGTAATTCATTTCACATGGGAAGTGGGCTGTGTTTTTCTTATCCCTTCCAACTCAGCAGCCAGGAGGCTGGCTTTGCGGGCCCACTCCTGTCACCACGGCAACCAGCGGATCGCTGTGATGCGATCCCATGCGCTTTATGTCACTACACAGTGCTATTGTTCTACAGTAACCATTTGGGAGATGCATGTCAATATTTCCATAAAGGAGGATTGATCACCATTCCACTGGTCACCCTGCACATCATGCATGGACTCCTGCATCACCTTAGGGTGTGTTTCACTTCCCATGCAGTGACTTCAGGAATGACTGGTTTGCACCATAAAGCCTATGTTCAGCACCAAGCAGACCCTGCTCCTCAGAAACATTGTAGGGAACCTGACCTGAGGCTGCAGTTCAGCGTCATCAGTATGACCATACCTGGTGGGATCAAAGGTCTCCCCAATGCATTGGTTCAGTGTTTCTGCTAGTGGCCAAAACTGCCCACAAAAGGAAAATATATCAATAATTTATCTTACATATTTTTTTTTTTCATTCTTGTCTTTGGGCTAATTTAAAGTTAAGCACATTGGGCATTCAGCTACACCAGAGACTGAGTGATGGATATATAGCAGGCAGAGGACCTGATTTTCCTAAATTAAAATCTACCCTAAATTTGAATGGATACATGAGATTCAGCAGCTCTTTAGCATTTGGAGGAAACTGATTTACCATGCCTTTTCTACACTGCAGCAAAACATGCCTGCACTGCAAAGTGGTTTTTTTTTTTTTTTTTTTTTAATGTGTGGCAGAGATGACAGAAACCCTGGACTATCCTTACAAGTTAACTTTGGGAAGATATATTCCACAAATATAAAAATAAAAGTAATCCCTTCAAAACTGTGTTATGATGGCAGGCCCAAACTTGCAGAGATCATGGAAGAAAGGATACTTAGAGTCATCCCCCTGTACTTGGCACTGGTGAGGCCATACCTTGAAATCTCTGTTCTGTTTTAGGCTCTTCACTAAAAGAAAGACATTGAAGTGCTGGAGCATGTCCAGAGAAGGACAACAGAGCTGGTGAAAGGTCTGGAGCACAAGTCTGATGAGGAGCAGCTGAGGGAGCTGGCGTTGTTTAGCCCGGATAAAAGGAGGCTCTGAGGGGACCTTATTCCTCTCTACATCTACCTGAAAAGAGGCTGTAGACAGGTAGGAGTCAGTCTCTTGTCCTAAATTACAAGTAACAGGACAAGAGGAAATGGCCTCAAGTTGTACAAGGGGAGGTTTAGATTGTATATGAGGAAAAATTGCTTCACCGAAAGGGTGGTCAAGCATTGGAACAAGCTTCCTAAGGAAGTGGTTGAATCACGATCCCTGGCAGTATTTAGAAGACATGTGAATGTGGCACTTAGAAACATCATTTAGCAGTGGACTTGGCAGTGCTGGGGTAATGGTTAGAGCTGATGATCTTAAGACTCTTTTCCAAACTAAATGATTCTATGATTCTACAGAGCCATAATCACAGACTGGTTTGGGTCCAAAGGAATCTTCAAAGATCATCTAGTTCCTGTCACGGGCAGGGACAATATTAGTGTTGCTCAAAATTCCTTTCAACTTCATGAATGAGCCCAAAGAATGAGAGAAACACATTCCATTTATGCTAAAAGTTATCTTTATCTAAAAGTTAAAGGCTCCATTTTGGAAAACAACTCGGTAGCCACTGACAGGTAAGAAGTGCACTTTGAAGTGATTCACTAGATTTCTTAGTATTTCTTTTTCAATTCTTGACAACATATTTTTAATATTAAACAGTGCCATTTCATGTAGCATGGTCTATCTATGTAATGAATAATGCAGCAACTGTCATCCAGAATCTATAAAAAAAGATGGCTACCCCTTTGTAGCTATTGACTGGATCTCATATAAAGTATTAACTACTACAGGCATCAAAATAGTTTTCCCAGAAATTTTAGGTATCTTGCCATTGAACAATAACATTTATAATTCCAAAACGTAAAAATAAACAAGCACATCCAAAAAATAAACAAATTCAAAATCAGAATTCTGGTTGTGTAAGCCAGATAGTAAACTGTCTACTTTCTGTTCCCTTTTTCTCTTCATATCTGTTTCTTCTCCATGTGCAACTTATTCCCAGTCCATATATTGTATTAAGAAGTAGTTCTAATACTGTGAGGTTTCTTTCTGTTCACATCCTCTGTTTTATTTATACCTTTTCACTCTTTTATAAATGTTCTTGTATTGTTTACCTCACATACAACACAAAAGCAGTAATTAGACTACCGCAGTTCTGTTTTCTACCTATACCTGAGTAGTTAGAAGTTACAAATACTCACACAAAATGTCATTTTTACACCTATCCATAAATTACTTGCATATATAATGGCAGGCATAACTTTAATTACCAGTGAATACAAAGAAAAAAAAAAATCCATTCATTTGAAGAAGCTTGTTCAGAGAAATGAACTATGTAACTTGTGTTCAGCCAAAGCAAGTACTGGCTGTGAAACTTAAAGTCACATACTGATCTTATACACACAGTCCTAGCACCTTGATATAGCCCTCTGAACTATCCGTCCTGCCTAGCAAACAGTATTTGTCTTCAAGAGTCTTCTATATAAAGGTAAACTTGTTTTGTCTGTTTGAGGGGCTGATTATTCTTCTCACGACGTACTGCATTTTCTTCAAAATCTGAACTAAGATGTTCGAAACTAATGAGAAGACAGTTTGATATACTCTTAAGGTAGTATTAACTGTACACAGACTAATTCAGTTGCAAAACACTATGGAAGGATTCTGCAAAGTTGTTACACAGCTGATTTTCAACATGTTGGAATATCTACTGTCAAAGTCCACTAATCCGGCACGCTAGTAGTTCATTTCCCCCAGTCACAAGGAAACCTTCATGCAAGCCAGTCCACTTTGTCTGGCACCCTTCTTCCTTATGCTATTGTGATGAGTGTTCCTCCAATCCCTTTCTATATAAGGATACTGCATTCGACAACTAGCATTTAGGGATTCTTTGAGGCATCCCCCTATCCTAATTCAAGGGAAGTCTTTTACTGATGCTTTACACATTTCTCCGTGAGCTAACTTTTTCTAATTTAACTTTGCAATAAAAAAACTGCTCCTAACAGTCCTGGTGAACACTTGTGAGTTTCCCCTGTCCCTTCTGTCTCCAATATTTGGTGCAAACAGACCAGTGCTAACAATAAATTGCTCAACAAGACCGTATGCTCCTGATCTAGTGAGACAAGATTGTGGGAGACTGTAACTCCACTTGATATAATTTCTCGGTTTCAGAACACCTTCTTAAAAGGAAAAGGTACTGCAATGAATAAAACAGAAAAAATAGGAGTTGCTAATCCCCACTACACATTATAGGAATGTTGCAAAGTCACGAAGCTACAAAATACCAGAAAGCAGATTGTTCAACACCGGCTAACCACTCTTCACCCTGGGTTACATATTCCACATGGCATCAAACACCCAGCATAATTATATTTCTGAATAATCCAAGAATTCAGTACAGGAGGATGGATGGTACTTAGAAAATAAGGCAGCTGATATTTCTTTTTTTAGCCTTTATCATTCTCTGTGTGGGTCCATGTCTTATATATAGTTTCCCATTGAAGACCTCACCAGTAAGAATGACTCACTTTCTTCAGACTTTTTTTTAGACATTCATTGAAATAATATTAGACAGCTCCAAACAATGAATTAATGTATTTTATAAGTCTCCATCTAAGTAAGGTGGCATTTTAATATCGATTATACAGATGAAGAATGAAAATAGGACAAATTAGGGCTAGAATTAAAAAAAATACAATATATTAGTTCTCAATGCCTAAGTGCAGTGATTGCTTTCTTCCATTTCAATAAGTACTAAGTACTTATGTATTGAATACATATGTATTCAAGGGACAACTGTAGTTATACTCAGTTTTAGTTGTGAGCACTTACACTTCAGCAAATCAAAATCTGTGATTTTCAGTGCAACAGTTTTATCAGACAAGTTTGTCACAATTTGTGGCAATCTGTCCAGGTAAATCAGAAGTCTGAGATACCTGGGAAAATGGAAAAATTTGAATAACATGGAGCTAAAAGCATGCTGGAGAGCATGGCTAACTCCCTGCAAGAAGTTATCTTAAGCCCAGCCAGGAAACCAGTTTTCACTTGGCACCAACCAGCTCTGTTGGGTTTGAGCTGTGAGAGACAAGAACATCGCTGTGAAAACCATCCAGTTAAATGTCCCACTGCTTTTTAAATCAAGTTAAAATGTTTTAAGTCAGTAAAAGAACTTGGATATGAAGCAGATATCCTCTGTCCCCCTCTTTGTTTTCTTTCATTCCACCCCCTTTCTTYCTCTCCTTCCTGCCTTCTCTCCCTCCGCCCCTCCCTCTTTCCCTCCATCCTTCCTTTGATTTGGAGACCAAAACAAAAGACATATGGTAATTTCTATTTAAAAGCGGAAATGGAGAAAAGGAGGACATGGGAAGCACAAGAAGAGTCCAGTCTGCAGGAAAGGTGAGGCATACAGATCTCAGAAACCGAACACATTTTGAGGAAAAGGGTCAGACACAGAGAACCTCAGAAATAAAGAGAAAGGAAGTGGTACCCAGGCAGCTCCAGGGCAGACAAAAGGAATGTTAAGAAACATTTTTTGGCACGAGTTTGGCTTGTGGAATAAAATGCATGACTTAAAGATTAAAATAATGATAAATTACATTTAGATAGCTTATACACAGAAGAATGTTCTTGATTCATTTTAATTATTAAATTAATTATTGAATACTTGCCTTGTTATTCTGCACTACTTTGAGCTTGAGTCCAATCCCTGCCACTGAATTAATTCAGAATTTAACTGAAGGTAGTCAATGAGATTCCTCAGGTAATCTGGCGACCTCTGACTCCCTCCTGAGAAAGTGTTTTCCAACTACAGGTACACAGAAATCCGGTCTACCAAAGGTTAGACACAAGCAGATATTTGTCAACAAGATAGCTCAAAATATACAGATATTTCTATCCCAGTATACTCTCTTGATTTCATATATGTAGGCCAGCTAAGTTATGTAATTTCTTAGCCAGATAATTAAGAGAATAGAGAAGCATTTTCTCCAAATTCATAATGCAAATAAAAAGATGACCTCAGAGAAGACCCTTAGATATATTATCCTATGCATTCTCCATGGAACAGGCTGTTTCTGCATGTGCTAGCAAGTGTTTTCTTTATTCTCTTTTCCCCTGAGTCTCCATTTCTTATTTTTGAAGAATGAGGGAAATCAGAATGCATTTTAAATAAACATATATTTGAAGCGGAGTTAAGAGATAGCGAGAAGTCCACCATATAAGCAGGGACAGCAGAATGTTCTGACAAAAAGGCCAATATTAATGAGAATCACAGATTTGTCTCTATGTGTGTTCTTCAGTATAATCCATTCTTGCTGCATAAAGTTATTTTTCTGAGCAGAAAGTGAAGATCTACTACTTCTGTAGGCAATAAAACAAGTACTTAAAAAATCAGAATGTCAGGAAATAACAAGTTCATGGACAGAATAGACACTTTTCCAAATTCCGAGAGAGATGGAAAAAGAAATAAAATAACTTGCATCGTCAATTTGTAATTCCTTTCTGGCAACAAGAGGGACGCCTAGGGAGTTCAGAGAAGCTAACAGGACTATAATATTCATACTATATTTAAAAATGGATCAAGGCTAAAAACCAACTCAGTATTGTGCAATCTTTTATCCTAATGCAGCATAGCAGCTAAGAACTGCTATTCTTTATAAACGCCATCTTAACTTACTTCAAGAAGTGGCCTTTCTATGTGATTAAAAGAGGAGCTGTTTGGAGAGAGCAAACCTGAAGAAGTGAAAAAGCTGTTAAATAGTGTGGCTACTGCAGAACAGAAGCTATCAATCATTTCAGAGATTTTAAGAGCTGCAACAAATAACACATTTTTTTTCTAATGTAAGCTGTAAGATACCAGTGAATAACATGCAGATTTCCCCCCCTTCTTTCTAACTGCAAAGGGGGATTTTGCACAGAGGGGCCACTCTTTGCTAATTTTTGGCTGCTAACTAGGAATTCAGAGAAAATACCATTTGGGATTTATATTGGAAGGTCATTTGATAGGTGTTTATCCAGCATATTTTTATTAATAGTATTCCAGTTTTTAATATTTAAACTGACTATTAGCACTCTATCCACAGTAACCTTATCCCTCCACCTCTGTCACTTGGGCAAATACTTTGGCTTTTATATTTTAAAACTAGCTTTGGATCAAAAAAATTTCAAATAATTATTATCTAAACACAGACTTTCAACACAAATCTAGATCAGGTATGGTACATCTTGCAAACTTTGTTTTCATATTGTTGTTTCCACCAATAATGTTATTAAAGCATTCAGTTTCCAATAATTCAATAAAATACTGCATAAGGTAAGATTAATAAATGTCTGAAACTTGAGGTTTCAGTTAAGTCAATGGTTGCAATTACAACAAATGTATATACCGTCAGTTTCATCAGTACTAGCCAGTCTAAAGCAAATACAGTGTAGTGTTGCACAGAGATTTTATCCCATATGCACAATAATTGGAGTTTCACGAGGGACAGCAAAAGATACAGAATATAACACGTTCCATCGTGAATAAAATGTTTGAAATGCTTAATGTAGTGTTTTAAAGACTACAGAAGAAAATTATTTGGGGATTAAAGTAGCTTTTGTATTTCTTGGTTTTTCTGAAAATATATTTCAATCAGGAGTGGGCTAAGAACAACATCAGGGACCAGGTGTGAATCTCATTGTGTGACCTTGTCCTTACAATGAACAAAAACTTTCTGTTAATTCAATCAGTTATGCATATGTGGAATAAAATAATAGTTTAGACACTACAGCTTGCTTTGTCTACACTGGGCCTTTACCTTACTTTCAGCAGATTGAAGAATGTATTTTTTGTCCCATTTAAAGTCAAGAACATCAAACTTTCTAATAAATGAACTTGTGCTTAGACCCATGTGAAACACAGGCAAAGCTTTTGGAGGTTACTTCTGAATGCACAGTTCTCAGCTTCTGAAAAACTGTGACAAAAGTTTTTGTAACTGAAGATACTAATTTTCAATTGTCTAAAGTTAGAATCTGAAGTATTATATTTTTATCTTTTCTAACTCTTTATAAGCCAGTTTCTAAAATGCAAATGCAAAAGAAAAGCATGCTTGGATGTATAGGTACTTTTTTCTAATGTTCCAGATGAACAATACTAGACAAGTGTACATCACTGCTGAATGAGAAAAGAAGGCAGTTTAGGGATCTCGTTATTGTTTTAAAGGACTGTTGGGCTAAGATTGTAAAATTTAAGCAACGCAGCACTGCCTAAAAATAAAAATGAATTTTATTTTTAACTGCTAGTTCTTTGAAATGTGTGCCTGTGCATACTCAAATCTCAGTACACTTAATGAGAAAGGAATTCTGAGGGAAAAAAACTAGCAAAGAAACCTGCGATTGAAGACTCTTATCATAAGGCATATGAATATGAGGGGTGAACTGAGGTCACCCTGGTACTGTAACTCTCCAGTTCTTTATTTCTGAGCACATGAATATTTCATCTTAATGAATTACTTTTTTGTGCAATATGTGTATGCACAAACACGAGTGTGTGAGTATGCGTGTGTGAAGAGACAGAACGGACAGCATGRTGATAAAAGGCTACACAGGTGTCACTGCTTTTGTCATTACCAAGGTTAAAATGGATGCTGGGGTATTGGTACCATAAACAATATGTGGGCATGGTGTGCGGGAGAAGGAAAAGAATTCACCAACATGTGGGAAAACAAAATATTTGCAAATTGAAGGACAGTAAGTTTATATATCCGGGAAATTTAGAAGCAGTTGGGCAAACTCTGTACCAGGAATGGCCTGCTTGCATGGCAATTCTGGTACATTATTCTCAAACAGGTTTTAGAAGGTAGCTGTAGTTTTACTAGCAAAATTAAGCTTGTCTGCCTTGTCAAAATTTTAGTTACTTTTGACGGAAAGGAAGTTTCTCATCTAAACGATGGGGGGCACAATGTGTCGTACAGTACCTCTCTTTCTTTACTGGTTTCCTTTAAATAGTTCATCTCCCAACTGCTGAATTACTTCATTTAACTTTATTCTCTTCCCATTACACCCCATTGCAACATTCTGTATACTTCCCCATTTTCTCTCCACCAGAGTCAGTACTAATGACAGTAACTAACTATCTGTTGCCAATAACACCATCATCCATTTCCTTCTTGATTAAGGCACAAGTTGTCTGGTGAATGGTTGAAGACAAACAGCTCAGGAGATTGGAAATCTATACTGAGGCAGAATCCTGCGATCTGACACACATATTGGTACTACATTTATATTTTAGTTGTCCTCCAATAATTTATTCATTCTCCAGAAGTTCTCAAAAATGATTGTTAAAAGGATCTGGTATTTTTTCCTCAGTTTCTTAAAACTCCTCATCAAACATCACCTAATCTAGATGATTCAGATATTCTAATTAATATTCTGTTAGTATTCTTTTGTCTGCTTGCAGTATGGTAACTCTCATTCTTTCACTTCCTCTAATTTCTCAGTGGTCTTCATTAACACTATACTTAACTAATTATTATATTTTGTTCTTTATGCTAAAACAAAAATGAACTTTATCTGATTCCAACGGTGGTTGTAACGTTCTTAATAGTACTTTTAGCTATAGCATATTGATAAAAATTTTTCTGAAGGTATTCTGCCCACATAGTTAACGACATTGCATTTTGCCTCCTGAATTTTTTCTTTGCATATTTTGATTATTTATCTTATCTTTCATGATGTATTCTCTATTTTAGATTGTTTCTATTTTTTGATCAGCATTAATACTTGTTAATATAACTACCTGAGCTTTTCTTACATCATTCAGTCTTGCTTCAAAAAGGATAACATGCCCAAGAATCATGTTTATTTCCAGTTATCTGTTAGTACTCATTAATCTTTGCCTGAATACTCCTTCAGAGTCCCACCATGCCATTATCTGTAATCAAGCTGCTCTGTGCTGCTGTCCTTTAACTTAGTCAGGGAAGTCTGTCATTGTTTGAAATTAATTTACCTACTGTTCCAGATTCCATTTAATTGCTTCTTGTTGGACAATGTTGTTCTAAACCAATAATATGCACAACTGTATTACTACGTTGCTTTGAGAATTTCTTTCATTCTGTTTGAAGCTTTTTAAAATTCAATTTTATTAAAAAGTATTCCCATATGGAATAACTAAGAATAAGGTGTAACTTCTTATTACATACAGGACATTAGTTTTAAAACTGTAAATAAAACTAAAAACTGATTGTCCTGTGAATCTTCAGTTTTTCTGCCTTTCTTAATCTTTACTCTTTTTTTACTTTTAACGATGTTTATATATTGTCAGGTTTTCCATAACTTTCATTAGTTATCAAGAATACTAGCATACACATGACTTTATACTCAAACATTTCTCATTCTTGAAGATTTACCATTGTTCTTTTTGGCAACAAAATCATCTGGAAGGTTTTGGCCTTAAATAAATACATAGCAAGAACATATTACCAGCATTACAACTTATTTTATGAGTAATTAAAACATCATGTTTCATTCTGATTATTAGAGTTTTCATCTGCTTTATCAAACTAACTTTCAGATGAATCACTTGCTACTAGTTTCTCTTAAAATTGTATTTAGGGCCAACAGCCAATTCCTCACATATGTAGCCTCAGAATACAGCTCATCAGTGTTTGCTCATCAAAATGAAGGCCACCCTCTGCACTAGGCAGGCTTTTAGCTTAAGCACAATGTTTAAGATTAACTTTTAACATATTGTTAGAACAGACGGGACTAATTCCGTGTACCATGAAATAGTTTCACTGTTAGTGGTGACTGTACATGCAATGGCTTTCCACATCTTGATTTGGCCCTTTGTTCCTAGGGAGGGTATGACTGAGCCCAATACATGGCTGTGTACCTTGCACAAGCTCTTTTGTCTCAGACTGCTGCAGAGTGCACTTAGCAAAGTAGCACATATACACCAAATGTCACTAACCTGAAGGGCAGAGGTGAGTGCAAGTACATTCCACTCAAGATACTGGCACCTGGATTGTCGACCAGGAGTGCAGCCTAAAGTCCTGTCTGATATACAACCTTTCGTGGAACAACATTTAAACAAAGATGGCCAAATAGTCCAGAACAACCAGAGAAACCCTCACCTAAAGGTTAACATAGTAGAATCTAGTACACAGGCAGATGGACCCATCCCTGATTATTCCTTCAAGATACAACTGTTGAGACAGGTTTAAATAAAAACATACTCCCTCTGACTCTCAAGGAATCCACCACACCCAAGACATCTTAATGAAATCAACAGTCTGTTTGGCGGTGTGTTCCGTATAAATCAACAGTTCAAGTGAAATACACTAAAACTTTTTCTCTCTGTTGAGCAATCATTACTGCCAAAATTTTCATAAAGTCCTCTGTAAAGTGCAGGATCAGACCTCACCCTGCAGTGCTGTGTTTTTCACACACACACATTACATATAGAGATATATAAACATGAAGCAGATTCCTCTAAACTCCCTTTCCACTGGGGAATTAGCACTGCCCCTCCAGATCTGCATACAGTCACACAGGATGATGAAGAATTGCCAGAGACCTCAAGAGATAAAGACAGTGTAAACTATTATTTACACATGCAGTACTGGGTAGTACATTAATAAGCCCTTCGGTCTCTTGACTAGCTTGAAGAATACCATAACAGAAGCATTAACAGGAGCATGTGGAATGGGATTATTTGTTAGACCCACTGCTGTTGCAGGATGACAGGCACAATCTTCAACTCTGGCACCCACCAGAGGTCTAATTTGCAGTTTCTATAGTAAGAATTCCTGCTAGGATGAAAAAGATCTTGAAACCTCTGGGCTGGATGTTCTGAGGGAGAAGAAAAAGCTTTAATAAAAATACTTTGTGTTTTGTTTTCAGTGAACCCTGTATGGATTCTAGCCCAAACTGAACCATCAAAAATTTTGTGTCTACATTATAGCTTAAGGAAATCTAGTGCAAAACCATCAATACAGCCTACACAGTGATTCGGCTGATCAGATGAATCTACTTGAATTTATTCTCAAATAACTACCCTAACAGTTATTCAGCCACCCAGCTAAATTGCATTCTATGCTCCATTGGCTTTAATGTCTGATTAGGTGCTTCACTTAGTCACCCACAGAAATGAATTTAGAGTCATTTCTGGTGCTGCAATATACATTGCTTGGAATCTGACTGAAGCTCCAGACAGGTATGGCTCTTTTATACATCCTGTACCATATAGTCCAAGCCTACACAGATGTCTCAGACATCTCAATTTCAACATGAGAGCAACTGAACTGAGTCCTAAACATCTACTGACATGCATATAGACACGTAGTTGTCTATATTTGAATGTTAAATATGCCCCATTCTATTTGGGCTAAGGGAAACTGTGGCCTGCCTGAGGACCCAGAAATGCAAAGGTAACTGGGGTGAAGGAGAGGAAGACTCACAGGACATCAGAATGATGAAGAGTCACTTTACTCATGGAAAAAGCCAAGGCTACACTGGCACTGAGAGGAGCTCCATATTTTTAGTGTTAAATTCTATAGATCTTCCATGAAACTAAAAGCAAGTCCTTTTGAGACTGAGGGTTTGAGAGTGAGGTCCAGATGAGGGGACTGAAACTCGTGGTTCCAAACACATATTCTAAGATTTAATTAGATGTACAGTAAATCTTAACCACAGCTTATTCCAGCATCAGTGGGATGCATATTCCTTCTACTCTGCTAAAATATGGCTTGCCTTATACCACCAAATTATCAACAGCCAGCTTTAAGGTTGCCTTCAACAGTTTTTAATATCAAGGTAAACTACACGTGGGCAATGTTTTCTAAATCTTCTTATGGTCCAGATGATGCATGAGTGTCCTGAAGAGTCCCAGCAGTGGCCATTATGGGCCTGCAAGGCTCAGAGCCCGGATGCTGCAGAGGTTGATCTCCTCATTAGGAGCTGGCTTCTGGAAGTCACTAAAGTCACTACAGACTAGAACCCTTGTCAAAAATTGGCCTCTTTTTCATCACCTGCCACCTGGTTAATTTAAGAAAGCTGTTTACAGACTGATGCACTCTCTTTCAGCTTTCATCTAATGCCTAAATCATCAATCTCTGCCCCATGTATTTTTGGTCAAAAGACGTGGTGGTCTCCACAAGTGCAGGACTTGGAACCAATACACATAGGGATTTTCTTTCAGGTGCACTTCACTCTAAGGAAATAAAATCGCTTCTGTCCTCTATACTTGATATAAAGATCCTCAAGAGAGATTAAAGGCAAGATGAATTACTGTGTATTCCAGAGGAGCAAATCCCAGGAATGACACCTGAGAGAAGAGAGTCTCCAGATAAACTTCAGCTAACCAACCCCCAGAACTAGTAAAAAATGAAACAAAAGAAACAAAGAAAGAAAGAGACAGAGAGGAATGGAGAAAGAAAAGTCAAAATTTAACTCAAAACTACATCCAAACCAGTCAGATAAGGGGAATTGAGATGGTAGACCATGCCTAGCAGTGAGAAACCAGGTAAATACTTTTGCAGGTAAGTTCACAGGATGAATACAAATACAGAAAATTATTAGAAGGTAAAGAAATGCATATGCAACTAAGTGGAAACTCAAGACATCTATATTCAGTTTCTAGACATGCCAGAAACTCTTTGTGACCTGTATAATTTAAGATTCATTTCAGCTGCCTAAGCATCAGGACTCTACAGCCCTCTGAGGAGCTCAGTGACATCCCACCTGAACTTGAGCTGCTAATCATGAAGGGTCTGGCTGTCTCTGGTCCTCAGTAACATCTCTCATATCTGTCAGCCTTGTCTAGATCTCCTGGTTTTCCCATAGTATTTCAATTGATACTAGACACTTATATTTAAGTAAGTGACTTGATCTGTTAAAGATGATGTTATAGGTATTTTGAGAATTAGTGCCTCGTATCAAATGTATAAGCAGTTTTAAATCCCACCCTGCAGTCACCCTATGCCTCAGTTTCCCAACAGCGAAACAGAGAGAATTAAAAAACACCCATACTATGTAGGTGATACCTAGATCATTAGGTAAAGCAAGCCACTTAAGTACTTGGAGGGGTAGAGATGCATGTCTTTTAAAAGCAGCAATGAAAGTCTAGAGTCTAATGCAAATATTAACTGTTACTAGTGAATAATATTTTAGAATGCCAAAAAATATAATAAAATGCATCATATTTTTCTGTTAACTCATTTTGATTGGCTGGTCCCTGTTTCTGTCATAGTGTGTTTTATAAATCCTTTTAAGAGACTTTTTTTTCATCTAATTGCAATCTTCAGCAATAAAACTTCAGACTATCTTAAAATATTAGTACAACTTACAAATAGATAGTCATATGCAGTCCTCAATCAGAACTAGTCCCCCCTAGGCAGTGATTTGATTGAACTGCTTTTATCTCTGTGAATCCAGAATGGAGTTTTTGATGAAGCTTCAGAGTTGTAGAAAGCTGCATGAGAGCTTTTAGTGACCTCACACATTTATACACTTACACCTGTTTCTGCAAGTCAACTTTTTTTTTTTCCTCAGCATACTAAGTGCTGTAGGCCTGCAAGTCTTCATAAAATTATAGCTTGTCCCAGAGATATCCATTGGGTTTTGTTATTGTTTATGTGTAGTTCATATACTGCGATTTGTGACTGATCTAATTGTTTTCTTGCACTTTGGAATTGGTTTACTTGCAAAATAGCCTTCACATTCTGAAACTGCAGTAACATCTGCATTTTCAAATATAGAGTATCTGCACGAAGTCACTACAAATTTTTACATCTGAAGGACACTGCAGCCTATTACACAACAAATTTTCAAAGTTAACGATGATCGGATATCCATATACATATTCAAGTGTGATACTACTACAAGCACACATGAACCAAGTCTTGTGACTGAATCTGCCTGGGGCCTACTAAATATTATGGAAGTGTCATTCCTGCATGATTCTAATAGTAGGTACGAATTGAACTTGCTACGTGCACTAATATGCTGTAAGCAGAAATAAAGTATTTCACGAAGTAACACTGATTTTTTAACACTATGTTTCAACGTATTTTTAAAACATATATATTGATAAAGCACTGAAAAATATTCACACTGTAAAGTTAATAGGTGCTTTCTTCATATAAAGTCCACACACTTCAAGTAAGATAAACAAATCTTCCTAGTTCTATGTACAGTCTAGTGAAAAACTTCCCTAATGCCCGAGGGAGACTAAATACAAGGAGTTAATTTCCATGATCTAATGAATGATTAACCATGAAATCTTTTTATAAGAAAATCACCTTTTTATTAAAATGCTAATTTAATTACTAGAATTTTGCTGTTGAGAGTAGTATATATAGGATATATTTGTTCTCATGTGTGTGTTATTCCATGGACATTAATTATAATATTGTGATATTCCCCCTTCTGTTCTGAACATCTAGTAAGACCTGTACTACTAAATCATACTTAATAGGAGTGTGATGGTTGTTGCTTAGGCAACAGAATGAATAAATGCAGGTCAGAGTGTGCTTCCAGAAAAACAAAAGCAGGAATATAGTACAGAATGAATAAGAAATATGTCTTAACTGATTTTTACTGCATTTAAGTATTAGATTTCTTCAACGTAAAGTAGCTAATCTATCTGAAACATTTAAGTTAATAAGATTTTAAACTCTAGTTTAATATGTAAACCACTGTAATAAAGGTAAAGCAGTTCTGTCATATTAAGGAAGACTACAACATATGGAATAATCTGAATTTTTCTCTTAGCATAGCAGATGTTTCTTCTCTAATTTTCCTGCATACTTTTCAAGTTTAATTTTCCATTTAAAATTTTGTCGAGAATGGAAAATAGTTTTTAAAACACTCATTTAATTTTTTCAAAAGAGGCTTTTCTTACATAATGCTGATATATTCAAAGGAGTGATATAAAAAGAAATTGGTGTTTTCTGGTAATTTTTATTTCCCACAAAATATAGGAACTATTCAATTTCTGGTACAGACAAAAACTGAAATATGCAAAAGCACGATGAACAGTGAAATCAATAAATTAGGAATTATTAAATTACTGAAATTATACACTTTTTTATTACTACACAATTTCCCAGCTTTTTTTTTTTCATTATTTGATTTATGAGTCTAATCTTCCATGCACATATGCATGGTACCCCAGCTAATATTAAGAGTAATTATATATTTTTCTTGCAATATAGCAGAAAAGGCGTAAAATGACCAGAAAACACTGGCTAACAGAGAAGTATGCAAGCATAACCTAATCTGCCTGATATGTGAGAAGTTTGATTGTATATTGCATAATAAAATCTTGTCTATAATTTGTATGTTTACATGAGTATACTAATAAGGGAAGTAGGAAAGTCTATAAATTCCCCCAGAACATGGCTCAGGCCCCTCCAGAGCCAGGGTATCACTGAAAAGCCCTCCAGGGCCGTTTATTTGACTTCTCTGGTGCTCATAATTTATCTGTGGTAGATGTACCCCTCTGCATTTGTTATGCCACCTACAGCCTCTTGTGAACAATTTCCTTCTGTAACCTCTTTAAGACTAAATGATCGTCTACTTATGTAACTAATGCTACAACATATATAAGAATATGTAGTTACATTTTGGGAAACTGTAGCATGAAACACATTTTTGATTTTTTTTTTTTAACATTGCTGGGCTGACAGCACACCTTTGTTTTCAAGAATATTTAAAGGTATAGATTACAAAGAATTTTACTGATATAAGCAAAGCATCACATGGCAGCCATGTAAAAACAGGAAGAAACCTCTACACTATTATAATGTGGAAATGGCAGAGATATGTGCCTTAATTTTCTGATCAGTAGCCCAAAGGCATATAATGATGTTGGCAAAATAATTTAAAGAGGAAAGACACAACTCCTGTGATGATTTTATAGTCATAATATTCGTGCCATTTCAATTCTGTTTCTTATATGCCAGGTGCAAGTTATGAAAAGTTAGAACTGTTCCAAGATATACATGGATACTTAAAATATATTTTAAAATATGTTTTAAGCTCTGCTACTTTTTAAGAAATGCAGTCAGTATTTTTGGAACAGGCTCAAGTAAGAAGAATACTGAAGAAGGTAGAAAAGTGATTATGTAACGGCCTTACAAGTAAGCTTCTCTCTTTACTGTCAATATGCATTTCAATGGAAAGTTTGTGCATGACAGGTCTCTGTTACTTTACACCACATGGAGATACTGTAAATCCTGAAGTAACTAAAATTTAATTTCATTCAAATATTCCTGACAAATGCCTAGAGTTAAAACATGAAAATGGAACAATTAATAGGAATGCATTACTTTTTCTCCCAGGGCATAAGTTTCAACAAGTGAATCCCATAGCCTGATTATCTAAGATGCAAAAATATTTAACTGAGACCTACAGAATTATTTGCAGAGAGAGCACACTTCATTAAATAATTTTCTGTTATTAAAATACCTCTCAGAGCAAGAATGGCATTGCATGTTCTTTAATTATCATTACAAGTTAACGCTGAAATAAAAGTAAGAATGTGATGCACTGCAGAAAGGGGTGTTTGCAGCTTTCTCACACTATGAAAATCCTGCAATGGATTAAAAGAACTGTGCAGATTTCGTCCTTAATCAGAAGATTGATGAGGGAGAGAAAGAACCTTAATATTCAATTTTTATTTTACCCAATTTCAAGCTAGAATATTTTGTAACGTGTACGTTTTGGAAGTTTACACAAAGACAGTTTATATATTAATTCAGCTACACATAGAAAAGTGAAACACTAAACAGATCTTAGTGCAATGCAGAATAGCTCTAAGGTTTTTATGAGCACATAAGAGACAGACAAAAAAGACAGCTACAGTGTATATACACAGCTATGCACAGAAGATTTCTTACCATAAATTGCACATTGTCAAATCCATTAGCCAGCAAGTGGTTTTCATACTGAGGTAGCCCAATATTTTCCAACCATTGTCCCACTGTCTGGACAGGGCATCGGGGTCCTGTAGGAGGGTGAAGAGGGAGGCGTTTAAGCAACGAATAACCATCCACTGGATAATAGCGGTAGTCCTGGGCTGAGAGGTGGCATTGCCACATCGTGTTCCTGGAAAAGTTGGTATCAAACGAGCCCGCCAGCTTGACAGATTAATGTTTTCAGCAAGCAGAAAAGTCAGAAGTAAAACATAGTTTTCAGGGCAGTATATAACATAAGATCTGATCGCAGCTCTACATTTCTTGGTTATTAATCTTTACTACAGACCAGTACGTCATACAGTAGGGGGAAAAAAAAAAAAGCATATCAAGCTGTCAGCTAAGCTGTTCTCCGTTATATGTGATTGTTRGAATACTCCACAATGAGCAATGCACTGCCAGCAGCAAGAATTCTTTTTATCAAGTACTCCTACACTCATCAGTATGCAGCTCCATGCTTCTTGCTCCCCCTTGCTCGCTCCCCTTCATTACACAGCCTAGGCTACACCTCGCATTTTCAATAATAGCCATCAGATAAGGCAGATTTTTTTTTTGTCTGCAAGCTGTAAGCCTGCTGCTGCTGCTTCCTCCTACACACCCATCCAAGCGTCAATCTTGAATGATGAGAGCAGTCAAAACAAATGCAGAAAATAGCAAGATTCAAAAGCAACCTAGAGCACTTAAATCTGAATAGAATCTTCATACCAGTTACTCTTTACATATCTATTTGTTGTAGATTTTTACATTTCACAAGACATTAAGAAATGCAATACTTAAACCATAGCCCATGGCATGGTTTACTGTCTTCCTCTTTCCCCTTTTAATGTAAGAAAGGTAGTGGTCTGCATCTCTCCTTATATAATAGCAAAACCCTTTATTGAATCAATAATGGATATATTTCACAGTTTCTCTCCTGTAGTACAGCAAAAGACATAAACGGCACAACAATTTTAGTCAAAGTAATTAGATTATCTGCATGATTTCTTCAACCGTAAAATATTATAAGACACAAGCAAACCTTCATGCCGACATATAATAACTCAACTTGAAAAGGTCACCATTTCAAATGAATAATTAAAAGAATAAAATTGTAAGTTTATATCCTTTCTTATAAAAATGTGAATGATAGCAAACAGATATATAAGATTTGCATGATTTCTAGAGAGGATGTAAATTTTATCAACTGGAAAAAAAGATTATATATTTTAAATGAGCGGAAAATTCATTTTCTGCACAAAACCCCAAATACCTCATGATATATTTTCCATCCACATTCCATCTTTCAGACAGTTTCTCTCAAGATGGAAATATTTTATTTCTTTGTTCTGAAAGGAATGTTTACTAAACTTTTGCTTTTCATAACAGTATGAAAGGACTTAGGAAAAAAAGGCAGAAAACTGGTATATTCAGGGTACAATTCTAGAAGGAATCCTGTCAGTGGTGCTTTATTTATTGTACACATTAATTGCTTTTTTTTATTTTTCTTATCCACTGTGAATCTCAAGCAATGACCATCTCTAAGGAGGAGTTTAATTCCAGGCACAAGGAAATTACAGATATTTGTCAAGAGCATAATTTGGGACTGATGGTACTATGGCAGATAATTGTTTCATAGAAATCCAAACCTACAGTCTGACCAACATGTTATAATACAAATTTGTTGGAAGTGCCACGCAGAAGGTCCCTGAGCAGCCACACAACAGATTCTAAATACAGCTGAATATTTAGAGTTAATAATATTTTAAGAGTTTCATCTCCAATCTGACTACTCCTTGGACTAAAACGGGATTACCTTTCACTCTGATATTGCTGCTTGGATTTGTGAACATCTCATGCAAACTGAAGTCCACAATGATTTTGTAGAATAATTATAGTTGAGCCATAGAAGATCTTCCATGAGGTTGGAAAGTTGCCTAAGGCAGGTCTGTTATGAGATCTTATGTTACTTCAGGTATTCTTACTGACTCGATAAATTTACTACATGAAGTAAGAAAGGTTCATTAGGTCTTTAAAAAGAGTACTGAACACTTGCCAGGCACTGTTAATCTGTGGTTGCTGAAGAAACTTTTAGGAGTTTTCTAATAGTGAAATGTACTTCAAATAAATGAATGGATGATTGATTTCTTCTCAGAGAAAGTAGGTATACCAACTTGATAGGAATCTAGTTCTCATGGAGATACAAATGCATTTGTTCACATCTGTCTGCAAATCACCCCTATTTTGCAGAGTTTTTTCTACTATGAATCAATATCTTTGTATATAGACAGAGTATAATCCCTTCAGGTTTGTGCCCAGTCAGCAGCATGAAGAAGGGTAGGCTATGTTGAGCTGAAATATAGGAGACTCTACTTGAGTAGGCAAATTCAAAAGGCTGGGCAAGATCTTCAGAGAACAAATTGAGAACAAAGTTATCCTAAACAAGATGAGGACTATATCCTTTCTGAATTTTTCTTGGTCGACTGAGAAATAATAAACATCTTTGCAAAGGATTCCTAATTTTGCCTTCTTTCCCCCGTAAGCAGGCAAATCGGTATCAGAAAGACATCTAGTGAAGCATAATCCCTTTGAATGGATTATGCATGACTGGCTCCTGTATTTCCTATAAATGCATAGACACAAATGTCTTCGCCCCAATAACAAAAATTTTCTGCCCACAATAAGGCACAGACAACAATCAATATATTAGTTTCATGGTCAAACTGCTCCTTCCTTATCTTACTATAAACAGCATGGAAGCTATGCTGCCAGTGATGAGGAGTGCTTGGCTCAATGCCCAGCAACAGTGTAGGCAAAATTCAGTTGTTGAGTGGCTCCCCAGACACATTTCCTTGTATAGCTGTTGGTACTGTGTCTACCTACCTCCATGGCTCCAGCACTGGATGATTATAGCACTGCTGGTGCCACTGTGCACACTCCTCCAACTGTCCTTTGCCAGTATAACTATACATCTGAACCCATCAACACAACATAAGGTTGCTCAGCAAGCGGAAAGAAAATTAGCAGAAACAGTCAGCTTGCTGCCTAGTCCTCATCCCTGACTATTGTCCCATTTCTAAAGTATCCTGTTATCTACAAGACTTTTTTTCCCTCCTTCTACCAGCAAAGGTTGTAGCAAGGCAAAGGAAGGCAGAGAACTGTTTGGATCAGGGAACATGCAGCTCTTTAGATCTCCAGATCTTTAGCCAGTTCAGGTGTCTTACCTCTGGGGAGATGCTTGGGCAGTTTTTCTAAGCCAGTGCAATGGGAACCTGGAACAGATGCTACTGCTTTGAGACTAAAAGGCTATCCCTCGATTTTTTTAAGTCTATAACTCAGTGCCAGCCCCACCAGTGTGCTGCTGCAGGTAGTGCCTACTTTGTCTATGCCTCAAGCTGGTCCTGACATTGAAAAATGTCATGCAGACCGTATGGGATGGTCTGACCTGCAACACATTTACAGACTACTGTGCTTTTCTGTGATTTCAAAGGCTATAAATCCTGCGATAATCCTTCTGTGATACCACAACCAAAAAAGATGTACCCATTCCTGCATGGGAGAACTGACACATAACTCTCACAGAGAKAGCAGTACTTGGCTCTTTCTTCTCCAAGGCAACAGAAGAAGCACACTAATGTCTGCAAGAAAGATACCATCTGGTATGCTATACGATAATTTCTACAAGACATCTTGTTCCCAATGGGATTCAGAATATCTTTATTGTGGGGTTTGGAATTGACTGAATCTGTGATATCAGAGAGCACATGATTTCAAACACGTTGTAAGACAGATCTGCTCTAAATGCTAAGTAATTTAAGGTCCTCTCAATTTTATTTTTTCTACTGTTAATAATATCAATTTTTCTTGATTTTTCTTTATTTGTTTTTTGCCTGAGGAGAAGGAACTGCAATGATTATTTGTAGAGGAGGTGTTCCCCCAGTCTCTATGAATAGATTATTTTAAACAATTCATTTTTGGTAGATAAATACCTGTCAAACATTGCTAAACACTTCTGGTGTTTCTGGTTAAGGAATCAAAAACTGGAGAATTTCAGTAGCTCCTAGTAGTGACCAAAAAATTTCTGAGTAGAGAACATGAACGGATGAATCATTTAGGTAGCTGGCAGCCARTTTAGCAAAGCTGGAGAAGAAATTGATGCAACAGTAAGTACTAAAAATTCTTTTTTTTATTAAAGCTTTCAGCCTTGTCCAAAGCTAAATGGGATATAATTTTTCTCGTTATATTTATGATTTCAGACAGATAAAAGAGTTACCTGTCTACATTGTGACAGAACTTGTGCTACAGCAGTTAGCGTGGCAGGGTGTTCTAGTGAATAAATTAACTTAATGTCATGTATTCCTGAGAGGAGATAAGGATGGCTAGGAACAGGATGCTGTATGAGAAAAACTATGCCTAACATCTAGCAAAACACTATAATTAAGGTTTATTACGGGAGAAGTATACCAGGTTCCAAGAAGTGCATGCAGGGTTCTGGTTTATCTTATGCATTTCAGTTAAATTATACGGCTACTCAAAAGGCTTAGATTTTAAATGATCTTTTTCATAAAACTCTGAAAAAAACTGGATGCCTTACACAAAATCTGTAACTTCTGTCAGCAGCCTGGCTCTTTGGATGATGATGGTACTGAGGATGATCATATTTGGTGATGGTGAAGATTTCTCTGTAGGTGCTTTCAGAGACATTTTTCATGGCATATACAGAAACAAAACAAAATCAACAGAAACAGCTTGAATTTAAATAACACTATCTAGTATCTATGATCTAAAGGTTACATTCCATTTCTTATGTGTAGCTCAGAACTCACAAAAATAGCTCTCAGACCACAGCCAATCCAGCTAATGGAAAAACCCTCAGTGACTAGGAAAATCATCCTCACAGTTCTTTTCTTATTTTTATCCCAATATTGATTATAACTCTACATTACCACTATGTAAGTACAACAGCTGTAACTATAATAACTATAATGAAAAAGTCAACAAGGAAAATTCATTTTACTTGACAGATGATTTGTCAACAGTGACCTGTATTTTGTGAACCCCACTGACCCTTCTACAAGTTTGCATTTCTGACTGTTGATGTATTATTTGCCCCGAAAGAGCTCAGTCAAAGTACTCCACTATATCATGAAACATACATTTATCACAGATACTTCAAAGTTAGAATATTTTTCATGTTCAGTTGACTGCTTTGACAACTTCATTTAGTCTCCTTCAGAACACATTCTGTTCAGTGAATGAGGAACAGATCTTATTGGAAAATTAAAATACATGCTTTCTAGAGCACAGCCACTGGACTAGGACCCAGGGCACCTGGTCCTATTCAAGACTGTCATTACTTAAAAGCAGAGAAATATATATATGGTATTTCATGATATATATTACCATGCAGCAAGATTGCATGAGATACAGTTTATCTTTCCAGATCCTGATTTTCTATTTTAAATTAATAGATTTGGGGAATAATTTCTTCCTAAAGACATCGGGATAATCGATATTATATAGCATTGCAACACTCATGACTTCAGTCAGATTTATATCCTTGGCTTACAGAACAGTAATACAAGATGCAACCTACTGAATCACAAGAATTAGTTAAGAACAGGTGGATGTTTCACTGCAAGACCACAGGATCAACTGCATTGGATCAGAGCACAGCTTCATCTAGCCGATCTAGCTTCATCATTCATCAGCTTCGATCACAGTGGCTTCTGTTAGATCACTAGAGAAGAGCATAAGAATAAGATGGACATGTAGCAATCCTTTCCTAGCATTTTCCTAGTTTCCAGCAATTTTCAGCTAAATGCCTTCCTGGAAGAGAAATAGTGTCTTTATGCTTAATTGTCCTTTATGCATTTTTCTCCAGTTTGGTGATTGATGAAATATGCTGTGAGAAAGAGGGTTGAAAGGAGAGCTGGATTCATGTTTTACCTTCCCTCTAACTGTTCCACAGGAAATGAAAGAAGCAGACGGAATGTCTCCTTGCATTTCGGATGCCATCATAAGGGTAACAGGTAATCCAATCTCATTGGATCCCCACTATACTATGAAATTATTCTACTTAATGCAAATTCCTTTGGTAGGACAAAGAGCTTTCAGTTGCCTGTCATTTTGTCCAGGAATCATAGTCACATCCAAGGGGTAAATGTGTACATCCTTATTCTGGCTTCAATGGAAGTTAATAATATTTTCTGAAAAAAGGAGTTACTGTCTCAGAGACATTTCTGTCCTTGTCTCGGGAAGTTTTATGGGATAATAGTAACACTACACTCACCACCTATGAGTAATCATTTTCACTGTTTTCATCTAGTAACAAAAAAAACCAACAAACCTTGAAAATTTACATGACACTATGACCAATCAAAATATTTTACTTAATTCAGTAAAGGTTTTAGACTACTGTTAAAAGCTAGTACACTGAGTGCATATATATAAAATGTATACTACATGATCTTGCTAAAAATACTAAGGAAGCCCAACCCTTTATACTACAATTTCTGGCATCATAAACCCAAATTTATGTAATTTCAAATTTGAGCAAATCTTTTTACAGCTCTGTGCTAAGCAACACTGGACTAGCAAACAAGCAGAACTGGGTAACAGAGAACTATTTGAAGAAAGTGCTCAAAAAAGACGTCTGCACAGAGATATCTCAAGAAGTTAAATACAGCTGTTAAATAAATTGTAACCTTGATTTCATAGATTTGGTAACTGCTGCAAGGTCCTGTGGAGAGCCGTGGAAACAAGAAGCCTGTACTGACACATATCTTTGAAACTGTGATTCATGAAAGTATACATGATGGAAGATTAAAGATTTCTCCTGGGGTTATTTTATAAATCAGATTCAACCTGAGACAGTGTGACACTTTTTTTTCCTCTTTTCTTTTGCTTAGCTAGGTTCAGAGGCTCCCTTGGCCCCGATGCACCAGATTTTAGAATGAACTCCTTCTTTGAACAGCTGATCAGGTGAATTCCCTACTGTCCTTCCTGTTCTTTCTAACTTCATTTTATAATTTATTTTCTATGGTCCCTATTTATCTCACCTCTTCTTATTCTCCTTGTAAATTATGATCATTTGCTCTTTTGTCATCCTTCACCTCCAGGTACAACAATTTGTTGTTTTGTTTCACATCAGCCTTTATCCTTTTCCTAATCTTTTTCTCCTACTTCCCCTTTCAAATATTTTAAAACAGGTAAAAAAAATGCTCACTTAAAAATGAAATTACTTATCTGAGATTAAATTACCCTCCGAGATTTCTTTAGAGTTGAGAGTAGGTTGGATTTGGTATTTGAGGTAATACTAACTTAATTTCAACATATTTATAGATTAGATACAGCACAACATCTGCTACATGCATTAGTTCTTCAATGTTAACCAGCAGCTAATTGTAAAGTTGATACTCTAAATCTGTGCTGGAAAAAGTATGTTTAAATGGAAGCAAAAGTAACTCAAAGTGCTTTACTAAGTAAATAACACCCAACTACCCCTCACCTATTTCTTCCCTAGAACATTCAAAAGTTTAGAAAATAATAATGTATAAATCAGACACAACCATATTTCACTGATATGATAGAACAATGAACAAAAAAGAGAGGCATCAGGCTCTGAGGGCACCAGTGGGCATTGCTGTCCATGTCCAGCATCTCCCCAGGCTTCCCTCAGCCTGCCCAGAGCCCAGGACTTCATTTCAGGTCAGTCTGGGGCCATCGGTTACTGCCCCAGCAATACCCCAGCACTCTCTGGCCCTGCCTCCAGTCCTATCTACCAGATGCATGGTGGACCTACAGCGTAGGTAGTCTGACCCCTGGATGGACCCCTCAGACATACACAGGATTGGAAAAAAGGCACAATCTTCAACTCTGCCTCTTGCATGGACTATGAACCCATGTTACAGCCTGGTCTCCACTCCTATCTCTGATTCACTCTCTTTTTGCTCCTGGCTGGGCTCCCTCGATGATCCCTGGTCAGAGTCATCTCTAAGGCCTGTCTGAGGTGGTCAGTGGAGCGTGTTACCAGCATCTGACTCTGCCCATTGGGTGCAGACCCTGTGGGACTGCACCGTGTGGGTGAGGGCACACCTTCCTGCTTTTAGGGAACAACCATCCATCTCTGCTCCCCGAAAGAAGTCAGGTTCTCAACAGGAACGTGCTTTATTACACAAAAACTCCATAACCACCTTGTGTAATATTTATTCCCTGCTAACACAGGCTCTGCAGCACCAAAAGAAAACTGCAGCATCTTTCAATGAATAATAAAGACATTACTTGAGTGGGTGGCATGCTGGCACAGCTCTGGCAACTCACTGGACTGTTTGTATATGCATGAGCTTATATAAACCCAGTTCATCCTGTCTGTGAGCTCCCTTATGGTGACGGCTCTATTCTCACTCTCCCACCTCTGGAGCCTAGGGTCTTGTTTCAAGAATCTGTGTTGATGCTTACAGCAGTGCAAATACCTCTCATGGCAGCGTACTTAGTGCTGCATGGCTTTTTGTTTTAGAAATTGGAATGATACAAACACAACTCTTCAGACAAGTTTCATAATCTGTACTCCAGGAATCATTCCTTACCCAGTTCATTTGTCAAGGCTAAAGCATCTCAGCATGAGCTCAAGTGGTTCTATGGGTACAGGTTAGCTGAAAACACACTCAGACTGGCTCCACTAAAGTTTTGTAGCATGTTAATGATGATTTCCTGTACTACAAAGCAGACCAAAACTTGAGCCGGTTTCATAAGCAAACCCAACATCTACAGTTAGTCTCTTAAATTCTGGTCTAGAGCTGTTTAGTCACATTCCTTGCTACTCTTGTTTCAAAAATTTCATGAACACGGATTTTTTTCTTGCATAAATTGGAGAAGAATGGCTGGTCTGTATATGAATGCCATATTGATATGTAAATAGGAGGATTTGTGTACTGACAAGATAATACATTCTTTAGAATTATGCCCTATAAAAACCTTCAAACAGCTTACCAGAAAACAAAAGAGCACAAAAGTGAGTGAGATAGGCCATCATATTCTGTAATAGAAAAGCAGTCAAAAAGCAGAGTTCGTAAGAAATATTTATCTAAACTCATGCATGAAGTAATAAATAATAAATACACTTCAGAAATAGATTCCAGAACAATCCAGCACTTTAGACTAAATGCTATTATTAGCATTTAATGGAAATTCATACTAGCAATCAATAATTTAACCTCAACCATCTCAGAATTGTAATAATGCAATAATCTAAAATAAAGAGCTAAAGGCAGCAAAGGATAAAAGTAGAAAAACAGTTTTGTGAAGTTCCTGGATTCATCAGTTATGATGTAGGGGTGGTAAGTAGCAAATAGCAAATAATTTTTGAAGGTTGTGAAGGCATTCAAACATAGTATCTTCCTGAATACAGGGAAATGAAACAAGAAAACACTGATCCTAGTGTTACAATCATGAACTGAGGTTAACAGTCTGGGTTAGAAAGTAAACGAATTCACTTTAATAAATTCAATATTCTGAATTACTTCATTTTCTGTAGGTGGAATTAAAACTACAAAAAATTTGGTGTGCTGTAAATTCTATAACAACCCAAAGATTTTTCAAGTAGCATGTGATGTTCTCATGATTACTAGAAATGTGAGCTTCCAAGGATTCATATCTATTTAAATCCAAGGACTACTAAAAGGAAACATGAGTGAATCAGCTGAACTTTCAAGAAATCACTATTAATTCAGTTTTAGTAGACTTAGATCTCTATACAATTTATGAAAGACAAACTTCATCATAGTCTCACATGCCACAAATCTCTAACCCTAACATATTTTAAAAGTAACTCCTATCATCTCATACAAAACACCACCAGAGATACTCAACAAAGTTTTAGAGACTTGCCCTTAGCAATCACGTATGAAAATAACAAACTGATTAAGGGCAAATCTGTAAAATCTGTTTCAGAAGTTAAGAATATTCTGTTGCCTTTAAAGTGTTTCCTGGCCACAGGCTGTGAATGCCTCATTTTTCATCAGATATTTTTAATTCCACTGATGTGCCAATTCCTATTCTGCATACATTTTTCAACCTGGTATTGAATTTGATTCTGCTTTAGAAATAAGTGCTGTTCAATTTAGTCAAATAAATTGACCAAAATATTAACATACATGCATGTAAATGGCTACATAGTTGCAAGGTTCAGATTAAACAGCAAGGAAAAAGCTGAACCTAAGCATGTGCCTTCTAAAACTTTCAAGTAATCTGATCATTCTTTTCATGTCATTTATCATGGCTTGAGAAAAATATCTCAACCTCTGGAATTACAATAGGATGATCATTAGAGCATTATAGAATGAAGGCATCATTGACTTGCTACTTTTTAGGCATACCAACAAGCACTCTGGCATTAACTTTGTGAAATCCAGCCAAACTGTCCTTGTGGAGAAGACACAGGTTATTAGTACTCCCCCTGTACCGTTGTGGTTTGGTGGAGAAGTGGGCAAGACCCTCAGCCTCACTGGAAATAACTTTGAAAGTGTTTTAATCCATTTTTTTTAAGTTCTGAAATCTGCAATCTTCCTCTCTTGATCTTTTTATCTCTTATATAGATAGGCAAAGCTCAGACATATATTCAACCCCATGGTGAAAAAGATACATTCTATACAGCTCAGTGACTTCAGGGATTGGTCTGACCGAGGAGAGAATTGACCGGAAGAGCAGATTGCAGCATTAACATCATCCTCAGAAATGTTTTTAAATCCACTTAAGAGTTAGGGACCCATTTACTACCAATAAAACCCAGGAGGTAATGTGAGCAACATTATTCTTAAGCAACTTTCACAAGTTTCACAAGCAACATCCAACATGATTTGTTTTTATCAGCATGATTTTGTAAGGTTAGGCCATAGGCAGGTATATCCAAAATTTTAAAGTGAGAATAACTTTTATTCACCTACTTTTGATTTTCCATAAAGTAACATATACAGTTTTTCTAAGCACTGTCTCCAAACATGCTTAAAACCATGCTACTGAACTCTCAATTTCGCTATTATTTTTCAATATTTCTGAGGCCTTGGAAGTCAATGAAAATCTGATTTTCTGGGTTTTGCATTGTGTGTATTCATACTCTTCTGCACTCTGCCTCAAAACAAATATTAGAGGTGTATATGAGTATAATATAGGTCTATATCATGACATATTTACTTATTAATAGACACATCTTTATAGCTCAATATCTCTCCTTCTAAAAGAAATTGTATAATGTGAGAATATTTTAAAACTATTCAAACAAGGCTTTAATAACAGTAGTAAGTATACTATCTAAATTTTCATAGATTTGAGTAGTATTCAAATTGTACATAAATTGTTAATTTACATAAAGACATACATAATTTACATACATTAATTTACATAAAGACTTTTTTTTAACCATATTTAACAGTACAACGTAAGGATCAGCTATTAGTCTAAGAACAAAATAAAAGAAGAAATGGCAGAGATTCAGTATGCTTTACTCCTCTGAGAATAAGTATTTCTAGAAAATAAAAAATAAGAACATTTATGTCTAACAAAATTTTCCAAAGAAGCATACATTGTTTGTATTCTGTGAGGGGAAAAAAAAAACAAACAAAACAAAACAAATCAAACCAAAACAAAGAAGTTTGGTCGCTCAGAAAAAACAGTACAGCAGACTAGACTGCTGAGGTTTTTAGTTTTTACTTTTTAAAAAGGAGAAAATACCAGTATTGAAATGGGGCCTTAATTTCCTCTGCTGTTTCAATAAAACATTACATCTAATGTGGGGAAATACCACTGAAAAGTCTCAGCATAGTAAGTCAGTCAAAGTTACATGTCAATCCTTCAAATAAGAGAGAGTTTGTAGAAGACTCCTTTGTTCAAGCAGTCCTACTGCAGAGTATCTAAACTTGGCATGACCAGGTCTGATAGCCACAAGCAGACTACAATCAAAATTGACAAGAATTAGGCTATACATTTACTCTCTGATGAATGTCAATATTTCTGATATCATAGTTCCATTTTCCTAAGTTTCTTTGTTTGCTATCAATATTCTCTATTCCTTCTAGAAGACATATGCCAGAAATCATTTATTTAAGTCTGTGAATATAATGACTGAATTGCTTTTCAACCATTTTGGAAAAAGAAGCTTAACACTGAACACAAAAAGCATAGACAGAGGTAAAAGGTAAATGCTGATAGGCACTTACAGAGAGAGTGGAAATGTAAAAAGAAAATGCATCCGAGTTAAAGACTATGTTGGTAAATATGGTCTGATGACTTACATTTTTACAGTATTTTCTGTTTAGCCTGTGTCTTCCTTTGTAGTAGGCTGTTTCAAACACATCCCTGAATAATTGGTGTATGAAGAGCACAGAGCTGAATATTACATTTATGACACTACAGGGTAAAATTGCTAATATAATAGGAATACATGAGTAACAGAAAATAGAATAAATGCCTGCAGGTTTTTGTATCCAACCCCCATTGCATTTATTATAAAACATAGCTAAAAGCTCTACGATTATCTTTGTCTGTAAGGTTTGTTTTGGGATTCAATGAATCATTAAAACAGATGCATCTTTATCTCTTGTTTAGGTTTTTATAATGTAGAAGTCAAAAAAAACCCATTAACCCAACTATATGTGATATCTTCCGCAGAATTTAAGTTAAAGGTATGGTCTGTACTAATAGCCAAGGACACAGCCGGCAGTGGTAAAACACTAGGGAATAGTGTTCCTGTCAAGAGGAGGAATGTGCTCTGATAAAACAACAGCTCAGACAATTTGTCAGATGAAGACCCTACACTACAGCAACAACATCACAGCACATTGCATGTGATATTCACCTTGATGTCATTCCAAAAGGATGATCTAAAATATCTGAGAAAAGGAAGAAAAAACAATGAGCATCACTGAAGAAAATTTTGGATCAGAAGAACCATACCACAGCATCAGTTGATTCCCAAAGGTCTATGAAAAACCAGTTTGCTTTTTCTAATCAAAAGGAACCCAACAGATACAACAAGAATGCAATAGGCAGCCTACCATGACACAYGTGAGTGACAACATATGGGTAACTTGGCCACGCACACATGCACACCTTGGTGCTTTTGGGTACAGAGTGTGAGAGGCTCCATATGAGAACATGAGTGACTGAAAACAATTTTACCTATAAGAAGAATCACTTTTGCATTACATAACATCTCATATTGACTTCAATTATGCAAATTCCCTCCAGCTGTTCTGCCATTGTGAATTAAAATTCTACATTCACTTTCCAATTGTTGATAAGATACAAGGAAGGGCAGAACCAAACACAAATGTGTGTCTCTCTTTCCTAAAGTGCAGTGCTATAATTGTTGGTGGAGTTCAATGACTTGCAGCTTAACAATTTCAGACAGCATATGCATTTCCTATTGAGGAGGCATCAAACAGCACTGGGAGCAGACAGCAGCTGCTGGAGCTGCCTCGTCTCATCGAGTCCCTCTTCTATTACCTACAGAGTCAGGCTCCCTCTAACTTTTTTTGCTATCTATGATGCTACAGATATTTTGGTCTTTTTGCACAGCCCATCAGCTTCAAATGGAATTTGGGAGAGAAGTGACATTATTTTACAGTCTGGTTGTTGTGGTTGGCTATTGCAAAATTATAGAATTATGTGTTCAAAACTGAAAGCTTAAGAGGTGTCTCACTCTGTGAGAAGTTGCATGGCTCATTTTATTAAATTCTATGAATTAAATCCACTTTATCAAAGCTCTTAGTTTAACCACATAGAGATTTAAAAAGGATATGGTAAATACTGCAAAACAGGGACTAAATTACAACAAAAATACATACTTTTAAGTATATAACTTACCACTGTGAAATCTGCCTTATGCCAAAATGCCTACACATATCCAATTAAAATTCTGCCTTAATTAAGTACTTAGATTTTATCTGTTGTCAGCCCTTGGAGGAGAGAAGATATTAACAGATTTGGAGGAAGACCACTTCACCTAAACTGCAACCATATGACAGCAAACAGAAAAGAGCCACCCTTACAAGGCTTCATTTGTTAAAATGAAGTTTGACTTCTGAGTTAGATTTGAGGTTTTACAGGCAGAACCACACTAGGGATGATGAAGGCTACATGTCTGAGCAGTGGCAGTGGAACAGATGGAAGAAAGAGAGGAAACCAGGCATGTAGCTTCAGGCAGTCAGGGGTTTTGCCCAAGTTCAATTATATTACAGCTGCACAGGGCACAACATGAACTCTTACTCTTCTCATTCAGCTTTTCTGGCTGTGGCCCCACCTGATTCCGTCTTTTCTTAGGCTGCTGAAGTCACATCTACTTTACTTTCCCAGTCTCTGTGCTCAAAGTCATGTCCCTCACAAATCTGAAGTAAAAGATTGCTTGAAATTTTCCCCATACTGCAAAGGAGAAATCATCAATAATAGCCTTGGTCATACCAGTAGAGAAGGCAAAATAAACAAAAAGATAACTTTTGTATGATGACTGTCTACAACTTTCATCCTGAAATGGAAGGTTTGAGAAAGAACACTACAAAATGTATTCTAATACAGTGCTCTCTGACCCTGGCATTAAATATGTGCTACATGACATAGAAACACAAATATATAGTGGGTGCATCAAGAAGCAATAAGGTCTTGTTTGTGGAAAAACTAGACATCAAGTGGAGTTGTAGGGTTTGTTCTGAATACAGCACAACCCACTGCAGTTCTGCTTTCAAATGAGATATAGCTCGTGCAGTCCACTCAGGCACAGCTGTCAAGTGTTCCGGAGTCCTTCCGGTTTCAAAGCAGTCCTAAAAGAGCCAACCCGTGAGCCTCTCTGAAGCTGTAGACATGAGAATACATACTGCTAAAGTAATTATTCTGTAAGATTTGCTAGCTTCCTTGAAAGTCTTTTTTTTTTGTGATTCTGTTGCCTACACCTCTTCCAGTAAAATGCAGCCTTAATCTTTGAAAGGCAATCACTCAGGTAGTGTCAGTGAGCAAGGTCTGGCGCCTTGATATTGATATTAGGACATAGATGCTGCATGTGGTGCTAGGATTATCTCCAAGCACAGGAGAAGCCACTGTTCTCACAAAAGGGCAACAAAAAAACCTATAAAATACAAACCTGCTAAATGAAATAAGAATTTTGCTTATTTCAGCTGTAAGAAAAAGGCTTATCGGTATATTACCTTTCAAACTAACATTGTAGATCGAGAAAATGAAGACAATTCAATAAACACTACCCTGTCTTCCTATAGGTGGAACAATGACAGCACTCAAGGGTACGTACATGCTCAGCTGATGAAAGAAATCCTGACACACAGCAACTAGTTAGTGTGTGTATGGATAGCACCCTAAAAAGAATTTATGATTACTAGAATTATAAAATTGTAAATCACCCTCCACGTGCTAGAACATATTTGATGGAAGTCTCAAAAGCCCAGCACAATCCTAAAATGATTATACACTATTTTGATGTGGAATGACTGTCAACGATTATTTTCTTAGTCATTATTTTAACTGCTCTGATTTGAAACAATTCTAGCTTTAATCATGATGATGATATGATATCCATTATCCATGTTAGTTTGGGTTTTTTTGAAGTAGATTATTTGTTGATTATTCCCTTCCAAGTTATTTGCAAATACAAGTAAACCGTGAGTCACACACCTGTGAACAGCTACCAAGCTACAACTAACACAGAATTACCGCTATGCATGTCTTTAAAGACTTCTTATTGTTGAAAAAAAATTTGTTTATAATTAGGCAAAGAAAATATGAAATTGTAGTGTTTCTTCTTTTTACTTTACCTTGCAGATAGGTTCCTTCTAAATCATGTTACCACAATAGTCACAGAATCATTACAAAATAGACTCAAAAGGACAGAAAATAGTGACCTATTCCATTCTGAGTCAAGCCAATGTCAGTTATATCCTAACCATTATTCTTTTTCCTTCTAGCAAATATTCAAAAGTCTTTAAGATGCTGCTGAAGGTAACCAAAGTTATAATCTTCCTAATAATTTATTTGGATGCTTCATTATATCACCTTTATAATTCTGTCCTGAGGAGAAGAGGATGAGATTCATTTTAGGTAGTTTTAGACAGCTACATCTTAGGAGTCCTCTAAGGCACTTCCAGTGCCATTTGTCATGCTTCAGACACTTAGATATGATGAACAAAACCAAAAAAGTCCCTGCTTATCTAACTCAGCATTAGTGGCTCAGATGTGCTCAGTGCAGTCTACACTCCAAGAAGTCTGAATTTAGACATTACGAATAAGATTAATCTGTCTGACCTACCATTTACATGTGTCTGACCTATCATTATTTTCATCAAGCTCATGCTTTCTTAATTCATTTGCAAGAAAAACACATGAGGCAACGTCAAAATCTTAAGTGAAATCCAAATACTGGTTGTCTACTGTTTTTTCCTTATCCACAAGCTCTGGTATCTGCTCCTAGAAGGGAATTAGGTTGATTTAATGGCTTTGCTTTCAGCAAATCCATGGTCTTTCTTACTTATTTGTTTCTTAATTTCTAGCTACTTTAAGTAGTTTATCTGTGCATCGACTTTCCTAGGCATTGAAAATAATTACTCACATTCTTCTTCCTTTCCTCTTTTAAAGATAAGTTCTATGTCACTGTCATTTAGTCTTTTGGTACCTGATACCTCTTTCAAGAAATCTCACAGAAACCCAGTAACAGGTGTAAGTTTTGCAGACAGTTTAAGACACTTAACCTACATAGGCTGTTCTTTCCTTATCTACAATTGAGGTTCTAGCTCTAGGATTAACTGTGCATGGTATATGTTCACTGATGACCTTTTCAGTAAATGTGTAATAAAAAAATCATTGTATGCTTTTGTCTTCTCTGCACCTACCCCACACAGCTTTTTCTTTCCTGCAGTAGCTCTGCTAGGTGCTGAAGATTTCTTTGTTCTTCTTCTACCCATTAGTGTACTAATGTAATTATGTTATATTAAATCTTCATTTCACTTGCTAGTTGCATCTCACTGAGTGCTTTGGCACTTCTGACTTGTCTCTGCATTTGTGTTATTCCACCATGTTTAGTAAAGAGACAAATTCTCCTCATTTTGCCTAACGTGAAATAAGAGATGAAAATTTAGGTCGGCTGTTCTTTTACATTTTCTTTTCTTCACATTGATGAAGGTTGTACTATGGTCTTTAGTAGATTCCTGTTGAAAAACCCACAATTGGTCTTTAACTTGCGCCCTAAATATTTTTTAAAATAAATTCTCTGAATTTATTGCATCTACCTTCTTGAGCTTTTTTTTTTTCCTGGGTAGTCTGTCAATGTAATTTCTTTTCCAAAAATGGCTGTGGCAACTAAAAACTTCCATTACTATCATGTCCAATGTCTTTGGATAAGTATCAAGAACAACCATGTTCTTTTCTGCTTCCCTGGACACCAACAGTATTTAAAAGCTCTGTCTAGTCCTATTTTTGAGATCTCAAAGCAACTATTATATTTTTGAAATACAAGCCAAAATTTCCTCTCTTCTTCCCTTCTTCTATATGACTATACTACTAGTGTAATATGTATGATAAATTTCCTACAATGTCAATTTTGTTGTAATATCCAATTAATTCTTGTCTTTCTCATTAATTCTTCAGTTAATTCTTCTCTGTTCCTCTTTATTATACCATTAGCATACAAACAGCTAAGACACCTGGCAAACTGACCCATGACTATTTCTCTAGTCAGTTCTTTAATCTTGTTTTAAATAATCCCAGGGGTGAAACCTATGTTCAAATTGCATTGTTTAAGATTATGATTTTTATTCTTGCCAAATTGTTCTTATTTTAAACTTCTCTCAGAACAGGGAAGAGTTATATTTAGGGTGTATCTGACTGATGCTTGACTTGGACGTGAGAGGAGAGACAATAATATCTTGAATCTTCAACCTCTTTATTCATTGCCACAGATCCTGATAAGCACTTTTGATTTCCTCCAGGATAATGCTTGGCAGTATAACTAGTATTCTTTAATCATATGCTAATGATTGGTGCAATCCTTTGCAGCTTGGCAAAATTTGACTCTTTTGAAGAAACACACCATAATTTAAGTGCCAGGTGTCACAGACATTTCCACATCACCTTGAGCAGAAGATCAATGGCCAGCACCATCTTTTATTTCCTCTTGGTTATCGAGGTTTTGTATTCCTTGGGCTGGTGTTTGGGTTTTTTGTCTGTTATCAAGATTGGTTCTTACTTGCTTCCCGGTCAGCACTCCTGCTTTTGATTTGTCAGAGGATATCAACAGCCATCTTCCTCTCCGTAGTTTTAAGTTTGCTCCTCCAGTACCTGTACTGCTACCAAACTGAAAGCTCTGCTTTAATTTTTTTGCTCCCAAATGCATGTTGTGGATGAAGTCCTCCTGAGCACACTCAGTTTTGAATCACTCCTTTTACTGCTCCTCTAATTGCTTCTTAAGAGATTTCCGTGGAGATCAAAGAGAAGTCTTTCCAGATTTCACTAGTAGGAAAATATAGGCCAAAGTTCTGGTAAATCCATTCAAGAATTTCATCACAAGATGTCATCATTGTCTAATTTTAAATATAGCTACTGAATTATGAGTATATGACATACTTCCTCTCAAACATTTTTCACTGAGAATGAGATACTATGTAGTACAAAAAGCTCTTCATGATTGATAGAGGATTTGTGTTTGAATTTTATATACTTTTGCTCTTACTAGCAGTTCATAAAAACACTAAAGTATAACAGGAAGTACAGGACTAAGCAAATACTAAAATGAAGTATTCCATAGGAAGCTACATTTGCTCTCCAGTATTATCAGAAATTTTGCTATTTGCTAAAAAGTTATTAGACAAGTGAAGTTTCCTGAATACAGTGCCCAATAATCTTTTTCTTAATCAATAATCAGTTCAACACTAGGAGATGTTTCTTTGACTTACACACTCTAAAGACACTATTTTTAAGCTTTACTGGATAATCTTCTTACTCATATACTCAAGTAAAACTAACACAACTCATATTTATATATAAACTGATTAAGCATTTCAAAATTATATTACCTGATACTATACTACTAAAGTTTTATTCCTAAGCATAGGCCAGATCTTTACCTTTGGCTGTGTTATGCTTAAGGAGAAGAGAGAAGGTGAACAAGAAGTTCTGAGGTGGAAGTCAGATCCTCAATATTACAACACCTGGGCAGATAAAACATCAAGTAAAACATGTAGGAATCTGTTAGATTAGACAGGGTCTATATAAGGCACCTCTGAGGAACACAGAGGCACCTGAGACACTTTTTGCCGAAAACTATAGGAGGTAACAGAACAAGCAGACACACTAAAAAAAGTTGACTTGCTGCAAAAAACTTCAAAGCAACTCCTTAACTGGGGCCAAAGACCTAACAAAAAATCTCTTAGATTGGATATCAGTAAGAAAAACCTGCATATTGCCTCATGGTAGTTACTAAGTGGTAATTAACAAAAGTTAAAATCTATTCTTAAATATATAAATATCAATGTAATAAAGCTCTAATTGATTGGTTACTCCAGCCTGCTAATAGTGAGAAATAATTCCTTATTTCCTCCTAGACAACCTATCACTCGGGTATTATTTAGATACTAAAAAATAAGAATACATTTGACGTATAACAGGTTTGATGCAGGTAATGCGCTTGATATGATAATAGTTCCCTTTGCTTTGCTGCCTAAACTATGTTTGACTGAACCTGGAAATGGCCAAAAGGAATGAAAAGTGGAAGACATATGTGAAGCCACAGATATTCAGGTCTATAGCAGAAAGACATGTCTTTATTGCAATTTGCATGTAAAGCAAAACTGATAAAATTTAAAGAAACAGTTGTATTTTGATTGATTTTTGCTTGATTTCTTCATTAAGAGCAAAATCAAATTATCCTCCTAAACTAGCTAAAGACCATTTAGGAGTTGACAGGAAAGAAAAAGAAGTTGGTCTTCAGAAAGCCACGCACTGAATAGAAAGTAAGTTGGGACTCAACGCCCACTCTTGAAAAAAAAGCAGAGTAGATCTTTTGCCAGCTGAAAGAGTTGAAACATCAAATGCCATGTTTGAATGTCAAGAAAAATAACATATGCAGTAGAAGCCACAAAATGGCTGATGATGAGTTGTGAGGTATTTTCTGATCTCAAAAAAAAAAGTGGAAAAAGAAAAGCAGTGGTCAATCATAGGAACGGACAGAGTAGCATTTACACATCACTAAGTTATGCAAATTTGCAAACACATACTGTTGCTTTTGTCTCCTTTTCATAACTCTTACTTGCTGTGCAACTTCCTATTGGACGCCCAATTTTGCCTTTGGTGCCTGTGTGCTTCTCTGGGGACCTGACCCTGGCTGGATGCCAGGTGCCCATCAAGCTGTTCTATCACTGCCCTCCTCAGCAGGAAAGGGCAGGGGAGAAAATAAGATGGAAAAAAATCCCCTCTTGGGTCAAGATAAAGGCAGTTTAATAAAGCTAAAGCAAAGGCCTGTGTGAAACCAAAGGAAAACAAAATATTTATTCTCTCCTTCCTATTAGCAGGTGACATCCAGCCCCTGCACCTTTTTCTTAGCTTTTATTGCTGAGCAGACTTGTCTGGTATGGAATAGCCCTTTGCAGCTTGGGTCAGCTGTCCTGGGTGTGTCTCCTCCAAAGATCTTGCCCACGCTCCCCCCATTGGTGAGGGGGGCATGTCAGAGAGGCAGCCTTGGTGCTGCGCGAGCAGTGCAAACACGGGGGTATTCGGCAGGTGAATACCTTCCAGCTACCAATGCAAAGCACTATCAGGGCTGCCATGGGAAAACGAACTCCATCCCAAGCAGACCCAGTACAACTACCATGATAAAATATAATAAACAGAATATCCTGAATTACTTACATCTTGACAAATTATTAACTATCTCCTAACTCACACCTTGTCTACAAATAATTCTGTTTTCCAACACTGCAAGTTGCAGAAAGAAGACTGCCAGTACAACATGCCTAGCACTTTTTCTGATATTGCCCCTTAACCTTTTTAGAAAATAATTAACTGAATCTGCTTGTTTTATCTGCAATTATATTTGTATAAATCAGTTATTTTCTCTTTATCCTAGATCCCCTTTTTACTGTAAGCTACTGTTAAAATAGCTGTGTCAGTTCTATTTAATTGATAAGACACAGTTTCATCCCATACAGATATAATGCTGCATGAAATGGACAGTTGTTCAAATATATTCTTGTCCAAATTTTAAGTGATAAGGTACATAACGTCCTGCCCTGTACATAAAACCAATGTGATTTTTAGCAGGGATGTACCAGTACAGGTGAGTTAACACAGCTTTGCCTCAGGACTAAATTATTCAGACACGCAAGTCAGTTTTCCTTCCAGGAATTAGGGAGAAGACATAGTAAAATGCTTTCAAAACTCTCAGCACAGTTGCACAGGTTTATGCTGACAGACCAACAGGCTAGGCATGACTTAGGGTTCTTAGAATTCTCCATGGTAGGGAAGGTTTGCAAATTTTCCCATCATTGCTAACACCAGTCACTGGCTGTCCGCAACATTTTCAGCCCTGCGCCAAATATTTCTTCGAAGCAGCATTAGATAACACAGTGCTTAAAAAGTGTCAGCAGTTATTGGATTATATATACTCAGAGTCCCATCATTCCAAACAAAACCTCATCTGAAAAAGATTGTAAAATATCCCCCTAGAAGAAAGGCTTCAGTACAAAGACATTAATGGAGTATTTTTTCTGGTAAGATTTCAAAACATTAATGACTCCAAGATGCTATTTAAAGCAACAGCTCCAGGACACTGGGCCTAATGCATCTCTAACAGTAAAAAACATAGATTCCGTTCATGGTTATTCGAATACCTACAAATGATTTCAACACAGTGCGTTACTTAGCAATGTCTTATCCACAGTTTCCCTATGGACAATTAAGTCAAAATTAAACAATAGTTGGTTGTTTTTCCTTACTTGTAGCGTGATCATTCATCTCCCCCAGTCCAGTATTAATTCCAGCATCTATTGAACTCATGATTTTATCAATCTACAAAAGAGAGAACAGTGAAAACAATTGATGGATCCCATCTTCATTATTTTATTTTAATTTTTCATGCATAGATTTATGGCATTATTATTCTCATTAGGAAAACAACAATCAAAATTGAAAAAAAAACAAAAATAAAACTGAGACAATTAATTTCTCCACTTTGATTTTTATTTTGCAATATTTGTATGCTAGCAAAAACGAAAGCTTGGGACTAGTATTTCTTTTTCTACAGTAGAGTTCCTTTCATACCGATGATTTTGGTCATCTAAGTATAACCACTAGTGGTCTATTTAAACAGTAGTATTAATGAATTAAAAATATTGTTTTGTGTGTTCTAAAGCATTTAGAATGCATGCAATTAAACAATTGTTCAATTAAGATTTCCAGAGAATTTCCTGGCTCCCTTTTATCCACCTGCCTCAAGGGCACTGAACAGGTATGGAACACAGTTGTGCTCCCACACACCACAGAACAATATTCTCTGTGCAACAGCACTGCATTAATCCCAAACTTATTTGCATGCTTCTAAGGCACACTGAACTTACTAGTTCAAAACCATTACACCTATTTTATTGTCTGTAAGAACAGGACAAAACATAAAGTGCATCAAATGGCTGCTGTGGACTGAGAAGGCAGACATAGAGAAACACATTTTACTAAGCTTAATATTAGGATTAGTAGGAAATGTATGTATTAGCTGCTTGTGACTGGAGTGAGTCTGGGAATTATGACAGAATCTGCAAATTGAGAATTCATACCTTATATATATATATATATATATATATATATATATATGAAAACGCCATTTTTTTTACTCTTAAGAACAATCAAACCTTGATGACCATGTAGAAAGGCAAACCTGGACCTGACTAATCAGGATTTTATGATAATGTATCCAAGTTATAAAGATCAAAACCTGATCCTTACTACATTTCCACTGAGAAAGTGCCTCCTTTACAAAGAAAACTACCTTAAGATGTCCTATCAAATCAGACATTTAGATGAGTTTGAAACATTTGCCTAGAAAAACAACCAGTCACATAATCAAACTCTGGGTTCTTTCTGAATACAACAGCACCCTGGAGATAGATACATTTCCCCATTGTAGTCATTTTAAAGAGAAATGCTCACTTCTCTGTAGGAGCAGTAAAGATCTAAACATTTCACACTCTTAATTTCACTCAATGAGATGGGAACTTCTGTGTTAATGAAGAACCRTTTACATTCTTGAAATTCAGCACAGGAGAAAAAATTAAACATAAGGTGCCTAAAAACCGTTTTAAATTGAGTTCTAAACCTAAAATAAAGTCTCTCATATGAGAAAGCATGTGCACTACAAATTCAATGTGGAAATTTCTGTTAGTAGTCCTGAATTCATTGCAGCTATAAATGTATTCCCACTTCACACAAGAGTCAGGTATGGGCCAAGCATTTTGTACACAGGCTACATACCAATTAGAGGATATGATACATAGGGAGGGGTTGTAGAACGCATAATCAACTCTCTATTTCTGCCATTTTCTCCTGGTTCTTGCTGACAGGCACTGCCATGGTGGGAAATAATTAGCAAATATGTAAATAATACACATAGTTACAAAGGATTTTACCAGTTTTATTAGTGCCGGCAGTGAGGGCTTCAGTAGACAATAATTTCAGTGCCACAAAAAATTGCAGAATTACTTCTGGTTAACTTCATTCACTATGAAAACAATAGACTTTATTGAGTGGGCAGCATTTGAACAGAAATGCAACTCATTTTGTGCCAGCTGTTGAACTATCAGGCAGTACACAGTGACATTCTCTCTGAGGATTTGCAGTATGGAAGATTCACTGTTTACTTCATCTCTGAAACTGAAAACAATAACAGCATCTTCACAAGACCATATATTTGCTAGTACTTAAAGAATGAAAAAAACTTACTTCTTCCCATTCTGATGTGAAGGAAGGTGTTCTCTCTGAATTCCCTTTGGAGCACTGTTGCTTTGGTGTGGGTTCACTCCAATTGCTTCTTGCTTTTTTGTCATTTGGTGGATGGGTGATAAGATTAGAATCAGATTTTGAAACACTTTTGCACAAATGCATTTCCAGCAAAGTCTTTGGTAAAGATCGTATTCTGCCCAGAGTGCACGCTCTCTCCACAAATCCCCCAGTGGTAATAACCCATTGTTCACTTATCCTTGGCGCGCCAACCAGGGTATGATTTTCTGCTGGTTTATTTTTAGTATGAAATATGGTTCTGTTTACAATTGGTGGCTTTTTTTTCTTAACAGGAGGATCAGAGCTGCTTTCTTTCCGTAGCGGTATCTGCTGTGCTGTGGTCTTGCTCAAAATGCTTTTGTCTAGTGGACCACTGCACGGGTTTGCTTTGCTGTACAGCTGGAGTGGATTTTCAGGTGGGTCACATGCAGGTGATGATCCATGAAGTAAACCTGCAAACTGCTCAGCGGGGTGTCCTTCAGGAAGCTCACTTTCAGTGGATGTTTCACGCTCTGAAATGAGAGAGTACCTTGTAAACAGAATAGGGTGATAAAATACTGCAAACAACAAAATCCTTACTCTCCTCAAAATTATTTTTTTATGCTGCTTGGTTCTTTCTCACATAAAGAAACAAAAGACAATTATGCCACAAACTGAATTATTATTCTCTTAAAAAAAATTTGTCTATATTATCTTGACTGGTTGAAGAACAGCCAACAATTCTCAGTGCTACACATAAATTCCATGAAAAAAACAAATTTATAAAATAAAATAGGCCATTGCTAGTCCATTAACTTGATGGTGTCTCTTTGAATTTTGTTATTGAGTTGAAATGTGTACAAATTATACATTTGAGTATGTTGAATTAGGTAATTAGTTTGTAGGTGGTAAAATACATGAAGAAACTGTATTGTCAGGAGTATTCTTAGTAATTTTTCTTTTTATAGTCATTATAATAATAGTGCATTTACACTGTGATGCCTTTTTACTGACAGTCTCTAAGGGATAGATCTGAGTGTTGTTTTTATTTCTGAGAACTTTTGAGAACAGTAATAGTAACCATTGGGATAAAAGATTACAAAATCAGGTCTTCCGAAACAAGCTTATTTATAATGTTATTTAGCACATACACACACAAAAAGGAACTGCAGAAAAATGCACTTCTTGGCACAGTTGAAAGTGGATTATTACAATTTTATAGCTCTGTTTTTTACACTTGTTGCTGTAAGGACTAGGAGGGGAAAAAAAAGGAGACCTGTGCTGCCTCACTTCAAGTGTTGGTGTGGTTAACATTACTACATCACTCTATTGACACGGCATTAAGTTAGCATGTTCTACTCAGAGTAACTATGACCCTACTAACGGTCACATCCCTGTAACTACTTCATTAAAGATGAATACATTCATGTCATTCTTGCTAGGAGTTGTATGTTCTATATAGACTCTAACTGTAGGGCTGTATGCACAGCAGTAGCTACCAGAAGGAAGCGAGCATAGCATCATGCCATAATTTGCAAAGATATTGAACAGTTTTCTCCTATTAGCCAAAATATCTGCTTGCAAGAAAAAACCCCAGCCAAATCTCAAAATATCACTTCTAAAAGAGAGCAGTGCGTGACTTTATAAATGACAGAAGAAGGATTTTGGTTACACACCAAAACTCCATCAACTCTTTTACTAGTCAGCAGCTTAAAAATATAAAATGAAATATTTTTCTTATTTGCTAAAATATCATGATGAAATTCTAAGAACCTAAGAAAATATTCTTTTCTTCTTTGAGAAACAACTGACTAGAATATACATTTCAGACGTTTTGCAGCTGTGAGGTGTTAACGAGAAAGGTTAAATGTAGGACAGGACAGAGCTTAAGGGATCAATAAACCCAGAAGAATTTGGTTTAGGGGAAAAATGCAGGGGAAAAGGAGGACATGGGGCATTCTCACTTTCTTTGATTTCTGAAAGTTGCTGAATTATATGCATATCTGCAATTTTGAAGGTGAATTTAAAATAAGGAATAAATTATTCAAATAATTATTGGCTTTGGCGGTTTTCCTTTACATGAAAAGCTTGGTAGCTGGTCCAGATTAAAACATCTTAGTTTTCTACATGGGTAAGAAGTATGTAAGCTTCCACCATAGTCAGAGATCAGACTGATAAAATCAGTGGAACCTATCACTCCCTGTACTCTGTGAACTGGGCTGACTACACTGCCAGTGACTATTATGGGAGATAACATTCAGTTTGTGTTCAGACACCTATATTCAGGTATTTCAATCATGAACTGAATCCTTTTCTGATGTTCCAGACCCGTGTCTTATAGCTGTGTATTGAACTCATTTAAGAGATAAATATTTTTGTCAGGGCAAAGTAAATCAGGAAGAATAAATCAGGAAGAATAAATCAGGAAGAATAAATCAGGAAGAATAAATCAGGAAGAATAAATCAGGAAGAATAAAAGCTTACTGACATCTGGATTGCAAGAATTTGACTACTATCTTTGCTACATCTATACTGCTTAATAGTACTGGCCAATAGCTATTAGGATCTAAAGGAATTACTAGGCTCATACCCTTTAAGTCGAACTCTTCTCCTTCTCAAGACAGAGCTGGTCCATCCAAATAATTACTGGGAATAGTCTCTGGTCTCAGCTAAAACTTGCACTATGCCTGGGTACTGTCTAGGTGGGTCTATTCAGTATTGGTCAAAGACTACCAAACCCCAAACGGTTTAACAGACTGCCAAGCACTAATGTCATCTCATGCCTTGATTTTGTTTAATTTACTACTGTAAACAAACTAAGTTCTTACTGAGAAGTCGCATTCCTCTGTGGTCAGTAAATATATGTAGTGACCACAAGAAAGTGTGTGTGTGTCTTACTGTCTAGCAGTGTTGCAGTGGACAGCATATCAAAACATTAATTCTGGTTATTTTGTTAGTCAAAGTGGCAGCAGTTTACCATGTATTCAAAGATTCCAAATATATTGTATGAGCCTTTTTCATCTTGATCTCTCACAACAGTTACTGCATTGTGTATGCATAAGTACATGTTCTACTTTAGGTATAACATTCATCTTTAAAATACCCCCACAAATACTTTAAGGAAGTCAGGAAAGATTAAAACAAAGGTTGTTTGTGCACCCATTAATCTTCTTATGTGTCAGCAAGCACTGTATTTTACTCTTTATATGATCACTACTAGTTTTCAAAAATACCCTGTCTGTTTAACTTGTGTGTTCAGAATGAAGTTCATTTAATGAAGAAGCTCCTCAACATTATCATAGTATCATCTGATTTGAAATTCCTCAAGAATTTCTTTGTTCAGAGTATTTAACATTTTGTAACACAGAATATTTTCAAAGCGTGATTGCTATTCACTTCAGTAGCTCAAACAAATCAGATCCCTAATGTGTCAAATTCATCACTCAAAAACCAAGGAACAATGGCTACTTGGATGAACTTTGGTCTATCTTGACCAGAGTAAAAAAAGCTCTGGCAGAGACAGAGTATTCTCTCTGCTGCTTTCAGCTGCCTCAGCTGTCAGTTCTTCTCTTTGATACTTTGTGCTTTCAGTAAGAGCTTTGTTAATTATGTGTCAAAGTAAGCAAAGATCTCACCTTCTTCATCCTATGATTTTGAGCAATGCAAAGCACATCTATATCAGGCAACAAAAAAGACTGGCATTATCAGGAAAAAAACAAATCCATGTGGTCATGGCAAAGGTTAAGAAGCAAATAGCATCACATCCTGCACTGCAGCCCTAGAGCAGTTATCCAGAGTGCTGGCATCTCCACCCGTGGAGGGTTTTAAGACCTGGCTAGAAAAAGACATGTCTGATCTTATGTTGACAGTCCTCCTCCAAACAGGAGGATGGACTAGAAATCCTCTGGACATCTCTTCCAACCAACACTTTAATGAGCCAATTATAATTCTGAATCTTTTGACTTTTGAACTGATAACTTTAGTCTAATGCTCTTTGAATACAGACTTGTATTATTATTTTAGTTTCCTAATCGGGTAATGTTTAATACTTTTATGTTCAGCAAATAAGGACAGTACAGAGATGGACTATACCCCTTGCTCTAAAGAGTATAGTAGCCTACCACTCACTGTAATGTTCTGAAGAAATCATAGAAGGAAAAAAAATAAACTATGCAACAGATAGTCAAAAACTAATTTGCCAAAGTACACTTTGCTTTCTTATTCCAAGTCCGTATTTGTTCACCTAAGACCTGAAACACGAGATGTTAAATAACCTCTTCAAACTGCACCATTCCCTAAAAATGCAGTTTCATTGTTCACGTGAATATCCAAGATCTCAGTATCAAGAACTTAAAGTACGAAAAACTTTACATGGGATAACATAATACTACTTCTATATCACTGCTAAAATAGGCAACTTTATTAAAAAAATCAAGAAAATCTTTCTTAGCTTCTAATGGTTGCCCATATCTGAGATTGGTAGTTTTTTATTGTTGCACATTTCTGTCCTAAATTTCAAGAAAAGTGATACTGAAATCAATGTTTCTGCTGAGACTTAGTAGCAATGCACAAAATGTGATATTTATGTATTATTTTCTGTCTGGTTCTAAACATATCAGAATAATAATTCTTCTTTTGAATACTGCTGTGCATTGAAAAAAATGCATGCTATTGAACATTTTATTAGATTTTTATTTCTTATTATTATCCTTATTATTTCAACCAACTTAACTGGCACTAAGAAGTGATATAACCAATTACATTGCATAGGTCTATACTCAGTGAACAGTCATTTAAAGATGCCAGTTTTGTTTTCTCACAGGCATTTGAGTAAGCCTTGTGAGAAGGGACTTTAGGAAAGATGGTGGGGATACAAGGGAAAGCAAACAGGCAAAGTTCAAGCTCTTGGACTGAATCCCAGTGGAGAGAAGCTTTCTGCTTATAAATTACTTTTTTTTCTTTTAGCAAGTGCATTTATTTTTGTAATCAAAGAAAAAAAAAGAAAAAAAGAAAAAAAAGCCATCAGAAAGAGATCTTGCTTCCTTATCAGATACCACTTTTCTTACCACTTTATCTTTTTACTTGTACATAGTATCATAAATACCAAAACATAAACAGATGTCATTTCCACAGAACTTTAGTGTTATTACAAGTGCACGTACAGCTTATCCATCTGAGCGGATTACTTCGGAAAATCACTGTGATACTGCCATATCTGTGTTACAAGGAAAACATTTACATTTGGAACTACAAATGGATTCCGTTGTGCCATAATCTCAAAGCCACAGATACACATTGCTATTATGACCAGTTTATATACAACCAAACTGGTATTTAGGCAGCAGATTGCAATTCAATCAGCTATTTATTTTCACACTGATGCACCCCAGCACAGTTGCTTGTGGTACATATATAGAGCCCTACGGAATACCATTTCTCACTCTCAGTATTCAAGAGTTATAACTTACAGCTGCTTCATCAAACTCACATATTTTTTCCCTGATTCTGACTCCAAGACTGCAGAGCACATTAAGAAAACCAGAAGCATACTGAATACTGTGAATTTTGCATTCATGTAAAATTGGAAATCGTCTTATTCACATTTGTATCTCAAGAGATTCCGTGTTCCAAACTGAAGTACATTCAGGAGAATAACAGTTGTTAATAACACTAATGAAAAGAGCTGTAATAGATAAATTATAATGACAGAGTTAGATCTTTAACAGGCATTGCTGTTGCCATGGCACAAATTTCTAATGTAAAATACAAACCCACTAGAAAATTGTCCTATAGCTATGGTAACAACTGCATTGCGATACTATTAAGCTATTCAAGTTGTTTTCATTTGATCCAGAAAGATGTTTTTAGCACCACACTGCATATTTGTAATACCTGCCCAAAAATGTATTCTCAACTCCCTTTTCCCCACATTCAGTTGATTGCTAAAACCAACAGTCAGAACTTGGTAATATTTGGAAACTACCCTCTTATAGAAGGATGGGTAAGCATATTTGCACAGTAAAGATTGCTTTGGAGACACTAGAATACCCTCAGTAGTGAGGATATCAGTTGTATCGCCAAAGTGATATAAAATGGGATGATCAGCAAGAAAAGGTGTAAGACAGAAAATTCATAGTATTTAAGAACAGAAGTTGCAATATTCAGGAAGGCATTATTTCACACAGCAAACAACACGGTGCTTTGACCAAGCTCCATTTCTTTGACGGCAGCATGTTGGCTGCAGTATCTTAGATGAGGCAGAGCAGTATTTTCTCACTCTAGGTAATGTTATAGCAAGGTACCATGGACCTGTGTGGGAGAGATAACAAGACTACTACGAAACTAATGAAGAATGTAGGCTTCTACTGTCACCAGCAAAAACACAGAAGAGCAACAATAGTGTCCAGCCAGACTGCAGTTTCTTCTGCTTGTTCCTAAATCTAGAGAAACCACCAGAAAGTGTTTGGCAAGGTTGGTGTTGATGATCTCCAGGCTCTGTGCCCAGTTTCCAACATTGCCAGTTCTCAAAACCCTTCCCCTTAGAAATCACCATGAGCATCTCTGTGGGTTGGGAATTTGCTCTTACAAGCTTCAAAACTGCCAATTCACCCCTTAACATCGCAGTCTTCACTTGACTCTGTACTGAGAGGTTTTACTGCCTCACTATCTCTAGCTTCATAGTTTCACTGTCCTCATCTGTTTCACAATGACCCATCAGGAACTGAAAAATAGAGAAAGATTTTTTGGGAGAGATATCTCCTGATGGAATTTTCTGAACATTGCTTGCCAGCTTCTAACAAAGAAAAAAAGCTTTTGGTGAGGTAGGATATTAGGCAGTAATTACTGGTAATTCCAACCACATTATAATACCTAAATATAGTTCTTGCCCAAATTTTCAGCAATAGCAGTGTAATCTGGTACAAACAGAGTTAATTTTAGCTCTTATTGAGCTGTTTTGACTCTTCTGTACATCGTCAGAAATTTTTTTTGATACAAGTATTAAGGAGGACATAAATGTAATTTTCACAATCATATAAAGGGTTAACCTTTTACTGCAAAATTCAACACAGACAAAAATAAAGAGCTGCAGCTGCCACCTCCATAGTGCCGTTTCCATGAGAATTTCTTTCTATGTGACTATATAAGGCACGGTTCCTAGACATCTTAAAGACAGACAGGCTCTCATGAAACATCACATTTTACAGCACAATAATCTGCCTTATGCCTGCACATCAAAACCAGAATTCTTCAGAAAACTAACATGCTAACATTTTTATGAACTAAACATATCAGACAGATAAAATAATGGTCGACATCCCCCAGGTGAAATACTAGACAAATTCAACACTCACATTCAAGCTAAAATTCTACTGGAATATTTCAGCTCTGCCATGCAGCAAAAGTAAAAAAAAAAAACCCCTCTCAGTGTTTCTTTGCAACTTTCAGTAAATCGTTCATAAGAAATTCTGAGAGATGAATGGAAATGGATGTAAAATGTAATTTTGCAGAAAGATCACATATAATTGCATTGAGAAATTCTTTGGTGATCTCTTCTTGCAGAAGAAAGAAGTTGAGTGGGTTGTGGCTGTGCTCAAAAAGTACATGCTAATTTGATAATGTAGTACAGCAGGGAAGAGTAATACAAGAGGAAAACTTGGTGAGACTTAATAACCAAAATCAGTGCAAAGCAATATCAATGTGACAGATGAGCTCTTGAAACTATATCCTTTTGTTGAAGACTGTAAAGAAACCCTGTTACATGTTCCACTCCTGATACTTCACACATCAAATGCAAAGGAGGAATGACAAATTCCTCCACCAAGTGGGAGCAAAACTTACTAATATTCAAGGCAAAAGAAGCTGGAAAAAAAACAATGGATGATTCTTAGGATAATGCTTCTATAAGGAGACGTTGCACAACAATTTCAATTGAAAGGAATGATTTGCCCAAGTAACAACTCAGTTTCCCCCAGCATGACACAAAAACAGAAAGCAAAAAAGTGTACATTCTGTCATTTGCACTGACCACACATTTCTCTTTTCCAGCCTTGGTAAAGAATATATATCTGATCTGAGCAGTATTTTTAAGATATTTCAGCATGTCTCTCTTCTCATTCCACATACAAGCTCATCTATGCTCTGTTTCAACTTATATTTCAAATACAGAAAGAATGCAATTGGTGTTTTCATAAGAAATGCAAAAAAAAGGTCCCTACCCCAAAGGCCTCTTTCAGTTTTTGCTAAATCTCCTGTTAGGTTGTAGCAACAAAGCTGTAGGGACAAAAAGTGTATAAAAATTAAGAATGTCTAGAAAATATCTCTTGCTGTAGAATGACAGCCCAGTTCTAGCTGTAGGTACACACAGATCCATGGAAAATTACATCCAGTTTTTCAACTCTACATGGAACATTAACTGAAATTTTATATCATTGCTTACATGTGACTGTATTGAAACTAAACACTAAAAATCATAGTCTTTTAGCAAGCTTGCAGTTCACCACATCTTTTTTAATTATAAATATTGAGTGGGGAAAATGAGAGAATAAAAAAATAGATATAATATTAACTTTCTCCTAATGATTTATTTGGCGGTTGCAAATGTGAGACAATAACCATATAAATTCTTCAGAATAGTATTTACAAAACATAAATGATCTTCAAAAAACCCCAATCTACAGAATTACATCCAAAATAATTTAGCTAAGAATAATAACTTTCTAGGCATATTGACAATCTCTAGAAGTTTTTTACTTTTCACAAATAAGTATTTACTTTAAAAAGTAATATTACACACAGGATGCTTAAAACCAGATTTTGTGAAAAGAAGAGCAGAGATTCAGGTGACTAAACACAAACATATATGGCCACTTCAGACACTATAGGGTGTCTAAAGTTACTGTAAGGGCTGACAGATATGACACACAACTTGGAAACACTTGTTTTTTCTGGTGAAGTAGCAAGAGATCAGAAACAGTATTTGTAGTATCCAGGTTGTTTGTTTGGCACTTGAATTGTTTCTTAGAGCTCAAATGGTAGCAGACAAGGAGTACTGACAGTAGATGTAGATAATACATCTCAAAGAATCCATTAGTGCAGAATAAATAATTTCATATGTGCACATATCCCACTTCAGATGACTTACATACACTTAGTTTAGAGAGGAACTGAAAACTTGCTAGTATTTTAAGTAATGATTATTGACACTTCTACCAAAATAGCCAACAAGTTAAGAGGCCAGATCACCTGAGTGACACAGAGCATTAAAGGTTGGCTGACCCCAGATATCAGTTTAGGACATTTTGGAAACATATCTGCATTTGGAATGTGGAATTAACCTGCTATGCATTAACTATGACTGCTAGGAGAGTCAATGTGTAGTTTAATTAAGCTACTAGGATGCAGAAAGGCACTTGCTCAATTTTAGATACAGTTAAAGGAAAAGACAAGCATTAGACTACAGTTGCTTAGACATGGAACAGCGGTGAATGATGTTGGAAGACAATTACAAACTTTCATGCTCCATCACAAATGACACTTTACTAAGTTCTCTTACTAAATAAATACAAACAAATAAACAAAATTGTTATTATTAAAACCTGTATGAATCATCAACTAATTGCAGGACAGAAGCTCCCACAGAAACAGAGAGCCATAGTTTAATGTAATTAAACCCCCTCTTACACTATGGGTTTTAAAGTCACACAACACAAGTGCTACACACAGAAATCCTGAATGATTTATCTTCTGTTAGGATCATGTAAAAATTAGAGGACAGAGTTTCATCTGCTCAATAGCTGTGGCAACAGAAGACATTGTCACTCACCCTGCTGGTCTTCAGACAGAAGGTATAGGTCAACAGCTCCACTGCCAGACCTGGGCAAAATGGCCTCTAATCTACTTATAGGGCTAATCAGCTGCCCCAATTTGGGTAGACTAGTTGAGTTCACCTGGTTTATTTTGCCTGAGATGAATTAAAAGTTTTCACAGAAACCCTTCTGCTGAAGCCAGATTTGGGGACAGTCTACGAAAGAAGTGCAATGACATGGAGGTGCTGGTAACACCGTCAGTTGCTTCTACAGAATTCTGCCATTCATGAAATGAACTGCAGATACTTCTCTGCAACGTAAGGGTCAGCTGTTCTCTCTGAAACGCAGCAGGTAGATATCCCCCTAAGGCACCGAATAGATCTACTTTTCAAATATGTTATACCTTCAAAGAATAACATTTTCTTAAATAGGGGTAATAATGTGCACGAGTATAATAAATATTAGTATGCTCTAATAAAGAGGACTAATTTATCACGCTAAAAGCATTAATATGGTACAGCTTTCAAAAACATCCTCCAGACCAGTAGAAACACACAAATAAATTTAAGACTCTAGGAACTGTAAATAGGAAAACGGAAACTGAGTGTAAGGGATCTGAAAACACACAAATATTTGTGGGAATTATACCATTCTAGTCCTGTAATTGATTGACCAGATTTTGTTCAGCTAACAGTCTGATCAGAATATCAGGAAAAATAGATTGTAGAAAACTCTTCCTTACCAAAGAACCTCATCCAATTGTTGGCACACATTTAATAAGTAAATGAAACTTCCTTACAATGTAATTAGATACTTCGGATTTAGAAAATAGCTTTATAGTGAGTTATATACTTCTTATCTACAATGCTTCAAGAAAGTTGGTAACAAGTTCATTAGGTGCTTAAACCAGATACATGCAAAGCAAGGCAGGCCTAGAATGTTATCACTGTTTCATTCTGCTCTAATTTACTTACGTTACACTTGGTATGAGGAAGACTGTTGAACCAACATCAGTAATTATGTTTACCTGTGAACTAAGGACTCACACCAGGCAGACCTGATCTTCCTATCATATATGTATTTCTGCTATTTAAGCTAGTGTGCTTACATTTCACTTGAGGAGTAGATGAGCAGAGAACAAAACACTGCACTCTCATTTTGTAGATATGTAGATGGGCAGAATCTGCATCAAGAGGGAAGTTCCTTGCAGATGCAAGGTGAACAGATATAGCAAATTGTCTAACTTACCAAACACACCCAAGAGAACTGAGTATGCAGAAGTAGTTCATTAAGTCAATCATAATTAACAAATAATTGCAGAAACAATATTACAATTCTTTTAATTAGCATATTCTTCATTTGAAATAAATTGGAAATCAGATGATCATGGTCTCCTGAGAAACTCAAACAAGTCACTTTTGCTCTCTTTCTAAAAGTAAACAAGCATCACTAGCAGCTCAACATATCAGATAGCATTGTAACAGATACACCAGAAAAAAATCTGCAGATGATTTTTCTTTTTCTTTTTTCTTGCTATTATTGTTAAAATAATAAGAAATTACCATGAAAACATTTTAATCACTTTTCTGATTAAAAGTGGGCAAACACTTTTTTGCAAAAATAGGAAAGTGAGAGAAGGGAAGACAGAGAGAGAACAGGAGGAAATAAAGAAGCCATCCTGATGACCACAGATCGTAAACCCAGAAACCTCTGATGAGATTTTCAAATTACAATTAGTCCTAAAAGGGACTTCTTTTAATGTGCAATGTGGTTTTATGTTTTGCGTTTTTTTCATTAGCTTGCAAAAATCTCATGAAGATAGAAAGATGAAATGCCAAGTATCTAGCCAGTGCTTGTTTCCTGACAGCATTTTTATGGAAGTACCTATTATAAAGAAGCACAGTCAAACAGTCAAGATGGTCACTCCCGGAATAGGTTGCCTTGTATCACATTAAGTTATTTAATTATTCTGCCTATCTGCACCAACCTAAATGAAAGAAGGCTGATGAGGGTGGTGGGAATAAATGACATGCATTAGATATTTCCAAGGAGAATGACAGGAGTTCTTAAAAGAACAGGGAATCAACTACCAAGTGGGATATCGGCCTCTTTCTAGCCCAGTTAACAGATAACTGAATTTTCTTCAAGTCTTTAGATGGAAAAGGCGGCATTAAGCTATTAAAATCTTCTCTGCTCAGAGAATAAATGGTGGGCCAAAATTTAAAGTAATTTGGACAGCTACAAGTAGGAGTAAACAAAAAATAAACCTGCACAGAGGAAAGAGGCATATATCTCTTTTTCTTGAAAGCAGCTTCCTTTCTTCCAAGCATAACTTGGACAAACTTTAAAAAAAACAAAAACCATCTACACATATATGACGATATGCTATGTGTTTTCAAACCAAAATTAACTCCATAGATACGAAAACTGATCGGAGAAGTTTAAAAGTAAATTTTAAGTGAAACTTGATTTAAGTTCACCTACTGTCACAGTCAGACTATCAACATGAAGACTAAAAGTCTGTAATTTGTGCCTTCAAATTATCTCTAATCAATCTGAACTTCAATTGTTTTTGTCATTTTATAGAAGCCCAAGACATGCAGTAATCACCACAGAGAAGTACAGAAGTTTCAATCAAAGTAATTGCCTGCTTCTTAAAAATGGCATCTTTCTTCAGTTAAACGACACTTTATACTGAAGCCAACACACCAATGTTTACCACATGAAAGACAAAGACTCAGAATAAGTCGGTCATTTCCAAGGTCTGATTCTTTTTGCCAGTTTTTGAAGTCAATTCATTGAGGAAGACTATTAACAAACAAAGACCATCACACTTTTATGACTTTACTTCACAATTCTCAGGTGCAGGGCTGCAGAGCAATGTTTTCCCCCTCTATGGCYAATCCTATAAGAACTCCTGTGGGAAAGTAAGAACTCTTGAGCTTTGTGGTATGAGTTCTTCATTTATCTTGACAGAGAGACTGACTCAGAGCAAGTAAAAATATTTCACCTTCATTGTGGGGGTGGAAGTATCGCTATACACCATGATGTGAGAGGTCTATCGTGAGGAAGTGATTTTGCCTCTCCACTGCATTCTGGTGAGACCCCACTTCGGGTACTTGGATCCAGCTCTGGAGTTGGAAAACATTGACCTGTTGGAGTGGGTACAGAGGAGAGCCACAAAAATGATCAGAGGGACAAAGCACCTCTCCCATGAAGACAGACTGAGAGTTGGGATTGTTCAACCTGGACAAAACTGCGGAAAGACATTATTGTGTCTTTTCAATAATTAAATGGGGATTAGAAGAAAGATAGGGACAGAATTTTTAGTACAACCTGTTGCAATAAGTCAAGGGGTAACGGCTTTCTACTAAAAGAAGGTAAATTCAGACTAGATATAAAGAAGTAATTTTTTACAATGGAGGTGGTGAAACATAGAACAGGTTTCCCAGAGAGGTGGTGGATGCCTCATTGCTAGAAACATTCAAGGCCAGTCTGGACAGGGCTTTCAGCAACCTGGTCTACTAGAAGGTGTCCCAGCACATTGCACAGGAGTTCGACTAGATGATCTTTAAAGACACCTTCCAACCCAAACCATTCTATGAATTTTAAAGTTAGGCATCAGACAAAGGTTCTTGGCTGGTTAAAGTGGACCAGAGTTTAAGGCAGTGCTGGCCTGTCTTCTTCAGAAGCTGGCAGGTGTGGTACAATGTCTTTTAAAAATCACACAGCAGTTGGTAACACAAAATCATAAATTTGGGTTCAGAAAGTGCCATTTGCGTCTGCCCTGCACATAAGAGCATTGAATAATGAGGTTCATCTCCCTGGATACATCTGACACTAAGACACTAAATATGGAAATCAGTTTTCAGTTTTAATCATGGGATGGTTCCTTCACAAATTAGTGTTTGTTGAAGTATTTTCAAAAGGCAAAGCCCCTACAAACTCACTTAATTTCTATTTCACGCTGCACTCACATATGGAATATAGAAAAAAGCTGCTTGAAGATACATAAAAACCAACAGAACAACCAGGAAAAGAAAAAGAGAACTTCAAAGAAGAGCTACAATGCCTGAGAAATAAAAAATATTCTAGACTAGTAAGCTAGAAAAGCAGAGTGGGAAAACACAGAAGGAGAAGCCAAGGGGGAATATGAATTATATATATTTATTTATATATTAATAGTTCTATATAGTTTTTTAGATATATATATTAATAGTTCCAAGGAACTATTACCAGAACTGCACTGCTTGACATGTGCTTTCAGTCTTCGTGCTACATCTGTCTCTCCTGCCAGGAAGCTCATTTGATCAAAATACTAAATTAGATGTCTCTGCCTGTCATTTCTGTTATGTTCCTTGCCTATATTATCACAGCCACTGAAAATCTAAATTACTGCCCAGGCAGAAGCTCAGGTTTTCAAATATTTGTTGACTGGACACTGCTCAGTTTGCTGTTTCTCTATAGATGAAGTGAATTGCAGGGAGCTTTTACTTTTGCTGTGCATCTTGCCTGAAGTCAATAATGTTTAAATCCAACTTTTCTCACACAAATAACAATGACATTATTTTTGGTAGTACATTTTATTTTCCTGCTTTAATTAAACCTCTAGATTTGTCATTGACAATTTCTGGACTGTCATAATAATATTTTCAGTATAACAATCATGAAAATCATTAGAAAACTAATGAAAAAATCAAGGACAAATTCATAGTAGCTAAAGTACCTTTGAAAACCTGTATATTGACTCAATTAAAAGGAATAGAAAAACCCGAAATACCTTTTAGTTTTTCATTTTAGATGGGGTTTTCTGCTAACTTAATTATGACAGATGTCTTTTTTTTTTTTTTTTTTTAATTAAAGCTTCCTCAAATGCTTAGCTGTGCCACAGTGAGTTTTCTTAGCATATTCCATATTCACTCACCAATTCTTTCAGCTATGCCATGTGGGAAGCGCAGCCATGCTGTCCTGAGTTGTAAACCAAGTTGAAAAATCAAAGTTATTGCTAAGCAAAGATAACCTTCAGTCACGAAAGCAGAATTTTTTCAATGTCATCAAAGACACCTTCTCAGTCCTTATATACTTATTTCTTTGGTGTGCAGTCTTATATATGGCCTGTGTTTTGACTCCTGAAGAAGGATTAGTGTATTCATGGGCCTCAGATCAAAATCTCCTGTCCCAAGTGTTTTCCTTCTCCTTCAGTTCCTCTAAGTCTCCAGAACCATATGAAAACAAAGAAACAAGACCACAAACCCAAAGAGAGGGTACAAAGCTCAAAGTAGGAAGCCAAACTTCTGGCATAGCCGGAAGTAGATACCAAGACCATAGCCAATCTCTGGACCAACACAAGCAGAAGTCACCACTTTAAAACCTTGAAGAAAAATCTTCAAGAATTCCAATAATATCTGAAAAGCTAAAGGCAGAGAAGCCAAAGTTCAACCAAGCAACAGCCTGAAAAGAAGGGGTCAAAGAGAAGGAACAGAATACCGAATTTATTTTTAGTCTGTTCTGGGCATGAACCCATGCCTTTCTTGCGAGGAGGTGGCCTGTACTGGACACGACAGAAAAAAATTTAGAATTCCAACACACATGCCCATTACTACATAGACTTACACTTACCATCACAAATGTTGTAAATTGGAAGATACTAATACACATGCACAGACTCTACTTTTCCTTTTGCTAACTTTACAGAGACAATCCCAACCTAAAAATGTTACATTTCATCCTAAATCCTCATGAGATTACAAAAGCATTCATGGAGATTATACACCAAAGAAAAAGATCGAGATAGAGAGAAAACAGGAAAATAGCTTAAGAAGGTAGAGAAGTCATTTGGTTCGATCATTTTAAAGCATATTACAAAACCTTAGGATGAATTTCGGCCTTTTCACAATGCCTGTCAGCCTTTTGACAAAAAGGTTATCTGATCAGCTATGAAATTACATTCTCTATCTACTGCATTCCTCAAAAACCAGAAACACTGCTAATATGCAGATCCAGTGTGATAGAGCACAAGAAAAGTTTGGAAGTGTTATGTCTGAGATTGTTAGTTCTGTTTCCTCTACAACTTCAAAGCCAGTTAATACCATTAGACTCCCACATACTCTTAAAATAAACARGTGAACTAGACAGACTTCTTTCTCAGTTTCATGTATAAACACTATGATAGATTTGGAAGCATTAGCCATAACTGAGTGCTAGATGTGGCTGTCATCCCCTACACACCCTCAACACCATTAAACTATATTAACATAAGGATAACACACAGAGCCTCTATTGGGGCACTTGCAACAGCATTGGGAGCGCTTAATTGATAGCTGTAATCTCAGAGACACCAGGAATAATCTTTTAGATGTAGTACCTCTCACATCCCACTCCAGTGACACATCTGGCAGTGTCATTGGCCATATCTCTACATTTCTAGTGGCCTCCAAGCAGTTGCTTCTCATAATCCTGTCTCCACCTTGAAGCGTTCTATTTAATTCCAAAAGAAATTCCCTTCCCACAATTTCAGAGGGAATATTGCAGATCTGTCAGTAAGTGTATGGTAAATGGTTTTTTTTCATAAATTTGCCATCATGACAAATTTCCGCTCTCCTAATTAAAAAATAGTTTTCAAGGTAACAACTGCTTTTGCTTGAGAATGTGGGAATGCAAAGGTGCTTTCTTGGAAGAGATCTTTGCACATATGACACAGAGCAACTGAATAATAATAATGATTCAACTATATTCACCAATATGAAGCCATTTTGTGTTGAAATTTATTTTTTTCACAGTAGAATATTCAACATCTACTAAATCAACACTAAAGATTTTACATATTTAGAAATAAACTTGATTTTTACAGAAGCCACTGGAGAGGAATTGATTTTCTTGAAAGAGCTCAATTATTTATTAGGATTTTACAGACTGTCAAGAATCACATAAATCAAGAGATTAAGATATTGTTCATTTATTTCTGAAGTAAACATTTTTTGAAATACGAAGGAAATAAAATTGAACATAATTTAAGCTTCTAGTCTTGGTATCAAACTAAGGCTGAGTCATAAAATCACTTTGAAGACAGCTTTAATGATATAAAATTTACTGTGTACCAGCTGTTCACTGAGAGTATTCTGTTAAGAAATTGCCCCTTCCAAATATAAATTGTGGTATCCAGTGAAAAACCTGAACTACCTGATGTGGTAGTTTCCCTTCTACTAAGGGGAAATAAGGTTCTACACAACTCCTTCTAGTTACAAAAGAAGATACACAGACTTCATTCATGAAGATTCTGAATCTTCATTCTGAAAGATGCTCTAGATGTTGGGAAAGAATTTAAAAATTCAAAACTAATTTGAAGAAAATACAGAGTATGCATTGAAATTCTGTTAAATACCCCTCTGCTCTAAGTATTAATGCAGGTGTACACTAGAAATAAACTCTGCAGACCCGAACACTTCAAAACTGTCTTGTTTAATGGCTGCATACTTGCATGCCTACAGAAAATCAACAAAAATCTCTTTATTGTAACTTAAAATGAATACCTCTGTTTGCATCAAGTTCTCTCACCAGTATTTAACATTGCAGCTGAATCACAAGGGGGAAAGAGGTGATAGGAAAGGTCATCAAAAAGGAATAAAACAAAAACTCCTTAAAGGGACATGAGATGTGACCACACTGCATTCACAGCAGTAGCTACAGTGTTCTGAACCCAGCAAGAGAGCTCTGAAAAAACCCTACTTAGTTACAGTAACCGTAACATCATTATGGTGCACTGATTAGGCTATGAAGCTTGCTCCAACCCTCAGCAAATTAGCCGATGCTATGCGGCATTTTAATACCAGTTCTTGAGCTAGAGGCAGTTTTAAGATGGCTCAATTGTCTGTTTTGCAGAAATATTCTCAACAACTGAAGTAAAATACCTTAGAGAAAGACTAAGGGAATTGGGCTTTTTCCTCAATTTGCCTATCATGCACAGATACCTTTAAAAATACCAACTTTTATATTTGTAATTGTCCACAAGAACAATGTTACAAATCATTAAAAGCAAACTAGTTTTCTTAATGGAAGACTAAAGTCTAATAAAGTAGAATAGAATTCAGGAGAAAACACTGTAGTCCAAAGTAAAAACTGCTATATTGTGGCTCAGGAGCTACTCCTAGCATTTTCAGTACTTTACCAGGTGAATTTCAAAAACCAGTTTAATATTAGTTTGCCTGAATTTCCTCAGCTGCAATAACACCAATCCTTCTAAATGGCTTAAGGAGCAAGGCTGCTTAAGACTTGCTAAAGAAAACAGCACTATAGGAAAGCTAAGTGTGATCAGCATCTTTTAAGATGTTTGTCAGACTTCACCCTAAACCCCGAATTTTTCTGAAGTCCTTTAAAAATGTTTATACTGTGGTTTTATAGTTCTCTAATGTTTGCAGGAATTTTTTTTAACATGAAAGGAACTGAATGTATCAGAAAACAAATTTAACTACAGAGTATAAAAAGTGTCCTTATATAGATAGTAAACTCAAAAACTAGACAATGTTTTATAAAGCCCTCCAGTTGTAATAATGATGTGTTACTTCTAGGCACATATACTTCAAAAGAAAACGTGAAGTTTCATGGTTATGGTTTCACTTAACAGAATGAATTTAAAATATTTTAAAGATTTGAATGATTAAATATTATTTTGCAAGACATGATTTTTCACACAGCATGATACAATGAATTTAAATCAGAGGCAGATGGTACCCAGTATTCTTACTGAGAAGACTAGTGGTATGTCAGACAATCTAGTGTTTTGTTCTGTTTAAGACAAACAGGGTATCTTGTGCCTTTGGAAGCCATTTTATATTGGAAGGGAGCTAGAAATACAGTGTTTATTTAAAACATTTATTTACTGTGCTTGCAGCAACCATACACAAAAAAAGTATGGAGAAAAATTGCATCAGGAATCTGCAGTGTTGTCATGAATACCAGGTTCAATTAAATACCTTACCATTTTATGATCCTTCCCACAGCAACCCATTTAGCTTTTAGACTTCTATTCATCATCTTTTTCTTTGTAATAGAAGCTGCATTCATATCCTTTAATTCTGGAAAGCAAATCCTCCTGAAAATCCCCAAAAATGTCTGCAAATATAACCTTATTTCAGAAGCCGTGGCTGGCTCACTAACTAACTATGACAGAGATGACCACTGACCATACAGTTTTCTAAAAATCCAAGCAATATTTTTTGAGAAGACACATTTTCAGGAAACTATCTTATAACATTACATGTCTAGGTAACCAGGCAGTCATTGAGCTTACTGCCTAGAGCCTGATATGATTTAAGGTCATCTGAGTAACCTAAAGAATTTAATTCCATACGAAAAGTCACATCCCTTGAGATTTTATATCCGCCTCTGTTGTGACAGCCAACCTTAGAAAACATAAGAGTGGAGATGCTATCAATGCAGCTGTGAAGCTTCCATTTAAAACACTGTTCTTAATCTTCCCACTGCACAGCTCCAGCTCCCAAAACAAGGTATCAACCCTGTGCCATGCAGCCTTTCCTCTCTGCTCCAAATTATGACCCCAAACCGTATCATCTGCCTCCTCCTCTCCTACACATTTCATCTTTCCAGAAACTGACTCAATCCCTCTGCTTTCTTTACACTGCTTATCTAACTTCCCTACCAAGGAAAGAACACCAATAAACAATACTGCACAGCTGTGTAATATCCTTTATTCAACTCTGAATATAATGTAATGCAAAAATAGAAGTACATGTCCAAGATACTGCCTCGTATGTCAATATAATTTTTGTCTATTTAGTGTGCTCTCTCAGGACTAACAGGTCCTCACACAGGTCTACACATGAATTGTTTCTATTTCCTTAATTGCTGGGTTTATGTTCACATGTTCACTGTACAATACAGAAATATTGTGAAATGGAGACAATGACCTCCATAAGATGGTATAAGAAATAATTAATACAAATATGTGTTTAAGTAACAGATATTGTTACACTACTACTACTACTATGATTAGTGTTAAAGATTATCAAACTATCTTACAAGCCATTTCTTCACTGAATACCATCTATTTGGCTATAGATTGAAAGGAAAAACAGATATTTATATTACCACAGAATAATTGCTTTTTAATTTCAAGGTTTCTCTCTTCTAGATTTTCTAGACTCCAATAGTGGCTAAAACTTCACAGAGAAGATGCTTGTGTTGTACCAAAATGTGTCATTTGTATTAACTACCATTCATTCACCTCAGTTCCAAGAGAAGACTGCAACTCTCATGGAGGAATAGCATCATTAAAGGCTGCACAAACCCAGGATGGGGTCAGAGACCATCTGTAGACATGCCATGAACTGCAGGTCCCCAACCAGCTCCTCAAGACAATTTAAGACATATAGCACATAAGAAACCCCAGAGCTCACACTGCAGTAAATCAGCAGGAAAGATCAAGAATACTTCAGATGTCCTTGGGTCTTTCATCCTCACAGAATTCTTCATGTGAAAATACCCAGAGGATCCTCTGCCATACCTAACATTCATGAAGCTGTTCCTGACTAATCCATATGGTGTGAGCATCTGCCACTTTTCAATATAACATTCATATCCAGAGTGTCACATTTCCCACAGATAGCATGAATGACTAAAAAAATAATACTTTTGTCATAATTCTGCTTCTGGGAAAACATGAAATGGTGATAAATTGATATTATCTTTGGTATGTGCAAAGCCTACTGAAGTCAATGAATATATAGTACTGCTTCAGAACACATTTAAGGACTGTATTTCTTAACAGGAACATTTACTCAAGGAGGTTGTAGAAAGGTGGGGGTAGGCCTCTTCTCCCAGGGACCCAGAGACAGGACAAGACAAAACGGTCTCATGCTGTGCCAGGGGCGATTGGACTTCAGGAAGAATTTTTTCACTGAAAAGGTGAAAGCACTGGGACAGGCTCTCCAGGAAGGTAGTTGAGTGACCATACCTGGAAGTGTTCAAGAAATGACTGGACGTGGCACTTAGTACTATGGTTGACTGGCCATGGTGGTGTTTGGTCAAAGGATGGGATTAATGATCTTGGAGGTCTTTTCCAAACTTAATGATTCTATGATTGCAAAGACACAAATATCTTTAAAAAGCAAATAATGTAATGGAACTATTTAGAAATAGAATGCTTGCTTGTACATGGTTTAAATGCAGTTTGTTAAGGTTTAAAATATTGAAAACTAAATAAAGTCATAAATCCAATTTTGTTTGTTATTTACATTTGAGTACAGACCTTTATTTTTAAAGTGGTCTGCAAGTGATTAGTCAGTGTTTTCCCCTGCAGTAAGTGTATTCATATTGAAATCACAAGTATGAAACAGATTTGTCCAGTCTGCATACAGAACTGGCTAACAATATGATAAAAACCTAAGCGTAGTAATTTTGCTGTCATTTCTATACCTTGGCAATTACTCCTTAAATAGGCTGGACATTTCTTATGCTAATTAATAGTATTTAAAAAACATTGTTTAAAAATTTTTTTTCAAGAAAAAACCCTTATTTTGACATCTTTCTTTCCAGAAAAGAAATCAGGTTTATATCTAATTATGCATATGGGTAAATTAATTCATTCAAACTGACCAGTTAATTTCAGCTTATATGTGTGTGAGCAAAGCCACATGAGTATGGAACTGGTACACGGATTGGTGTTTCTCTACTGACTGTTTTCTCCTGATACTAAAATAGCTACAGGGCTGGATTTTCAGTTTAGCTGTAAGTGTTACAGAAGACACACCACTCCCACCACCCCCATAAAGAAGAGACATTTTATACAAGCATAAAGCAAAAGCACCTAGTACGTTAGCAAAAGGGCAGCTTTCAAGTAGCAATTACCTCTCTACACGGTTATTTGGTAACAGAGACATGTTGAACAGTTACACGGCTTTTTAATAATCACACCCAGCCTGGCTAGGTGAAAAAACTTGTAGAGAGCCCCTGCCGTAGTATTTTATTGTTTTGAGGACTGTAAAATGTAAAAATGTAAAATTTGGGGACTGCTACACTATAGATTGTTGTGACGATGGAAGATGAGGAAGGAGAAACCCCTCAAATCCATCATCTCTCCCTTCAGGTACGAGAACTCTGCACTAAACAAGTGAGCTAAAAGCACTCGAGTGCCTTATCAACATGTGCAGGAAAGTTATGCTCCATTAATTTATGCTAAAATATCATTTTATTTTCTTCATCACTAAAAGGAATAAAAAAAGGAATAAAATGTTTCATTTTTCCTTTCACTGCATATAAGCATCTTCTTAAAATACCTCCTTACTGCCTCGGGAAAGGAAATGTTAGTATAAGAATTTCACCTTTTCTCATTGTATAAACTCAAAACCCCCAAATATTTCTAAAATATAATTACTGTTTTTCATATTACAGCTCCTGATTCGGAAGTACTTAATCCAATTAATACTTTTACGAAACATACCATGGTTATTTTTGATCTTCCACATATTTCAACATAATTGACCAATTAAATTTTGCTGCAAATTAAATAAAGGTATTGAAATTTTCAATTTGCAGTAGAACAAATCAGACCGATAAATTTCCGTATAGTACTGGGCTTACCATCCTCTTTCTGTTTCATCCAAGAGGAGGAGCAGTTGAGTATATTTTTAGCTAACAAGATCTCAAGAGTGAAAACCATCAACAGGACTCCTGAAAATATCCTGCCCTTTGCTTCACAGAGCTACTCACCTTTTGGACAAGACTTGAATTGTGTGCAGAGAACGTGAAGCTCTAAAAAGAGTTTGCAATTTTCTGCACATCTTTATGCTACACATTTTATGAGTGTCTCTCAACAAGTCACATCATTTGTCACTGCTTCAGCTATTTCTCTGATAAACTCCCCTATAAGAACAGAGGCTAATGGAGGCCCGTGTCCTCAGATGTGCATCCTTAGTTCTCCAACTTCACCAATGCATCAGCTCCAACTTCATATTTCTTAGGAGAATCCTCAACATGAAATACCACAGATTTTGTCTAATTCAAGGGAGTTTATTCACCTTTCACTTTGTAAAGTGTGATGGACAATGCTTTTCTTACAGGGGCATCCTAGACTGGGAGCTCTGAACAGCACTAACTGTATTCAGGCTGGAAGAAAGCATCAGCCGCATCCCAGTCTTGGTATTTTACCGGTTGCTCGGGCAACCACCTCCACTGTGAGGAAACAAAACATGGAAAAAGTAATCTCGCTGAATGGGAATCCACTTAATTCAGAATTGGTATCCAGTTTATAAAGTAGAGCAATGTTCCACAAGATCAGGAAAACTGTCCAGATTTGATGCGTGTTTTACATCAACAAAATTGTAAAAGAATTGATAGTAACAACTTATATTATTTCCAAACTGCATTGAATCATTAAATGCATTGAATCACTAAGAAAGCTGAATTTTCAACTTGCTTTTCAGAAGAAATTCTCACTGATATTCAGGAAGACTTTCATAACAAATAAACCATTAAAATACTTGGGACTAGTTTCTGTGATATTTATGCAAGATTTATAGAAGCCATTCTCTAAATAACATCACAGCAAGTTTTATGTCAGTAAGAAATAATGCATAAGCTCTTCTGAGCTGAATTACCCTTCCGATGTACTGAACAAAAGCATAGGCTTTATAAAATCACTGCAATCTAAACGCTAGTCCTATTGCAACAAATCTGTGCAGTCATAGCACAGTCCTGGTACCAGCCTTCATTTTGCTGATGCGGTTCGGGTGATGTCTCACCAAAAAGCATTCCAGTAATCCATACTTGAACTTTTAAAATATGAATTAGTAAAGGAATAAAGAATATTAACTATAGCATTAATATTACCTAGTCCCCCAGTATTTTAAAAGAACTATTTACAATGAAGCCAGCTCTAATTTTAACAGTCATTCTATAGCTGTATTTTACAGAGCTTAGTCTTCCTAGATACTCTGAATTTCAGTTGAGAAAATGAATATCATTTGACACAAAAAAGAAATATAGTCAGGGTATGTTAAGCCAGAAAGACAATACAAGCAACTGAAGAGCTGACAAAGGTTCACAGCCAAGAGCTCAGTATTTAGCATATTGAATTGCATTAGAAAAATAGCAGATACATGGTCATTCCTTATGTTTTAGAAAGGGGGAAGGGGTCCTTCTAAAGACAGAGGATCAGTGATAAAGATGTTAGGGCAATAGCAATTAATTCTGGGCAACTATGCCTTAGAATAAGTAATTTTCAAAACATCAAACAGAAGAAAAAGCTAAATCATAGCAACGAGGTAAATATTGAAGAAGATACTGCAGCTGCTCACAGTTCTTCTTTTCATATCTCAGTTCAAATTAAAATTCTAAGAATTGGCATTTAACCCAGTTTCTCAGCCACATGCTAAACATATATACTTGATTTTTTATGTATGATTTCCACTAATAAGAAATCTAACAATAATACGTCACCTACCATAGTAGCTGAATTTCATATTTTATATTTAGTGTAGACTTAAGCTTATGTCTCTTTAAAGATAAAACAAGTATTGGTCTACTGCTGTGTCACAGGTTAGGTTACAGTCAAGACATATTCCGCTACTGTTGGATATAAGCCTTGCATGTCCTTTTTATTTGATAGAAATATTGAAGAAGTCAGGATCCATACTTCAGCTTTTAAGAGAAATTTAAATTAATACTTCTGCATTATGTTTTATTTTAAAATATGTTTGTTTTAATAATCACATCTTTGGCTGCCTTATAAACTGAACCGGATTAATCTCTCAATTTTTCAGATTTTCCTCCAGTATTTTACTGCCAGACTCAAAAGAAAACAAAATCATAACAATCTTCTTTAAACAGAACTTTCATTTGTCAATATCACTAACTGAAAGGCTCATATTGTTTGTCTTCACAATGCTGTACTATGTATACACAGAAACGTATGCAATAATTCCCTTTGCAAAATAATAATAATTCTCCTTACACAGAAATAAATTAATAACTAGAAGCACAATCATTCCTACAGCTGCTTTGATCCAAACATCATGAAACACATTTTAGCTACCTCTAACAGGCAGCAGCCTCCGAAGAACACAATGGCAACTATTCAGCAGACTTATGAGCAGCATCACATATTTTTCTGTCACAGAAATTAAACAATATACTTCCCTTGCTTTGCATTTTAGATAGACAAAGATGTGACCTATATGGGTGAACCTGTGATCAGCCTCTGAATGATGCGGTACCAAGGAGAGAATTAATATCAAGACCTTTTGTTCTTGGTTTGTTTTTCATAAAACGTTGAATCTGTGTGTTGGAAATACTAGGAAAACATGTAGAAGCATGTATTCAGAAGCATGTAGAAGTACTTGCTTAACTTAGAAGATTCTTTCTCCGCACTGAGTTTATAGATATTTTAATTAAGGAAGTACTTAATTTTGTTTTTTCAATGTAAGTCACATTCGGCAAAGAATGTGCCATTTATTGTATGAGTTAATCCTGATTATTATGCCAATAACACCAAATTAAATCTGTATGTTTCCGTTCTTTAATCAAATCAGTGTTACTTGCCTTGCTTGACTCAGTTTGCATTAAGCACATATCAAACATTGGATAACAAAATCATATGCAAAATTTGGGACAAAAATGTCCAGTACTTTAGACAGCAAAACAGTTTAAAATGGTACATTGCAATGTTACAGAATTTGAAGAAAGGTTTATATTAGAAAGGTATCGTGAACTGACTCAAATATTTCAAATACAATAACGAATCCTTTGAATAAAAATATTTTTTAGAAACTAGCACAGCATCAAAAGATCATAAGAAATCTTACTTACATTGAAAGAAATGTCTCTGTAACTAAATTAACACTGACAGTTGTTTCATAAGGGCATGGTGTTTTACTGATATTTCCCTGAAGAAAGCTCAGTTTCATGATAATACAGCAAAAACAGGTCAAAACTTGAAAGATGAGAATATTATACTGCAAGTTTTTAATGCAGGGAGAGATCAAATTTCCACCTGCAATTTTTGTGTTCATTTAATCTTCCCTGTAATAAATTACAGTACAATTGGCAGTGATTASAGTACATTGCAATTTTCTTTTTAAAGATGCAAAAGGAGCTTCATGAACACAGCAACATTTTGAGTATCAATTTAAATTCCTTGGAGTGAATTTTTACCATCTGGGAAATGCTTCACACTTAACTTATTTTCAGTAACTCTTTGCAAAATACCAGGGCAGCACAGTTTTCACCAAACCTTTCTTTATCACAATTCTATAATTCCAATATGCTAATTATATAAAAATATGCAGAATCACACTTGAACCGTAATTGGGACAACTTTTGCATCTGTTTTGCTTATTCAAGCTTTGAGCTTCAAACAGATTTGGTAAATACTTCATTGGAAAGGTACATTTATATTGTTAATCACACTTTTTGAAAGAGTCTTCGTATTTACTGTGCACCTCTGGGTCCAGAAAGAGGCTCAAAGTCACCAGAAGATGGTATCAAAACTGAATGTTCTATAAACTCTTATTTCCCAAACACTACATCACATACCATTAAACAACGAAAACACCCTTCAAATTTTGTATAAGCATCTTCTCGCCCATTACACATTCCCATACATGGTATTCCAAAGCATTTAGCAGTACATTTAGTTTGCTCTTCCCAGAAATCTAGGACTTTAGATTTTATATCATCAACCAAATCCACCATGTGTCCTCCCAACCTCAAGATGGGAAGGGATTGTGGGATTTGCACTAGATCTGGGAAGGTTGTGAACAGAACGGTGGCAAAATTAATAGCTTCAGAGATCCAATTTAAGCACTGAAAACTCTAGAACTGTCTCTAGCATGATTCACGGATCCTTTCCTTAGTGATAACATGCCCTTCATTCACTTTATATGAAATCTCCTTATAAACCATACTAACACAGGCAGATACAATTGACCCTGAATGCCTCAGCAAGAGGGATGATGACACAGAGCTTCACTGTGATGATCTTATAATATTTAAGAATTCAGAGTTATGCTGAAAATTGGTAAGAAAACGTTCTGAAAACCAGGTAGTAGTAATGTGACTATAGCTGTGATGGTCTGAACTAGATATCTCTTTCTATGATTTTCTATTTATATACTGCTCTGAATCTACACAGACTGTGTACTGCTCCTGATCTTCTGTGGATGTGTGAAAGCCTGCCACAAGACCTTACGCCAGCTAGCAGGACAATTGTTCAAGAACACCAGACAGAAACTCTCCCTGAACTCTTTTTATGGTAAGGACTGAAGAGATAAACCAATCCTCTTTTCTTTTAGCATGTTTTACCTTACACATCTGAGAAAAGGAGGCAAAGAGGTAACACGTTCAAATTATTTTGCATGAACTTGCACTCTCAAGAAAAAGTAAAAAATACTAAAAACAGAAAATTTTTTTCTAATGTGACTGCTGAAAAGCTGTCGGCAGAGGCCTTCTAACTTTCCCAGACAAAACTATTATAAACAATCCTAGGCGTGTGCTTTGTATCATTTTTGCTTAGATAAATATTTTCAAATAGGTGTTGTTAGAACTGACCAATGAACTTGGTAGGTGGCTAACCAAGGGTCCAATAGACTCTTGATATTTCTATAAACTTGAAGCAAGCTAAGGGATATAAACCTCTGTAAAATAATAATAAATGCTGGCTAGCATAGCTTTGTTCCCCCGGCCTCTTTGTCATATTTCTTGGGACACTTGTGACAYTCTAACACCTCCATGCTTTTCTAATAACCACTTATCCAACAGGATTCAAGTAAACTTTTTCATTGGCATAACATGCAATGGACAACAGACCCTCCTCTTTCCTTATTCACCAGAGCAGATTGTGCCCAACTAAGTCAGACATCTTTGATGCACCTCCATCAGGAAACTTTGTTGACTGCACCACAATTTAGCCCATAAAGTTGTCTGAATGCTAAATGTTCAACTGAGAATGCTAAATGTTCAACTTAAAATTAGGAGTTACATATTATTCTATTTTTTAAAATGATATTTTTCCTGAGCAGAGATTGACTTCACATCTGACGAAGCCACAGAGAATGAGTTATTTCATCTATGGGCAGAAATAATTTTGCTTCTGGCATATACTTCAAAGCAATTTTTAGAATCTGAAACAGAAATAAGTGATGTACTGTGCTAAAATGCCCCAAATTGATTGCTAGCCTTAGAAAAACAGGAAGCATGCAGATTTAAATGCTTTTTTAGAGCACAGAATAATCCCAAGTCTTGTCAGTTAAGTATGTCTGTCCAATTCAAATCTGTTTTAAATCACTGTTCAGTCCTATCCTGCACATGTTCTACTTTAGAATTATAGATTTAGTTCAGAAAGATATCCCACTGGTTTTGAACTAATGTATTTGCCTCCAGTGTTTTTAGAAAGAAAAAGCCCTTCAACACTAGTAATTTTTAATGTGTTAAGAGTCTGATTCTATCTGAAATCTGCAAAAATGAGTAAGAAAATTTCCAGTAATACCTATAAGTTTTGGATCACGCCCATAGAGAATTTTAACTGATAATCAGCATTTTAAAAACATTTTCTTACTGAATTGCATATACTGTTAGTATCAAATATTCTGTGACATCTTCTAAACATAGTTATAACTACAGATATATTACAAAACATTTTATTTAGCAAAATACATTTGCACATTTTGGTCTATACAGTACTTCACTACAGCATTGTAATTAAAATTCCTTTATAAACAATTTAATTTATTTTTCAGGTTATGAATGAGTGAGTGGTAGTGATGCCAAAGAGCCTTGTCAAGCCTCTAAAGGGGGGGAATGATGCCAAAGAGATTTTTCCTTTATGCTTTTTATATTAATAGTATATTAGTAGCCCTGTAGTCCTGTAGCCCTGTAGCCTTTACCCTCTAACCTTGTAAATTCCTAGCTAGTAGTTTTCCCTATCCTCTAGTCCCTATCCCCTAGTCCCTATCCCTATAGTCAAAATAGGATTCCTATGTCAACCTTATCACCACTAGTGTTCTGGGAACCAGGGACACTTCTCTGTCCCATTTCTCCTAAAAGTCCAAACAACAGTAGCTAGCAACATTAGGCGGGGATTCTGGTAGGAGGCTGAGCCAAAGGGGATCACCTCATTAACCGTATTTCTAACTGGAAGATTTTTATAAACTATTTTAATTTAATGTGAACCTATAAAAATGCTATGGGTACACACACGAAAACATCTAAGGAGAACAGACACTTGGGATGGGACACAAAACTGATCAGTGTGTGCTTTGTACTTCGGGAGGACCTCAAATAAAGGTAACTGCTTTCCCTACCCTCATAACAATCGTCCAGCTTCTAATTTTAAGCAGATAAAGGCATCAGTTACATGCAGAACAGTTTGCTATACCTGTTAAAAACAAGTACTTGAAAGAAGGATTTTAAAGTATAGATGAGAATTAGCAATCAAGTTGTTGACTATTTGTTTTCTCTTTCTCTTCTCTCTCCTGCTTTTGACCTATCCAGTTGATTTTTCTTGTTCTCTTTCTCACAGTTTTGACAGGTGACCGTATTTCTAAATCAGAATACAAAATACTTCTAAAGTTCTCATCAGATTTATTATAACCATATTATTGACATTTACTTAAAAGAACAACTGGGCCTATTGCCATATCTTCAGTTTATTTTAATCTTAGTTCTCAAGTTTTCAGGGGATAAGGTGTATAAGGAATGCTAAGAATTGCATTTCTATTACATGAAGAATTATTTACTTAGAAACTTCTTTCTTGTTTTTTTGTATCAGTTAACATCTTTTTACTATTTTGTCTGTTTTTTTCCTAATACTATTTTAATGACAGTATTTAGTAATCAATTCTTTAATCTTAATTTGCTTACAGATACGATGCTAATTGTACAAGATCTGCTGTCTGCGGTGAGGCAGAACTTGATTATACGCAGAGCGATGGGTGGGCTTTTCTTTTTTCGACACTGTTGTAGCTCAGCATCAGTATCTGAATATGGGTTTTGGAAGCACGAATGGCCTTATTGGTTGTGACGCAGAAGAATAGAACAGGAGAGTGCATATCCAGTAACCAAGCCTGGTTTCCAAGTGCTGAGAAGAGTGCATATAGCTCCCACAAAAAGAAATAAAGCTATCATAAGGAAAACACAACATGACATCTGATTATAATGAGAAGTTAAAAAATTATGCAAGACATAATAACCTATGATCATTTAAATCCCAAAAGGTGAAGAAAGGCAACAACTATATGGCACTTTCTAAAGTAAAATTGTGCTGATTCTTTATGTAGCTGATATAAGTATTTCAGGCAACTCAATATCATCCTTGGAGTAATATGAAGCAGAGTAGTTTAGACCAAAATGTATGACATTATTAAACTCAGAGAGTGTAATTTAAAAATCTAAAAAATGAGAGTATGCATTAAGAGTGCTTCCTTCATCAAGATTCCAAGCAAGCACCATTATTAGATAGTCTCGCTTCGATGTTATGAGTACTTCATTTTGGTTTGCTCTCCCTGACAGAAAAAAATGTTTCCCCATGGCTACTGTTGCTATAGGTGATGTTTCAATTACTGCTTTACTGTGCAAGAATGTTCTTGAGAGAAGGAACATATCAGTTCAGAATTTTCTGAAATCCTAAAATAATCATGTGTGATTATTTCCCGAAATAATCATTAAGACACATTATGACACTTCATTGGAATTTGAAAAAGGTCTGCTCAAAAATTTTCTACAATACTAAATGAGGCCCTTACTACCTTGATACTGCTCACCTCATCTTTGAGATCAGTGATATTTCCATCTCCCCATCATTTTCAAAGTATAGCTACATGATAAAAGGCAACACATCACCTGAGCATCAATGCTTTTCTAGTACCTTATCAAGAGTTTAATCTTAGCATTCCTACATGGATGGTAATCAACAGTACTCCATCTCTATTTCACTTGAAGTAGATAAATTCAGTATTTGCCCTAGAGTAAAAGCATGAAGATACAGCTTCATGGTGAGGGTTGGCTGCTTGTTAAACCACAAAAGCATAGCGCCTAAATTCTCTCAGCAACTCTTAAGTGATACACTGTCCAAGGAGAACTTCCCCTGACAATGTGTAGACACACCATGTAGGCAGATACAGGCTGTCAGTTCCACTGGCTTGGAATTACATCACCAAGAGGTTTTTTTCTTATAGGAATTACTAGAGTATGGTAAGCTCTGAAGGGGAGTACATCACTCAGAAAGGGAAAGAAAAGATGGACAGACCATATATCATTTCACATTATGTAAAAAAAAAGGTGATGAATATTTATTATTCCATGGTTGCGATATAAAACTACCTCCTAAGTCCCAAACAAACTTGGGGGAGTATAGTCCATGCAGTACATGCTGCTCAGAGAAATGATGTCTGTTTTTAGCTTTGTGAAAAATGCCTGGTAATAAAGGAAAAAAACAGTCTTCCCTGTTCCCTGAACCCATATTCTCAGCACTGGTTTTCTTCTTATATGTTGTTATTAGATTTTTTTTTTTTTCAGGGTCTCCTTTCTCTTACCTATGAGATGGCATAGAACACCTTCCAGAGGAGGAGGGAGGGGATGGCAATTTTGAGTATCATCTCACTTTACCTGAGGGATGTGAACTAGCTAGTAAGCAGGTAGGGGTTATTCTAATTGCTTGGATAGACAGCAACAAATTCAAATAATTGAATATTTATGGTTTTAACATTTAATTCCTGGAACTGCTCTCAGAAAAGAAAAGCAAAACAATAAACTTGGTTATACAAAACTTGTATCTCATAGTCAGGCTTTCCGATATTTGACATGGTAAAGGAGACAATTAGAGCTTTTTCTACAGCTGAAACATTCAGAATATCTAATTTCTCATTGTTTTCATTCTTCCTTCATTTGTACTGAAGGCTTAGAGGTGCATCTGCACTAGTGTTTTAGTTTAGCTGGGAAATCTCCCCACTGTTGCTATTTATGGTGTTTTTGTTCACATCCTGGAGCAATCTTTGAGTGCAGTCTTGAACCGTCTTCCTTCTGGCTAAAATTAAATGGGAAGGTGGGCTTAAAAGTGAGCACCATACCTTTGTTTACTTTTATATGATCTACATGACTTGTTCTCACATAATTTTTAAGATTCCACCAGACATTCGAAACCAATATGTAAAGATCCAGTATATGATACACATAATTCATTTGAAGGATATTCGGTTTTTACTTTTGCCTTAGTAATGGCAATATTAAACTGCCTCTTACAGGACTGCTGTGTAGGCCAAGGCTGGTTTTTCATAATTTAAACCCATTTATCAGAAACAAAAATCCCCAATGACAACAATATGGTCCTACTATGGGAAACACCAAAACTAGAAACAAAAAAGTAAATTAACCTTTAATCATTTGTTATGAAATTCTTTCTATTGAAATACTGAATTATTATTCAATTATAGTATTGGTTTATAGTATTCTATGGAATCCAGTGAACATTAAAACTGAATAAACCTACATCTACCTTTATCCTGATTAAAATTCATGTAAACTAAGCATAACAGTATCACAGAATCACAGAGTATGCTGAGCTGGAAGGAACCCACAAGGATCATTGAGTCCAACTCCTGGCCCTGCACAGGACACCCCAAGAGTCACACCATGTGTCTGAGAGCATTGTCCAAATGCTTATTGAGCTCTGTCAGCCTTGGTGCTGTGTCCACTTCCCTGGGGTGCCTGTTCCAGTGCTCAACCACCCTCTGGGTGAAGAACCTTTTTCTAATATTCAACCTAAACCTCCCATGACACAACTTCAGGCCATTCCCTCGTGTTCTGTCACTGGTCACTACAGAGAAGTCACATTACAGCTCTCAAGCATGCATATATATGTGTATATATATGATATCTTGCTAGTTTGATAAATAAAATGCTGTTCCAGAAGCATTATATCTGAAGAAAAATTTAAATTTAAATTTTAAAAATCAGGCATCCTGGGGCCCAAACATGTATTCAAACTAAACCAGATTTTTATTTAAAGTTGTACAAACATGGTACGATTAAATTATTTTTTGCATGTGTTTGGGTTTTCACATACAGCTTGAGGTTTTATATGGAGATTTTTATTTCTTGACAAGCAAACATCTTGCAAACAACTGCACAAGGACATATGTCTCTACAGCCACTTAAAGCCTGACATCCCAGAAACACAGATCCCACTATCAAAGCTACAGGACACCTGATTTATTAAAAAACAGACTGGAGACAGCATTACAAGTTATTGATCATCAGAAGTGTGACACAAACTCCTTGGTTAGACTATAGGGAAGTCGATGTTTGGTCTTTTGATGACATGAGGTTTGTGTCGCCTTTACTGTTGACAAAATGGATTCCGGGAGGAAGAATTACAATCTTGCTGTTCTATGAGATATGTCTGGAGGCACCAATTCTTAAATATTTTCTTTAAAAATAAAATTCATAGGAAACAAGTAATATTACTACTTGTGAGCTGCACAGGATTGACCCAGAGTTCTTTTTTAACAGAGTACTTCCGTATGATTTAAATATTAATAAAGAATGTACATAATGCCACTACAGAGTAAGTCTTCAACACTTTCATTCTTGTAAATACACAGGCAATAAATAGCTGCTAATGAGATCTACAAAACACCAACAAAAGTGAAAATAAGACTTTCCTCTTAAATGACTTAACAAAGGTCTTCCTTTGATATAAGGAAAATAGGCATAACTGGAAAAAAACCCCATGAGATTATGTCAGCTGGTTAGAGCATGGTGCTAATAACACCAGGGTAGTGGGTTTGATCCCTGTATGGGCCATTCTCTTGAGAGCTGGACTCAATGATCCTTGTGGGACCCTTCCAGACCAGAATATTCTGTGATTCTGTGATGAGAAAATTATTCTATGTCTCAGGAATTGAGAATCTTAGTTCTACGAACAGTGCTGCTGAAATGCAGAAAATTGGCATCAGATGGCATCACAATCTGCTGGGTACAAGTCACACAAATGAAAGCTCACGAATATAAACAATGGACCCACCTTTCAGCCCTCTGAATTTTGAAATTATTGGAAACAAAAGATGCAACTCCCTTATGGTGATTAGATACTTAGTTAAGTGTGTAACTCCTTGCAAAAATTCCTTGTGGGAACAAAAATTGGGTATGGGTTCCACGGAGAACCGACAAATCCATAGAACATAAATCTAGTAAGGTTACACAATATACAGGAAATATCCAGGAGGTACTTGGGCTTAGGAGGATCTTGGGCTGCAAATAGTTGAAGGTTGTAACAACATTCCGAAGAGGTATCACTATGCATTTGTTTTACAATTACACATTTCCCAAAGGCATTCATAACTGGTCAAACATAACACAGAGTAGATAAAACTTTACTCTTACTCAGGCTAGCCATTTTATGTCTTTCTGTTTTTGCTAAACTTTTGAGAACTTATTCATTTGGATATCTGACAGTTCTGACATATTTTCAGAGTACAGCTTTGTGTCTTCCCCATCTGCCTCTTTCTCCTTCAAATGAAAAAGTCCAAACTCCCAGCGAATCCTCTGCGTAACTCTATGCAAATAATCAATCTCTCAATTAGAAATTTAAAAAAAAAATCCTTTCAATTTATTCAACTTTACCGTTAGAACTACACTCAATTATAAATATGAATTGCAAAGTCATATACAGAACTTGTATGATCAAGTGCTAAATTAGGCATAAGATTCAGTGTTTCTATGGATTTTCAAAGAAACTTTGAGAGTTTCAATTTTATTATATACAGAATTTGTACAATCATTCATTTCTACGAAAATGTAGAAATGCTCCCAAAACAAGGAATATTTTTAATTCTTTTTTTAAACTTGCCAGTATATTTTAAAATTCTTGTCTAATTACAAATCAAACCAGCCACCATATAGAAGTTATTCAATAACAGGGCAAAAACCAGACACAAGATCTACTCAGTCATTCTGAAACCATTCATTAATTGTCTCAGATGTATTCACTGATTCCCACTGAAAAAGGGCTTTCAAGGCTGGAATCAAAATTCTGGAACTCACAGCATCATGTCCATTATAGAAAAAATGACAGTGGCTATTCCAGAAGGAGGCAGACCGGTGTTCAATTTTCTCCTTTCACTAAATGGCATCATTTTCCACAAGAATACCACCACCAGAAATGTACTCTGAAATGTGTCACATTTACGTTGTTCATCTAGAGCTGTTCATAAAATACCTAGTGAATTAGCTAATGAATAGATTGACTCTACCCTATTTTTTGGATATTCACCAAAGGTAAAGAAAGCTTGTTTTCCCACCCCCATCTTTTTATACAGCATGGAACAACAGAGAGATTTGTTACATCAAATGATACTAGCATTACAACTGGACAGCAAGGAACAGAAAAAAAAAGAAAGAGATCTAGTGAGTTGCGTGCAAGAAAGAGAAACAAAAATTGTCATGCATTTCAGAATGGCCTTAGGAGAAAAGAAAACAGACAAATTTTTTTTACTACTGGCTGGTACGTAAAACAGAGAGCTTTTTGTTTTTCTTAAAACTGGACATCACTAAGTGTGCTCAGAGGACTAAAAGTTCTTAAAAAAAAAAAACAGGCACATTTTTGCCATTTCCTTCAGTTTGAATATTTCATACAGGGCTTGGAAATATAGCTGGTGAGTAGAAAGCTTTCTAAAAGACACAAAGGAGAAGCAGCAGAAAAGCGATTAAATATGAATAAGAGGACATGACACAAGAAAAGAAAAACATTGAAATGTAAGATAGAATACTCTAAATAATGTTATAATCAGTTTAAATGCATTCATAGAAGGAAAGAAAACTGTACCATAAACAATACTGTGAGGAAGACTGAGACATCCTAGTGCTCTTTGCTCATTGCCTTCATCTTGCAATGGCAATTCTTCTGCCTGATGAAATGATGAAGTCTTCAAGAGCATCCCTGCACAGCTTGGTCAATCTTACTTACAAAATGGCCAATGGAAAGATAAGGGAACAATACAAGGCATAGTGACAGCCTAAAGACTAAAACAATCTGTCTCTGCAAATGGTCCTGCTACAAGTTAAGGAGTTATTTTGCTTCCAGCTCAGTTAAAAAAAACAAACCAAAAGAGCAAAGCAAAGAACTGACTAAGATGGCAATCAGATAAATATAAGTATTGTCTATAGTTACTTTGCTTCTAGAAATGGCTAAGAATTATAAATGGCACATTACAGAAAATATCTTTTCTTTTGACCTTACATGTCATGATAGTTATTATACCTGGAAAAATCTACATCAAATATAGATAAATAAAATTTTTAATTATATTTCTTCTAACAACTGCATTCATAACCCGTTCCTCAAAAGAAGGTCCTTAGAAAGTCTTTATTGACTTAATATGGTAATATCTGTTGTTCCTTCAGGAAAACATTTTATGATGTGATGAAGCACTTATTTATCCATGCTGGCATCTCACAAGGAAGGGGATGTATGCAACTAAAGGAAATGTAAAAGATTTTAATAGTTGCAAATAGACATGTATACAAACATGCATAAATTACAGTAAGCTTTACATCATGCTTCAGAGGCAAAAAAAGATTCAGAGAAATAGCTAACACCTGAGCCTGATAGTAGTGTAACACAAAGTGTTCCTAAGGATCCCGAGGGAAATCTTCCTCAAATTTAGGACAGTCTTTAAAATTCTTACCTCCAGCATCATCACAGCATTGCTGTATTTCCTACCTGGTTTTTCCTACCTGTATTTCCTGGTTGCCATACTGAGGCCTAAGGATACAGACTTTCAAAATTAGTAAATATATTTTAAATATTACAAGGGATCTTTCATCCCCTGTGTTGCCAACAATTTCTAACTGGCTTTATTCATAGTAAGCAAATAATGTGGGGAGAAAGAGCAAACCTTGTGAAGAATAGCCATTTGAATAAAAGATAGGCAGGCACATGGCTCAACACATGCCTTTCCACACGTGGTCAGACTGTTCAGAATTTGATTTGAAAAGAGATAAGCTGTTCATGTCATGTCTTGTTTGATTAACACATCCAGTGCTATATCTGACAACGGGGATTTGAGATCCATCTGCAATTTTATTCCCTCAATATGCTTGCTACAAATTGTTTCATTTTCATATTAGTTTACCATTTCTTAGCAATCAGAATGTCCACATAGTGAGTGACATGTGAGACAGTATGTTTGGAGAGCAGGTTCACATGAACAAGTAAGTGGGTTTAGCTGGGATAATTCCCTTAAGCCTGAGAAAAGGCTGAATGACAACACTTCAGAGGCATTACTGAAGGGCTGGGTAACACTGTCACGAACTTTAAGTTGGAATAATATAGCTAACTCCAAGAAGGTTATTTTTAAGTTCAAGTGGCATGAGATTTAGGGAATATTGTATCTACTGTTTCATGTAAGCACTCACACAGACCAGTTTCTTGCAAAAAGATACACTGTTTTTGACTGGAACAACAGGAATTGGTTACATCCACAGCTTTCCAGGTATTGCCTCACGAGATCTTCCTGCCATCAGATTTTTAGACATGTTGACATATTTGTAACACTGAGATATAATTACAATGAGCTTCACGAAGTATGTTGCTTTGAAACTGGACTGTGCAAAAACAAGTAGTTTACAAAGAGAAGTTTATGATATTAATCAACCCTACACTTCTCTGTTCCTATGGGAAAGACTATGTCTTGCCTTGGATAATTGTGTAAAGGCTGGAATTAGAAGCAACAAAAAGAAGGGCAATATAAGGAGACTTGAAGATGCTACATCTGCTGGACAAGTTAATTAGAACAAAAAATAAACTGTATGAGACAGTACTGAGTATGATCCCCAACAGCAGTTCCTGGAATAGCTCTACTATGTCTTATTAATTGCACTCAGTTGAACTTAGCTATAAACTGAAGGGAAAAAACAGATAATCTTTACAGATTAAAAGGTTCAAATTAACCTGTTATGAAGAATGCCATATTGGCAGAATTTCTTGCATTGTAATTAAAAAGATGATGAAGAAAATTAAAAACCAGAGAAAAGAGGGGTTGAATTTGACCTTCTCAGGCATTTCATCCAGAAAAGAATTCTCAATCAATGACAGGTTTGCATAGACTGGTAATACCAGTTTTTTCAAATACTCCCTCACTGGATGTACAGGTATCCATATAAAGGAGATGGGAATGTTTTATCTACCAGATTTTGTTGATTATTCTTATTTCATTACAAGCCAATATTTTCTCCATTCTCTGTCACTGGAAAACCATGCATTCTTTTGCTAATTAGTGAGGTATTATTAACAAAGACAGTGAACCATGAACTTGCATACAGCACACCTAAAAAAATGCTCTGGCAATAAAAGTTATTTTCTTCTTCTTTGTATTCCTTTCATTTTGTATTTCACTTCTAGTCATTCCAAAACTTTTTATAATTGAAGAAACAAGGTTTGAAGAATCTACATAGATATCACAGTTTGATCTTTTCTTATCAGCTCTTAATAAATGAGATATTTGAATGAGAAAGTAATGTTGACAAATATGTGACCTACTTCAAAGAGCAGCTTTGGTATAGTCACATAAAGAAACATTCCTGCAGCACAACAAATTTTGAATGTATCTAGGAATGCTACATAACCAAGAATTTCCGACCAGATCTCTGAAACAAGTTTCTAATACGCTGAATTTCTTGATTCTCTCAAAAGAGAAAGACAAAACTGCAAGCTTTAAGGGCTGCTTTTGCTTCCAAAATAGGGCTTGTGAGACAGAACAATTTCATCAGATATTTACTGTAAAGAAAGATATGAAGACACTTCTAGAAGAAATCTAAAGTGTGACCCAAATAATACTTTTCAAAAGTAGAAGAGAAAAAATTACAGTCTATCTATTAAAGATTAAATTCTTGAATTGTACATTCTGAGCTGTTTTAAGGAAAAATGTAGCCTTCTTAGACAAATCAAATAATGTTTCTCACAGTCAGAGAACAAGGCATGTAAAAGCAGTAATAGCTACATTAAGGTCCTACAGTGGAGACAGACTTTCTAAGAGATAAACTCAGTAAATACTTCTCAGTACAACAACAAGATGAGAGAAAAACTGTATCCTCTTTTACAATGAACGGTATACTGAATTTATTGAAAATTTAAAGATTTTCAGGGACTAAAAATAAAAATTGTAATGAGATTACCTTCAGACCTCTGCTGACATTTTTGCTGCATACAAGAATCTGAGTATAGACCTATTTTGTTATCTAAAACAGAACAAGAACCTCTGCAAAACTGTCTTTTTAATTTCATGGCCCAATTATACTTGGGACAAGAGGACATAATGAAATTACATGGGTTAGAGAAAGATCCATTATTCTGACTGATCAAGCAAAAATGAAAAAGAAAATCATCCAGAGTGACAATTTCAGCTGCAACTGTTGATTGTGCCAAGCTGATGTTTACAAAAATGGCCACAGTTTTGTCGCCTTCAATCTTTAAGATTTACAGTTTCAAGAGAACTTGAGGGATGTCTATAACAAAGCATAGAGATCTGTGTTAGAGAGGCATTTCCCTGAAAGCCCAGGCTGCCCTCTCCTGGAGTGAATTATCTTGCACATCTAATGGTCTTAGTTCAAGGTCAAAGTTACGTGAGGAACACCTCACAAACAAAACAATCACCAGATTATTAGATATTTAATTTTCCACCAGTGTTATCTTACAGAACACCTATTAAACATGTATTCAGGTGATGAAGAAAATTATATGCATCTTGCCAGGACAGAGTTACATACAGAAATGACTTCCCTGTGCAACAAAGTGGTCTCAGTTTTAGTACAGTAACTTTCTATACTACTATGTGTAGCAGCTGACGTTACTGAGATGCATGGGCCTCTGACTTCAGGTGAAGTGCAATGCTATCAAAGCATGATCATTCACTTTGAATTTCAGAATGCTTTTATGAAGTCAATGGTCTTGCTACAGATAAAGCCCTGAAAACAGGTCATGCCAAAGCTGCATTCACACAGTCTGCTCCACACATACTGGAGTGAGAGAAGAGTTTCCATCAACTTGTTGCAGGTTCTTCCACCAAAGTTCAAAACAAGGGACAGAACCTTTATCCTTGCATCAGGCAACCTCATACCAAGGTATCTCCTGACATCCATGCTTGCAACATACACGGTTTCTTTACTCTGCAAGACCATCTGATGCCACAGCTGAAGCGCATACTTACCATTATATGTGGCCTGTTCTCCAACTAATTAATCAGAAATGTCATATGCTGTCATTTGGATAATACAGTGTTGTGGAAGTGTTCAGTGTTTTTCTATTTGATAGAAATACACTTCTTAAAAATCAGGACCACTGTTTCATATCAGGGGATGTAGGGAATTAGAGTATTTTACTCTTTCCACCAAGAGTAAAACCGCAATCTCCAACCATAAAAGGGAATTTTCTGTAAGCCATCAACAACAGGTTGATTCTTCTTTGGTAGCAGACTACTGAGGTAAAATTCTGAAAATTTTAGAATTAGAATAATTATTTTGTTGTATTCATCTCTCACTTTTATCTGAATGATAATGAATCATTGCAAAATTTCCCGAAGAAAAAATAGAAAGCACTGAAATTGAGTAGGGTAATACTAATGCCTTATTTAGATCGCAGTTTCTGATTTAGAAATCCTGTAAAAAGCATTTCGATTGTTTCACTCAAATGTGGGCAAATCCTCAATTAGTATTAAACTAAACATTCTTTTAAGATGCAGATCATCCATGAATTTTCAGAAGATTATATTTAGGATATATGATGAATTGTACTTTTCACTGTAGATCTTGAAAAGTAACAAGGAACCTTTCAGTGAAATAACTGCTGGCTAATGCAGAGAAAACCTGTAGCAGAACACAGAACAATGTTTCTGCTGCTCCTTGCTGACCATTATTATTCAGGGCTCAGCTTTTAACATTCTAGATAAGAGACAAGCTTCAAATACTTTTCCAAGACAGAGAATTTTGATCTGTTCTTTCCAGATTTTGTTACTCTCTTTCCATATTAGTAGAGGGCATCATATATCAGTAAGGAGTTAAAAGGAACTAAATGATCCAAATAAAATGTTGGTTTTTTTTCATTCAGGCTAATATTTTGTCTAATATGTGACCCTATATACTACTTAAATAATTCCGGAGTACCGGCTGAGAATGGAGGGTGGAATTGTACTTTTACTATAATTATTTCATTTACTAATGTTAAATTAATGATTTACTGATGGCAAAATGTACCCTTGAAAACCTTGCAGAAGATGCCCCGAACTTCAGTCATTTTGCCTATTATTTTTTCTTAGCTTTCTAGCAAAGATAAGAGGAAATTCTGTTTTCACTCAATCCATAAATCAAATCATCCACAAATTAGAAACATAAAATTCTAATAAGCATGAGATTATAGTTCCAATTGCAGACAAAATTACATGTAGTAATTAGCAGTTACTGACTGTAGTCCATTGTAAATTTAACCAAAGAAGATAAGAGTAAAGTGAATCCAGATACTATGAAGAACTTTAACAGAACTGTGCAACAGCAGAAATCTGGAGAAGTTAATTTTCTAATGCCAATGAAAGTTCTTTCTATTTTCTTATTTTTGCTTTTAGACATCAACAAATATTTAGTATCATTCAATAACCTAGAATAAAATTGTGATCGCTGAAGAGAATTTACAGTAGAAAAAAACAGTAACAACAAAAAATATCCAAACCCCTAAAGAATCAAATGACCTCAGACCTAGAAATAAAAGGTACCATTCAAATTATTTCAAGTTTGAAAATATTTGCTACCTTCATTATATAAGCACATTCTTTTAGTTTCAAAGATAATGACGCACATTATCTTTATAGTCCACAAAACCAATATGAATAATTTCTGATAATTTTAACTCTCTCCTCATCAAAGAAGATAGGATTTCTCACTCTTATTTCACAACGGTTCCCTAACAAAATAGTTTTCTATTGATCTAGCTGTGAATTTTTTTTTTTATCATTTAAAAGCGATACTTTTCAGAATTTTCAAAGCCTGCCAACTAGGAATGAAGAGGATTCATCTCTTTTCAAGATCAATGTTACAGAAGCCAATTGATAAGTCTGCACTGAATTTCAACATTTGCATTATTTTTATTTCACAGTCATCTACTTCTATTTATATTTTAAATACAATATCCCTTTAAAACTCAATCTGCAGATCCCATAAACTAGCTATCAAGATACTTGTTTCAATACATCAGCTTTCCCAAATACTAAAGTCTTCTGTTTACAGATACAACCTTCACCATTAGAATCACACTATCACTGTATTCAATTCTTATCATCACAGCAAATATATTGAAATTTTGCTTTAATGAATCCCACTACTACCGCAAAAACAATTACAGGTTTCTTAGAGATCTTCCCTTCCTCATCTTTACCGATGGTCGCATATTGCTTTCTAATTACATTTTTTCAACTTAAAATTCTTGTTGTAGTATATTGACCACACGACAATGAAAGTAGATGTACAAATCATCATAATTTCAAAAACTGCAATACTTGAATTCTAGGCAAGTCTGTAAAAAGAAGTTTTGTTTATTCAAAATATAATATTCAAGAAAAAAAGTATGTTTAATAATCATGAAATATCTTTGTGGAGTAGTAGGAAAAAAATCAGGAATAATTCTGTGTATTTATGATAAATGTATTTTACTACCAAAGGCAACATCAATTCCAGCTTAAACCCAAAGATCTATAGTTTTATAAAGCTATGCTGACAGGCAAAGTAAGCTTTTTTTTCTATACCTGGAAGTTCTTTCTCCTCAAGACTGTATTCCAGAGATCCAAAGGAATAATTAGCTGGACTTATTGCAGGAGTAGAAATAAAACTTGCACAGCCAATGGATGAGTTGATTTCAAAATAATTGTGGCCGTGATTCATTCGGTGAAATTCCAGTGAAGATACTATGGATGTACGTTGCTTGGGCTACAAGAAAAATAGAAGTATGGCATGAAAAATACAGACTTTTTGTATAGTTTTCATTACTTGACATTTAATAAACCTATCCATGGTTTCTCTCTTTTTACTGTTTTTATTTGGCTCAAAGGTTATACTAGTAAAAATCATTTCATATGACAAGCTGTGGTGTTTAGAGATAATTTCCTTCCAAAATCTGGATTAATCTTTATTAGAAAAAAATGCATGTCTTCGTTCTAATCAATTTAATTCAACATAAAATGGGCTTTTATAGCCTTGTATATAATAATTGCAATCATCTTTTTATAAGAAAAGGAGCTCTTCACCAGCTGCATTGCTGGGTACATCTTGCGAAACAATTAGAGCGCTGATGCCTGTATAATGAAATTTACCAAATAATACCAAGTGCCCATCACTCGAAAGCAACCTCTGCTGTTTATTCCATTTGTGAATATGCCTTAAATATTCAAGGACTCAAATGTCTAGAAGCTTAAGGGAAAAGTGTCAGCTTCAAAAACATACATGAAAATCAAGCTTTCCGCATGAGTTTTCATGTTAAACGGTTAAAAAACTTGGTACTACTTCATATCAATATTTACCACATCAAGCGAACCTCTGAGCAGACCTCACTTAATGGATGTGCCTTGGAATGCAGAGCAGCTTCAGAAAATGAGAAATTAATTTCTTTTAGGTGGATCTACACCATCAGGTGTAGAGATTAAATCTATATAGTGTGATCATCAGGTCAGCAACAACCTGACTTGTTCCCATTGCACTGCACTATTTACTAGTGCAGACATAACCTTAGTGCTTGATATCATGGGTTTTAAGCCACAGATCACTGCTGGTTTGCAATGTCATGCTAAATAGTCTGTTGCAGCACTCATTTGGTTCCATACCCAGTATACCATAGCCCCACGATGCTCCTTGCTGCTTCAAGATCAATGACCTGAAACATTAAACATCTCCAAAAGAGAGGAGGCCCTGCACCCAGGTTTAGAGCTGCCTGTACATTTATTTCACAATAGCAAAAAACATCTCAGGAACTGCTGCTTGAGATAACCAAAGTTGGACAAAAATAGAAAAAAGAGAGTAAAAGGTGCTTTCTCTCCTGTCCTAGCATGTCAGGCTTAACAGGTCAGAACATTTGTAAAGGTCAAGAATTTGCTCCTTATTAGTGTCAAGACCAAAATACTGCCTTTGGGACCAATAAGATCTTCCTTTGATGACGAAGGTATTCACCATCCCTTACTTAAAACTACCTGTTAAAATACAATCTATCTCAGTGGAGTAGTTTTCAAATTTGTTTTTGGTCCATTTAATTTTTAGATTACAAGTCCTGCAATGTTTGTGTTATAAATACCAAACCAGGCTGTTTTCATTAAAATTCACTCTTTCTGTTGGAATGACAGGCAGAAAAATTAAATAGAATTAGGTCTGTATAATGTTGATTATTTCTTAAAGTTGTGTCAGGCACCATGTAAATTAACTGTGTCCTGGTAAAACCGAGAAAAATTACAAAGGAAAATTTGGACAATCATCTGGAACTCATCTATGGTCTATTGAGGGGATTTACTTTCTTTAATAATTAAAACCAGTTTCTGCTTTGAAAGGCTGACGCCTAGGTCTAGTAATTTCATGGGAGAGTTCAATGAACAGGGACAGACTCCAACATCAAACAGTCTGGTTGAAAGTCATTGTTCGGGATCCGAGCCAAAATAACTCTCAGATCAGACCAAAAACGTTCATGTGTATTAATTAAATCTAAATGGCACACTTTTGCTAGACAACAGAATCATGAATGACCTAATTATTTCTAAAACTGAAAAAGATCTCTGGTCAATTGGAAGTATGTTTGTGGCCCTTTCCCAAGAAATGGTGTCTTTGCAGATTTGCAGGACTTCAACTCCTGAGTTGAAAAGGAGACACTTCAATTAACATGATGTGTGGTATCTCTGGTTATTCTTAAACTGAGGCAGCTTACCTAAATGGGCAGCTGGAATGGTCCAGTTCTGTCTCCCAAAGCAGCTTCAAAGGCAACTGCCCTGGTCGCTGTTTAGTCAGGCCTCCAGCCACTGCTCTGACTGTGTGCCACTTTCTTGGAGCCAGAACAGGAGCATCTGATACACCACTTGGTCTTTTACTACCTTATTTTGGGCTTGGGCATCATTATTATTAATTAGGATAAACATATCTCAATTTAATATGTCTTTCCAATCCAAGGCTTCTGCAGAGAGCCTCACTCAGCCTCTAGTGCTCTACAGCATTACACTGCTGCTGTACTGTTTGGAGTTAACAAGGTCCATCTGTCAACATGTGCCAATAATTTTTCTACATAATTAGACAGGAATCCAGCATCTGAGCTTTTGTAGCTAACTAGAGGAGTCTCTTGCACTTCTGCTGCGTCCTGTAAAATGTTATGCTGTTAAAGCACAGCAATTGTTAATTAATATATGCTATGAGAGACACAGTAAATCAATTTGTGTTAACTGTATCTCTCTGCCTTTATCTCTCTAAAGTACCATTTTTACAAAAAAACACAAAAAAACAACAAACCAACCTAGAAATGAACCAATCTTTTTTCTACAGTTAGGATTAAATTCCATTCCAGACTTCAACAACTAAATTTACAGCATAGCTATTTATATCTACACTAGTTATTTAAGCTCCTATAGCAGTCAATTGAGATCTAGTCATTACAATCAAGAGGTCAGAAAACAATTCACCTCATCCCAGTCCCCTTAATTCCCTTTCCTTAATGCAGGTATCTACCATCACTGCAAATTCCTTAGGGCATCCCACCCGGCCTCCAGCTGCCATTCAGAAGAGTGCAGGTCTCCCCTATATATGCCCTGTATAATACTTCACAGCTTCCACATGCATTTCAAAGACACCTTTTCGGCACCTTAAATTACACTAGATTCCTATTTTTAGGTAACTGAATCGAATCTTGCATCTGTCCTAAGCATGATGGGAGACTAGGTATCTAAATCAGACAGAGATTCTTATATACAGAAATGAAGGCACAGGTGTTTTAGTCCCAGATTTAATTCCACCTCTAGCTCGCATCTAGAAACATTCTAGAAACCTTAATTTTTTAGAATCTGATGTCAAATTCCAAACCTTACCGGCAGTAACCTTGGTTTGCTGGATTGCATATGCCAAAGCCACTTCTTAACTACATGTACCAAGAACACCCAAGATAGGTTCTGAAAAATTCTAAGAAGATTATTTATTATAAGGAACACCATAACTTATTCAGGGGTCAAGATTTCATAGTTGTGTACATTGTACAAACACAAAACTCTGTCCCAAAGAGATGATGCTTCCTTGATTCTTTGAAGCCAGCTTTGTCATTACATGCCTTCCTTGTACAACTCAAAAGGTCTGGACATGCTTTGATAATCCTTGTGAAATCGTAGCATACTTATGGCTTAACTTCACCCTAATAATCACTTATATGCAGATTTTTCCTTAAGAAGATTTTTATTCATTACATTCACATGCTTAATTTACTTATTATGTGTAAATCTCTCTAATGATTGGTTATTTACTTTTAAGACATTTCTTCACAACTATTATTTCAATTGTCATAATACTAACCTAGAAAACCCTAGACTGTCCTAAAACAGCATACCAAATCAGGCTAATGAATAAATCTTATCAATGCTTAAGCAAATTTATATAAATACAAATCTTTAAAGATGTTGAAAGAGTAAGATTTAAATAATTTTTAAATCAGGTCTAATAAGAAGAATATTTCCGTGTTCAGTCTGTAGTGAACATGTATCAATGAAAGATACCCCTCTGCAACTGCAAAAACAGGAAAGGCATCAAAATACACGTATTGAAATGCCTTTCTATTAAAAAGACAAGTAAGGACTTAATGCTTCCATGAATGGAATTTGCATGCAAATTCTGTGTTGCTACCATGACTGCCATGTAATACCATGAGCATGCAATGGATCATTCAAATAATTCTTACAACAATTAGCAGAGGCAGAAGGGTGAAATTCCTTTCTCAATTTAACACCAAAATATTTCTCCAGCTTTGAAGGACTTTGCAATACAAGCTTCTGACTTCACCTTCTTTTATCTTTGGGATTTGTGTACATAGCATAGTCTTAAAAACATGAATTCTCACAACACTCTATACTATGGCAGAGCTAGTTGCCTCATTTTACAGATGCTGAACAAAGGTATAGAGCTTTCCCAAGGGACAGATGTGTGGTTTGTTGTATCATTGAAAACCAATGAGCCTAAGGAAATTCTGCATTTGGCAAAACCTGCCAAATTCCAGATGCCCTACAAAATGTAAAAACTGGTTTCAGTTGCATTATATCATGCAGAAAACGTATGATAGAATAGAGAACTGAACACACATTCTCAAATTCTAGCTAGCACATAAAATACAGACTTACCAAAGAAAGCAGGAGGCTGCAGCCCCTTCCTCCGGGCTCCTCTCACATATATAACAGGGTGTGAATGTAGTTATGTGGTCACAAAAATCCCTCATTTTGGTACCTGCCCAGATGATTCCATTCTTTCAATTTGCTGATCAACTCACTCCTACTTCAGAAATTTTCCTTTCTCCAGCTTCCTTCCTTCTAAAATCTCGGTCTGTTTCTATTCAGTCATTTTCCCTTTCATAGAATCATAGAATGGTTTGAATTGAAAGGGAGCTTTAAGGGCCGTTAGTTCCAAATCCTCTGCAATAAACTCGGACATCTTCAACTAGACCATATTGCTCAGAGCCCCACCCAATAACATCTCCAGGGATGAGGCATCCACAACCTGTCTGGGCACTTCTCCTTTTCTGTTTTCTCCTATCTATTGTTACATTCCTTCCAATGTTACTCTAAAAAAACCTTCACAGTATTAAGTTGATTCCAGTTCTATTCGGTCTTTCAAAACTTGCTTCTCTGCTTCCTCTGTGGTTTTGCCATCGAGGTCTCAAACAAACTCCCTAATGGTCCTATCTCACACTGACTTTACAGTCACTACATCCCTCTCATTGTTCTTCAATGCACCCATTGTTAATGTCTGTTCTCCCTTTCAAATACAACTTTCACRTCACTTTTATGGCTTCTGTCTTTTGCCTCAACATTCCAGCATACCATCCCTGTTTCTATCTTTGTCTCTTTTGCTCATGTACATTTAAATAAAAGTCCAAAACATTCAAAATTTTCTTGGTAAAATACAGCCTACGACAGGACAGTCTTCTTTGTTTACCCCTGTCTCCAGTTTGATTTGCAGAAATCATCAGGCCTGATACATTCTCATCCGTCAATGCTGCTGCCAAGATTTATTTGATTTATAGGATCTGAGCTAAGGTGATCAAGTAGCCTTGAAATTGCAAAAACTGGAGATTACAATGCATCTGGGTTTGATTCATCTATGTCACCTAGAAGCACAAGACTATATTGAATTATTACTAGACTACTGAATCAATTATTCTGTCAAGCCTCAAAATACCATGTTAAACAAGCTGAAGACACATTGTCTTTTTAATATGGTAATATTATTTTCTCTTTTTTTCATTTCACAGAACTTTATCTTAAATTATGACAACAATTCAAAATAAAATACAGGCAGTTTCAGCACCCATCTTGACATTCTTGATTTTATTTCTCAACATCTTAATTTAGTTTAAGAGCAGAAAGCAGAAAATACACAGAGACTGATAACTAATATATCCCAAGAAGCCACAACAGGGAGGTTACAGGATCATGGGATTTAAAAAAAAAATAAATAACGGGGGAAAAAAATGCTTTCACTGTTTTTTAACTGTAGATCCTTTTCAATACTAAAAGCATAATAAATTCTAAAACAAAAATAATTTTAAATGACATCATAGTGTCAGAGTCCTAGAAATTTCTGTTTGATTGATTTTTAATTTAGAGAAAGACACTGCCTTGCATCCTGCATGAGCAGCAAGTGCATACCTCTTTACAGCAATCTCCTGGCCCCTCAGCATGCTTCCATCATTCCAGTGTCAGCGACATACTCAGGAACGACACAGACTCAGCTCCTTCCTGTGGCCTGGGGTTAGGAAGTTGTGCTGTGTGACCCTGGGTACCATACAGACACAGTGCTTTCTGTTCTCCTCTGTGCATGCTATCCTAGCTCCTGCCTTAGAAGTCCTCCACTGGAGAATGTAATTAAAGGTCAGAGGGTTGCTGCCCCCTTCTACCCATGGTCTTATCTCAGATGACAAATCAGACAAGAAATAAATAAGGGATAAAGCTGATCTTCCCCCAGTTTCCATTTTCCTTGCCTTCTACTTTTATTTTAGTTCCAACCATATTGCAGTTGTGGGTTGTGAGGAGCAGCAATCCTGAATGCCAAAAACTGCAACACCTTTGGAGTGGTTTCCCTCCTTGACAGATGTGACCAGACTTTGAAGATACACCATTATATCTACCCTGGGAAAATACTGCTTGAAATGAACTCTAAATAGCAACAGAGAAAATTGATAAATAAGAGGAATGTCTCATTCCTCAGTTATAAAAATTTCCAAATTTTCAAAGATTAAAAAAAGTGTTATTTTCACTGGAACAGACGGAAAACGGATGCAAGACCATTTGCTTCAAAAAGGCTCAGCTTCCAGCTGCTAGCAGCATCCCATTTTGACCTGTAGATTATGAAAATTGCTTGTATCATGATATTTTTATATCATAAATTTTGAAGGGCCAAGGCAATGGCTCTTTTTTAAGCTGCATGCTACAGAGAACATGCATGGGTGAAAATGTGTATTTTCAGACGATGATAAAGGATTAGTGAATAACTAAGGTGCTCAAAAGCCCCCATACTACACAGAAACAAAGGAGAAGGCTAAGAATCTGGTGAGATACCTATTAAAGCACTATAGGTAGAGCTTTAATCTTCAAAATTCTGAATGTGTTACTGTTTCCAAGCATTATGTCTACTAGGGCAGAGCAACTGGCTTGGATTTGTTCACATCCCTACTAGTAAACTTTAGGTGTCAGAGAAGGGTCTTCAAAGCAGAATTATGTACCAGGAAGGGTGCTTGGTCTAGTCAAATCCCAAATCAGGCCTGACAGTGGATATGTTTGGAGAAAGAAAATGGTATAAGACCAAAATCATACACAGCATTGTGTCAATAATTCAACAGTGTAGATGACAACCGTGCAGAGCTAAAAGCTCATTTTACTAGCATAGATGTACCTTTCAGTATCTGAACTGTCTTTTTACTCAGTACTTCACCTGGGCTGTTGCAAGTTCATACAGGAAAAATGTTCTTTCCTTCTGCATGATTTGTGTGATTGAATCAGGAATCACAACCTAGAGAATCTCTCCTGGTAATAACCAACTTCAACCAAGAAAGACATATGCATGTAGAAACGATATTCTAAAAACTTAACACACTTGAAAATAGTGTGTTATTCTGCTTTAATTTAGACTTGTTCTTTAGCATCCTGTTGAACCATAGTTAAATACACTCACACATATTGTTTACTGTTTTCATTATTACTGTGTACTGCATAGATGTGTTTATGTTTTCATATTAGCTMTAATTAAATGTCTAAATAGAATTAASTTTTATAGTTACTTGTCAAAGAAGACCTCTTACAGTGCATCTCTTTAAAAATATTTTGTTTAATGTTGTTATTAAGTAGTCACAGAGTATCCATTATGCTCTAAGGAATTTTTTTCTAATATTCTCTGGAGCCGTTACACATCTTCTACCCATTAATTCTGTGGTAAAATGGGTGGATGTGGTGGTGTGTGTTGGGGGAGAGGTGTGTGTAGGAAACAGTCCTGTGGGACGATTCCAACCCTAACCTTTTTTTGTGTTTGGCACTCAGTATTCCAGAATAAAATAATTTCATAATGTCTGTCCTATTTTCAGTCATGCAGAGATGAACTGCTAACCACATCTTAATGGCATTGAGGGTACACCTCTTACTCTGCTTTGCTCTCTTTTTTTTAAGGGCTATTTAGGAGCTTTATTTTTCCTTCAACGTCATTAGAATGAGAAGACATCAAACTGTGTGCAATAGATTTGCATAGACATCCTCTGTCACAGAGAGAATAATGTGAAATATATTTACATACATAGAATCAAGGTCACTAACTGCTGTCAATCACCTTTATATGCTTTCAGCCCTAACAGATACACACAACCTTGGAAGTACTATGAAATCCAGGAAAAATCTCCAGACCAGGCACACTAAGGATGAGCACTTAAACTACCCATCTGTGTACTGTAGAATACATCTTTATTTTAGAGGGCTTGGGGAATGCTCAGGACCTTCCAGAACTTCATAAAAGCATCTACACAGCAGTGGATTTTACCTGGCATATGATGGATTTGATGCTTCCCAAAGTCATAACTCTCAGTAAAGTTTTTCTTAAGTCTTAYTTGCCTTTTGTGCACAAAGTCCAACATCAAAACAGGAGGAAGTGTGCACCTGAACAGGAAGCACAGTGTGGCTGCACAGTATTTCTCCACAGTGATTTTCCTTGTTATTCCCTGCCTGGCTGAGCATGTTGTAACTGGAGCTGAGCACAGAAAGCAGTTCATAGGTGAAAGAAGGTCCTTGCACCCCAGCTGTCCTGTGATCTCATTGAGAGAGTGGAGAGAATTTATTGCATAACTGTTTTCTCTAGGCCTCCTTTTTATGACAAAATGTAACAAAACAGATTTTTTTGTGTGTGTTGCAAAACAAGTTCAGTAGATGCAACACAGAGTTCTCATGGTCTTGTGCACTGGTGCAACAGCCTGCAAAGGGGATTTCACTAAGCTGGGAGAGACAGGGATGTGCCAACTCAAGCTAAGTGTGGCAAGACATGTATTTCATTTGGGAAGAACTAATGATACCACAGTAGGGTGCTGGCATAGGGGTGGAAACAGGCAGAAATATTTTCATTGTTTCAACATGGTGAAATAGTGACACTAATGCACTTGAAAATGCTGTTTATGCGACCATTAGTTCTGAAAATTTATTTTCTGGAACTGTGATTTTCCAGAGCTTCCTCTAAGACGATTTTTGTTTGATTGTTTGCTTGTTTGTTTTCAAAGCAATTCCTGCATCTACCTGCAAAAAGAATTATATATAATTTTATTGAATGTAAATTACTATCACTTTTTACTTCAAGTAGGGAGGCTCTAGAGCACACTTCTCCTACAGCTGGTCTGTCCATTCATGTCCAGGTTGACACAGGGAGTGGAATGTCAGGGTCCCTGTCTTTCCCTATGTGTAGATGAGCCACATATACACAGGTTTGACAGGCTAACTGTGCATACATGAAATAGTTGTACACCCGGTAGCCCAAACAAATGGAATAGGTCTATCAGAGGCTACACATGTCCAGGATTCTGACAGCACTTGCAGAAAAAAGTGGCAATTTCTTTTGTCTGCTAATGTTTAAACTATTAGCTATTATATTGATAGATGTCTTAGCCAGATGAATGAGGAACCATAGATTGAATTGCAACTTTGTATATAGAGGTTAAAAAAAGATAAATGGGGAAAAAATTATGATACATGTAAACACAGCACATCCATATCAATAAGAAAAAATAAAAAGGATATTGTAATGAATAGATCTTAGCAATCTTAGCAATAAAACCAGAAAGAACAAGATGACGAAATTTCATCATGTCAGTAACAGTGAAATTCTTTGTTCCTTTGTCCTCCTACCAGAAACCCTCTTTATAGCCCCGAAACAACATTTTTAGGAAATTGGGTTATTCACACAATATAGGGAATATACTAATTCATGATAGATAAAATCAAAGTCACTTTTAAGTAACCCACATTTAGACATCAAAAGCTGTACCTACAGTAAGCCATTCAAAACATATCTTAAAAAGACAAGAAGACAATATGCAAATGCTGGACTACATTTAATAAATAAATTTAAAGGTGAGAAGTCAGAATTCAGTTTCATGAGAATTGGCCCAAGACCCACAAGTGAATAACACTGTTGGTTTTGCAGGGCCTGGTTTTTGGTAGCAGGGAGGCCACAGAGGTGGCTTCTGTGAGGAGCTGCTAGAAGCTTCCACCATGGCCAGCAGAGCCAATCCCTGATGGCTCTGAKRATGGACGTGCTGCTGGCCAAGGCTGGGCCAATTAGAGATGATGGTAACGCCTCTATGATAACACATTTAAGAAGAAATCATAACAAAGTTTGTGGCACAGCTGTAATTTTCCAGTTAGAGATGAGCAGGAGTGAGAATATGTGAGGGGAACAACAATGCAGGCACCAAGGTCAGTGCCAAAGGAGGGAGAGGAGGTGCTCCAGGYGCCGGAGCCGAGATGTCCCTGCAGCCTGTGGTGAGGCCCATGGTGAGGCAGGTTGTCCCCCTGCAGCCCATGGGGGCCCATGGGAGATGCAGAGATCCACTCATAGCCCATGGGGGAGGTGCCCACACTGGAGCAGGTGGACACCAGGACACTGATCCAGAGGGAGTCCCATGGAGAGAGAGGCCTTGCTTCCAGGCTGGAGCAGCTGTCCTTGGAGGACTGCACCCCGTGGCAGAGTGACCCACGCYGCAGCAGTTTTGGGAGGACTGTCTGCCCGTGGGATGGACTCACGCTGCAGCAGTTTTGGGAGGGCTGCTGCTCGTGAGAGTGGACCCACGCTGGGGAAGTTCGCGGAGAACTGTCTCCTGGGGGAGGCACCCCACGGTGCAGCAGGGAAACGACTCCTCTCCCTGAGCAGCAGAAAGAAGATCTTGGGTGATGAACTGACCAAAACCCCCACCCCATCTCCCTGCAGTATCGGTGGGAAGGAGGGAGGGGTTGGGGGGAGAAGAGAGTGTTTTTAAGGGCTTATTTTACTTCTCATTCTTTTACTCTGATCTTGTTAGTAATAAATTCACTTTATATCATTAAGTAGAGCCTGTTTTGCCCTTAAAGTGTTTTCTCCCGGTCCTTATCCCAACTCATTAACCCTTTGTTAAATTCTCTCTCCTCTGTCCAGTTGCAGAGCAGAGGAGAGTGAGTGAGCAGGCCTTTTGTGGGTGCCTGGCATTTGGCCAGTGTCAAACCCCAACACACTGGCAAAAGAAACAATCTCTTAGGAAAAAAGATGCTCTTTCTCCCTCTGTGGATATAGGTTATTTGTTCAAATGGTGCTGAACAAATAAATAAGTAAGGAGAAGCTTATTAAATTGAGTAACTAATACAAAAAATACATGAAGCATCACAAGCAGTTCAATTTTGTTCAGGCTTCATCTAGGCTGAGAGCTATAAGGATTGTGATAGAACAAGCTCAATTATACTATCACTTTCTAAAATTACAGTCTGATAAGGTAAGTTATATTTTACTATATGTACTAATGTAATTAAGTCAAAACTCGAAGGAGACTTATATACTGGGTCTCCTACCACATCTCATTTCGGATCCCACGTGCTGTTAGTATACACAGAGGCATATGTCTTTAACTTGAAAGTGTATTACTTTCTCAAAGTCTTCATTAACTAGCAATTCATGAGTTAAAAACTTAGCTTCATCTGGACAATTGGGAAAAGAAAGATCAAGCAATTCAAAACCTGAGCTAAATTCTGTTTACTTCTTTTCTGCATATCTGTAACTTTTCAAAAAACCTTCTTTTTCAGAGACTGACCATGGCAAAATTTGAAAACAAGAAATGTATTTGCAAAATACTAGATCACAAGTACAAGTCATAGCTAAGGTGCACAGACAAAATAGTACACGGATCCTTGAGATACTGTTAAGTATGCCGGCCTCAGGACTGAAGGTAGTAGAGGTGGGTGGCACTGTGGCACTGAACTTAATACTGCTTCTGAGAGCTCAGTTACTATCTCTCCAGGGTATTGCATTGTGCCATGGAGATACACCATTTACATTAAAATGGGCTTCAGCTTCAGTAATAGCACACTGAATTGAATGGTTGAGACATATCCAAACAGAGTTTAAAACAGATGTCAGCAATGGGTTCTCATAAGGGACAAGTGGTAGGGTCACAACAAACTGCAGGTTTCTCCTCTCAAAATTAATCATTATTAATTGAAGAAAGGATAAATTTTCAGAAAAGTGAGTGAAAGGTTTGGAGAAAATAGAAATTCCTAGCCAGGTTTTGGGATAGCGTATTTTTTTCATTTTAGAAGGGAAAAGGAAAAAGGAAAAAGACAAAATATGTTTTGAGTCCCTGAGAAATCCTTAAATATACATAATCCAGATCCATCAGGATTCAGCCTTTGTGTATGAGATTGTTCCTGTCTCACACTTCCCTGCCGTGGTACGTTCACTCTGTGGGCTGCCAGTGCATTATCACAGCCTCCCCCCTCCTCTTCAGGGACCCCATGAAGCAGCTGTAGCTGATGGGGTCAGCCCCCTAGAAGATGAACTTGGTCACTGCATTGTGCTAAACCTTGCATTCATATCAACATCCTCAAAATCTGTCATGTGCTGAAGCATGTCTGTACACAATGCCATCGTGTGAGCTGGCATGCACTCTTACAAAAGGCCAAAGAAATAAGGAGGCAGAATGACCCCCACCTCTGCCTTCAAACTTCAGGATTCTCTTTTTCCCCTCTCTGCCACTGCCTGTCCTCACCAGACTGGTGGGAGGAAGGAACCTTTGGTTCACTCAGCTGCTGGTTCACAGAATTACGGAATTAATGAAGTTGGAAAAGACCTTCGAGATGATCGAGCCCAACCTATGACTGAACATCACCATATAAACAAGCCTATGGCACTAAGAGCCACATCCAGTCTTTTCATAAACACCTCCAGGGATGACCACCTCCTTGGGCAGTCCATTCCACTGTCTAATCACCCTTTCCATGAAGAAATTCCCCCTTATGTATGACCTAAATCTCCCCTGGTGCACCTTAAGACTGTGTCCTCTCATCCTGGTTGCACAGAAACACAGTGTTTCTCCTCACTGCTGGTAAACTATTATATGTACAACCCTACAGGAAAGATAAGTAAGGCTATAAATTAAAATAACTACAGGAGTTGAAAGGCTAGACTTCCCTGGCAGTTCCACGCAAGCTGCCAAAGTCTGCCTCATGCAAAGCTAGCTGTTGAAGAGTTTCCCATTCTGCCTTTCACTGGCGCTTTCCTGTGCTGGATGTACAAGACATGAAAAACGAAAGGAGTGACAGCTGTTTTGGAAATTTATACAATCCCTAGTTTAGATCTCTTCAAAATCAATTTATTTTGCTAGAAAAATGCAAATAGGCCCTGGCAGCCAACAGAAAATTAATTATTTTGCATACATTGTGTAACAGTATTCAGTAGATTTACATGAGTGGTGAGAGGTCAGTCAGGAATAGAATCCCATTGTGCTAACCTTCAAAGAGCTTGCTATGTAATTGAATGGAATAAAGGAATTAAATATGCAGGCAAAATTAACACTAATGGTTAGCAAACAGCACATTGCAAATATCTACAACTTCTTTGTCTAAATTCTTGAGTTGAGATCTTAGGGGAAGGTGGTTAGATAAACACCACAAACAAAGAAAAAAAGAATACTGGGGGATGTGAATAAAAAACACATGGAGATAGGAGAAGCATAATGAGATCTGAATGCTACAGTGTATCCAACTTCTCGTGTATTAGCACATAGACTTACAACATACATTATGCCTGTCTGCTGGTGTTTTCTGCATAGGGAGCATGCCATATGTAGGGCCACATGAGAGACTTTTTAGGAAATGTGGTAAAGTTCTGACCATATATATCACAGAATTAGCTTTTGTTCTGCAGAACGATGAGAGCACTGTGAGTCAGTAAATGGTATGATTTAAATTTGAAAATAGCTCCTCAGAATCTGCTGAATCCATTCAGAGCTAACTAGCAGAACATCACCATTCAGTGTTCTGGGTCCATCTGTTGGCAATATCATGATGGAAACAGCTTTTTAAATGCTATTTTCAATAAGCTATCACTCAACAGCTTGTTTCAACAATATTCCATTACCTTTCTGTTTGTTTGCCGCCTACTATAAAAAACAGCTTAGAGAGAAGGAGCTATTTCAGTACTATAGACTGATGTAGGGTGGGAGGGACAGAGACACTACAGAGACAAGCAAAATGAGAAAAAACTACAAAAAGAAAAAAGGAGAAAAACCTGTTATTTTAGACCCCCTGCAATCTAGATTTAAACCAGGATGTGGAACCTGAACTATGGTAGTGTCAGAGGGGGATGGTCTGCCCCAGTCACTAGGATTATTGTGCAGTGACAGTGTCAGCCACAGAAAACCAATGGCTCCAAGACAGAAATGGCAAGTGCACCTAGTAATTACCTTTAATTCTGCAAGACCTTCTGAACTGTGTGCTCCAATGAGTACTGAAAGGAAGATTCACCTCCAACACTGCAACACGCTCACTTGTGTGGTACCAAAACAAGCTGTCCTATACAGTTCTTAGGAAAATGTCATGTATTCATCAGCTTACTTCTCAAGTAAAACAAATGCCAGTGACATACTGATGATACAAAGCCTGCATCCACTGGCATCAGAGTGGCTCAGTTGCAGAGATCAACTCAGCCATGAAGAACAGATGGCTGCACTTGAACCCGGTAATTAGTAGGAGAGGAACTGAAGTTCTTTTGGTCCACACCAAAAAAGTATCAATTAATCAGTTCAGCATGTAGTTGTCACAGCTAGCTTCGACACAACTGTCATGGCTTTTTAAACAAGGAACTAGATAATCCCAAGGCTTCTTCTGATTTACCTTACCCCATGATCCTCTGATTCTAAAATAAATCCTCTATGCTGATTACCTCTATACAACTGAATCAAGTTCTAAGATGTATTTAAAGTTTTTATATTAAAGAGCTGTAGTCCTTCAAGAAATATAAGGACCACTCAAGTTTTTCACACATTATGCACCTTGTTTCCCAAACAGTATTAGAAATATGGATAGTTAGGAAGGATGAAAGTTCATAAGCATCACTATATGGGAAGGTAAACTAAAGAAGGTATGAAACATTATAACTTCATGTAAATGGAGATGCAGAAAGAGGAAAGTAAACCTGAGAAAGTAATATGGAATTAATTATGATAAAATCAGAACAGAATCTTGAAAGAAAACTAACCGTACATAAAATTACAAAATACTGCGTAAGGACTTCATTCATCATGAGCACAATAAGACATATGTACTGATAGCTCTCTGTACCTTTGGGCTCATTCATAAAATATTTTATCTTCTTCTGCTACTAAGATTGATTCTTAAGTACAAAAAGTATTTTGTGTTCTGTTATCTGTCTTTGACATACTCATATGTGTAAAGACATAACATTCTCTTAGAATACATGCATTGTAGCTTGATACTAAAAGGAAAAATACAACTAAGAGGATGCTTATGATGAGCACCTACCTGAGGACGTATAACTTTCACTATGTTTTTAAGTGCAGTGTCTGGTGATGGAGGAGAGCAGTCAGGTGTTGGGCCTGTAGAGCTGTTTCTATGGTTACCAGATCCTGGTGTGGTAATTGCTACCTGAGGTGCATTATCTGTGAATAAAAATAACATTTATGTAAAATTACAAATACTTCATATATTTTAAAATAGAAAAATAATTTTGAAAACCGAGCGCTACTCAGAACAGTATTTAAACTCCCAAAACCTAATATAATTTGAATGTATTTGTTAAGGAATATATTGCATATCCACATTTATTTCGTCAGCCCATACATTAATTCTATGTTAAGGCAAGATACAGCATTCTTTCAATATCTAAAAAAATGAGGTGGAAACCAAGCACATACTTTACTTTCATTACCTTGAATTACCAACTGTTAATCTAAGTACTATCACTATAACAGGGGTGACTTGCAAGGGAGATTTATAACACAGCTTCTGCCTCATCCTGGAAAATCCTAACACATACGACCCAGTTCAACATGTTATACAAACACATGCCAACTTAGAGCATGGTAATAGCCATTACTGACAACCTTCCTTCACATTGTGATCGGCATAACTGACCAGCAAGGACTAGTTACATGAAAATATGCTCAGTTTCTCAGGTAAAATTTGCATTGTCCATAAAGCTCTGCACTGCAATAGCTTCCTTTCCAGAAGTATCTCAGCTAGATAACCTACAGCTGGCTTAAAAATACCTGCACACCTGCACGTACATGGGAAACTGCTCTTTGGACATATTTTGCTCTTAGCATTTCATGGCACTGTGAAGGATTACTACCTTCTCTAGATGTTCTTAATGCCATTTGATCAATGTAAAGTTAGTGAAAACTAGATCAGAGGACAGAGAGGACTATGAAACAGCTTCCCAGCTGTGATAGTAACAAATCACTGGAATGACTTAGCAGAAGGCCAAAACCTCCACATTACTTCATGCTTTTAGAATTGTATCAGTAAAGAAATGCTTTCGTTCAGATTCTGGAGAAAGTGCCATTGCCTGTGCATGGTTATGGTGGTTGTTACAGTGTCTGTGAATTTACTGAGCACCTTTCTTTGTGAGTCACAAAGACATGCTCCATGCTCCTAAGTGTGCTGTTACACCTGCAGCTCTGCATTGTGACAATGATGTCAAAGCTCGTGTCTGTGGGCCTCAAGTGACAGCCTGCAGAGTTCACAGAAGAAAGCCAATGTATTTATGATTGTGGTGGTTCTCCAATATATGCTTCCACTCTGCGGACAAATCCACTCAAGAAAAATCCAAACACCAACAAGCAAAAGCAGCTTGCTTAAGCCAGAGAATTTTTGCCTGACCAGCTTCTGCAGGTACACATATAAGCTCCTCCATCTGCACAGAACCATGAATGCCTCTGTGAACGCCATGACAGAAGCTTCTCTCTCTCAGTCCTACTGACCTGAAAGAATTCTTGGAAGAGTAACAGAGATATCAAAGGGAAGGAAATACCCAGTTACATTAATGATCTAACATAGGATAAAGGGGAATACTTGCAGGAATGTAAATTTTATGGCACTTACAACTTACAGACACTCTCACAGCATGGATGATTCTAGGATATATTTGCTGCAGAAACACTATGTAACTGGATGAGGTCTTCAAGTTTCTAAATAAATACAGACTGACAAATTATTCTTCTGAAACAAATATCAGGCTGGAATGTTTCAGCAATACCGGTACAACACTTAATGAAAGTGTAAACAAAAGTTCAGATGGCAGATTGGCAGACATCCAAAACAGAGACATTCCGTAGATAACCTCCGGTGTTACCTGACAGAGCAAACCCGCCCTGTCACAGAAACAGAAAAGTCCAACTTTTTTTAGAAGTTATCTCATCAAAATTGCCAGTCCTTCAGGTGTGCAGTCTTACCGCACAAATGAGTTCTTCCTGAATCATCACAAGCATGCACAGAAAGCTTGAATCTGAAGTAATTTATTTCAGAAAGTAATAAATGTGTGTTAACATGAGGTATCAAAACAATTTTTACACAGCCTTAGAAAGGAACTCAAAATTAATTCTCATAATAACATAACTGACATGGAATAATTTTCATAGCATTTCAGAAAGCCTTAAGTCTCTCTTATTCTTTTCTGTCTGACCCAGTGCCTAACTTTAAAACTGTTCACATGCACCATGTAAATGAATATTCTGTGATTTGAAAGCCCAGCTCATCAAAGGAGGGACAGGGATTTGACAAGAAGAGACACCTCTAAAGCCTTGCAATACTCTAAAAATCTTGTAGTGAGGATGAAGGCTAGATATGAGTGCTACTAGCACCTTAATTGAGCTGAAAGTATCAGCCTCTTGCTCCAGAATATAAAATAGCATTTTCTTTCACTCTATGGACAGATAATCATCAATTAACTTCCCTTACTGAGGAATCAGAGAGTTGCTCTAAGAAATCCCTGCACTGTGTTTGGGGAGACACCAAACAAGGGACTATACTGCTGTTAAGAAATGTGGGAATACAGGCACCACCTAGGAAGGTAAGAAATAAACTCTAGAGTGAGAAATGCTCCACACAAAACCAGCTAAGTGTAATTAGTGTGCTTATTTACTCACTGGTATGAGAAACAAACAGAATGATTGCCTCTGACAAACAGCTAAAGCTATAAAGAACACAAACTCCTCCATACTTCAGGAGTCCCTGCCTTTCTGTCACTATTTCCCTGAGAGCCTCTGTGGCTGTGCTTAGCACAACTGCCCTTTAGCTATTTAGCACATGAAAGCCTTCCAAGTGAAATCCGGGAGTCCTGCAGATGCAGAAGTATCTCAAAGATGGATCGCTCTAAGGACAGACTTTACGAAATACAGATTGGTGCTGACGGCAAAAAATGCAGTTTTCTGCCCACCAGTTTATTCTGTTTCAAAGCCTTGTCAATAGACATCTCAGCTCAGTTTAACCACACTTTAAATATGCAGAAGAAGGTAACAGAGGGATCAAGTCATATGAGCAACATTTTGGTCTTTGCATAGGAAAGACTTCTTGTTGACCCTGTTCAATGGTAGCTCACTGAAGACTAGGTTTTGCCCCTACATACAGTCCCGCACAAGTGGCATTGAATTGACTAGGAGTGACATTCTTGGAAGGAAAATTTATTGGAAGGCATACAAGAGGGGAGGCAGGGCTGTTATATGCCCCACTAGACAGAGATGAGAAAAAATTCTCCAGCAATAGTGTGTGAATACAACCACAACTAATTCAGCAACATACACAATATGCAGCAATCTCAGAAAAGAGTAGTTATAGTCTTTCTTTCCAAGCAAAATTAAGTGGCAACACAAAAAAAAGATTGTGTTTATAAAGTCTAAAAATAAAACTTTGCAAAAAAGAAGCCATACATATTTTTTTTTAAATAAACAACCCAGAAAAAAAAATCCAACTCCTCAGTATTTCATGCCTTCCCTCCTTTTTCAAGGGGCTAAATGTCTGACATGTAATGGCTTCTTGTAAACAATTTCTTTATTGTGGACAGCTGTTTATTTTCACAGTAGGATCTTCCCATTAGGCAACCAATAATGATTTACTACCTGGGTCTGTTCCATCAGACAAAGAACAACACCATCAAATTAGTTCCTGCAACCGATTTGGAGGACCTGTCTGTTTATGTATACAGTAGTCGTAGTTTCACTAAGAATATCTTTGAATATATTTTCTTCTGTAACTAAATTATATAATAATCACGTTTTAATTTTTTCTGGTGACAAAACTAAAGTAATTTTTTCCCCCTTCAGGTAACTGTAATGGCAATACTTCAAGTTTCAGGAGAACATTTCATGGCAAACAGAACTTGGAAACTTGAGAAAGTACCAAATTTACCTAGTAAAGATTAGCTCTCATGCTGAGTTTCTGATAGGTGCTACAGATGGGGCCAAGAGGGAAGTATTTATGGCTGTCATTCTCTTCTAGTTCCTGGCTCAAATTGCAATAATCTAGATGTTTCTGTGTAAGTCAGATAACACCAGGCTCCAGGGACCATCTAGCAGCTAAAAATTAATGAACTACAGCATGCTCTAACAATATTCCTTCCTGCCTCCATCACACATGAGAAGCTGTCACAAGGTTTATGTAGTTGGAACTTATTCTGATTTTTGAAAATTATTACTGAGGACTTGACATTCTCCATTTCCTTTATTTCAGGGCAAAGGAAATAGAATAGAACAAGGAAAATATATGAATGTGGTCTTTTTTGAGTATATTGTAAAACTGAGGTGTTATTCTAGGGCTGTCTTCTAATATGTCAGACAAAACCACAAAAACGTTAACTGAAATGATAAAAAAAAAATCATGCACTGTGAATTTTGCCTTTTCCTGTGCTGTGTGCCATCAGTAGTCAGTTCCATATGTCTTTTTTCATAGGCAAAACTGCATAGAGAAAAATGCCCTTATGGATAATAATAGACTGTAACGCCACAGTTCAACAAGTGTTTCGTCAACATTTTCATGCAAATATCTACAGGTACAAATTATCTGTGAGGACAAACTGCTCACTGGAGCTTTTCTAACAGACAATTTTTCTCATGATATACTCAAGAAAAGGTACTGTATGTATATAATGCCCCAATATTAACTACAGGCAATACCAAGTACACCGAACAGAACACTTACCACATCCCAGCAAGCAAAATATCAAAAGCCAGACACAGCCCATATTCCAGAAATACAGTTTCAATTAGATTTCACCTGAGAAATAAATCTTTAAAATGGAACACACAGTTAATCTAGTTTTCTACTTTCATTACAGAAACATGCTAGCAACCTTATCAAAATCTACAGTTATGTCTATATTAGCTATTACATCAGTTATTTCTACAACTTAGTGTAATGGCAATGAATCAGCAGATCAAAAGCAGTTCATCTGCATGACACTCCATTTAGAATATATGTGGGTTTGAACTTTTAGCACTGTATAGCATCTTATTTATTCTACCAAACACCTCCACCATAAATGTTCTTCACAGTTTCCAGCTTCCAGAAGGCCTCTATACTTTTGGCGCCCATCTGAAATGGAGCTTCAGATCCAGAAGGAATCTGGTTTATGTGCTCCAAAACCAGCCTGTGGCTGAGGCAATGAATAGTAACTGTGAATGATGGTTTATTTCATATTCACATCCAGTGCTCTGAGCCAAAATGCAAATGTATACTCCACCTATTTTATTTCCATATTCCAATTATTTGTGGAGTCACTTTAAAATTATATTCTCAGATTTACAATTTGCTATAAAAATGGAAGAAACATGCACTTAACTTTCGAGGTATGGACCAGTAATAACCTAGAACCAGATTATATACTACACATCTAATGCTGTGTTTAAATACATATACTAAATTCTAAAGCATCTGAAAATATAATACTAGACATGAACAAAATGCTTAAAGCACAAAGCCTAATCATTATGACCTTGTAGAGCTTCATACTATAACCTCAGGGCCTGGATAGATTTCTACACTGCAAATCTGGGAGAGAAAAAAGACAAGGGTGGAAAATGAATGTGCACGAGCACACATACGCATAAATATATATAGATACACCTGCACACATAAATGGACTGCAAATCCAAAGGCACCCTGTTACTAGTAACAGCTTCCTCAAGCTCTGCTCAGTGTGGAATATTTCATGCAATGTTTCAAACTGCTTGGAGGTAGGTCAAAATCCTGCATCTGTTTTGGACATCCCAGCATCAGGATAATGCAAAAATGTGGATAAAGGTCCAGATAGCTCAGTGTTGTCTGAGGTCAAAATGCTTTCTGGTGTGGTATCAAGACAAACCTAAGTTTGATCAATTATAGCAGACTCAATTTGCTAGACTATTAGAAAACTCTTATCCAGTCTGGATTTCTATGTGTTTGGATCCTTTGGAAAAAAAAATGTTGGAATGCCTTTGTCTGTACATGTTATATGTCCTCTTAACATCAAATGTGTTACATGAAGGCAAAAAGCTCTGAAAAGAACATGGCAATGTTAATCATTTGTCCTGGACAGAAATCAATCAAAATCACAGTAGAAATCCTGGAAGAGTACAAAAGGAGATAATATGGAAATAGTACTATTTCCAGAGGATCAGAGAATTTGGGCCCAGTGATCCTCTGAAGCTTACAGATACCTCATTAAAACACAACCCTTTCTGAGGCAGAGTAAGGAGAATCAACCCATTATTCTAAAACATACCCATTGACAGACTTCGGTAAAAGAGTTAAAAACAGTACGTGCTTGTATGAGGACAGAACTTCGGCTCAGTTCATTCACTGTGGGTCAATGTCGGCTGCTGCATTCCAGCAGCAGCAAATTTACAAGGCAGGAGCCCAAGTCATCAAGTAGGAAGAAACTAACACAGACCCAAAACTGAGCAGAKTAGGTCACAAAATAGCAAGAATCACACTGATTTGATACAGAAATACCGTGTATAAGACTTCTTGGATAACATGTGTGATAAAAATGTGGTGTCTCCTGTAAATGGTGGACCCATTGCAAAGATTAACAGCAACTACATATAGTAAATTAATCAGTTCATACAGAAATACAAGAAAAAATTTAGAAAATCTCCTATTTTGTCAGGCAGATAACAAAAACGTTCATGTTACATAGTAGCCTTGAATAGGACAAGGCAATTTCCCATAGTATAGGATTCAGCTTTAAAATTGTTTTAACTCGACTAAATCCCCACAGCAAATCTTCTCTCCTACATGACTATTCAACGTGGCATAAATCTACAAACTGCAGATAAGGACAATAATGTATTTCACGATTTCAAGGAACAAACATTACCAGAGACATTTCAAAAGAACAGATGGAATAGCAAATAACAGAATCAGTAGGTAGCTACACTGGATGCATAGGGAGAACGGTTGGACTCAGCTGCTCGAATTTGCTCTTTTGAATTTGCTTGGTTCCCACACACTTAAACCTGAATAACCATTGTTCTGAGTAGAATTGTAAATATATATCTGCAACTGTCTTGTTGAAAGCACTCGAAGCTGTAACTGGCCCAATCTTGGATGTGGCAGCTATTTCAGGATTGTATTTGGAATTAATTACCAGTGAAGTGCATTCCAGTGGCAGCAGGGGGTCTGTTTAGTTGTTTCTGCATCATCCAAGAGTTGGGTATGACTATTATCAACTTTTTATTTCCTCTAATCACCCACCTSCACAAATAGACTTTGGAACTGCTTCAAGCTTGCATAACCCTTGTAATACCAGGCAACTGTCTGGAAAAACATCTCTCATTAAGTACTAATGAGAGATGATGGGTGATTTCCACCATTTCCTGAGTAACCTTTTGAGACTGCCTCTGCAAGCTGCTGATGTCTAATCGAGCATTCAAAAACAATGTTACACAGTTGCCATCTACCTTTTTTTGTGTGTTTGTAACGGCTTTTTTGTTGGCTTTTCCATATTTAAAAGGTTTGTAGTGAAATGATTGCACTTGTCCATGACAGGTATTTCATAGATGTCTATATTTGCATTGTCTCAGTATGTAGGCATCATATTTCTGGAAGTTCAATGAAAAGCATAGAGTATAGTTAGAGGTGCCAAAAGATTTCTGTTTATTTTAGCCACTAACTAAAAACTGGAATGCCTAACAGTCTTGCTAAAAAAAAAAAAAAAAAAAAGACCCCCCAAAAGACTGGTATAATCCAAAGAAAATAACCAAACTGTGCTGTGCAGAAAAAATACTCTACTATCACAAAGGCAATAGATGATTAGTGAATTAGGCTACATTGTCAAATTATTTCAGAAAATAAAGCACAAAAGGTGGTGAGAGTAAGTGGTCTCAAATAATTTAAATAATAYTGGTGATAGCCATACACCCCAGGGATCAAGCTCAGTTAATAAATAATTTAAGCAGTCTTGAAGATAAACCTCCCAATATACATCTATCTGCAGCTACAGTGAAAATCAATTAATGGAAAAAACTATATTTTCATGAGCTTCCGTTCTTCTGAAGTATCAATTAATTAATAAAGCTCTTTATCAGAACACTGAAGTCAAAGTGCTAACCAAAATATTTTAAAACCAAAGAGATAGAAATGACGTTTTAAAATGTTTCAAGATCTAGTTATTCCTGTTTAAAGTATCTAAATTTTTGAGCAACTTCAGAGAGATTCAGATAGCTCAACTCTCACCCTGAAAATTGTCATTTTTATATTTAACATATATTTACACTGAAAGAAGTATCTTGTTAATATATATTGCATATTGTATCCAGTGTAATAGTTATACTCATTAAGCATAAAGAATTTGTCCAGCAGATAGAATACACTACTAGAATAAACAGTCAGAATTCAGGGAATCTTTAAACTCTTTGCTGTTCAACTTGAAAGAGATACCAAAACATCTGTACCAGAGTGGACCAGCTATATAGTCCTATATGTTGCTCTGATAATGTCCAAATAATGTGAGAAAGATAAAGGAAATACTGTGGATTGTTGTTATAAATTAAAAAAAAAAATCCTGGATGGGTTTTGGGGTCCCTTGCAGTCTTCCTAAAAGCGTGGCGTTTGTCCGGCGGTGCCGTGACGCATTCGGCAGTGCACACACGCACGCGCGCACACACACACAAACGCGTACTTAGTTGAGGCAAAGAGTCGGAGGGGTTCTCCTTATGTGCTCCATGAAATAGGCGTATTCCATGAATTGTCAGGGAAGGAGAGAACCAGAACAATGGAGGACTTAGGGTTTTATCCCGGGGCAGTGGGGGCAGAGAGACAACAGGCGCCAATGGGTTGAGGGTCAGGGGACGGAGAGAAGGTGAGGTAATACAACTTCAACCAATAGGGGCAAACGAGGGGAAGAGCAGGGTACAGGAATAAATGGGATGCCGAGTAAGGGAGAACACTCTAGAACTAAACCTTATAAGGGAACAAGGAGTAACAGGCTGCTCAGTCACTCCTGTGGCTGGCTCAAACACTGCAGCACTCTCTGCTGCAGGTTCAGCCACCTCTACAGTGGATAATTTTGGAATAACATAATTCAGTTTCCAGCCATTAACAGCTAATTTGTGGCACTACAGCATTAGAGTTTCTAACAACTCAAAAGCCAAAAAAAACTTGATTGGATGTTTTAATTTCCAAATTATGCTTATAACTAATATGCTGAAACATTTTTGTCATAGTTTATATATTTTATTTGTATATAGCTTTTTCTTCTGGAAAATACTAAAATTCTACCCTTTTTACTAATATTCCTGCATTAATAACAGTGTTATATATTTAGACATTATTAATCTTACCTTCTGACTGACAAAGCAGGATTTAGATAACTTCTGCTCTGAGTGTTTAGAATCTTCTTGACACTTCAGCATATTTAATTTTGCTACTGTCACAGTTTTCTGTTATTTTAGTTTTAGGTTCTCCAAGATCCACATGCTAGCTTTGCAGATTTCTTAAAATTCTTCCAGTTAAGTATTCCCACTAATAGAACCTACTACATTGCTTATAGAGACCACAGATATGTAGTTTGGATAGACCTTTGGAATTTTTGAGCTGCAGTTAACTGTACAAAGGAATTATAATGTTAGCACAAAACTGCGTATATATTGAAGACGTATGCTATTTGTATTTGCTATTGATAGCAAATGAATAAATGTCAGTTTCTAGACCATGCAGCTTTGGCCCATTTGTTTGATATAGAGTCAAATCAGTATATTCAGACAAGAAGGAGTATTCCAGCATAGTGGAGCAGAAACAAAGAGGGATTACAATTAAGTGAAAGTGTGGGGGGTTGCCAAGCTTTAAGGAGAAAAATATGGCTTAAAACATTTCAGGTTTCTTTAACTTCAAGTTCTTAAAACATAACAAAGAATTACAATTAAATCACACTGGAATACAGGTAAGAATTAAACTAAAACAAAATACAGGATTCACAGAAGTCCTGTCACTCTTACTGCCAGAACTCCTAACCATAACAACTTCCTACTGCAAATGCCACTATTCCATTAGAATATACTTTTGTTAAATTGATCAATAGCAAATCCTTGTTGCARTTATAATAGGTCAGATGAGAAAAACTCTGAAAGACAACTTATATAATTGATCAGAAAAAAGTATTTTTTTCAAAATTTACTTACACAATATTCACAGAAAGTTCTGATATCTTTTCACCATAATGTAGGACATAAATAGATGTAAAAAAAAGGGAAATGGTCTTGGATAAAAATTTACTTTTAATCCCAATACTGGTAAGAAAATGGTTTTAACTGTGCTGCACTATTTATTATGTATCTTCCATCACAGAGGGAATGATTTCTGAAAGAAAAAGGACATGGACTGAACTGGAGCTGAAGCTAGACTAGAAAGAGTGTTCTTACTAACAGCTGCTTTTAATATCATCATCCAGAACAGATAATGATACAATGATATACTGTATTACAGAATGAATACACCGTGCTCTGGAGCCACAAAATATGAAACGATCCTTCTGAAAACTTTTCCTGCTTTCTGACAACAACAAAAGAATTGAGTGTGAAAATATTCTTTCATATAGGTTCTTCCAAACCTACAGTATTTGAAGGCATATCAGTAAAAAAAGGAAAAGACTAGCCTGATCTCCTGCTGCAGTAGCAAATTATTCTATTATTAGGTGCTATTAAAGATATGCTGCACTATTTGTTTGTGGATTGGCAATACAAACCCATTCCCACCCTATTTTGATACATAGTGAAATTCTACATCTCTTGCACACTTGAAGTTTTCTTTTGAGGTGGCACAAAAAGAAAATGGTATAAAAAGAACAAAAATCAAATCTCTGTAAAGTAACAGAAGGAAACGTTTTGGCAGCAAGCTACATCTTGCCATCAGGACCAGCAGATGAGAAAGGGAGACAGAAGCAAAGAAAATGGAAGTAAATGAAAATGGGTTTTATCTAACTTAAAATAGAACAGGAGGGAATTTTTTCTTTTTTCCCACAAAATGCAACACTGATAACCTTCACTAGGAATCAATGTTTTTCTATTTTTTAATAATTTTTGACACTGAATAAAACAAATCTGTTCATTACATACCAAACTGGTTTATTTTAGCAATTGCTTAATATTTTCACAAATATTTTGATTTTAATGAAATTTAGCAAGCTATGCCAAGATTTCTCCTTTCCAAATGTACTAAAGTTAATAGAGAAGTTTATTAGAAATGCATAAAACATATGATTCTCATTAAAAAGAGTTCCCAGTGTAACACAGTTAAAGGTATTACAGTATTAAATACAATCTCTTAATTCTTTTCACAAAACTACTATGTTTAAATTGTTACTGGAGAATTAAAGACAATAGAAATAGGAGATTTTTTTTAAATAATAAAAGATAGTGTTTCAGATCTGTCTCAGGCCAATGCTGAAATGAAGTTATTATCGTGAATATTCATTTGAATGTATGATATAAGCTAAAATTATATCCCAATTTTTAAAGTCAGTCACCAAAATAAATTCTCCTATAGACTGTCAGTCAGAAGAACCAGAAAAATTTTTTTAGCTTGTTTGGTGGTGAGTAAAGGGGAAAGTTACTGCTGTGCTAGGGTTACTAGAACTGTAGAAAAGAGCAAAGTTACCAATTCTGTTCATATTAAAGCTGTCGACTTTCCACTACAGTATTTGACAAAGCACAGTAACTGCGCGGCAGTAGATGACTCTTTAAGAGAAGAAATTATGGAGAGCTGGGAGGGGTAGCAGGCAGAGCTATGATCCAAAGACCTCAGCATCTGCCTGTTAGCAGTGCTACCAAGCCATGGTGAAACTTTTGACAAATGATTTTCAACATATAAAAACTGATTATTCCATGTTGCAGAAATGAGAAACATCGAAAAACTGCAAAACTCAAAGCAACAATTCCAAATGATATTCTTTGGGAAATGTATCATTTTCAGGATATTTTCATCAGAAATACTTCTCTGAGCAGGATGGAAGTTCTGGTGTGTGTTTGCAACAAAGACTAGGGAGGAAAAAGAAGACTGCAGGGCAGGCATCCCACAAAGCTGATTCTTCCACAAAGTTCATGGATCCTGCTGGAGCTGAACCTTATTCCGACAGAGCAAGACACGGATTGAGTTAATATTTCTTGGTCTAGCATGGAGCTGGGATGCACACAGGATGCACCAAGCATTGAACAGAATTCTCATGTTCTGTGATACAGATATTATAGCCTGGTACTCAGGGTTCTCAGCTTGGTCTTCCGCTTCCTTGATATGTGTCCTGGGTTAACCAAAGTATGTATTCTTTCACCATCCACATAATTCCTTGATAAACTGGTTAACGATGTGTCGTTCACAGTAGCCGGGTACACACCTGGTCCCTCAGGCTATGAGCTGAAGGGAGGCAGACTGTGTGAGGTGGGGTATTGTTTCTTGCCTCACCCGTGATAACTCCTCCGGGAAAACAGCAGCATCACCAATCCTGAGCGGATTATCTCTGCTAATGGCCCATTACCAAACTGACTAAGCACCGATGAATAGAACTCCAGAAATCTCCTACGACTTACAGGCTTACATCATTTCCATTGTGGAAATCCTCGCCCTGGGGGAGGGATCACCTAAGAACTACCACATAAAAGGCCCAGGGACTGAGAGACAACCATCACTGGGTACCCAATGAAGAAGGTGAACTTCCCACAGTTCCAGACCTGCTACAGGACCATGGGACACCCAGAGGACCAGACCTTTCTATGGGACCACTGCTTTCAACAGCACTGCTACCACTGTTTGATCGGACTACAGCTACCACCCTGGTCAACAAGGTATCAGGTTGTACTCTGACCTTGTGGTTTTAAGCCAGTTTTGTTTCTGTATTATTGCATTTATTGTAACCTTTCTATTAAAATTGTAACTCTGACCTAAAATCTCTTTCAAGGTATTTGTGTGGGGTTAATTTCCACTGCTGGTTTACTTTCAAACCAGTACAACATGGGACATAGAAATACAAGGGAATGCCCAAGTCATCATATCTAATACCTAAATCAAAGGCAATCACATAATAAAAAGTGTGCTACAAGGCATGTGTAAACTACACATCTATTCACCATCTACAGCCAGTCACAAAACTCTCCCTAATAAACTGTATTAAACTTGCAACCTTTAATACCAAATATTAAAAACCCAGAAAAACTAGACATGGAGCAGGAGAGATCAGGAACATAGTTAATGTCCTAACTTTCGACAACACCTGAGAATGTCTAGAGAACCCTAAGATATGTATATTGCAGTGGCTCTCAACTAATCATTCAGAGCTGAGCAGCTTTATCATCTGAAACCGGGAGACCAAACAGTGGAGAAATTAATCTTCCACAAAAGACAGTGAGTTATTTGTGTAGTTCAAGACATACCTATATTGCTTTTCCAGTGTTTCTGAAAATCAGTCTAGCTTTTTTTATAGTACTTGAACTTTATTGCATTATAGACATAACTCAAGTGACGCACTAACTCTTGAGTACTGGATCTCTCAAACTGCAGGACTCGGTTTCATCTTAATGCAAAATAGCACAATATGCAAAGTCTTGAATATAACAGAATAAAAAGTATGAAGTCAAGACAATGCATTCTTACCAACTTCTACTATGGAGTAAGATTCAAACTGAAAGGCTTTGTAGAAAATTCAATTGAAGGTTTGTAAAAAATTTGCAGGTGCATCAGGAGACACATAATATTAACTAAATGCCTATTGAGATCTCCATGCAGTGCTATACCCATTTCAAGCTTAAATTCCTCTAGAATGTACCAGATGCATATAAACTGTAAACAAATTAATGGTAAGATGAAATTTTACTTCTACTCCTACTATTAGCAATTTGAGGAGTTTTACAGAAGTATTATTTCTCATACATCTATTAAATTACTGCCACTCATAAAACGCACTATCATTTACATCTGCTCAATTATCAAACAATCTCAGCAGCATTCTGAGGTGTAGGATTACTTACTAGAATGGAATATGTTCCATGTGGTCTACATATATTTCAGCCCTAACACAAAAGTATTTGAAAAGGATGTTGTAAGAGTCATTTAACAAAGAAAAACTCAAATCCTGCTAAATAATATTTGCATATGGGCTTTAAAACGCAGACTACCTGAAAATAATTATGTTCCTTTGAATTATTGTTTTGATTTGAAAAAGGGTTTTTGTCTGACAGCATGCAGTCAAGTGTATAATGAGATCATTCTAGACAGTAATCACACCGGGATGGATGAAACTGAGCGTTGGTCAGAATGTACACACTTTGATGAGCACTCATTTGCAAAAATTGCCCAAAACCCCTGTGAGGGCTGATTTTTTTCAACTGTATTTTAATGAATAATAATAAAACCCAATGAAACATCAGAAAATGTGTAACATATATCAAGCAGCAGCCTTTTTCTCTTAGTTTGCAGAGAAAATGGAAGCTAGTCCTTTGGAAAATGAAATTAATAATGTAAACATATTTACTGGAACACAGTGGATGGGCGGAGACCTGCATGTATTGTGATAATGAACTGGTCACGTGGTACCAGTCATCCCCATGTGTTTTAACTTCAAATATGACAGAGTGTTTTTAAGAATAACATTTCATTCTTCAGGATATTATCAGAGATGTTATCCAGGGGAGCATATGATGAGGAGCAATTATCTTAATTATATACTAAAAACCTTTCAGAGAGATGATAAGGTTTTAAAGGAAAGTACATTAGAGCTGCAATATGTAAGAATTGACTCCACTTGTGCAACCTCAATTCAGTCTCCTATGCATATGCATTCTGAAGAAGCCTTTATGATTATAATGCTGTTTCTCCACATGACCTCTGCTGCATCAAGGACATAAAAATGTGGGGGAAATGGACAATGGAACAAACGAAATTATGGCACATTAATCTAGAAATGTGGCAGGAGCAATAATATTATAAACTGAGAGATGTGAAATATTTTCCCTAAATATCAAACAGAAACTCACATGAAAATATCCAAAGAGCATGTGAAATGAGAGTTACTAAAGCTAGACATTTTTAATCAACAGATCTATCTAATTTGTATCCAAGAATTTTAAAAGACCTGGCAAGAAGTCATCTCAACAAATGGTGCTGTTTCTTAACAGCACTTGGCATATTGATAAGATTTGAGAAGACTGAAAGGAAGCTAATGCAGGAAGCTTGGTCATTATAGGCTTTCAGCCTGAGATGAGGAATAATGGAATAGCTGATATGGATCACCATTAATAATAAATGGAAGGGACATAGGTCATGCAAATTAGCATTGCTTCAGCAAAACTGGATCTTATTATTTAACCTGAGGTTTTTTAATAAAATGTTAAGCTTGTTTAATGGAGGCAAATAGAGTTAATTTGGTATTCTCTTTTATAATACATTTGGATTAATAAACCTTATTCAAGTGGTCTATGTTTGCAATGGAGGAAATTTTAAAAAATTTAATACTGAATTGTTCCAGATACATGTGCATGAGAAGTGTGCACTTTCCAAAAGGTAAAAAAGGTAACAGTTTTACCACCTTTATCCTACCAATATCACTGTGGGTAGGAAGAGTGTCAAAAAGTCTACATAAACCTCATTCTTTTAATGCTCTTTGTTGCGATTCTGAAAACCGCCAGTTAAATGGGCAAGAATCAGCCAAGAAAGCACACTAGAAACAGCAGTCACTGAATGCTTCTGTCTGTTCTACTGTCTACTTCTCAGTTTGTGACAATCAAGTTTTACTTCAGCTCTGCACGATAAATTCTGATTTTGTCAAAAGGCAAGAAGTTAAGTGAAACAAAAAAAAAAGCAGCTTTTTTTATTCCCAACACAGCAAAGAATCAATTTTTAACACAGTGCTTTGCAGTTAGAGTCTGCCACTCACATGATGACAAAATTGGAGGATTTCAATTTTCTAGTTATTAATATGACAATTTTATGATAACAGAAGTTTGTCCAAATACTAAATTTCCCTGTTTAAAATAGAGTAACTAAGGGAACAGCTGTGTTAGGGGAACTTACGTCTTTATCTCATGCTGCCCAGGACTGCTTAGAGGAGAAGCCAGTGGATGAACTGCTATTGAAATTTTTTATCATTCATTTACTCTCATCTCTTAATATGTTCTGTTAATACATTTATAATTAGGGTCAAATCCTAATGAAAATGGTGCTAATTTAGCCCAACAAAAGTTGATTTTTTTTCTCTCCCTTGGGAACATCTAACAAGAAAACCAATTCCCACTGCTGTACAGGAAATTGAAAAAATAAAGCGCAGATATGTTTTCCTCTTTAGACATTGGACAGGGGATATATTCACTGTGGCTGTATCTGCTGCCAGCAGGCTACAGATATGTCAAGAAAGAATATGGGACAGTACCTGTCTACATAAAGTGTATAGGGATCCCCTGCACCTGTTTCTCGGGTAATACCAGAAACCTGCAATACCTGGACAAACTAGGAAGGAACTCCACTGTAGAAAGAATTGTCAGGCTGTCCCACTTCCTGAACACTACCCAAACATAACTAGAATGGGCRACAGCTTTAACATGTTGGCACAATGTGATTAGAGGGAGGTAGCTAACAGGGCGGAAATCAGACTTGCACACCTCACTGACCCGTCTACAGTCACTGCCAACTACAACAGTGTAGTAAATAACCTAAGAGGCATCTTCTCCTGATTTCAGACAAAATCAGAAGACAAGGGCAATATTCTCACAGATAGTACCTCATTTTTCACCTTATAAGAGACATTTTTCCTGATCTCATATCACTACTTAATTGACTAATTCCTAATTCTAATGAGGACCCTTCTTTTCGAACATGATGTATACAGGGGAAATGTAACCCAACTGAAATCAATGGCAAAACATGTCCTAACATCTATGACATTAGGAATACATGTCAGCCTCTGAGACTCAGGACACTTGAAGACCTACTCATCAAGATCAGCAGGTGAATAACACCTGTCAAGAAAATAGTAATCAACACAGGACCACAGGTGAACTGTGCTCCTCTAGGAGATCTAGTATTAAAAAAGTCAATAGAAAGCATCCTAATTAAATAATATCAGAAATACAAAAAATAGCTATGAAAATATCATTATGGTGAAAAAAAACCCTCTCAAGCTTCCCATATTTTGGGGATTTGTACTTTGAAAAAATAAAAAGAACTATAAAATGCCAGCAAATACTTTTAAAATTGAAAAGAAATTATAAAATTGTAATTTCTGTTATAGGAACAACTACAGCAGCAAATACTCTAGGCATAAATGACAGAAATATTTTCTGGTTTTGAAGGGTGCTTAAACAAAGCACGAGCTGTACTGAAGAAAAAACCCAGCAAAATGCAAGATGGAAGAACTACTGTGTATTTCATTCTTCCATCAGCACTCATTGATTTTTATTAAAATGTCACATGAAATTAAAAAATCTTAACTGTAAACATATGCTAATGTATTAGACAAAATAGCTTCTGATAAGAAGTGAGCACTCTAGACTGTAGCAGTTAGAATGACAAATACAAAATGTGTCATAACTGAAACTCAGTCAGGACAAGGTTAGTTTGGTTTCCGGTACAGTATTCTGGCAAAGATGTGTATGTTGAAGCTCTGCATGTGAACCTCACAACTTTGTAAATCAACCTGTTAAAACAAGTAAATTGATAAATTCTGTACCATAGCCAAATTATTTCCATGTGGCTAAAACGTGGGTTAAAGGAAGRAAAAGAATAGCAGAGAAAATGTATGTAGAGGTCTTATAACTAAGATTCACCACTATATTTCACTATTAATAACTTATTGACTAAAAATTCGGCTGAAAATTGTTTGATAATTTTCTATTTTAACTTTAAAGTAAATTTCACTAAAAAGGACATAAACAGCAAAATCAAAAGRGAGTATTTTCATTTGGACTAAATACAACATTTAAGTGAAAAAAAGGTATCTGTTTTCCAGATCAACCACTTCAGTTCTTCTTATAARCATTATAAGCCAGATTTGCTTTCTGAAGAGTTGCTGGAGAGCTCCAACTTAGCCAAAGACAAAATGATAGGGTAGCTGTCTTGAGTGCAGTTGGCCATGGATACACTGAAGTTGGAAATGAGAAGCTTCTTAATCACTAGTACAGAAATCAGGTTCTAATACAGACTTCTATGCAGAGTTAACAGGCACAAAACCCCAGCTACTTTTAAGATGTATTTTGAGAGGTTTATTAAAGGAACTACACAAAGGCTAGAAACTAACTTTTCTGCCTTTAAGGGGAGTATTGTCATCATGTCAGGGCACTGTGAGAGTCTTTAGCTCATTTTTTTCATGGCCTACGATAACCTTTCCGTGCTAAACGTAAAGGAGGCTTTTATTGTGTAAAACATCCTGAGAACTGGGAAACTTTGGTTAACAATGGAAGCATTTCTCTAAGGCAAAAAACTACTTAGTGCAGAAACCACTCGCTGCCTAAGAAAGTGTTCAACTACCAGGTTGTTATGGAAACACAACCCTCTTTTGTCAGTGAACTACTCCACTAAATAGATGCACGCCTCACTATAGAATACACACCTATGCTTTKTGTTCTGTAGTGACAAGCTCTGAGTGGCTCTTCACTTCTCACTCAACATACAGATGAATTATACTCTTTGGAGATACTGTCTCCTTGAGTAATAGGCAGAACAATAAGGGACATTTGATTATCACTCATATATCATCACAGAATCACAGAATATTCTGACAATAATTCTTTGGAAGGGACCCACAAGATACTCGAAGTCCAAATCCCGGCCCTGCACAGGACAGCCCCAGGAATCACACCATGTGCCTGAGTGTTATCCAAACACTTCTTGAACTCTGGCAGGCCTAGTGCTGTGATGTCATGTCAGGTCCTGAAGCACAAGAAAGTTTTAATGGCCCTGACGAGCATTCTGGGGGTTCTCCATTCACAGCCTCCTTCCTGCAGGCACCATTTCAGCTCAGTCTGGGGCCTTTATTTCCTGCCTGAGCTATGCTGAAGGAGTGTCTGTCTTGTGCTTATGCCTGTGCTCTGTGCATCCAGACCTCCACTCATGGGCTGACCTGGTCTTGCCATCATGAACMTTCCTGGCCTCCACCAAACCTAATCCTGACCTGTGTATTAACTTTCTAGCTTGAATTTAGACCTACCTTCCCAGCACAGACTTGTTGCATGATCAGCTCTTGGCTGAAGCTGGCCACGACCTCTAGGTCTACCCTGCTCACGGCTGATGAGATAGGGCTCTGACTAGGGAGGCTTCTGCCCTGTCAGCCGTGGTAGTGCCCTTCACTCCTGCCTCCCCACCCTGGAAGGGGCAGCTGCATCTTGCTGCTCCTTGACACATCAGGCCTGAGACTTAGTGCTTAGAAAATTCAGCACTGATGGCAGGTAGGTAGTAATGCTTTTGAATATGCACYACAATATCAAAAGCTTTCATGGACAGTCAGTTGTTTCAGAAACATTTGTGTTAAATTAGGTTGAATTTCATAGATTTATTTTCAACTGRTTCTAGACCAACTGTTACACTCCCTCCTTTATTATATTCTTCCCTCCACACAACTAAGATGATTTTTCTTGATCACTGAAAGTATTTAATGCTGGGGAGTTACACTGTAGGTCATGTGTTTAAGTGCACTATATCCTGCTCCCTCTGGTTTAAAAAGCATACTTAAATGAAATACAGCTCTACTAGCAGTCCTCCTGCTTAAAGCAATTCGTGTGAGTAGCTTTCAGAAAGGTGTGTGTGTGACCCTTCAGATCAGAGTTTCAAAGTGATGAATCATGGATGACTAAGGCTACACTCCTGCATTTCCATTCATCCAGACAATTTTTGGTATCTGGCAGTGTTATGGTTCCTTCTTGTGGCCACTTTTCACTAACTTTGCTTATAACTAGAAAATAACTGCACAAAAGTGAAGGTATAAATTTATCAAGGTASAAAAGATGCATTTGCAATCTTAGTCTCAATCTGGAAAAGTGAAGTGTTGAAATATTCAGGATTACCGAATTCAAACAGAAACCAATCATCTGACAAATAAAACGTTATTTTCCAAGCCAAGTATTTAATGATTTTGGAAACTAGGTAAAAAACATATTTTAATTTTGATAAAAATGTTATCACAGCTAGGCTCTTTTTTTCAATTCAGGTTGCTGGAGAATTGTCTCCTAGATATCTGTATGAGGCTGCTGACAGAGTGTTATACAGTAGACACCGGAATGCAAGCTGAGGTGATCTGACACACTGCCTAAAAATTTTCAGGTTCATTTTCACTGTAACGACAGGAGAGGGATGCCAGGCTGAGAAATCAGAAAAAAACCACCTTAATATTGCAAAAGATTGGCCAGCTTGGGGGCAGTTTGAAATGTTGTATTAATTCAGTGTCAACTATTTTTTTATCAATTTCCCTGCTGTGATTATGAGGCTATAAGAAGAAGGTATGAATAATTACAGATTTATTAACTGCATGGTCCTCCTTACAAGTTACTGGAATTTAAGCACAAATCAARTAATTTTACTAAATAACAAAAGCATCCTGACTGACAAGAGCAAGACTCATTGAAAGCACACTTAGCTGAGCGAAGGACCAGAATAGCTACTCTCTCTCTCTTTATGTTTCAGCTCCTTGTCTTGTGTTTAACTGCTACGGGCTAGTGACAACACATGACATATCTAAGGACAATTTTTATCCCTGATAGAAGCCATATCTTAGATATAACTGGGTAGAGTAGTTGTACAAGAGCTATCTTTAAAATTGCTGACTTGGGAATTGCTGACTGTGCAGTGGCTGAGAGCTCGGCATATGTGAAGCTCCATAGTATTTACCTTATTTCTCAGCTGGATTTTGCAACCCACACTGAGTTCTGTTTTGCTACAGCTCAGCTGTTTTCAGAGTTGAAGATGGCTCACTAAGGTGTCCCTGATCTGCAGCCACAGTGAAGTAACACAACAAAAAATAATAGCTTCTTGAACTAGAATTCTCTTATCCAATGATGACTCTCATGCAGTTTACATAGAGAAATGTCTCTTCTTGTTATTGAGAGGCTTTATTAAAACTTTTGTTAATCTGCATAGACAGATTTAATTTCCCAAGGAAGTTTGTTGGTTTTTTCTTCYTCAAGTTGTTCAGGAGAAACAGAGTTTGAAAAGTCATCTCTAATTCCTGATGATACTCAAGGAGACGTAAAAATAGTTTAATTAGCGCTGGCCATCACTCACTCTTATTAAAAATTTAGCATGTAGACTGCCACCTGGTCTCACTCACAGGGAGTTTCGGCAGTAGAAACTATAAAAGCAGACTCAAAGAGATATAATCTCTATACTGGGTAGGGACATGCACTTAACTCCAATTAAAAAAAAGATTAACATTTATTCTGTAGTTTAGCTCAGACTTCATTCAAAATTTCTCCTAAAGAAAGTGTATGACATTATGAGGACAGACTGTGGTACAGAATGTCCAAGCTTCCAAGGGTACAAGTTAAGTCTGTAAGGATCTTCAACATCAGAGGCCCATAGGCAGCCTCGTGGTGCACCTTAATCAGTATTCCGTACTCTAGGTGACTGATCAAAACCACACTAACTTCATGAAGATACTTGACAATGCCTACCTTAGCATTAGAATCATCCAGTGGCTTGAGTTTTAGCCATTTATTAAAAGTTTACACCTTTTCCGAGATGATTTATTGCTATAGTTTACAAAATTTCATTACATCCCTAAAATCAAAAGGGCAATACTAATGCATGCCTTACGAACTAATAAAATTTTGTGATTATTTTTCAAGATTAACTATGTCATGTGACTTCTTTTTTAAATAGAAGGGCAGTGTAAAAATTTTAATGAGTACTAGAAATGTCTAGTTTAAGGAATAAGGATACTGGCCTGGAATAGCCCAACAAAAGAATCAGTAAGATTGATTAATGAATTGATTATTTTATATTCATTTTATGAGATTCATCTATGAAATTTTAAACCCAAATTTATATTTTACTTAACAGAAAAAAATTGTCTCAAAGAGCGCCGTATTTCAGGATATTCCTATCCTGTCAGCTATTAGTTTAAAGGTAGAAATGCTGAGAGATGCTAACACATTCCGCTAAACTTGTCCTATCAATCTATCACAGAAACAAAGTGCAGTTGAACTTGGACTGAGACACACATGCAATCTTTTTTACTCTTAAATCTATCCTAATTAGAAGCAACTGCTTTAACTGCCAGCATAAACCAATAAATGTAATTGTTCCTCTTCCTATATAAACCTAATTTCTTGCAAACAGACATAAAACTCACACAACATAGGGTTTCAGACGTAACCAACTTTATTACTACTTTTATTTGCTTTCTATTCAGTTTTTCTCCCTGATATCTAACAAGCCTTTACCATTTGTTGCACAGAGTTCCCATCCTCTGTGATTCCTTACCAGTTCCATGATAATATTCAGGAGAGCTAGAGAGCAGTCTTTTTTTTCATCCAAGTAGATCAGAGAATGACAACTGGTAAGGTGACTATTCCCAGCCGGTTAGGAGTTTACTATCAGGGTAGATAACAGCAGCAACATGTAGCTCGACAGTTTGAAAGGCCAGCCAGAATGACCTTCCCTCTCAGTGAAGGAAAGGAGAACCACTGAGTGCAGTCAGCCTCACTCCTGCTACCAAGAGGTAGGAATGCCCCAGACAGTGGTGAGAGTTGATCACACTGTCCTACCACGCAGGGAAAGGAGATTGACAGATGCAATTTTATGTTTAAAGTGCTGTTTCATGCTCTATAAAGAACTCTACATATCACATAATACAGAAATTTGAAATGGTATTCCTAAAGTCAGCATGTCTCAGTGACACAAACCCAGGGAAATTCAGGAAAAAAAGGCATGCAAAATTAGGTATTTCTTTTAAATAAATGATCTCTATAATCACACATAACTTACTCAAGCAATAAATCTATATGACCTAAAGTAGCAGGGCGACATTCACATACAACTACACATAGTGCTAAATATCTTATATCTGTGAGTGATGTGATTTATTTCAGTTGGACCATTTGTAGTATAAGATAAGAGCCAACATGATTCCAGACATGCCTTGCAAGCCAGGCCAGTTAGATAACTTCTACATTTATAGCTTAAAATAAAATCACATTTTCCTATACAGCCAAATGCTCTTCCCAGTAAAATGCCAAGGGGAAAATATCATAGTGGTATATGGAAAACAAAGACAGAAGGAATTACAGTACATTTGTATTGTCAACTCATTGATCTTGTTAGATCTCATAAATATTATGGATGCCCCCACGAATGTCCTACAGCTTCCTTGGTTATACTCTAGGCCCCTGATACACACTATTTTTAATATTACACAAAACATATTTCCAGATTAAAATGTAAAACTGTCCTCTGTAGGGTCTGTGTTTCACACTGATCTTAATGGATTTATTATGCCTAAGAAAAATGCTTGTGTTCAGCAGACAGCACACTTCCAAAGCCTGATATTGTAACTAGTGAAAACTTCATCTTTTTTTTAAAATACTAATTACAATGGAAGGCTTTGTTGTTGAGCCCTGTTACTAATAAGGCAGGTAATGAACTCCCCCTACCAATTTATTGGGTATGGGTATGACAGTCTTTGCACTGCAATACGCCTGTTTATGGTAATTACCCAAGCAGAAGTTTGAAAACCAAAGACAATTTCTTATTTTCTTCCTTTACCGCACAACCTATAATATTTTCCTGCACAGATTGCTAATTTTTCAGATTATCAGAGCCAAAAAACATCAACAACGTAAGTAACACAAGTAGTCATGCTGATGTTCGAGTCAGATTATGGTCCATTGTGTGCAACTATGCTGTAAAGATGCTATCCTATTTTGTGCCACTTTTTGGACTGTTGCTCATAATGCAGGTTCTCGCAAGTCTTCTTTAGCCCAAATTTACTGAAGAGGTGGGAATTACAATCCAGTCCGCCTTACCTTATAAACTCCAAAGCTGTATCTTGATATCCGGCCCTTATATACTATGCCTGATATAGCTCTGGCACTCTTCCAACACTAGTTCAGCTGTGAAATCAAGAAGGTGCTACCCCTTACACAGACCAGATCAGTAACATGATGTTAGTCAACAATCATCTGTCATTCTTGTATATTACCCAAATCATGATTCATAATCAAGATAGCACAGGTCGAAAAGTCAATTGCCCGTTTCAAATAGGTCTCTGCTGCAGAGAACTGTCATTTGTCAAAGCAGACTCTCAGTCCAATTACTCACAGAAAAATTACTATATTCTGAAATTCCTGTACCAGGTGGTGACTAATGAAGAGTTCAAACAAGGATAATGGAAGAGCTCATATAATTTTGGAGAACATAAACAGAGTTCTTACAGATATGATACTTACAGATAATATCTGACTTAGCATAATTCTACTGGTTTTTAACTATTTTAACTCATTGCTGTTCGAACCTGTATATAATACAAACAGCAGTCTGTCAAACTGTCATTTAATATTTCTCTTCATTCTCTTTCACTATTTAATTTTCAAAAATGGATCAGATATTCCTCCATGTAACATGAAAATGCAGAGTACTTTAAATTTTGAACTATTTCCATAATGTTGTTGCTAAGCAGTGCATTAAAAAAAAGAAACAGGTTGGTAAAATGATTACTGCAAGAGGCTTGACTACAAGAAACTGTTTCTAATCTGGCTTTTTGCAACCTTGTATTTATCTAGGAACACATTTAAATCTCTGCTCTGTTTTCCCTTATACAACATTTTGCTATTAATCTTCATTCTGACGTGAAGCTCTTACGGTAGCTAATGGAAGACTGTAATCATGCCGTGATAAATAAACAGAGTACTGTATGCTTAAAAATATAAACCTATATTTTCTATAAATTAACACATCTATGACTGTGTAAAGGATAATTTGGTGATTTACCTGGTCTTGAGGAAGGAACTCTTGCTATCTCTAGGGAACAAGGCTTTTTGGTCACTGCTATGTCTATCGAATCACAAAGACTGCTGTCATTTTCTGAAGGAAGTGCATCCAGAGGTACAGAAGGTATTGCTTCCAATGCATAACCTCTCTTCTTTGAATAAGATTCCTGAAATGCAAAAATTTAAGTAGGTAAGAGATATTTCTCAGATGACACAGGAAAAGAACCAGGCTCACTAACTCTGGCTAGCAGGATTTAAAATTCAGCAAATTAAATACCACTTTCTGCTGAAATCCACACTGTAACAGAGCAGAAGAATTACTTGCATGTTAGAACATTTCTTGTTTCTTTGAATTTTTGTATAATATAGTTTTTGTTCTGTTTACAGAAGAACTTTATTCATCAAACTTGGTATTTAGTGGAAGCTGGATAACTGGTCTTGCCATACCTGTTTTTCTAGGTTCTAATTCAGGGGATATCTCATTTTCTTTTTTAATTGTATCTCAKGAGAACAACAACTACATTAACCAGCACAATTACATTCTCTTCAGGGATGGTTTTACAAAATGTTTATATTATATATAAGACAACTAAAAATATGCCTTCTACATATGGATGGCAGGATCCTAGGCTTTGAATGAAGATGAATTACTGCTCTACATTTGAGCAAAATAATGACAAAAGGTCCCATAGCAGTGATATATGCATCAAATTCTGCTGATTAGCAAATATTGAGAGAGGGGAAAAAGGAATTAGAAGTTTTGCTAGCACAGTAATTCAATCAAGCAGACTGTCTCTAGTTTCGAACATGAATAAGAAAATAATATCCAGTTTCACCAGAGTTTGTTTATTTGTGATTTGTTTTTTTAATCCCAGCAGACAGCAATTGCACGGGCAAAGACATATTTCCACATCTTTCTTACATTGAACATCTGCATGTCTCAGAAAGTCAAGCATCAGACATAAATTAAATATGGTATAATAAAAGGCAAAGGACAAGAAAGCACCCTGTCAGTTAGATATTATCATAGCCCTACTCAGAAAATGATTGAAGAATGTGATGTCTAGAACAAAATGTGGAATAACAACTTCTTCACCAAGAACTCACTTTACCTAAGGTAAACTATGGCTGTAGGTAACAGCACCTTTTTAGGTGAATGATTTATGCTGTTAGCAGATCATTACACTACTCAACTTTTTGCCTTTTTTTTTTTTCTGGTCATTGTGCTCATTTGATCTTTGTGAGAGTTCATAGTTTGGTAATAATTCAAGGCCTCTTGAAGGATAGGATTGAGATGGCACCAAGAGGAGCTTCACTTCAAAATTCTACTTGATGACTTCAGTAGAGACAGATTTAAATCCCAGGTGAAACTAATAAAGAACTTGAAAATGAATACTGGAAACAGTGATCAGGGGTAAAAATCATACAAAATAAAATAAATAGAATACTAAGACACATTTGCAATAAAAAAAATTAGAGTATGAACCTTCAGCATTAGTAATCTCAAAAATACAAACTCATAGTGACGAGTTTTAGCTAATACACTCTAAAGATGTAACAAGGAATTAGAAAAACTTGAAAGTGGGTTTCCCACAGCTCCAAATGTAACTTTATTAACTGAAGCCATTTCATTCCTTAAGTGAAGTTAATAGAAAATTATTTGGAGGCATCGAAGCAGCTGAAGTGCAACTGCAGGACAGGAGAATGAGCCGTTCCCATCTTGGGAAAAAAAAGGAATTTCTACCTTGTACATTTAAGTCTGCTGTAAAAAGACAGATGCAAAAATTTATTTACCAAAGCAATGACTAAAACAGCAGACTTCAATTTAATCCTTGTACTCTTCTGGAAACTTGCATTTAAGTCAGAATGCCAAAGGTCTAATAAATAGTAAATCTGCCTAGAGAAGCCCATGAAGACACTGCAGCCCTAAAATTGTCACCAAACACCAAACTGAAACTCTGTTCAGCTCCTGAATTCAGCTACATTTAAAAAAACATTTAAAATTGGCATACGAAACATTAGAATAGACATTGGGTCATATTTTGTGTCACTCAATATTCTGTCTGTAAATGCAGCCAAAGTGCTGACCTAGAGAACAGTGAATCCAGCATGAGACTGGGACRAGAATGTAGTACTGCTTCTCCTCCTGCAACACTTTGAGGGCCTCACACTTCATAGTCAAAAGGTGCTGACTTTGTTTTGCATGTCTCCCAATCCAACTTTCTAAAATTACCTTCTCGAGTTGCCTTTAGAGCACATGTCCCTTTTTACAGTTTGCATGCACCCCATTTTGTTTTTAGCTGTCTCACCAAGTTTGACATCGCTGTCTTATATTTTAGATGGCAATGACTGGTTTTTCTTTACTTATCTTCTCCTTGTGATTTCACAGACAGTTATGCACTTCTTTGTCCTCTCCTTTAGGGAATGAGAAATACTAACCTACTCACCCAGCTGTTCCAGGATTTTCACCATCCCTGTTACCCTTCATCCTCTCAGTCCTCAGTGATGTGACAGGGATCATATTTTCACAGATTTCCTCATTCAAGATAAGGGCTCACCAAGCAGTCATACTGACATAACGATGTTCCCTCTTTTGTACTCTACTCCTTTCGTAATTGCTCTTAACATTCAATTTGATTTTCTGAATGTTATTCAACATTCTGTCATTAACATTGCACAAATATAAACGTCAGAGAAGAATAAATAAAAATGATGGGGTTACTGAGAAAATGGTTAGAATGTAAACTACTGACAAGTAAATTCTTCCTAAATATCTCTCTAATAAAGGAAATACGATAACAGTATGCCTAGCAGAAGTTAAATGAGTTAGAGTCAAAAAAGAATTGTTAATACTTTAAAAAGTCTGGAATTCTATCAACTGATTAAGTGAAGATGATAAACCTTAATTAAAAAGTGCATATGTAGCAAAAAGCAAAAAGACAATTTCTCATTGCTGAAGAAAAGCATTGGAAAGTCTTCTGGTTGCTCCAGTACGTTCTACATTTTGCTGGTATTGAAAATTTCTAGAAATTTTTAAGATCTAAACTAATTCAAGTTAGATGTTAGCAGACGACATAAGATTGGCTTTAAGTATCAGGCATGAAGCAATGTGATTCTGTTTTTTGGTAAGATTAAAAGCTCTTCAGCATTCTTTTCAATAATATCAGTTCTGTTGTCCCATATCAGCAACTGCAATAACCAGTAACTCTACAGTAGAAGTATATGTGCAATTTATTATCAGCTGCATAATAAAACCTTCTAAAAATACTTTTCCTTTATCTTTAGTCCTGAAATCAAAATAATCTAATTTTTGTTTTAAAAATAGAGATTATTCAATCTCAAATTTCTGTCAACTATTCCAAATTGTTGAAGATGAGACATATAACTGACCACCACCATCAAGACAGAATTAGTCTAATGCTTATTTGAAATTATAACTCCATAAAAATAATGTGCTGAGCTGCTAGTACACTAAAATAAGTATTTTTTTTGTGGAATGGGTAAAAACACATACACAATAAAAGTAAAAAAAAAAAAAAAAGATTGAGAGTGAGTGACTCACTCTAGGAACGCACTGGAGAACAGCCACCCATACTGATAAAATATAAATCAGATCTTTGTCTTGTAGAAAGAAACAGTATTGTGACATTTAACTTGCAAAGCACACGCCAGAGACACACTATGGTCCTTATTCCTAGACCTGCAGTCAGCTGAGTCTGTTCTGAGCATATGCTTGATGGTATAATACCTATGGTACTTAATCTGAAACCTGAGCAAGGCTAAGAGATTGTTTGCCAGTGGGAATGAAATTGCTTCTAAAATATCTATATGGCACTTACAAAGGGTTATATACAATTGTGAAACAATGTGCCATAGCATGACTAAACCTTCAAACACTACATGATGTGGAGTTAGACCTTTTTTCCACATTTTTGCCAGGTTTCTAGCTACTCTTGCTTCTGCCTTCCATATCTTCTTGCCTTCCTTTTAAGAATCAAACCGAATGATGTATGCTTAAGGACTGAGGTATAAGCAGTATATGCAAACTTATGTTTGTATGAGCTATGAATAAAATGATAGAGGCTCAGGAGGCACGTAATCTGAACTGACACTCTGACAAGAAGACAGAATTTGTACTTAACAGAAAATTTTTCATTCTGTCAATATCTTTTCCTATAAAAATCAGGTCACTTGAAGCTTTATTACTTTCCTGGAACATGGGACAACACATCAGAGTCAGATATGACTTTCCTCTTAAAGGAGAAATAATCTCAGAAATGTAGAAAGGAAGAATGCAATGGATCTGACACCTTCAGAAATATTTTTTTCATTTATAGAGATAGTGAAGAACAGCTGTTAAATTCTGACACACTCCTTGAGATCCACCAGGGTATCATACCATCTCCCCTGGCTTGCTGCCGGCAGAGGACCAGCATGTAGAATCCAAGTGCCTTTTCTTCCATCACAGTAGGATAAATTCTACCGAGCTCTTCTTTCGAAGTGTACTGTGATACTTTCTTTATTAATGAAACTTTAGAGAGTTATTGATCTTAAACACTCCATCAACCCAAAGCTGATGATTATCCTGAGAGTGAGCAATGAATATTGCATTTATCCCATTTATGTCACAGAATCATAGAATTACAGAACAGTTTGGGTTGGAAGGCATCTTTAAACATCATCTAGTCCAACTCCTTGCTATGGCGAGGGGTATCTTAAACTAGATCAGGTTGCTCAGAGCCCCATTCAACCTGACCTTGAATGTTTCCATGGATGGGGCATCTACCCCCTCCCTGGGCAAACTGTTCCAGTGTTTCACCATCCTCACTGCAAAAAATTCTTTCCTTACATCTAGTCTGAGTGTATTTGCATCAAACACACTTCTTGACATTTGTAAACAGACTGATGTACAACCTTGTTGGATTGGGACACTTCACACTGAAATATTAATGATAAGTAACTGAAGGTTGCTAAGAGGAATCAAGAATTCAAGCAAGAAAGAAGTCCTGGCCAGTGACTGAAGATAATTAGAACAGTTTTTTGACATGCAGCAAGGTGGCAGGGGAAATGCTTGAACCTGAAGGGTGTTGTGCAAGTTTGCCACAATAATGTACTAGGCAAAAACAACTGAAAGTATTTCCTATGTCGCAATAACCCAAAACCCCAAGTAGATAGTGAAATATTTATTTTGACTGCCTTTCCAGTGACAGACATTAGGAATATGACTATAATTTATGGCTAGTAAAAACACATTTATCTTTTACTAATAATTTAACCAAAGAAAGTTTTATAGTATCATGCAATTAGAATAATTTTTCATGAGTCAAACTATGATTAATGTTCATTGCTATGACAGCTAGAAACACTTGAATGTGTAATTTGTCATAGAACATATAATAAGGTTCATTATATATTACAGAATCTGGAAAATCACCAATAATCTCATTTAAGGGTAATGACACTGGAGGATCTACTCTGGTCTGCACAAAGTATTTATAATATAGATTTTAAAGCAGTATGCTCTTTTACCCTCTCACCTAACATCCGAAATTGTGGGTTTGCTACTGTAGGAATAATACATGTACAGAATTACCTAAAATAACTATCTCCCTTCAGCACCTGAAACAGCCTTTGAAAGTTTCAGCAAGTCTTCCACAGAGCTGAGGAAAACATTAAGTTTAAAAAGCATGCTAGAGTTGTTGTCCTGTGTATTTAGTTAGAAATGTAAATAGGATGTTTAATTTTTCAGAAACCATCCAAAATTTAGATTTGCTTTTTCAAACTTTTTGTATGAAAAAATGAGCATTATTTACATAATACTCCAAATGTAGGCTTATTTTCTCCTTTTCCAATGCATATTTTCACATATCCTGTTCAGAATCTAAAAGTTCATACAAAAACTCTACAGACATCAATCCCTGAAAGCTAAAGGTTCCTACAAAGCCTTACAACACAAAACTCGCTCATATAGCCTAAACTATAAATGTCTGAAGACACACGTAAATTGTGAGCACAATGAATGCAGCGTTAACCTCAGCAGCAGAAACATGTCACTATATTTTATGCAGTGTTTTCATAATTCTAACTGGCAGATATTCAGCATTTCAAATGATGTTAGATTGTTGTAGTCATATTACATGCTTTCCCATGCATTCAACACTCAGGCCATGAAAAAGAGCAGATGTTTCCTCTAATAAATAACTCTCTGTGACAAAGAATATACTAAGAACGTACATAATCTGGTTTATGCAAATGCTAATGGTTGTATGTGGCAATGTAGCATAATACAATAACTGGTTTAATAAATGAGTCTTAGTTTAGCTGAAAAAAAAATATGAACTAGAAAGTAATTTCCAGTTTAAATAGCCTCCCTTTTTTTCCCCATTGTTTTCATGAAAGACATGAAAAAAATCATGTCTTGTTTGAATATCAAGGTATGGGAAAATGCCTATTTAAAATAAAGGTTATTATATTAAAATAAGATAAAATTAACTGAAACCTAAGCTCCATGGAAACAATACTACTCTGCAAGATGCTTATGCTCTAATGCCTAGGTTTTAAACATACACACAGTTCCAATCAAAGCAGAAAACACGAAGAAGAATTCCTCACATTATAAGGGCCAAAACCATGGAAAATGTTAGATACTGAGAAACCTTAAAGTGGAGTCAGTATTTACTTGACAGCAAATGCAGAAAACAGTTAACACACTACTCTACGTTAAGCAGACTGGCCAAAACCTTCTCACATTTTATAACTTAATTTCTATCAATTACTGTGCCAGTTAATGAAAAATGTACGGGTTGCTGTGAAGGGGAGAGAGAAACTGAACATACCTAAGTAAATCTTGAAGCAAAACACAACATCTGTGTGAATAGTAACCCTAGAACCATAAACTGACTTGATTGGAGGGCAGATAACATCACTAAAATGAGACATTTTGGAAGACATTTTCTTAGAAAATAAAGCTTTAACACCAAAATGTTTTCATCCACTATCTATTACAAATAATTTATGCCTTTTTAGAAAATATTCTATATCATGCATGTTGTTCTGAAGACAAGTAAATACCTTGACAAATTTGCAAAATAGAAACCAATTAATTGATACCACACAGAATAGATTTGATAGAAGCTACAAATAAACATTTGCTATTTCAGGAAAGAGAATCCCCCATGTTTAAAAGTTTTTGACACTGAAGAAATAAAAATTTAAGTATGTTAGGTATAAAAGTTATTATTGCAATACCATAAGCCAAGACTCTCTGAGAAGAAACCTCTCCTACACATGCTCCCACAGTAAAACAGAAAGAACAAGAAAATGGTTTTCAAAATATTAAAGTTATTGAGAGTCGTATTATCAAAAGTAAAAGCCTTGTTGTGAATCATACCTTTATTTGTTACACAACTGAAGAGAAAAATATCCTTTATTTGTTACACAACTGAACAGATACAAAATCTTCCTAATTAAATAGTACCAAATAAACTTTGTCTGCAGGTATTTCAGCAGTGTGAAAACTGAGCCTAATGGTAAGAGACAATCAGAGGGAAAGTAAATTCATATTGTAAGATAGAATTGGTGCTTAAAAACAGTGAAACAAGTTATTCCATTACAACAGGAGAAATATGCACCATAGCAGTAAACATAAGTTAAGATAATATTGTCCGTATCTCCTATGTTTTTAAAGAATCCAGTAATTTTCTATTCCATACCATAGTTCAGAACTGTAGTTCTGAATGGGACCCTATGAACTCTGCTGTTTCCTGGCCAAAAATGTGCCAAAGCCCACTAACATTCCTAACATGGATATTTAGCTTTATGGATACAAAAAGCTCCATCATTCAGTGCTATCTCATCATACTGCCTATCTTCTTGGCAATTTTAAAAGGGCTGCTGTGGCCATGTTGAACTCCAGTAGCTAAGAAAGAAATACAAGGACAATACATGAACATAATTACATGATTCTCTACTCATCACTGAAGGAAAACCATTCTAATAAACATACTACTTCCGTATGGCTCTTTAAAACAAGAAATCCCACTGTTTTATATCAAAGCTCTACTGCTTTAATTGTTACTATGATGATTTCTGTGGTATGATAATCTACTTATTCATTGCAAATTCTCAGTCCTAGCTATTGCAAAATGAAAAGAGAATGTGAAGATTATATAAAATGAAATGAATAAGGATTATAAGGGAACCTAAATCACATTTTCAATAAAATTTGAACTTAAAAAAATTTCTATAGGTTCACTGCAAGATTCCAGTTTTGGAACAGCTACCACAGAATTGTGTGTCTATTTGAAAAGAATTAAGGGGTTTTGTTCGAGGTTTGCAGTCACACTAGCTGTATGGAATACTTTTACTATGGGTATTCTCTCTTAATGTTGTGCAACCTTCCTTCACAGGTGAAAAAACTACCATGCCTGTGTTTCAGAAAAACGAGATGGTAAAAAGTTGTCACGCAAAACTCTTTTCCGAATGATTCTATTGCTCTAGGTTCTGATTCAACTATTTTCTTATATTTCAACAAATTAATAACTCAACTTCAAAACAGCAGTGTAAATGCTAAAAGTTAACAAACACTCAAGTAATTTGCAAATTCAAGATCCTGTCATAATTTCATGATGAGGAAACAGTGTTGGTGAGTAAAAGAAATTTGCTACTTAGAAAGCCTGCATGTCACATGTAACCACCTAAAACCAGTCAACAGGAAACACTTGGCAGTGGATCTTTCTTTCTGGGTTGAAAACGAGATTCTACCCACTTAAAATCTCAACTATGGGGTGTCTGCAGTTCTTCTTTGATCATACAGTCCTGATGAGAAATAATTGCCCTTGGGAGAAAGATGTTAAAATTTTCTCCAAGCAAATTGGAGAAATTGTTCATGAACCTTACAACAGAACATTATTGCATTCAAAAGAGATTAAAAAAGATACATTCAGTCTGCCCACTTTGGAAGTGGGCAGAAAGGAGTGAAGGAAAGCCTTCTGCTTTGTCAGCTCTGTACCCTTTCTAAGTGCCCTGGTGTTTAATTTGCACACAAATTCAGCTCAAAAACTAGGTATGTAGTCAAACACATCTCTCTGCTTCATGTCTCACACTGGCTGGCTTGCAGCGGCTTCCCGTTCAACAGAAAAGAGCAATCAATTGAACATCTTCAGAAATGTGCACACTTTTGTAATGGTACAAGGAGTAAAAGCATCCAGATGGGTTTCTGAAGGAACTTTCTGCTGTCAATATTTATTTTTCACAATGTAAAAACACTAACTCTATAAAACCAATCTGAATAAGGCAGAATTTAATCACCTGTCCATATACAAACAGATTACAACAGTTTACTAAAAAAAGCTTTATGTGTATATAGAACTGCTATGTGTATATAGTATCTGCTAATCATAAAAGCTGATTAGGGACAAACCTAGTGGTTTGTTAGTACTCATACCATTAGGCTAAAACACTGTCTGAGACTTATGGACTCAATTTTGCTAAATTCAAAATTAGGTAGATATAAATAGGACTGAATACAGCCTGAAGATTTTATTTTCTATCTTCTTTTTCACAGTATAAAATATTGCAAACCAAAAACTAGGATGCTATAAAATTATAGCACCTCCAAAAATAATATAGTTGACTTGATACTGTCAATTTATTAATTTACCTCAATGTCTTCACATTTACATCTTTTATGTTGAAAAACTCTGCAAAATGCCTGTGGGCTGTTCGGGTTATACAGAGACATATTTATAACATGTTTTTTTAAAAAAAGCAAAAAGCTATATCCCCCTTTCATCAAAGGAACACAACTATTCTCTATACTATTAGGACTATTACTGTTATTTCTTTTTATTACAGTAAAATTTCACAAAATAAAACTGCTCATTGGTTCTGGAAAGTGAACACAGCATCTACATTCTACAGTAATATAAATGATTAGCACCTGTCTAGATAGAAAAACATAGAACATGAGGTTCTCATTTTCTAGGTAAATTGCTTTTCTGAGAGACCTTAAAGTAAAAAGAAGTATTTCACTACAATTGGTAGATCACATTTTCTATCAATAAACAAATCCAAAATGCCTTTTCACGAATGTGGAGGCTGGTGAGCCTGCTTACGGAGGGACCATAAGGGTCTCTCGGAGGGAGGAAACTTAGGTAGCTCCCCAGGTTAGGGTGACTGAAAAGGCCTCTCCCAGGATGCTTTGTTTCACTATGTTAATGTACGTTGGTGCTGTTTCCCCGGTTGGCCCTTTGGCCTCCCTGCCCCTTTCTACCCTATCTCCCTGTTCCAGAGGGTTCTCCCTTTCCTGTTTCCCCATTGGCCCTTGCTCCCTCGCCACTCCCCCAGTCTTTCCCAGTGCCTTCCACACCCTAGTCCCACCTATGTACCGCCCCCATACACTCAGATTATTGGTCCCCGATGCTCTCCCCGCCCCTGCCGACCCCATATATAACCCTGGACCCTGCCATGTGGCCCGTCTTTGTCACTGGGAACCTTCATGTCTCTGCAATAAACTTCTCTCGTGGAACCTCATACGAGACGCTTCCTGCCTCTTTGCCGTCGATCCAGCTTATAGGAGAAGCTATCCGGTGTGTGTGTGTTTGTGTGAGTGTGTTTGCCCTGCCGAGCGGCTTCTCTGGAGACGCTTTCGGAAGGTTGCGACACCTCACCATCCAGCATGCCGACAACACATGAAAACATGAGACAACGTAGTCTTACATATTTCCCTTTCATATCTCAAATATGGACTCCCCCTAACTTCAGTTTCATTTTATTTTATATCCAATTCATGGGTTCATCTTAATTACATGTCATCAGTGAAAAAAGTCATAACAATCAATTTGTGATTTTAAGAAACTCTTAGTCTTAGATCAGTTTTGAATTTTGGTGAAAATATAAGTATCTCTTGATAAAGTTCCATTTGTATGGAAACCCAAGTGGGATTAAGCATATTAATGCTTATGCTTAAGAAATTTGTTGATTCAGGATCTATCCCATTTTCAGACCCATTATAATGGATACCAGTATTAAAAGCTTTCAGCAAAATACAATCACCAGACATGACTTTAAACCCAAGACATGTAACTTCTTTTACAAGCAGGAGAGGATTCACATTTACAGACTACAGAGTTTTTCTTTTCAAAAGTCCAACTATCAGTCAGGTCTTTTCTTCAGAAAGGAATCAGGTTCTATAAATTTTACCAACTTCTTCATGGACTTACTCTATGAAGCCATGAATTTCTGTACTATAAAAACTGAAGTAAAAACAAATATCCCTCATAAGTTCCAGTATTAGCTTGGTTCTCAAATATACTTTTAACATCATTAAAAATAAACAAAACAAAACAGAAAACAGGTTATTAGGCTCAAAAAAACTCCCAGAAAATCAAGTGCCTTTAAACAGACCTTCACAGAACTACAACCTTACACAAAGTTTGACTTAATGGCTGACCAGTGTAGCAAATCCATGGAATAATCCCCATGTCCAGATACCATCACTCAACTGACCTCTTAACTCCAGATACCTCAAATACCAGCCTTTTGTCCATAAACTCTTTTCCTTCTGTTACTAGGGTAGCAGATTGATTTTTTCTCCGTTTTCCCATAATTTGACAGGCAGTTACGAAAGCAAAAACATTCCGTGGAAGTGTGTATTCTGTTTCCCATTAAATTGCAAACCACAAAACAAAACGTAATATACTATTTCAGATTTTCACAGATTATCATTGTGACATGTTTCAGTTAGGTGTGACAGTATTCAACACAACATTAATTTCTACACGAACTTGAATATCATTAATAGGAATTAAATTTCCTTTTGTAAACCATTACAGTCATCAATATTTCAGATTATTTCTGACATATATCAACAATTCCAGTGCTGTTTGGCACCTCTCTCCTTTCTCTCTCATGTTGTTTAACTTTGCTGTTTCATGATCCCACCAAGAGACAACACATCCCAGCAATGCCTAGATTTACAGAGTCCTGGACAGGGATAGCCATACTTTCACAAACACTCAGTTACAAACTGCACAGTCCTAAATTTTTAAAGAAATCAGCTCATCTGAGGTCACATAGCTTTACAGAGAATTACAGAATGTAGATGTTAACTATGATATGATATAACTAGTCCAAACTTTCAGTTGAAGCAGAGCTAATTTAACCGTTAGGTTTCCTTGGACCTTGACCAGTCAATTCTGAAAATGCCCAAGGATAAACAGACTACAGCTTCTCCAGTTACATTACATACCTGTGTAGTGGTGTCTAGATAACACAACTAGCACAGTAGAAATGCATTTGCCACAAGACACCTGCAGTCTACGGACAACTGCAAATTCACATCAGAAATTAAGAAGCTACATATGCAATACATACCATACCCAAGAACAAAAATTTCTGCTTCATTCCCTAAAACACAATCAGAAAATGGAGCATAGCACTAAAATAAGCCACAATTTTTTTCAATATACTTATTTTCCATCACTGTTCAGCAGGGTATAATCATCACCTGCTGATTCTTTCTAGGCAGAATACATATTGCACTTTTCACTAGCTGCTTCAGTGTGTGGGTGGCGTGTTCCTGCAATCACTAATAAAACCTAAGCCTACTGCAAAAGAGACAACACTGCAAATCAAGAGTTTAACAGAAATTTTTTTTTTATGGGTAGTAGAGATTTCCATGTTAACTCCATTTAAGTGAACTCATCATTTAATCCACTAAATTAGAAAGAGAAAAAAATATTTTTCACCGAAGGTTAGAAACAATAGGAAAAACATTAYAGGTAATATAACAATCTTACTCTGGCTATCCATGCTCAAGTATATTTTATGCCAAAGCTTTCTCTAGTATGTCTATATCATCACCAAACAAGATGACAGGTTTCCTCCCCTGTAACATATAAATTAGATAATGCCACAAGACTTTCTGTTTCTATTTTTGGAGAACTTCAACACCAAGTAAGATTAGCCCAATCTGCTTCTTTAGCAGTCTAGTTTGAAATGTGCTTCCACTGGATGCACTGGAAGGTAAAGTTATTAGTGGATTGAAGGACGATACCATTTCTCAGGACTAAGTTGAAACACTTTAGCCGTTAGTGTTTAGTTAAAAACACGCTCCTTGCTTTTCTCTGTTTTTATTAAAGAACAAAGGAGAAATACTTCCTCTTTTATACTATCTCCCCTGCACCATAGCAGGTAAAAAAATTACCATAACATTCACACTAAGCTTAAAATCTAAGACAATTTTTTGAGGTGACCAAAAGTAAGAGTTCAAACAGAAAAAATATGTTAAAATGAAAACAAATAATGCTAAATAAAATTCTCAATACTAAAATTCTTCGTAAAGAGACAGCATAAAGTCATGCTGCAGCTCTCCAGAGAGTGTCAGTACAGAGGTTTTTTTAGGAATAGACTTGATCTCTATGTGAAAATTGAGTTAGCTCCTCACTTAATTACTTCATTCACCTCTCCTGTATCTAGAACTGTCTTTGGAAATGTAAACATAATTGCAACATAATAATTTTCAATGACAGGCTTTCGACAGAACGACCTTAACTAACTTCTACAATACAAACATTATACAAAATTTCTTCCTGTTAAAAATTACTTTAAAAGATTTTACAAAAAGAGGTACAGACAGACAAGATGATCTGGAAGGCAGACATGAAACACATAACTCTATTAACAGATGCATCAAACTCCAAACTCTAAATATTCCTATCATAGCCTATATTGATAAAGAAACAGTTCATCTCCTGAAAATGTAGTTAGGAGTCCACCTTTTCTTCCCTCCCTCTAAATAAAAGGCATTTTGGGGGGAAAATCTGTCTTCCACAGGAGAACCTCTGACAAAGTTGCTGGAGTTCCTACCTCTACAAATTCTAGAGTTATATAAGCAGAATGTTGATCATCAAGGTCTCCCAGAAGTTCATTCCCTCTTAAAAGATGAAAATTTGACACTAAGCTAGAAACATAGCATTTAAATATTTAAATACATTTTCCATATATTTTTGTAAAGAGCCATGCTTCCTGGCACCTGGCAACAGGAAGATTTATACATGTGGCTTTTGAATCAAAGTTCAATTTTTCCATGGCAACTGCACTGCTCTCTTTACATATGTTATTTTCATTTTGTAATAGTTAGACAAATGAGGTGTTCCTGGTTGCCATCTTGTCAAACACAGGGAGTAACTGTCAGGATTTTTAAGTTATACATACAACACAATTCAAGACACAGTACAGTCAAGCTGATCCAGCAGCTTCCTAAATGGGACAGAGCTAAACTTGCCTTATCTCACAATTACTTTACATCATAATTAGAAAAATATACTGGCATGACTGTCAAGATGAAGGAGTGCAAACTGCTTGCTTTAAACAGGTAATACTGGAGGGATCATATAGGACTCTGCAGCACTCATCTCTCTGACATTGCAAACTGCCCTGTATTTATCTCTGTACATCAGGCCCTGTTTGCCCCTTAGCAGAGAAATATTCAAGACATGTTATCCATGAAAAAGAAAATGCAATGAAAGCTACAGTTTTATACATTCAGAATATGCTGCTTTATTCTAAAGAAAACATGAATATGTATGTGGGCACTGATAAAATTGGCAAAATAAATATATTAGGAGCTAAATAGTAAATTAACCTGCACGGCAGAAGAGATTATTAAGAACAAGAAACAATTTTATTACGGGCAAACAAGAGTGTTCTACATTTGTTTACCACATTCCTTACTCCTTCCTTGCCTTTCGCCCCTTAACCAATTGATAAAGCAAACAAATGCCCTCAACCAAAATGATGTTTGGCCAACTCGCTTTCCACTACGTTACCAAAACATACGTTCTGGCAAAGTATGACAGAAAGGAGCTGTCCCTTGCTCTATCCTCTACGTTTCTGCCGTAAGGAGACTTTACAGAGAGAAACAGCTGAAGTACYCCAGTCCCTTCACATCCAGGCCGGAGCTGCTTAATGCCTATTTCACATTGAAGTATAATGAGATTGCAGCAGTTATGGTTCTGTCTTCCCCATAAGGAATGACAGAAGGAATGACGGACTGACATGCACACCACTCTTCATCATTCAAGTTCATCAATGACTTGGATGAAGTGGCAGATGCCTTCTCAGCAAGTTTACTGGTGAAACAAAGCTAGGAGGAGCGGCTGGTACCCCAGAGGGCTGTGCAGCCCTTCAGAAGGACCTTGACAAGTTGGAGAGATGGGCAGAGAATTGTCTGAAGTTCACAAAAATGTGCATCAGTTTTAGCAAGGATAAAATTTCTGCCCAAAACCAAAGATTTACTCCAGAACAAAGCAACAGCCCCAAATTAACCTTAAATTAACCTACAAATGGAATTGACTCTCTGCTAAAATGAGATGTCTAAACTTCAGTCTCCAAAAATCTAGCTGCGTATCCTCGCTCTCTGGATTTTTTTTTTTTTTTTTTTTTTTTTTTTTTTTTTTTTTTTTTTTTTTTTTTTTTTTAGTGGAGGAAGCTAGTTGTTAGGTCCATTCTGATATAGAATTGAGCACTTTCTAAAATCCTGAAATTTTTACGAGACACAAAGATTTTTCCATCAAGCTCTTCCAGTATTTCACCAATTCTGAAACTGTAGAAGAGAGATGCTTGTTCTGGAAATAACCATATTACTGCTATGCTAGGTTTTAAATGATGTAACAATTTACGAGGAACTTTCTATAACAGCCCTTTCTAAAATGACATTTCCCAGCACAGTACAGACAGCAATGACATACTGCATGCCGAAAGTACCTCCAGACAAGCTTTTTTTCCTAATTTCAATAAAGAAACCAAGTTTGTCAAGGAGATAACTGCCCTCTCCTCTAGCATATTGAAAAGTGTTAGCTCACTAGGTCACAGATGGACATTTTCATAATCTCACCTAAAACTCACTTTCATGTTATCATTGTGCCTCCGACTGTGTATATAAAGCAAGAATCAATCTTTATGTTTGTTCACCTTTGATGTGCAAACACAATGTATTTATATAACTGTAAAATCTATTTTTAAATAAAGAAGTGTAAAAATGAACTTGTTTGTGTTCAAGAGTAATTGATAGACTCTTTTCCCTATTGTTGGACCTTTAGGAGAGTATGGATTTTAAGACACCATGTCAAGTACCCTTATCTCACAGTTTCTTCATGATGAAGCCTGCACTTTCTGATGTTAGTGCACTGACATGAGTAACAGAAATGTATTTTTGTACTTTTACCTAAAACATGCTATTGCACATGGTATCTCCCATAATTTGTTAGACCAATTCAAGATACTGTTCATAATCCAAAAATTGACATATATACTTTGTGTTTTCAGTCCCTTAGAACAAGATGTTCTCTGCTGCATTCTGCAGTAAATGTGAAAGATCCAACAGATTAGCTAACAGCTTGAAAGACTGCATACAGTCTTTATAAACCAAATGCTTTATAAACCAAAGTCATTGTTTTTTTAATTTGGAGATTTTTCACTACCTAATTTCTTTCCTTTCTCCCATAAAAAGAAATTAACAAAAGACCAAAACTATCTCTGTCTTCAATTTTTATGGATAGAAACAATCTAGAAAAGCAATCTGTTACATCATGAATTAACGCATTATAAATATACTCTTTTTTGTACCCATAGTTAAAAATCTTATTAGTTCTTAGAGCATGAGAGATGTCATAAAGCTGAACTTAAAATTTAAGTACAATTAATAAAATTAATTCAGAAATCACTATCTTAAAACATCATTTTTGAAATGAATCTCTTTATAAATAGGAGATACCAACCAAATTAACTTGATTGTACTTTTCAAAGGCATTCCTCAATTTTATAGCATCCCTTCTGTATATCTTACATAAAAAAGAAACAAGGAAAACAAAAACATTTTAAAATTAGGAAATCAAAATGGCATGTATGTTCATCGTAGGGAAGTTTAACAATAATTAAACCATAGGTGATATTTAAGTAAGAAAAGTTCCATTTAAGAAATATGTTTTGAATCAAATGCTTAAAAATGAGGAATTAGTAACTGTAGTACTCCTATTGTAAATCAGGATAATTCCGACAACTCTGCACTTTGCCAAATGTCTAAAATGATGGATAGTATGAAGTAGGAAACAGCTACTGAAAGGGGAAAGGAATATAAAGGCTCCTTATAAACAGACAGGGCAGTGCTCATTGTTATTCAAGCACATTAGCTGCCATATCCTGTTTCCATTCACTGCAGGGAAGGCTTTAGCATTGACTTCAAACAGGTGCAAGTCCCATGAGACTTGAAGGGAATAAAACATACAGTCACGGTATGAAAGCAACAGTGTATGAAGTGTGGTGAGACAGGATATGTAACTCCAACGTGGTACACAAGAATCTGACAAAGCTATTCAAACGCAGTGCCAAGTAAGGATGCAACTGAAAAAACCAGACATTTCTAAATGAAAATTTGGCAGGTCTTCATTCAGTGCTACAAGAAAAGCGCAGGAAAAATGTTACAGAAATGCAAGCGCTAGATTAGAGTGGGGGGAGAGAACAAGGGAGACCCAGAAACAGCAATAAGCATCATCCTGTTCTGTGGCAATATAATATCACTTGTTCAGAACACAGCTGCTGGAATGCTTTGGTAGATACTGCAGACTGGTCTGCTCTGAGAATTGCTGGGACGTAGACACAAATATATTACCCACTTTTATTTATTCTCTTCTGTATTATGATTATTTGAAAATGTTTGGGGACTTTTTCTTTAACTTACATAATCTTCAAAGAGAAGTCTTAGGCTATATTCTTACATCAGTTGAGTTATGCATGATGTCCTCAATTAATTCTATAAAGAAAGTAGCTGAGAAGTCATTACATTAATTAAAAGCTGGTCAAAAATAGAGTACTTATCCCAAAGGAAACTATGTGACTTCAAAATTTCTTTCCAGATGGAAAAGAAAGCTATCCAACACAGCAACTATATGTCTAAAATAGGGGTAATAAACATCAGCTTCCATATTAAACTTGTATGGATAAGTATTACAGCAGGATGACTGAACCTCAACATTTCATTTTGGAACCAGATTTTGACATTAAAATGAAGAGTGAAGGTAACAATTTTGAGGGAATCAGGCAAGACTATAAATAACTGTAAGGGTTAAGGCAGAGATTAAGCAGCTCTTCCCTAGTTATTAAGTTTTATGATGAAAAGGGAAACACATACCTGGGCAAGCATGGGAAATCCGAGGTTCCTGCATCCATTACAGGGTGTCAGTGCCTCCCATAAACCTGAAGGACCACAAGTATTTTCACCTGCATCATCATCTTCTTCCTCCCTTGGTGATAAACGCATTGAAGAAGGCCTCTGTGCATAAAGAAAGAATAAAACAATACTTTCAAATTAAACATAGTGATATATTGTAAAGAAATTTTTTGCTTAATAAACTTAAGAGTGTCCCATTCATAAGCTCCAAAAGACAAACTGCTATTTTAATACAAAGTACCTACTCAACTGTTAAACTGCTGAATGAACATAACAGATTCTAAGGAAGGTGCATATTGAGCTACCCTCAATTACACTTTAAATTTGAGTGAACATAATATACATTGAAAATATTTATTGTCTTTATTATCAAGAAATTGGCAATTTCTACTTCATTTTACTTTAAAATTTGCAGTAATATCATTGTTTATGATATTTCACAGAGAATAAAAACTAACATTTTAAAAAAATAGAATAATATCCCCAAGAAGGAAATAATATAAGCCAAGGGGATTTCATTTCAATAGTCATCTGTTGTGTTCAGAAAAGTAGAGCTGTATAACATTTGCCTGGATGTGTCCAAGGTTTTTGCAGAAAAAAAAAATATTAAATCAATCAAAATATGAGGTTTCAATTTTTGTATTATATTTATCAATAATAAATGTGCTAGCTTGTTTTTTAGGCAAAAAATGTATTTAAAATGACCTGTATTATTTTGCTTCATAATCTGGAATGGATGAAAAGTATCAGGAATAGTCATTCACTTATGAGCACTTTGACTTATATATTGGTGCGAGTGATAAGAGAAAAATGCTGATGTTTGCTTAAACCAGTATCCTAATTTTCTATGACAGACAGAAATAGGAAGAGTGGTCAGTTCCCATATATTTATTTTATTTTGCTACACAGGTTAGTCCACCCCAACTGAATTGCAGTGGCAACTTCTATTAATTTCAGGAGAAGAAGGAGGAAATTTAACCCAGTAATGAATTATTTTTAAAATCTCATGTCAACAAAAATTATTACAGGTAAAAGAAAAGTAATTTTTACATCTTAATTCTTTGTCTATATTTAAATTGGAATAGGAAATAGCTGTTCTAGCCTGCTTAACATTTGCTTGAGCAGCCTACCTGACACTCAGATACTAAATGCTGTCTTTAGGAATGTTTCTTTCGGAAGTGGCTGGATTTTTGTTGGACCAAAATTACACTGTTTGAGACAATGGCTGACCACAACTATTAATCTGGTTAAACTACTAATCTTTAGAGTTAGCATTAACTCTAAAGCACTGCTATGAGGTCCATATAAAAACCATTTTAAAAACCCCAACGCTTAACTGTAGATTATTTTAGCCAACAGAATAAGGAAATGCATAGAGTCTGCTGCAAGGAAGGGAATGGAGAAGTGAAAGAAAAGTAGGGAGTGAAAGAAGTAGAGAAACAGCAGCAGTTCTAAAGATGAACACAAGCTGATGGAAAATGTAAGAGAAGCAAAGGCACCACACAGACAGGCACTAACTAAAATTGTGTAACATCTGAGGATCATTTAACTTTTGACTCTTGTGCTTACTTCTTAATACAGATGTTGTTGGTATACCATTAATTTAAGCAGGTAAAATATTTCTAAATTCTATCTCAGCTCACCCACCAAAGATGAGAAACAAAATATATCCATTTCCATTAGTCTGATTCTCCTTGGTTAGAAAATGGTTGTTCCCTTGTTGCAGACTTCATGAATCTAGCCGTATCTTCCAAAGTTAGGTGGATTTATTTACTTTTTATTTTAAAAGTCAATTTCTAAAACATTCCTGGCATGATATTTCATTAGGTTATTTTGACACTGGAGTAGTACCACAGAATGTGTTACCATAGCAACCCATATTCTCACAGTGAGTATTAAAAGGATTGGATTAATTCTGCAGAGTGTAGGGCGTGAAAGACTATTATTGCTATATATTTGCGTAGACAAAGGAAGCAGACTGCAGGTCTTTCCCCTCTATTTATGATGCCATCTTCCATGGTGGCTGCCCTACGCTTATATTTCAATCTCAGAATTGCTGTACCAGAGAATAAAGTGCTTCTTGCCCCCTGGAGAAAAAAGCAAAGAACTGCAGCAGTGTTCAGCACAGGAAAGCAGGTAACACACATCAGCTGTGACCTTACAAGCCAGTGGAAATGAATGAAGACAAGAGTCTTATAAAAATGTTAGTGCACCTTGTAAAGGTAAAAAACACACACACATAATATCAGTGAGAAATTTTCAACACAGCTAAAGGAACATGAATTAGAGTCACTGAAGCGGGAACATATGAGTATTTAGCCATTACAGGAACAGAGCGAAAAAAACTCATTCCAAACAATTATTGAACGACAGAAACAAAATACACAAGCAGAATGAGGGTTGTGTATTTCCATTAGATGTATTTTATATAAATAGCCTAAGAGAGTGGGAATCACAGGAATTTAATGTCAATATGAATGACAGGAAGGGGGGAGTGTATAGATAGATCTCCTGATCATTCAAAAAAGGATCAGTCAATGCCAGGGTTCATTAGACACACTATTGGAATAAACTGACTGGTACTCTCATGCAACTAGACAACGCAGGTATGAACATGACACAGATTAATTTACAGACTACAGTAGATCAGGGTTAGCTCTTCTTACACTTGCCCAGATTTCTGCTACTGATAAAGCGCTAAAAAAGATTAGGAAAAATCTATGTGAAGGGTAAAGGAACAGTTATTGCCATCACCTTTCTCGCCCATCCCCACTCCCAGAAGCCCTGTTCTTCCCAGACAATGGGGACAGAGATATGTGGGAATTACCGCGGGGAAAGAGAGCTGCATTTGCAAAGAGGAGGGAAGGAGTTAATAGCCGCATGAAAGAAAGGGGAGTCACAGGTGACCCAAATTCAACAGACTGGGTTTGCATACCCTGGGAGAAGGATGCATCTGGAGGAGACAAACAAGATACAGAAAGATCTACAGTCACTTCGCAGACCTCAGACTATCACAGAAACCCATAAAACTCCAAATCCAGACCACACAGTTTCCTGTTACTCTCTCACAGCCTTCATTCCTTTCCCAGAACTCCCTAATTTTTCTGTTCTGTTGTATAATTTAATTTTGCCTCCTTAGAGATCCTTTGAACACGAAAATCTAATTCTGTGTGTGCTACTGGGAAGCCTTGAAATAGCCCTGTAGGGAGAGTTTTAGTAAAACCAAAGTTATTTATGCCCACTTCTCAGAAAATAAATAAATAAATAGAGAAGAAGATATTTCTGTCAACTGAAGAAGACACAATTGAGAACCTCTTATTTATGCTGTTTTGAGTAAAAAAAAGCAAACGTAGTTAGAAAATGCCACTTAAATCACAGTTACTCAATTAATTGAATTAGACATCATGAAATGGCAAAGTCAATAGAAACTTCAATAGTAAGCTCAAAAAGGCCACTTCTGCCTAAGTTAGAAGAAACACGACTAAGTGTCATATATCCTCAAACAAAACAGACAGAAAACCCTACCTGATATTAAATATGATACACAAAAGGAAAATTTGGTAGAGAAACTGCAAGACATTAATAGAGAATAAAAGATTTATTAAAAGTTCTGGTTTTTACTGGAACACTGATTCAAGTATTAGACATTGCTTGTAGTAGTAAGAGGCTAAGAAAGTAATTTCTCTATGTAAAATAAAAGAGAGAATAATAATGATATAGCAGCAAGAAAGTAGTAAGATCTAGCATAAGAACATTGGACCACTACAATTAGTGGCAAATTTTCTTCAGACTCTACTGGACCTAACACATCACCTCTCATTTTCATACTTAATGAGCATATACATGATGTCTTTGAAAATTCAGGTATGGAAGCCTTCCTCTTCATATCTCCATCTACATAAAAGGCAAATTTTGCCCACTAGGATAGTGTAGACTGAAAGACACTTTACTCTATAAAAAGGCTATTTATTCTCTAAAACATGTATGCACATCAGATTGTCTATCACAATAACTTGAAATCTCCATCCCCATCTGAAAGAGTTAGCCAATATTTATCAACAGACAATGATGAATACAGACGGACAAAGCAGAGAAAGTCTGTTCCACTCTTAAAAGTCAACAAGAAGAGAAGGAGAGAGCAGCTTTAATCTTAACTATTACTTACAGTTACCAAGTCCACAGCTCAACAGCTGTACACCATGTATAAAACACACATAAAGTTCCAGCCTTCCTTTTAACAGATGTCAGCTATTTCCTATCTAACGTATGACCTTATTACCTAGACAAGTTTTCTCTAGGAATACAGTAGGTGATACAAGACATCTTATTTCCTTTCAGTCCCTCCTTTTCTTAGCTTTTAGCGGACTGGTCTGCTTTCTGCCTTGACATTTGTAAGCAGCCACTGCTAGGCAAAATGTGACTCAATTCTCTTGTTTCAAAATACATAGGAGACTTTCCTGTATTAGTCCAGTGTAACCCAAAACCAAACATCAAAATCTTTACTTCTTGTTTCTATCTGTTTTTTTAGTAATTATCATCCATTTGCAGATGTATAACCTTTCAAACAGTATCTGCTAGAGCAAGGGAGCATCAGCAAACAATTAAAGATACGAAATAATAGGACATTTACCATTTGCTATTGCATCATAGCTCTGGAGACACTAACATTAACTTATTGTTTATCTTCATAAGAAAACAAGATTTTTAAATGGAGCAGCAAAGATGAAATCCAGAAGGCAATATCCTTCTGCTTATGGAAGATAGAAAGCAACCAGACGTGACAAGCCAAATGCTGCGACTCACTTTGCAACAAGGAGGTCAGTAGGAAGTTTCTTCTGCAGAAATAATTTGTCAGATATGTAAGTATTTTCTATCATCCTAACATAGAAGTGCCTCTAAATCTCCTTGGCCCAAACGACTTGTACCTATGTTGTGAAATGAAAGTAAAAAATTACAGTTCTGGTGTCTAGTATCCTATTTTGACATTATGCTAAGAACTAGTAGAGCAGAAAACTGCTCCTGAGTATCTTCAGTAAATTAGGATAAGCAGTTTGATCTCTGTCGTGGCTGTTCCCAGCAGCTGCGGCAGCCAAGCCAGGGATGGCAGAGCCAGGACAGTGTTCTGTGCTCTCAGTGCTCCCCCTGCTGCTGCCCAGGCTGCTCCCAGGAGAAAATGCCTGAGCTATGCAAAAGACAAAGAAAGAGCATTTGGGCAAAAAATATGACACCATCAGTTACTATTTCTGCACAGCAGGATCTCTGCACTAAGCAAACGCGCCCTTCTGGGATTCAGTAAGGATCCTGAAAAGGAGGAGCCTCAATTATGACATACATCCTATGTCTCATAAACAGTGAAAGGTTTTGGTGACCTGGGCACACCTTTCCCACATCTCCCAAGGTGGCCTTCTCCGTGGTTAATGTTTTTCTGTCTCCCATCCTCATTATCTTGTCTTTCACCTTACACTGCACATCTGCTGCCATTCTTTCATAAACATTCCAAGTTTACATCTCTTTCATTTGCTCTGAGTCTAGTTAGAGTTTGACTGCACCTCCTGTATTCTGCAAGGCAGTATCAGGAGGACAAGGATAGTCTTGTACTTAAAGCAGCTGAATGATGGAGAATTGTACTCTGTACCTGCCTCTGCCATAATTCCTCAGAGACACTGGGCATGTCATTTAAACATCTCCAAGATCGTCACTAAGTTTTGTGTTCCTGATCTTCTGGCTATATTGAAACTGAAGGCAAGTTTGCACAAATGCTGGGCTACATCAGGAATCATCTTGAGAGATTCTGTGACTATTTTCAGTGGTATATGAGCCTAAGTGTTTTGCAAATCCAAGATCTAGTAGTCCCACACACGTGGAATCTTGTTCTTTACACCACGGCACATCAGCCCAGCTGCATATTATAGTATTTTCTGACTGGGGCTCCAAAAGAAACACTTCATCTGAAGCAGTCRCACACTTTGTACTCAAGAACAGTAATGTCTGATTCTGCGAAGAAATTCATGTAATTTGAAGTCAATAAAGTCAAATTAATTGACTATAAACATAAAATGTATTAACTTCAGGGAAACGTGATTAATTCACATACGTGATGAAAACTACATGAATGTGTAGTTGCTGCCCCTCAGTGGGCAATTGCTATTGACACCTATAACGATGACCAAAATTAATCACTCTGTCTCCAGAGCAGGATCTGACAGTACACAGGAAATACACCTTGGAACCAGATGGCAAGTACAATGCATACTGAATAAAGACAAAATTTTAAGTAAAAATGAGATTATAAAATGAGTATGCTTATCTGAACATGTATTGAAAGTAGAGCAATAAATTTCAATTTTTGAATTTATCCTTGCATGTAACACAAATAATGACACTTAGGATGATTCAGAATCTTTCCACTATTCTCATAAAAGGATGCAAGCATACATAAAACAAAAGTTTTCAGATTAAAAAACCTAATAGGTTATTAATTAATCAGAAAATAACAGGCATAAACTAAAAAAGATACCTTTTTTCCTATTGTTAAAAGAATTGTATTTTTCAAGTTTTAAGACAGCTTTTCATTTGCTAAATAACCGTAAAAGAAAACACGATCCATCAATGGACAGTCATTTACTAAGAAAAAGGTTAATTTTGACTAATTTTTCAGTAAACATAAAAGCTTTTGAACTGAGTTTTGTGATCTTCATATGAAAAGTATTTCATCTATATGTAAAAGCCACTACCAGGATTCTCACATTTAACAATCTAACATTCTGCGCATATATCTTAAGCGCAAAGCAAAAGGCATCTCAATGTAATTCAGTAAGAATCTTCCCTCTCTTCTAACTCCTGCTTAATTTTACCAAATGACAGAAAATTCAAAGATCCAATAAATCAAAAAATTGCAGAGAACAGATGACAAAGTGCTTTTAGTAATTACAATTTAACCACAGTACAAAGGTATTTCTAAGAATTACACAGTATTTGGAACCTTTAGAATTTTCAAGTATCTTGGGAAGCAAATACTGTTTCTTTTTCAGCTGAAATTAAGAGGATGAAGTATTGCTGCTTGAAGCCGCAATATGCGCTGTTATGAATCAAAAAAAGTACTTAGAACATAATTCTCTTAAACGAATTTGAACTGTTTGAAACAGCATCTGGATAAATACATCATGCAATGGGTGAGCAACCAGCTCACTGGTCAGATACAAAGTGTTATAGTGAATGGGTGTCATGGTTAGAGCCTGAAGGAAGGGCCCAGACTCCCATGATTATATTCTTCAGAGGATATAAGACAGCAGAAATAAGGCTTCAAGCTTGAAATATGGTTAAATAGTTTTATTCACTAATACTACTAAGAACAGAAAGAATAATAATAATAAAAATAATAAGGCATAATATACAAATACCATTCTCCTCCCAATATATCCCAATCTTTCTCACTGATCACGCAAACGACACAAAACATGGGATTCTGATCTTTTTTATTAAGAGTTCTTATTGCCACTTTATGGGATAAAGAGTTCTTTCTCTTGTGCAGTGGGGTTCATCCCATGGAAGATAACTCCCTACGGAGTGTCTTTAGCGTGGTTCCAAACATTCAGGAAAACACCACAGCCTGCCCAGATTTCTGCAGTGGTGACTCCTTCCTCTCCCAGGATACACTTGCAGTTCATGGGTCACAAGAAAAGTCCAATAGGGTTAAGCTTTTTTAAGGACAAGTCATTCTAGCCTAAAGGTACCAGTAGTACAGTCTGTCTCATTCATGATCTCCAGAAGCTGCAATTTCATCTGMTCACAACATAAAGTGTTCTTATTCTCAGGCTGTGAATTCTAGATCCCCCCATGTCTATATTTTGTGAATTAGAGAGAAACATAGTTTGCCTCTATTACAGATCACTCCACAGCTTACAGAAAGGGGAATCCCGATACTAGTAAAATGGTTTCTCCTCTGGTATTTCCTGTTTCTCTCCCRTTAAGATGCTGGTCGCCATATTTAGTCCCTTCATGTGACTTGCTTTCCTTTCTCTCTGACTTGGAACACGGCTTAATATTCGCAAAACATGCCTGCAGGAGAATTTTATGGAGTTCACATGTTCACATTGGATAATATTCAGCTGCTCCCTCCCCCTGGGTCATACGGCTGCGTCTCTATCGGCGAAAGGGGGGCAGTGTCTTCCCCCGAGCTGTGCTGCTTGTGCTGGCAGCTTACAGCAGTTTACAGCAGTTTTATTAGCTGCTAATTAATTCACAGCATACGCCTTATCTCAGGAAGGTCACCATTTGATCTCACATCCATCTCCAAAAGGAAAAGGAGGGAGGTTTTCTCCTGCAATCTCAGCTTATCTTGGCTTGTCTTGGCTTCTGCTTGGCTCGGCTCCTCTGTGGTCCAGATGGCAACAGGCCAGATCTCTCTTGGGTCCAGGTGGCGTGAGCCTGGTGGGGGGGGCTGGCCACCACTGGGCCCCCCAGGCCATGGGCCCCGGGGACCCTCCTGCTGTGGGGGTGTGGCATGGAGCAAGAGACACCCCTTCCTGGGTGGTTTTTTTAAAACATACTTCCACAGAGGCATTTCCTGAATATCAAGTGGCTTAAAACAACTGTCCATCACTTGTTTTAACCAATCAGATTTTTTTTCTCACCAGGTCAAACCATCACAATGGGGTAACATCAGACTGGAGACCTCTCACTGAGTGGAGTGGGTTCCACATGGCTCCATCCTTGGCCCTGTGCTCTTCAACATCTTAATTAACGACTTGGACGCAGTACTGGAAGGGATACTAAGCTAGTTTGCAGACAATACAAAACTGGGAGGAGCTGTTGACTACCTCGACGGCAGGGAGGCCCTGCAGATAGACCTCAGCAAATTAGAGGACAGGGCCGTTGCCAACCACATGAAGTTCAACAACGCAAAGTGCCAGATTCTGCACCTGGGATGGGGCAACCTTGGATGTACGGAATGAGAGGCTGGAAAGCAGTGCTGCAGAAAGGGACCTGGGGGTCCCAGTTGATGGCAAGTTGAACATGAGTCAGCAGTGCCCTGGCAGCCAGGAGGACCAAGCATGTCCTGGGGGGCACCAGGCACAGCATCGCCAGCCAGGCAAGGGAGGAGATTGTCCTGCTTTGCTCTGGGGCAGCCTCACTTCGAGTGCTGGGGGCAGTTTTGGGTACGATAAAATAAGAGAGGCATTAAGCTCTTAGAGACCATCCAAAGGAGAGCTACAATGATGGTGATGGGCCTTGAGAGGAAGCTGTATGAGGAGCAATTGAGATCACTTGGTCTGTTCAGCCTCACTGCAGCCTACAACATCCTTGTGAGGGGAAGAGGGGGGGCAGACACAGATCTCTTCTCTCTGGTGACCAGTGACAGGACCCTAGGGAATGGCCTGGATATTTCCTGATATCCAACCTACGCCTCAGGGAAGGTTTAGGTTGGATATTAGGAAAAGGTTCTTTATCCAGAGAGTGGCTGGGCACTGGAACAGGCTCCCCAAGGAAGTGGTCACAGCACCAAGCCTGACAGAGTTCAAGAAGCATTTGGACAATGCTCTCAGGCACATGGTGTGACACTTGGGGATGGTCCTGTGCAGGGCCAGGAGTTGGACTCGATGATCCTTGTGTGTCCCATCCAATTCAGCTTATTCTGTGATTCCATGATTTAATACAAGCTATTTGTTTAATCTATGGATTAAGCTACTTCTCTTTAATGCATTGAAACATAGGCATTTCYGTAACTCGCTCCATTCCAATGTATGCGTTTGGGACAGGATTGAACTCCCAAATTTATTTCTCTCTTTTAACGTTAGCTAACATAAAGTGAACCTGAGTTTTAAACACTTGGGCAACTTTGAGCATGTACCTAATAATAATAAATCAGACTATTTGCACACTTACTTTTAAATGTTTAATATCAAAGCACTTCAAGTGCTTTACTTTACCAAGAAAAAGAACTTAGCACATGAAGCATAAAGCCCTAAAACAGAATTCACCCAGGAACACATACAGACTGCAAGGACACTGCTACAGAAATTTCTAGTAATGCCTTTCCATCTCACAGGCACAGTAGATTTGACCTAAGCTGTATGCAGGAAGGGTATGCACAAATATAGGCTGTGCAAAAAGGCAGGAATTTGGTAACTTTTTTTTCACGTGTCTTGAAGTTTAACCACATGAATAGTTCCCATTAAGTTAATCGGATTTCTCACGTTAATGACAGACTTAGGCATCTCCCTGAATCAATATGCACATGACTCACTCCAAAATGTGACTCACTGAAAAATCCATGTACCAGATGAAAAGGAAGAAACCAATAATGAAGGGCAAAGGAGCCCACAGAGAAGCAAAATCAAGTGTTAATAATTTTAAAAATATTAAATAGAATTAAAAGCTTCAGAATATTTGCCTTTGCATAAAGGAAAAAAGCATAATTCAAAGTAATGACCAGCATTCTTGGCTTTCAATGTCTCATAAACAAAATACTGCTTGGAGAATAGCTACAGAGGCATCTCTGTATTTAACAGCCCTATACTATCYGAACATTATCATATAACATTTGAAAAACTCAGTGCAATGTAATTGCCATGAAAATCAGCTGTAAACCATGCATTTTTCCTTTTTTAAAATTGTGAAAGAGAGGGTGGGCAAGTGGGTGGCAGTATGATGAAACTTACAGAAAATGCATTATTTGTCATGAAAYAGAGCAGAAGGAAGAGAAATTGAAGTAGGGGAAAAAATCAGGTGGTAAGCGAGTAGGCAGAAGTCACCACTTTATTACTCCTCCAGTGCACAGGTTTTTATTTAGCTCACATTTTCAGTAAGTGTGTTACTGAAAATGCAGTTATTATTCCATTAAGTTGCTGTTGGCTTAATAAAGGACATAAAAGAAAATCATACCTGAATAGACAGAGCCAATCTAAAGAAGAACTATATACAGTAGTGAGTTAGTCATCTGAAGATGAATGCTGGTTGAGAGTCAATAATCAAAACAGCCTTGAAGAATGTTTTTACTGGATGACTTACAGATCCAGCACTAACAAATTACTAGTGGTTTGCCATATGGGTAGCCAAGTGCTAAACATAATATAAACACAACACAGAAGAACAGCTGACAGTTGAAATGTCTTGACAGCCTATAGAAGTTGAAGGCCTAACTGGAAATGATCAGTCAAAGAGTAATCTACCTTTTGTTCTCAGAAGCACAAGCAAGAGCTCAGACTCCTCTAGAGATATTAAAAGAGGATCACACACACCCCACCATAAGAGATGCAGAATACTATCAACTGGACAACAGCTCTCAATGCAGCCTGATTTACATGGCAGGTGCAAGCAGCATTCAAAATCATCTTCACTAGGAAGGCCAAGGCTTTGCTAGGGCTGGTAGGAAAATCTGCCAGTGTGAAGCTCACATACTGCAAGTTGCTCCTTTTCCCTGTCTTATATAATTAAACCAGTGATGTCACTGCAGTCATCTCAATAACCACTACTACCAGAAGATGTAGGACAGTGGGTGCTTTTCCTGTGCTAGCTTATTTGTACTGTTCTTTATGCCAGTGGTAGACTTAACACAGCACATACAGATCCACCGCAATACAAGCACACCTTTATGTCGTTTTCCAGACACACTCCTAAGTAGCTGAAGACTTAATAYTTAAATTCTTTCTCCAGCCAGTCATAATATAGTATCTTAAAGCTCCTGTAAAATACAGATAAACAAGTCAGTCAGTAACATACTTTCATCTATTACTCCTGTGTAACACTATATTTCTTACGAAGTATCAATGACTAAATAAGTGATCATGATCTGTTAAAATTAGATTTCTTAGAGGAAACACCACTGACAGAGACGAAGGCAAGACAATAAATATTCCAATAGCCTTAAGTAAGCAACTATTAATAATTAAAAGAAAGACCAGCATAGCTATTAAAAAAAAATTATATTTTAATATTATTTTTGTCAGGCAGTATTGAGGCTGCTTCTTTGCAGACTGTGAACAGTCCATATTTCAGAGATATTAGGCAGAGCACCAATATCAACAAAACAGTAGCATTAATAACGGTAGTATTAATGCAAATTGCTTAATCTCAAATAACTACCAAAGCAAATAAAATTGAAGAGCCTCTTCTGAGATTTTCCCTCGTGACACTAAAATGAAACTTACGTTAAGTTTAGGAAGGATAGATGCCAAGAGAAGAGAAATTAAAATAGATGCTCATAAATTGTGCAAATTATTCAACTCTCACATTTCTCTGGAAAAGTAAAGAAACTGGTGTAAAGACTGACATGTGCATCACGTGACACGACATGTCAAGTAAATTTGGCTTCTGATTCTAATCTCAGTTTAAAAACGTATACCACTGAACTCAGTCAAGGATTTCAGTACAGAATAAAGTTTGCAGAAAAGCTAAGGGGTGCATTTCTAGCATGTTCTTGATCTCCAAGAGCAAACTTTTCTAATGCATAGTAAATCTCAAGCAGTTGCCCTTGACTGAATTCCTCAAGATCTTATATTTTATAGAGGTATAGGAATCTGGTCCAACATATTCTTCTATTCATTTTCTACTTGCTAAGGTTATTCAGGTGGACTGAAAAAATCTGTCAACAGAATGCAATGAAACTCTGTCATGATTGGTCAAGTATTTCAAGACTTAAGGACAAAAATACTGAATCTACTTGATATGCCTATTATAAAATAAATCTGCTTTTTGCSATTAGGACAGAATAAAAATGAAATTAAACAAGTAGTCCAAACAAGCTGCCCAATGTACTAATTTCAGCTACTAAACCATTTTTAAAGAAAGCATTATTTTGTATTAGCTTATCATGGTTGGTCATTTTGCCCTGTGAAATATGGCATACTGTTTACCATTAGCATTATTTGTATAGCTGTTACGAAGAAGCAAAGAAGGGAAACTTAGACTGCTGCTGCTAAGAGAGTAACTACTTATTCAACTTCAAAAGAATCATGGAATAAAATATAGTGAAACCATACATTTACTCTTATCTCCACCCCTTAATTGATCCTGTAGAAGTTCACATAGCTCTGATGGAATAGCAGGCTCCATCTCCTCTTTATACTATTGGGCTAAAACAATGCAATTCCACTCACTACAGAAAACAACTGAGATATACCCATATGGTTCTTACTTTTCTCATGCACTTCCTGTCAGATGGTGACCATCACGCTTTAGTGCCAGTTCCAAGCTTAATGACTTTATTCTTATACTAATGGAACAGACATGAAATCAGTGTTGACTTGAGGTACATATAAAAATACTTAATTTTTTTTTCCTCTACTGTTTGTAACTTGATGTGTAGGTAGAACACTCATTTATTCTGAGGTCACTATGTACTACAAAGCACAATCAAACTTGCATTGGTACCTGACAAGAGTGATAAGACTTCTAAAATATTACAGAAATTTCCATCCCTTAAACATGCAGAAACATCGAAGGCTAAAAATTCTAGAACTATGTATTTCTTGTTTAGATTGCAGGATAGTTTCTCCTTCTTTCCTTATTAACTCAGTTATCTTTTCCCTCAGGTAAATATCTACATATGACTATGAAAAACAAATCTCCCACATATTCAAGCTCAGTCTTTCTATAATCTATCAAAATTAATTTTTCCAGACAGCCAAAAATACATTTTCTAAAATTAAAATCTGATTGTACCAAAATTTTGGCAGTCTTTCATATTCCTTCTAGACTTCATACATTGTTCCATACTCTGTTGTTCAATGAGATAAACCAATACATCTTTGGAGTATCAGCACCCCTACTGGTGATGCTCTAAATCACATAGGCAGAAAATGTATTTTGAGAAAACCAAGGAAGATCAAGATGAAAATAACTTTTTGTTCTCTTGTGAAGAAGAGTCTGAAAACCTGATTCTGACTGGAACACTGAAGAACAGTCTGAGGAGAGGAGAAACCCAAGGAAAACGGAGGGCAGGAGTCCATGACAGATTTTTTTTTTTTTTTTGACAGACTTCTAGGGAGGGTTTGAGGGAAGCGCCTTTGGTGACTGATAACTCAGTCTTCCTGATGACTTGGTTTTATAATAATATGACAGAGAGTTGATGTTAACATTGAAAAGTCACCTATCTGGGTGGAAATCTCATGGTATTATCTTCTCATTCTGTTCTCCAGAAGTGACTGAAACTCTCTTGGAATGTCCCAAATGAAGTTGGAAACTGCAGCTTAAAAATGGACATCGTGTTGTACACTACTGCTTACTCCCAGGATGATGGACCCCGAGGGTACCGAAGAAATGGAAGAGACGGGTGTTCTGCAATGCATGCAGTGGGAACAGTGGCACAATGGCACAAGCAGCTCAAGGATGTTAAAAAAAAAAAATGAAACAAATATGGATGAAAAAGAAGGTTCTCTAAAGCATTGGCTAAGACATAAAAAAATATACTAAATGAAAGCAAATATATTTCGTATTGGGAAGATTATTTCAAGATCAGTTTTGATAGAGTCCTCAGATCTTAGCTAATCCTATTGAGATTAGTAGGTATCTTTGGTATTCATCTAAGTATAATAAAACAGAGATTAGTCTTCAAATTACATATGTGCTCAGTATTGAACTAAAATTGTCCTTGTGAAAAAAAAATCTACTGTAGTCAATTTAATAAAACCTAGCTGTCCAACAGGATTTTTGACTAGACAAAATATTACTCATCACTGCCAGAGCACCCCAAATTTACACACAGCTTTATAACCATAAAGACAAACAAGCTCTTTGATCTGAAAAGCTTGTACTATAATTACTTTATATGGAAAAAATTCTAAACCCATATCCAAGACCCTTATGTAAAAGATTTAGCTGAGATGAAAGAGTCCACAGCAGGGCAAGTGAAAGTGGCTGGCAGCATGGCAAGACTGACATACAAAATAAACTTGAAAATGCTAAGATTACTTAGTCAGGAAAAAGGAAGCTTTAAGAAAGAACAAGCCTGAAGTATTACAAATTATGGAGGGTGTGCACAAAGCATTTGTTCTTTTCTACTCTGTCAGATTTTACCATATAAGAATAAATGGAAGCATATACTCAGCAAATAAAAGAAAGTGCCTGTGTACAGAGCACATCTTCTGCAAAACAGCAATACAGGCATATGATGCTAAACAATGTGACAGACTGGAGCAAAAGGATTAGATACCTTTAGGCTTCACCACTGCAAGCTAAACGCATAACAGCATTCAGAGAGAAGCATTTGTCTGTAAGCTATTTTCCTGCTAGTACCTGATAGTCAAGGAATTTGCCGCACACACATAATTGCACAGACTGGTTAAATATTCCAGAAAATCATTCTAGTGGAAAAAAGAGTAGGTACTTTCTAATGCAGATTAAATGAACTGATGGCTTGGCCACCACCTTCCCCTAGTTATACTTAACTCCACGTAGTTTAAATCATACTAAGTGTTGTCATGTTTCAAGATTTTATATTCTTAAACAAGCATTGGCTTTCTCACAGGATAGGTCTGTGCAGCACGCTGGAGGATTGTCTAGCAATCCTTCTACCAGAAATCACAGCAGCAGGGAGCTGCAGGCTAATTTAGTCGGCTGTGAAGCATGATACCAGACAAATTATTCTGCATAGAGTTCCACATAGCTGCTAGTAGGACCCCTCTAACACAAATTCTTACAACACTGCTGAAGCATAGCCTAACCTACCAATACAGAATACAATCTTTTTTAATAGCTATAGAATACAGGTTAGGAAAGGATACATCAAGAATGTCTGAACTCCCCTTAACTAGGTAGCCTCCCTAAGAGAGGGGGCAAAACTTTGCATCACRGTTTCCCTGTTTCTTAGCAATCACCAGCTCATTTTTGAATAGAATTTAGAAATCATTTTGTAAACTAGCTTACAGAACGTATATAATTCTATATTGACCGAGTGCATGTTTGGTACTGGATGTCACATTATAAATATCTAATCAAAGAAAGCAACAATAGTGGGAAATACTACTGTGTGCATTAGAAATTGGGACTAGAAATGGGGTTTTAGTTGGGTGAGGTGGTAGCTTTTAAAAACAATTTTTAAAATTATATAATCTTATCTTCGGAGAGTGGGTAGACCTTTCCAACAAGGGAATCTTAAAAAGCAAGGTTTACATATCCCAAGAGAGATGGCCTTTATACTTTTACTTCCCATAGAAATGAGAGTCAGTATATGCTTGCAAAATAAGATTCATAACTGAACTGAGTGAAAGATCAACTTAATACAAAATTCTTGCAACATCAAAATTTGGCAATACATAGATTATCTAGACTATCATAAAAAGGGAATTCAGTAAAGCAACAATATGCCTAACATTGTCTCTCAGTACAGTTCTCTTCCTTTTTTTTCCATACATCATAAATACCTGGAAAATACAGCAAAGCTTTATTATCAAATTCAGTAATTTTTACTATATTAAATAATTTGAAATTTATCTGTTTCTGTCTGTGAAGCCCCAAACAATCAGGTCTGATTATCTTACTAACCCCTAATGAATAAGCAACCAAAATTGTTCTTGAATGTGTTTTTAATGTATCCTCATTAGTAAGCCATTGTATATACTTCTGGCTTGCTCATCATCATTGTTCTGTGAAATTTCATATCCCTCTCTCAATAATGCATGTGTGCAAGTATGTGGTATTTTTAAAGGCTCAAGACAGCAATTACTTTATTTGAGCATGTTTGGTCACTCTTAGCTATTATATTTCAGTCCAGCCATTATTTATTTAAATGTGATATAAAAAGTAAGAACCAAAACAGTATTCTTGAATAATGCTACTAAATTGTTTACTTCAATATTCTTCAACAAATTCTAGTGATTACTACTTCGTAAAATAAAAAAAAAATTATTGTGTGCTTGTAATCAAAATTAATTGTTCTTTTCCTTAGARAAAAAAACATTAATCCGAACAACTGACTTCTGAAAAACCATCCATAAATTTTATCCACCCCTAATATATTCTCTTAGCCAATGTCTTTCAAAACCACATAACTCTATCCTTTCAAATCTCCCCTTAGATATAAACCAAACATGATCATAGTTTTATTGCTGTTATACAGCCTCCCCTTCTTGATACTCTTGACATAAGTTTAAAAACTGAATCTTCTCTTTGAATATGTACCATCACGGTTTTCAGCAATATTACTGTACTTTATTTTTTTTTCCACTCTCTCTTAACATGCACAAGTATCAACTTCCCTTTCTGGATGACAGAATTAAGCAGAAACTGACATTTATATGCCTGTGATGAAATCCAAATCTTTTCCCTGAGACTACACAGAACCTTTCCCCATGTTTAAATTTAAATTACTGCTGCCAGCCTTTATTATCTATTATATAACCACATTAAATTTAAACAGATATGCTGCTGCCACTTCTGTGAAATGCTTCTGTAGTGCAGTCACTACATGACTTAAGTTTCTCAGTATTCATTCCATGTAATTAAGAAAAATCCTTGAACATATACTCTGCTTTTAAGAGCACAAAAAACTTTCTGGAACTGTTTCTTTAATCTAAACTCATGTCACAAATCCAAAGACAGTAAGATATTGCATTTGCACTTGAAAATCAGTAACACAGTTTTTGTATTATGCTTCTGAACACAACAGCRTAAATGTAAAAGCAAACACTGCAAGCAACTACCCACTATACAAGATTAAAGAGACTGTTCTGAAAAAATACTTCAATTTGGAGCTTCGGTTTTATTGAAGTGGCACATTTTAAAATTAGTTTTAGTTCAAAAAAAATCTCATGAGTTCTCAAAACATATGAAGAATAGTTATGGTTACTCTATGAAAAGAAAGTATTTTTCAATATAAGTACTGGAATAAGCTTTTGAACACAGACTAAGATGAAACCCTTTTAAGAATCAATTTTAGAAAAATATTTTTAAAATATTAAGTTTATGAGATAAAAAGACTGAGACTTATTGTATCCAACATGTACATCTGGCAAAAATATGTATACAATCGTATACACACATATGTAAGTGTAGAAGTTCTTAATCCCTGCCTTTAGTTTTGCAATCACAGGCTGTCCAAAGCAAATAAAAAGTAATATATTCTCTGGTATCCACAGGAATTTTTTCCTACACATACAAAAAGTGAATATTTCTCTTTTCTGATTTTTTTTTAAAGAAAAAATAGGTGCAACTACATGGCAATAAAGATGGCATATTTCTGTGTTTGATAATACATTTAGAATGATTTCTCCTCACATTAATACATACACAGGAATCTCATACTTGATAGGAAACCAGTAATGATCTTAGTACTCCAAGGACAGAGGAATCTAAAGCAATTTACTTGCTGGAGCTCATGATTCTCACAGTATACACTTTGACAGTCTTCTGTTCATTTTACCAACACACTTAATTTTCCTGGATCCCTGCTTTGCCAGTTATACCTGTTTAAGTTTTCTGGCTTGCTGTTCAATTCACACAGCTTTTTTGAATACACACTCAGTGTGTAACCTCTTTGCTATGATACACCTCTAAATTTAGCCGTGATGTTTTAGTTTGTGGTTTAAATCTATGTCATGATGTTCTATAAATTTTTCTCCTAGAGGAATTAAAGGTGTTCATTTCGAAGCAGTTTGGACTATCAACTGTGTTAAAATGCACGATTTTAACACAGCAATGAAAAAAAGTTGGCAGACTCTTATATAAGATGGTTGCTTTTGTTCTTGAAATTACTGAACCAGACTGCCATCTATTGGAAAATAAATATTTTTTTAATTAGCCTTTTCTTAACAAAAACCCCTGAAACTCCAATAATTTACTGTCAGAAGCTGATTTTGCTAGCAATCGTACTTAATTAAAAGCTTGAAAAGGAAACACCTTAGTTAACTGAACTGTGGTAAAATCAAGGATTTTCCTATATCTTTTTCTATCTCATGTTTTCTGGAATGCGTTTTGAAGCACAGCTGCTTTTCTGACTCGCTGACAATCAAATTCTAGCCTTTTGGAAATATTTTTATTTAGTGAACTTAGAAAACTGTAATATGTCAGCACTGATCAATACACAAGTACAAAGCTTTCCCAGACTGCATGTGGAGCACCTTTCAGGGCTTTCCATGTCTTTGCATACACAGGGTAGCTGAAGAGTGTATTCAAGTCACAATGACCAAAATGGGAAAAAAAAAGACAGGAACTAGGGGCAAAAATCTATGAATTGACTGTCAACTCCACCCAGCATACAAGTCACTGAGAAATACTGGGAATTCCAACTAAAATGATGCACAGGTGTATGAATGCCTTTTGGAGCTCTCTCCGACACAGAATTGCAAAACTATGTTCAATCTGGCCTCTAATTTTGTGGAGACAATGAATAGGGGTTGTTGCAATATACATGTTTTAATGACTGGTAAAGATAGACTAGAAACATGGAATTAATATTTTGCATGACAGCACTCCAAACACAGCTGGAGTTGCAAAAGAAAACATTTAAATTATAAAGTTTCCAGTGCAGCTTTGACTTCCTTTAGTTTATAAATTATTTATTTACTCTTCAAATAAAAGATCACGTTAACTTATTCTGATCTGACTTTGTGCTATTCAGCAAACAAGCATTCACAGTTTTCCCCCTCTTCATTAATCCTTCCCCTCATTCAGGAAGATAACACAATCTGCTCTTCCAGAGCCCTGATATTGTCACAGTTCCCCTTTCAACTTTTGGAATGGAAGCATGCTGTGGGGACATTTTTACTCATCTCCAGACCTGTTCCTGTTCATGTCTGCATTATGGGTCTACTGTTAGTGTCCTTACTTTTACTTACTGCTCCATTGTTCTCTCCCTTTCCCAGATGTTCATGCCTTCCAGTCCACAAGATCCTGACCATCAATTTTCCTATTCAGCTCCTCCATGTCCCAGGGAAACTTAACTCAAAGCTGACAAGTAATTTGGAACTCAGAAGAGTAAACCCAAGATTTCTTTTTTCCTTTTTTTTTGTTTTTCACTTAACCTCAGAAATGTAAAAACTTTGCTTCCTATTTGACTTTAAAAACTGTAAGGACATAAATCTCTAGGGTTTTAAGGCCTTATGTTACATATCACACACCTGGTCAATAGAAACATATAAAGTAATAAAAACATGTAGTGTTTTCAATGCAAAATTTGATGAAAAGAAGTAGTTCCTTACCCCAAACATTCCAGAACAACTTGCTGTGTTGTTGGATGACTAATTGTCTAATAACACAGCAAATGGAAGAACAGATTCAATCCTGTCCTTGACCTAAGACATCCAACCCACAACTTCTTTCAAAGGAAGTGTAGAATTCTACAAGTGCTGTATCACTGAGCAACAAACAATGCAAGATACCTAAGACCGGAAAAGGAAGAGAATGTGCCTGTGAATAAGGCATCCAAAGTCCTATTCTCCAGATTACAATGGTATTTTTCCAGCGGCTGTATAATTCAGAAACAATACTAGAAGGGATCATGGCCTGGTGATCAGTACTTTATCTGGGAGACTATAAAACCAATGTTGAAACTCACCCCTATGCCATAGAAAGAACTGAACACCACTCTTTCAGACGAAGCCTTCACTGTCAAGTTATTGCATTAATAAGCAGGCATCCCCACTACCTTTACACTAAACAAAAAACAGTGAGCCCCACTCTTTCAAACAATAGAGTTTGGCACATAAATTTCAGGACAGAATTCCAGGCTGTAGATTCTGGATAGACRCTCCTTTCTGCAGTCGCAAATCAACCTTAACCTTATTTAGCCAGAGCAGAGTTGTTCTGGCCCTCTACAAAAGAGCCAATTGTTAAAAAAATACTTCGAAATACACTCTGCTTCCTGATGCCTTCTCTTTCTCAAGCCTATGCTGTCCTCAGGAGGTGGCTCCTGATGTTCCTTGCTCCAACTTTCTAAGTTTATGATCCACAAGTTACTATTCCAATCAGAAATTCCCCACTCTTGGCCTCCTATTTCTCTGAAGAATAGCATGATGCAAAAAATGTAGATGTCTCCTAGCAGCCAGTTCCTTTGCAGAATCTCCCTAAGGATCACAAAGTGGCATGACTTGGGGTTTGGAAACTTTTCATATCGTTGGACTACAAGAAGTTGAAAAGCCTTCAACAGTCATTGTTTCTGGAATCAACATTTGTTCAGGAAATGGCACCACCTAACRCATTATCAACAGGGACCTGAATTCTACACCTCTTCAGAGCTGATGCTGGCACAGCCAGCTACGAAAGTTAGGAAAAAACTGCTGATTTGAACCTGAAATAACTGCTCCTTTGTGGAGGTGCAGTTCCAGCCCTCTCTTGGAGCTGGTAACAGAGAAAAGACAACACTCGGTCCCGCACACAGAAAGAGTCTGTGCTCCAGTGGCACCACACTCCTTTGCTGCCCTGCTTCCACAGGGACTTGGCACGTGCAGCAGAAACAAATGTAAGCTGAACAAATGCAGACAACATAGAACCCRCTTAACCTACTGAGATTTTTACAGAAGCTTCCTATGGAGGAGAAAACTAAAGTCGGAAGAAACTGCAAGAATCTTTCTCTTCTTTAACACATATCCAAGGAATCTATTTCTGATTCTCCACATCTATATACATCTTCACTTCTTTCTCTCTGTATCTTCATGTTCTTATACATAAATATTCATTTAAGTTTTTTCAATCATCACCATACTGTCACATGTCTTCCATGACCATGCTTGCTGGTCCTGCACCCAGAGCAGTTTGGCAGCATTCACCTTCGCAATCATTTTCAGAGCTAAACATATCTGTCCACTTTAGTGCTTCTTCCCAATTATTCTTTCATGGCTCCTTACAGTGCATGTGGGTTTTCATATTACCCATGCACTACACAGGGAGCCTAAAAACAAAGGGAAGGCAGCATCTGACCAAAATTAAAAGACATTTGTCAAAAATGGAAGCAACTTCATTTTTTGATGCAAGGCAGCCAGGTAGCAATTGAACAGACTGAATAACCCTAAAATACATTTAAAAATGAAGTGGATGCTTTAGAACAAACAGGAAAATCTCACATCACAGCAAAGAGTCCTCTCCATACAGATCTGTATCACTGTGATTACTGTAGGGGAAAACATGTTCTCCCCTCCATCCTAACTTTGTGTTGGGAGTGCATATCCATCATATTGATTACAGTATCCTTTGAAAGAAAAGCTGAATGCTCTAAGTAGGAGAGCACCATAAAATGCTTTAAACAGTCCCCAGTTTTGAAGATTTGTTTTCACATCTAGTTCAATATAAAATATAGGAAATAGCAAAAAAAAAAATATTGCCTAATTTACCTTTATATTTTCCTGTCACATAAATTACAGATTTAGTGTCTGAATCCTTTCTATTCACATTGTATTTCATTTAGGTGTGAGCAGACAGATTTATATGGAATACATTTTCTGCAAAACAGCAGCTGAGGAGATTTAAATAGCAGTTAGCACCTAAATTCAGAGAGACACTAGACAAGTGTCTAAAAATGCTTAAATGGGATCAGTACCTTGTTCAAATTGAGTTCAAGATGAGTTATGTATCTAAACATTCAAACATCTAGAAGGGCTTTACAAAAGTATCTACTGCATGTCGGGGCAGCTACCCATGTTTGTAAATCTCATTGTGTCTATATATACATTGTAATAAATCCCCCAAAACGTGAAAGTCCTTAACTTGCCATGGTTTTCCTCACATAAGTTACCATAGTTTTTCTTAACTTATGAAAAGCATTAATTGAAATTTAGAACTTGGCATTTTTCCCCTCTTCTGTGCTTTATTCCCTGGGTAATCACATTTACTTAGTGCCGTGGTTTAAGTTTAAACTTAAACTAGCTGAAACCAGGAAACATATCGAGGAAGAGAATTCAATTAAAAAAAAACAAAGCCTTGTTACAGTAAAGAAAAAATGAATCCTAGAGTACTTTATTCATAATATTAATAGCAATGAAGTCATCTTCAACAGTAGCTGCCAATCACTGAAGTATCATAACCACAACAGTTTTGAGTATTAGAGACTAAGTCTTCAATAGGCTACTGAGAAAGCTATATAGTAATAAAATGTATAAGTACAATAAATGAGGATGATCAGCTGCTTCTTTCGGGGGCACATCTGATCAGATTCTGCTAATGTTTAGTATTCAATATAGTACAGAACATACTGATTTCCACTGATTTATCAAAAAAAACCCCTTTCTTGCCCTCCCCCTCTATGCTCAAAATAAGTAACCTGAATGTATTAGTGGTGCCATAAAAAGTCATTCTGAGGTGTGGTAAGCAGTATATTTGTAAAATAAGGTGAACATTACATTCTAAATATGTAAGATGCACATGCTATATTTCTTTTTTATTATAATGTTAACCTTGTACTATTCTCACTCTTTTACTATTTCTTTTTTGAATGTGCCATAAATAAAGCAGATATAACTGAATATATTGTCCTTGTATCCCATCTTACTTACTACATTAAGCTTGGTTTGGCTTCCACTGGTCATAAGTTCTTCCTCTGATACTTTACTAAAATTTTCCAGATAATGGTCTGATATTGTATGAGACAGATCTTCAAAAGAGTATTCCTTTTCTTGGCACAATTTGATTTCATCTAAGAGCTTTGATAATTCTCCAGTCACAGCTTCACCTTTAAAAACAGACACACCATTAGTCAAAATTAGAATACCGGGGTAATTTATGCCTAAAAAGGAAATGCACATTCTTTAAACTTTATTGAATATCTGTTATATTCCRTATCTTATCTTCTAAACAATTATCTTCATGCACCATTCTCTCCTCAAAAATAAGGCATCTAGTTCCAGTTTGGGAATTTGCTAGAGGCAATCTATGCATTTCTGCATTGCTCTATATTTAGGATGAATATATACTTACCCTTTCTCTGTTTTCTAATCCTGAAACTTGTCTAGAAGTAGCAAATATCCAAGAATGTAAAATTAATCCAGGAAAGGAAAGTTTCTACAAACATACAAAATCAATGTCCCATAGTCTGCAACAGGTTCATGTTTGCTGCTGTAATTATAAGTACTGTAAACTGTGAGTGTTAAAGAATGCACATCTCCCTCATCAAAGTAGCTATGCTTTATGAATAATTCTTGCTCACTCTCCCAGGATTAAAAGGAATGGTGGAAGGATATACTGGTCAAACCTTGCACGTTTAAAACATGTCTCCCTGCAGAAGTCTATCAAAAACCTACATTTAGTGCATTCTGCATTGTGTTTCATGTTTTCTCCTTAATTTATCAGATATCTTTAATTAAGAAATCTAACAGAACAATAAGATAATAGGCTTTATATGTCTATACTAACTAAGGACCACTATTGGAAATAGTCTTAGTAATAACTACTAGAATCACACTGAGTGCTTGCCATTCTGCAAATAGTCCACTGGCAGCAGCAAGGCCTCCACAGACTAAAAAGCTACTCATTATGAATGACTGCATTGGGTTCTGATTATCTACTGTGTGTGTGTTACACAGCTACCCTTAGTAATAGCAATGAAAATACAAGTGAAAGCCAAGGGTTTCCAGAAGCAAATAAGAAATCCCTTCTCTGAACTAAGTTTACAACAGCCGTGTTGGTGGAAACTACAGAGCTTAGACTTGATAAAATACAATGCTTCCATACTACTCCATCTTTGGAAATAAAATGCTAAAAAGGAAAAACAGAGTGAGTATATTAAGCTCAGCATATATAAAACAGACTTAAGTACACTCACATAAAGAATCCACTGATAAGATTGTATCTGCTTGGTCTAGAGCTCTTGTTTGTGTCATTTTTTTTTCATAGTTACTGTTTGCTATGCTAAGTAAACATAAATACTCAAAAATATATTTAATTTTATAACCAAGGCCAGTTATCAAAATTTTCAGAGCCAAGAACAGAAGTTGTTATTTAAAAGCATTTAATTACTTTTTAAAATCTAAGAAACAGAAATTTTGCATTCAAAACTCTTGTTACTCTTAGTCAATGGTAACTTTGCATGACACTTGTAAGTTAAGCAAAAATAAAATCAGTTTATTTATATTCTGCTTTTCAATTAGAAAATTGAAATTATTCCAGATTAATATTATACCTAAAAATTGGAGGTAAAACACCTAAATATTAGAACTATTCTAAAATCATGATAGAGTGTCCTCTAAAGAAACAGAACTACTGCTTCCTACAGAATTATGTTCATGTCCCCAATCCCATGTTCTCCCACATACGGCCTGCAATATTTCTTACTGGGCAAAAATGAATTCTGTGTGACAAAACTGGACTGACCTGGGGTGAGAGTGCACTAGCTGATTGCTGATTGCTGCCAGAATGCATAAAAGCCACATTGTCCTATTTTTTTCAGTGCAGGTACTAATTAGGGTTTCTCTCCTCTACCCAGCTCCCTATTTTCATGAAAGTCACAGAAAGGTAATTGATACTGCTGTCCCTCTTCCAAATTTGGTTTCAAATATTTGAAATTAGACTGTCAGAGAATGGCAGACAGATGGATAGGACGCACAACTAAGTACAATTTCTTTTCTTTAGTATCAGATTACACAATAGACAAGCAAAAGCCAGCTAGCATGTTTTACATTATTTATACATTGTAAGAGGAAATAAGGAATGCGAGACCATGACCTTATCGTTAAGAAGTAAAATATATTTTAAAAAATATTTACTACTTAATTTCAGGACAGACATTTCTATTGCATATGGTAGCTGACTTCACAATCCCACTAATCTCAAAGAAACTATTTATCTTCATACCCCATATATCTCTTAAGTACCCAAATGGGAAACATGATTGGAACTATAGCATTTGTTCACTATCACCATGAAGATCATAATCTAACATGCATCAGGCAGCTTTGTTTTTACTGGGAGAGTTTTCATTCATGAGAACATGTTCAAAATCAAAAAAATAACAGGAACACAAAAAACTACCACCAACAAAATAACACCACAACTCACACAACAAAACCAAGGAGAGGCTTAGTTATTTGCCAGCAGTCAATTACATTCACTCTGGATGATTACTGAAGGCAGAAGTCAGGTTTGGTTCTACAGGAGGATGATTTTCATGAAAGAGCAGGATATCACCACACTCAGGAAATGCCCTATTTTGGTGGCTGTGGTGCATAAATGGTGAATGAGAACATAAAGTGAAAGCACGTGCACACGACAATGACCAACACAGTGTATGAAAGTGGTGTTAGAAGATGAACGGAAGAGCAGTACACACGTGATCTTTGAAAGAGGCTTCCAAATGTAAAACAACTGGTAGATGCACTCACTGGGAAAGATGAAGTAAATTCCATTTTTAACCTGAATGTGAACAATGCCTGCAGCGTATTTAGGCATATTTAGTATTTTTGTTTTACTTGATTATGAAATGGGTAAGGTCAGATAAACAAAAAAGGTTTAAGATCAGATAATGCAATACATTATAATCCATTAGTGACCTGTCCTTTCTGAGAATACAGTTCCTGCTTTTCTATATGACATGGATTACAGTGCATGTAGTGAAGATAATTCATGGTACAAAAAAGCCTACTTGATATATCAACTTTCTTAATCTTTTTTTCATTTTGTATGTTTGTATGAATGTTAATACTAAAGCGAAGTCGAGTACAGCTTTTGCATTCACAGAGTACATGTATTTACTTTTAGCCTTTGGAGATGGAGGAACTTCTGGAGACAAAATGCAAGACTGATGTTCTGCGCATTCCAGTGGACGTTCCTCTGAAATACTTGCATTTCCTGTTTCCATATATTCTGCAAGTTAAAGATACACATACACTTAAAAGATTGAATTAAGGGGGTTTATTTCAATCAAAAGTATATTTGCTACTTCATTTTTCATTAAAGCCTTTCCAATTTTTCATATTACAATGCTATAATTATTCATAAACACTGCTGCAAGGCAATCATTGTTGAAAGTATTATAAACCACTATAATGGCCAGTTCTCTAATCTGCTGAAACTGCTACAGAAATCTCATTGTAAGGGTAATGAGTTGAAACTATCCCTGTGTTTCTCTTGTCTCCTTCAAATATCAATGTAACTGTTCCATTATATTATTACAGTTAACAGAGACTTCTATTCTACGTTTGTGGAAAGTTTTTAGTCAAGATATTCAGGATGTTCACAATACATACAAACATTGATATTGTTAAGAAAACCAAACACTCTGCTTGCGGCACAGAGATAGTACATGAGGAAAAAAAATAATGCTGGCTTGAAAAGATAGTTAAAACTAGCAGTCTAAAAAGCAGTGTGTTAAAATTTGTGGGTTTTCTCCTTAAAACTTCCCTTTCCCCATGCTCATGACAATGTTTATAAAAACAGAAAAGCATGAAATGATCAACATGCTATACTTCAATTTCATTACTATTCTTTTCATATAAATATCTACATTACTTTAGTGTGCTTTTCTACACCTCGATGGAAGACCAAGACCTTAATGAATTGCAGTGCAATAATAAATTAGGAATTAATTTATGCAATAGTGGCACCTTTTTTTCCCAGGAGAACGACAGGTTCTCAATTCTGGCAGTGATTCCACATCCGCATTTTCTTGAGTTTCCGAAATTGCTTAAATAATTTTGTTCTGATACTGATCACAATCACAACAGCATATATTGCAACACACACAGCAGCAAACTACAATAACTTATTTCATCAATACCACACTGAAGGACCAAGGAGTTTCTGAGAATTGAAATCTCCCTGATTTAATTTCTACAGTCTACAATGCACTTGTTTAGCTTGCTGTTACTCATGACTAAACAACAAATCCCAAAACCCAAATACAATCTGTGATAAAATAGACATCTGAGAAATTGAAAATGGCATAGAACAGCATGCAGTTCTAAAATGCTTTGCAGATTGTTGGGGTATTTTTTTAATGTATTATTTGAAAATGCCATATATTAAATTTGATGGCTGGCAACGGTCCCCAGCATAATCTGCCATAAATTTCTTCATATGAAAAGGCGTACTTTATTTTGTATGTGTGGTGCTGAAAGCAAAGAAGCAAAGATGAGCTGTAAGAGACCATGAGAAAACTAGCAGCATGACAAAATGCTCTGGAATGTTTTCCAGCTCTGTCAGCTATAGTATTTGTCAAGTTAATGTGCAAGATGGAGAAGAAATAACAAGGAAGCCAGACCCAAAGAAAACTAAAAGAAAAAAAGGAATTCATGTCTGAAAACATTTGCTTGGTAATTATGCAACTGTACAAAAGGAAACCTAAAATGTAATTCTATCAGGTGAATGTTACAATTATTAGATCAATACAGCTCTAGTTAGGAGAGGAAATGAAGGGGATATTGTGAAGGACTCTCACCTTGCTGCCACATAACCATACAAGACTGTGGTTTTAAAATAATTCTCTATTTTTATCCTTTGTCAGGCCCCACTTCCAGACCAATGCACTTACCTGCTGGAGGCTAGTTCTGATGAGGAAATCCCAAATTCAGCACAAGTTTTAAATGCTTACTTTGAAAAATGCAGTTTTCCCTCCAGAAAACCTCTACAACAGGCTCACACAAGGTATGGTATAAGAGATTTACAACAGGCTGGCAATGTGCCAGCCTTGTAAGGGTACAATCCTTAAAACTTTGGACTTCGTGGGACTTCTAACTTGGTTTTATACTATTGAAAATTCTACTAGATACATATGAGACAAAGACAGGGACTTGGCTGCAAGAGGCTTTTAGTCTAGGTAAATGTACACTTGACCAGAATATTGTCAGAGAAAGAGACACAAAACAGGTGATCTACATCAAGAGCCAAAGACAAAGCACACACAAGCTCCGGATGCTTTCACCAGCAGCTGAATTCTATTCACCTGCAGCTGGTGAAATTCATCTTTAAACCCTGCCCAAACTTACTGACTGCTGAGTGCTTGAGAGACTGCTCAGGTTTTATCACTTTTCTCAAAGCAAGAAAGATAATTCAGAACAAAGCTAAGCTTAGTGAATTATACCACTTCATGACCAGAACTGTTTCCCCATATGTGGTTTCACACAGCTTTAGAGAAAAACCCATCATTCCTACAATAGGGGAGAGTAAAGGCTGTTTAGGACACAATGTGTCATATTCATAATAGGAAGAATGGATGGTTTTACTTCTGTAAAAGTAAGTACTATTTTACTTTACCCAAAATGGAGTTTACAGCTCAGTGAGGATTAATACTAAGAATTCAAACAACTTTGCCTGTTTAGCAGGATTCTTTTCTGTAGTTATCAGATTTTGTCAGAGCCCCACTCAACCTAAATAGGGTCATGTGCACAATACCATAAAAGTGGTTACACAGCAGTGGAAATAAGAACAGTGGGGAATATAACCCAAGAAGGGAACAAGCTCCAGGAAGTTYAAACAGCTGGAACTCCAGCTTTCTCAGTTTCTCTAACACCGATTAGGCCAAAGCCAAACAGAAGGAAAAGAGTAGACACATTAAGCAGAGAAACACAGCTGCCTTTCCACCATGAACAGAGCACGGCCCAGCTCAGCTAGAGCTGCTCCTGAACCTCCAAGGACTGTAAAAGCACAGCTTCCTTTAACTTCAGCTCCTCTTAGATCTTAATTTCTCAGTGAGGTGACAGGGTTAAGACTTTTGCTTTATTTATAAGCCTTGGCTTTTAGAGTAATGGCTATATTCACCTCAGAGAACTTTCTATTTTAATGGAAAACAAAAAAACCCAAACAACTGTTTTTTAATCATTATTTTCCTTTAAATCAAGTATGAGCTCCCTTCTCTTTTTAGACCCTAGTTCAGCCACACCATGGGGTGGATTCACATAGAGTTCTTCCTAGAACAATTTCCCCTAAGGAGACCAAAAGGCTTTTTAAAACTCTAAAAAAAACCAAGAAGGCCAAATTTGATTGGAATAAAAATCCGAACACTCACATTTTCGAACAGAAGTCTCCAATAACTAGATCAGAGAAATAAAACTTATATAGAAACCACTTCCCTCCATAGTCAATGTCCCTGCAGGGGGGTGCTTACTTCTCCTCACTTCACATCTTCCTGAAGGGCAGCAATCTTCAGAAAACCCTCTGCCCTCCCCAAGACACTTCCAGAACCTGTCTGAGGATCCTGCAGCTCCATTGAGTCCTGACCCAGCCTAGAAGCTCTCAAAAATCTCCTCCCAAAACAACTCACTTGTACCCATGTGAAGGAGCCCACCTGAGCCCTCATGACCCAATTCCTCTTCTCTTTACAGCAGCTGCAGTAGTAGAAAACCGGCTGGTAACTACTACTGTCAGGTGTGCTAAGGTGACAGACTTGAGCTGAGATGGAGGCTGGTTCAGTCTCTGAAATTGCAGAGGACAATTTCTAAATGACTCAAGCTTAACGTAATCCCAGAGAAAGCTGAAATCAGCAGATGCTTTCGTGTATGTGTTCAGGGAAGATGACAGAAAGAAGAACTGAAGCACTCCTATGATTGTGAGATAGGTAAGGATGCAGCTAAACTTCTAGTTGCAACAACAACAGCAGTTAAATTAATTCACGAACACAATTAATACTTTACAGTTTTTGCACGAGAACCTACAGAAGGAGCTGAGAAGTCCTCAGAAAAACAAAACAAACCCATAACCAAAAAAACCAAAAGCAATGAAGTGGGATTTAGATCTCAGTTATTTTCAGCCCACACAGCTGTAATTAAATCCTTGACTGAAAACTAATTCCATTCTTCCAGTGAGGCTGGCCTCCTGCACTGAAGGGAATGGAAGATCTACTCGTCCACAGAAAGAGCAGGAGAGAAGGAGAGTGAGAATATACCAAAAAAAAAGCCAGTGCTAATGACACCAAAGCTATTTAAGCAGAGAGGAACAGAAAGGAAACCTGATTCTGCAGCTGCTTATGCATTTTCCATTTATGAATAATTTGGTAACAGGTACAAACAATGTTAGGTTCCTAAGCAGCTTCAGCAGAAGAGAGGAAACAGCTTTCCACTGCATCTCCCTCCATACTGTCTATGCAGCAGCGTTTACTGTGCCTTCCTGGGGCTCGTGCCATTTTTCATCTGTTTATCTACTATCTCCTTTGTTTCATAATAACAAGAATTCTGCTTCCAGAAATAGTAAAAGAGCAAGATTCTAATAGAGAGCATAGTGGGCTGTGGAGAAAGAGTTGAAAGACGGTATAGCTTGCACCTGCGTCACATTCACATGTGCTAAAACTAAAACACAGCTGGTTGGTTTAATTTTAGGCCTACTAGCCTTGGCAACATCCCTTTTATCTTCAATGCCTAATTATAAAGCCCTAAGTGCCAATGCTGTTAACTGCTTCAGTGCTGACTGCTGTTGTTTCACTGCACCCATGAAACGCACCCAGTAGCCTGGCCTTGCTTGGCACACTATCCTAATTCTCCACTCTTTGAGTACATAGTGCCTATACAGATACTTCTTCCTTACTACATTAAGAATCTAAACCCTAATAAGTATTTTTAAGTGAGTTCAATGCTACTCAGACCTGATCAAGACACAGAAAATGATGTGACATACACAAAAGACATAAAATTAAAACTTGAACTGTCATTTCTATTAATTCCAACTAATTAACAGGCAGCAAAAAAACATTCAAGTGTTGTACAGCTTACTCAGCCTTTTCCAAGTTGCTCTTTAAAGTGATGTTTTAATTTATTTTCCTTCTATCAGATAATGTGCCAACATCTCGAAAGAGATGGCAGACTTTGCAAACACAAAAAATATATTTTTGCAGAAACTTCCATTGCTGTTTTCTCAGGACAGTGAGAAAACATGTAAAATGAAGATCACAAAAACATTAGGATCACTTCTAAAGCCTCGTAGGCAAAAGGTCTTGTTTCCTTAAACCTGTAATTTGTAAAAAGTAGTTTTCTAAATATTCTTTAAAAAAGGGAGAACAATTTATATCCACAATTCTTATATTCTGGGAGGACATTTATTCACAGGTATTTACCAGCCCTGTCAGTTTTAGTATCAGCTCAATAGATTTAGCATTACTGCCTCCATGAACTGCTTCTAGAAACATAAGTTACTTTATCTCCTTCAAAGAAGTTTCTCATAAATATCCTCAAAACCAATTCATTTTATTTCTAAAAATTCCTTGCAACTCTGTTATCCCAGTGCATATAGGGGTGTAGAACCTATCAGGCCCACCAGTAATACCAGTCACGTTATTTCCTTGTCCATTTCTGCCAGCCTGTTCATATGCATCTTCCAGCCTTTGTTTTATGTTTTGAAAGATAATGTTTTGTGGCAGAGACAAATATTAGCTATGTTAATACTATAAACTGTAAAGTGACACTCATAACAGTGGAAGGGGGAATCAGTAAAAATCAATGAGAAAGCTCGGTGATAAAATCTTAATCTATCCTGGCAACAAGGTGAAAGAACAAATTTAACGCCATTATGTCTGCATAAAGCACAAAATTAGCAAGAAACGTACAAAATCTGGACACTAATTGCCTGACACCATTAATTTAATTTCTTTTTCCTATAAGTCTACATGAAGGAGACATGTAAGCTTCTCTAGGCATCCATCTGAAGACAGCAGCTTTAACAGGAATGTATTTGGAAGCCACTAAATCTCTCTTAGTAATTGCCCTTTCTTTGCATGGAATTCATTACTCACTGAAGTCGAACTCAATTACAGTACATTCAAGATTCCCAAAATCCCAGTGCTTCACTGATTTTTCAGCTGCAATAGGATAAATACCTACACTTTAGTGAAGAGTATACTCAACTGTCTTTTTAGAGGAGGGTAGGTCAACTGTATCTTCAGGAGTTCTAGTACTGAATCCTGCCACTCCTGATTTTATTTTTCGACTTCAGCTCACAGTTCAAACTTTATCTTTGATGGGTAAAGCTTCAGTGAACATCTTGCTGATGAAAAAGAATCTAAGTAGATTCCACAAGGGAGTTCTGAAGGGGCTCCTCAGGTTGTCTTAAGAGTCAGAATAGCATCTTTGTAACCATTTTTCATCCTTGCACATCAATTCTGACTATAAGGTAGACAGAGCAAAAATAAACAGCTGCTCGTTACAAGCACAGCTTCATCACACTAATAGGAGCTGAAACTACTAAGCAGTCATTTTCATACTTCAAGGCACACATTTTAAAAAGGCTGCATGTCAAAGCACCAAAAAGCCTTGAAATTAATATATTTCTGTGTGTGTGTGTAAAAAACTGAGGGCAGGTACTGCTCTATCAACATGAGAAACCCTTGAGAGGGGTTTGGGTGCTTTATTATTCATAGAGCAAGGGTATTTTTAAAAAACTCTTCATCAACGGGGTTGAGACCGTGAGGTTATCACACTAAGGAGAAAATGGAACAATAAAGAGATACTAAATGAAAATTAGTTTAGTTGGTGATGGGACTTTATGATGAATCTTAGATTAATATCTGAAGGATGATTGGTTTGGATGTCCAAGAAAGTGGGAGCTCTGGCTGACCCTTTTCCTGCCACTAAAGAAGTTTCAGTACGACATTAATCCTCTTTTCCTCTACATAGTAGAATGTACATGCCGCACCTCAGTCAGGTTAAATTTGAGTCTGAGTCAAATTAGGAACTCCCTCCTGCTGGCAGGGGAAAGCCCTATGACCCCTACCCATATCTTCCTCCCCACTTCTTGATGCACACTTCTGTCAGTTCCCTGGGACAGAGGTAACTCTGCGACCTGAATCACACAGGAGGCAAGTTAATTAAAACAACAGAAAGTATATTTATATATTCGTAATATTATTTCTTAGTATATTTTATATACTATTATATATAATTAATATAATAAATGTATATTTTGTATTCCACCATTTCATGAACTGAATCAAGTCACTTTGAAGTCTCATCTAAATGGGGAATATGTAAGGGAACTGTGTAGGTGGACATAGGGGAGGAGGAAGGGGGGAAGTGAGGGAAAAGGCAAAGGAAAATAGGAGGACGGGAGAGAGGGAGACCTCAAGGGAAGCTGTTAATTGGTTCAGCTGTAACATGAATCTGCTCCTTCCAGGAATACCAGCAAAATCTCCTCCGGCCCACAAAATTTTCATTATACTTATAGGAGCTTTGTATCTTCAGTCCATCATCTTACTGAAAAACTTTACTGAAGCCAGTCAACAAGTTCGGAAGTTATTCAGAAAAGAAACGACACAGTGTGGCCTCATGACCTCATTTTCTCTAGCAAATGTTTTTACAAAATACAGTTATGCGGGAGCCTGAGGCATGAGCTAGTTCATATGTAGAACCAACACTGAACTGATTAAAATGGCTTATTTAAAGGCGGGAATAATCAATAGAGATGGAGATGTAGCACTGATACCTGCAGGGACCTCCTCTGTCAAATGCAGTTAATGAAAGGCTAATCTGAAAATGCAGGGAACAAATTCCATAGCAGAGAAGAAAATATGTTTAACATTGAGTTATGTCCTAGTTCGTGTTTAATCACTTTACTGCCATCTTCTAGAATAAAAGATTGACGTAAAAAATGGACTTCCATCAGCCTTTCACCATGAAAGTAAAATGGGGAATGAGGACAAATATATGTACAGAAAATTTTATCATTTCTCCTATAATAACACAAAACACTGCCTGGCTGTTTGGTTTTTTGTTTGGTTTTTTTTTTATCCAAGGAAAAAGATAAAAATATAATGAAATGGTTTGCAAAATTATCATCGTCTTTCAGTCATTTAGTTGCTATTTATGAACAAATCAAGCATTTCAATTGTAGGTTATCGTTACAGTTTAATGGAACTGCCACTGAAATATTACAGTATGTTATGGTGTAATGAAGAATGTACAAAGACTAACTATAAGTGACACACCATGCTAATGTCTATGGCCCACAAAAAAGAAAAGGTTTACTTTGAAATTCAAATATTGGAAAACCTATTTTTGTTCAAGTAGCAAACCAGACTTTTGTCTTTTTAATTCAAAAGCCTGCTCCTTTGTATAATGAAACATTTAAAGAGTAGAAATTACTATATACCTTAATATTTCTCTATTGTCTGTAACAAATGTATAACTGAATAGGACTTACCTTGAAGCAGAGCTGCAATTTGGAGAGACTGCTGAGACGGATGCTCTTTAAGTATATCCAAAACTGTTCTACCCAAACTGTCCTTTATGTTGGTATCAATTCCTGAAAAAGAAAAGGATCTGTGGTGGAATATTTAAACCCAAGTGCTTCAGATTATAAATGGAGTATATCAGACTCGACTATCTGGCAAATTGAAAGCAAGTGGTTTTACAACTGTAGCAGAGTAACAGCTGTGTTATAGCTGAAGTACAGGATACATTTCTGTTTAAAACTTGAGTAGCCTAACATTCACATGGATGGTTTTTATGTTTCCGTATCTCATGAGGATATAAAGTAACCAAATTTGGGATTATTTTAACAGACTGTTCCTAAGAAACTGCCAWCCTGAAAAGAATACTTCATAAAATCAAGAAATTCTCTGAATGTTTTTCCTACATTCTTCTCCAGACTGCTTTAATTCATTGGGGTCTTTTTAGTCCATAGCACCAGTCTGTGCTTTGGCAGCAAGACTGAAAAAGATTTTATCTTTGAGTTAATAATGTTGTACTTCACGGCAACATTTTCGAAATTCATGCCCTGAACGTCTATTCACAGTTCTATACATTGAAATAGCCGTGTGTAGTATACAGGCACTGTGAACAGCCACAGCATTTCCTCACAGACTGTCCAGACTGCTAACTAAGTATTTGTTTGGCTCAAACTGTGAATTAAGTTTGAGGCTTGCCCTGAATCAGAACCTGGTGTACATGATACTGCCTGACTCTCTCCCTTTGTCTTGTACAAGCTACCTTGGAAATGTTTGTCTTATGGCAGAAGACTCAAGTTGTTTTTCAGTTTAGATGTACTTTCATAAAAAGTAAATGTATGAAATGTTCTAACAAAATGAAATTCTTCTCAGGACACCGAACAGAGAAAATCAGAGGAAGCAGGATTTATAAGGACATTCTGAAAGCATTCAACAGAGAAGCCTGCAGTTACAGTAATTTCCTAACCCAATGGACAGTTTCCTAATTTGTTTTGTGAGAAACACAAAATTTTCTCACTGAAAATAAAACCAAAATATTGCTGGGCTATTTAGCAGTGGCAGTTGACTTTCAGAGGCCAGACACACCAACTTACATCCTTCCTTTGCAGTAGCTACTTATAACATCTTCTGAGTCTTTTTGAAGCAGAACTAGAGAAAAGGGGATTGTTAGGTACAAAAGGCAGGAGGTGGGGAGTATTGCAGAAGTGTAAAGCATTTGGGGTTGAAGGAGCTCATAGTGAAGATTCTACACTCTCTTGACAATTGTCTGCTGGTAGAGGCTGCAACATATATTAATCCATAAAAGGTGGGTTTTATCTCTGGCGTAAATGGCTTCCTACATTTGTGTGATGTTCTCCAGTCCTTCCTTTTTAGGTAACAAAAAGGACCTGCCTTTTTGAGGGCAGGTGAAGATCCCTTTCAGCCTCTTTCTTTTTCATCCAAACAGAAAAGCAACTTGGAAGGACCTTTTTTTTTCTGAAAACAGACCTCAGATCAGGTATACACCAGCTGAGATTCAGATGAGGAGCTGTGATTAGGATATACCTTTTTTTGCAATATATAAATAACACCACAAGAACTGATAATAAAGTCCAATGAGATCCCTCAGTGTAATGAAAGTTGACGCATCTGCAAGAAGTTATTTCTGGATATTTTCATTTTCACTGGTCTTCCCATTTATCTGAGAAGACGGTTGTCTAGATGAGTAATTTACCTACAACAATTCTGAAACTCTTTTATTATGTAGTAGAGAGGTTTGTTCGGACTTTATATCCCTGTTCTTCTATGCTTTCAGGACAAATGCAATTCTCAGAAACACAGTGCCTTCCCCTTTCTTCACAGGCACTCATTTTATTTAGGAAATTAAGGAGCAAGCAGAATGATGTGTTTGTTAGGAATAGGCAACTGAAGGAAATAAATTTGAACACGAATCTTCTGGTCTCTACATCAAAGAACATTCTTGGCTGCCTTTTAGAGTGAATAACAAAATTTTATGTAGCCATTTTGTTCTCAGAATACATTTATTCTCAGAATACAGTGACATACACTGAGTTATATATGGAATTTCTGAGTCTTAGTTCAAACATCACCTTTGTTCTCTGTGTATAGCAATTTCTTATTCTAAAAGAACACTGTTTTAAAGACAGGTACATGTGATTAGATTTGCAAAGGCTGATAAAGATAAAAGTAATTTGTATAACCAAAACTTAAGGACGCATACACCAGATTAGGAAAATTAAGGATATTTGYTCAGTGTTTCCTGTAAATAGGATTTACCTGTTTCAAGTAAAATGCGTACTACTTCCACCTTTCCAAACAGGGCTGCTTCATGAAGGGCACTCCCTTTTTCTGTCTAGAAAAAAAATATTGTGACATTTAAAATACCAATTAATCTTTCTGTAAAGAATACACTTAGAAAATAAGTATTTATTTTTTCCCTTCTACTTTACCTACACATAAAAACCACTGAATGGGCAAGAACAAATACTACAATTTTTTATTATTATTCAACATAACAAGCAACATGCTGTAAGTTCTACTAAAAAATTAATAATTATATAATAAAATATAGTAGGAATGTAAGGTCCCTGTTAACAAGCCCACCTTTGTGTAAAACTTCTAGACTCCTATTATAGGCAGTGAAAATCTAGTCAACACCACCAGTGCAACACAGCTCTTCAGCAGAGTCAGGCGGTTTACATGTGGACATCTACCATTAGATGTTCTAATGTGAAACTGGATCACACCCTAGAAGGTCAATTCAGTTACACGGAGAGAGATGCCCTAGGATACCCTGGCCTCCAGCTGATGGTCCAGTTGATGTTCACATTTGATCTGCCTCACATATGCCCCATACAGATGCCTTGGATACCCTACGGCACCCTCAACAGTATTAAATGCCTGTTTATGTCATTTAAATCCTACCTTAGATGTCTGTGAACTTGATTTTGCAGATTTCTTTGACATAAAATTCTGTGAGCAGACTTTTGCTCAAATAAAATTTCCAGTACTGAAAAGCTCTTAACAAGGTACTTTTCCTAGTATTTTATACTGCTGTTGCTGAAAAATCTGAATAGAATACCTTTCTATCCAACAGCATTAGCACTATCTACAGCACTACTAGATCTCACTGAATATCTGGTTTACGTCCTTTTTTTTGATAGTAAATTAGATTTTGAGATTTATTTGTGGCAAATGTTAAAGGTTTTACTGCTTGAATTTGTTTTTTCTGTAATTTATCCAAATGTACCCTTGTCATACTTGCTGTGGTAGAAAGACCTGAAAGATACACACACACACAAAACCCAACTCTGAAATGAAACAGCAATTCATTATTAATTAATTGTGTCAGAACGCATCAGAGTTACAGCAATGCAGTGACAGGATATTTAGAAGTAAGCAGAGAGCCTGAGACAGAATGTGTACACACTGTAAGTGTACATATGTCCTACCAATTGAGCCTGAAAAGTCTTTCCTACGTCCATAATAGGCACACACACTTTTTATCTTTCTTCACACTTAGTACGTGGAAATATAAAGTAGAGCATGCCCAACGACATCTATACCSTGCACACCAGGTATACTAACAGTATAACAGAGAGGAGAAGGAAGTCAGTGAGAGAACAAACATATGAAACACATATTTCAAAACAATTTCTAATCTTTCTGTTTGCAGAAGCAATCCTGTTGAACATTCACAGGTTTATTCTAAACAAGAAGACTAACCATTCAGATTTACTTAGAGATGGTTTCAGAATCCTTTACTCAAACAATATCTTCAGGATATTTCCAGTTAGTGCAATTGACTTCAACACGGGATAACTCTGCAATGACAGTGCAACCACAAAGGTACACACCGAGATTAATGTGCAGCTCAGAAATTTCTGGGAATGAAAAGAGTTCTCAGAAAAGTCACTGATAGTTATAGTTCTGATTACTGAAAGAGGCTTGACATCAGCAATCTTGAAAAAAGGCTTTGACATGGCCTGCTATCCTCTTTCTGTCATATGGCATTTCCTTTGGATTGGTCATTTACCGACACGAATAAACCTCAAGACTATTGGGTGGATCTGGTACTATTAAGATAGAGTTCTCTGTCATCAAGGAGGAGTGTTGACAGCAGGTCAAGGGAGGTGACCTTCCCTTCTGTTCACCACTGGTGAGTCCACACCCGAAATGCTCTGTCCAGTTCTGGACTCCCCAGTACAAGATAGAGATGAAGCTACTAAAGAGATGCAGTAAAATTATAAAGATACCGGAGCATCTCTTCTATGAGGAAAGGCAGAGAGAGCTGGGAATGTTTAGCCTAGACAATGTGTACAAATATCTGAAGGGAGGGTATAAAGAAGGCTGAGACAGGCTTGGTCATGTCCAGTGACAGAAAAGATAATGGGGAAAAACTGAAACACAGTACGTTCTGTTTGAACATAAGGAAACCTTTTTTTGAGGTGCAGGCAACTGAGAACTGGTACAGGTTGTTGAGAAAGGTAGTAGGGTCTCAGTCCTTGAGGATATTCAAAAGTTGTTTGGACATGGTCCTGGGCAACTTATTCTATGGGATTCTGTTTGAAATGGGGAGGTTGGACCAGATGACCTCCAGAGGTCCCTTCCAACCCCAGCCATGCTGTGATTCTGCCAGGGATAAGAATTAGTGATGTATACATCGACAATGAAATCCACAGAGGTTCAATTGTTGGAGGAGGCCAGAGCACTAAATTTTATTTCTCTGAGGTTGAACTGCAGAGATGGAAACCAACTGCACCTTGACCAAAATTGCAGAGATCATTCTGTACTAATAAGGAACCTTGTTTAATGGAAAAAATGGACTTAATTTAGTGACAACTATCTAGAATCCACTGCTGTACCATGATCTGAGACTGAGAAAGATCAATGTTCCAGCACACTAAATCAGCAGCTTTGAGTACAAGGAATAGGATCTATCCTCAGGTTACTCAGTTAAAGGGTGGAAAAGATCCTGATATGATAATTGGCACTGACAGCAGTCCTTTCTATTGATCAAAATTCCCCACTGGAGGAAAGGCAAGTAATATTTTCCTTGATGAAAGCACACATCTTGTAAGACATTGAATGAAAACACATGAGAAGAGGAAATTTCCTGTAAATATGTAAGGCAAACAAATCTATCTGGGGGCAACTTGAGAGCCAGAAGACAGTTCTGCTATGCAAAAAGGGAGTACAGGAACTTCAGCCACCTCTACATACATAATTCGTAGTGTTGGGAGAGGAACCCAAAGCCAAATGCCATTTTTTTTCCTTATATACTTGTTCACTTCTTGGTCTATTTCACCATGATATTTCCTGTCATATCAGAACATGATCCTAAAATGCTTTACAGACATTTCCACACTGCCTTGCATTCTTGGGCAGTTGATGCTTTACAAGTCTGAGCTATCAGACAATACTAATGAATGTCATATCCCAGAACTGAGATATATATTATGAACAGTCTGTTCAAAAGAGGAATTTAAAAGGCACACCATACAAACAGTGCAATGATCTGTCCACTGTAAAGGTGATTTTCTGAACAAGAGGGGAAATATTACCATGAAACGGAACTAAAATCAGTCTGAGAATATGGAGATTGAAAGCACACTTGTAAGATGCAGATGTGTAATCCTGCATAAGATGTCACAAAGATGAATGCTGACACAAATCTTAAAAGCCCTAGGCAGGATTTCACGGTAATAGTGAATAACTAACAAGTGAATCAGATCCCTCGACCCAAAAACTGTCCAGAAGGCAGAAATGTCCTTGTTACCAGACAGTTCAGTTACTAAACTCCATTTTAACTTAGAGAAAATGCTGAACCTCAGGATGAACAGGGCCAAGAGAAATTCAGACTGGTTGAGTAGATCTATCTCTCTTTGTAAATGTACATGTGGCTTACGACTTCAATGTAGAAGTTCAGAATGTGTTTTTTCTTGTGCAATAGAGCATGCACACAAATTGTGAGGATTAAAAAATATAGTTGCAAATAATTTCTATATATTATTTAAGATGTGCTAGAACTTTTAGGTAGATCCTTTTCACTAACAAGGGTGTACTTGTGAGCTAATATACTCTTCTTGTCTATACTACAGCAAGTGAGCTTAAGATTTATAGGCAATATTCACTGCTTTACTTCCTGAAGCTTTCATTGCCCTGGATCATATTTTCTTGGCAAAGTGAACACTACCATTATATTTGGAAAGTCTTTCCCAGTGATACTTAATACAAAAACTGCTGGGATTTTTTYATGGACACAGTGAGGTAAAGTCTGCTTGAGTTTGCATCAATGGACAATATATTGATTCCCTGGCATAAGTTTTCTGTATATGAAATACAGAGAACTAGAGCACAAATTGTGCTAAGCATAGAATAAAACAGGCTTACTGCTAAATACAGGTACAATGTCACAGCTGGACACATAAACCAAGTGAGGATAGAAGGACATTGTCAATAAGAACACCAGAGTACCCAAATCAACATGGCTTACAATACACAGGCTCACAGAGAAGCATCAAGGGTTTTAATAATTACAGATTTTCTTTTAATCACATAAATATGCAAGAGCTTGTAATTAGGTCACTTGTCTCGTCCTTATTCATAGGCAGTTCTGATCCAGATTTCAGACAGAATCTGAGGGACAGAATGGTAGCTTTGCAAATTGATTCACAGAATATCCTCCGTATATAGTGAGAGCAAAAAGGAAGGAGCACAGATTTTTGCAGGAGAACTACAGTGATAAGCAGTGGAAATTGCCATCATTATTGGAACAGACAGGGAAGGCAGACAGGGATAGATGAAAGTCAGATAAGCAGAAGGGGCCAAGATTTGAAGGTATTTACAATTATTAAACTACTGTTTACATGAAACACACTGAACTATGCAGTATCTTATTATACTGAGCTATCACTCACCCCAAAACTGTGTATTTTTTATATGTTTCAATTTAAATGAGAACTTCAAAGCATAAAGAGATGAAACAGATTTGTACTGCCCACCCCTAAATAATTTCAGATTGAAGGATATTGGATAGACCTGGGAAATGAATAAATGTGTGATTAATTAAATCAAAAATTAAATGCTGTGTTTTATTAGTCCAAATATTTACTGTGATTAAAAGTGCTCAGGGAGTACAGAAGAGAAAGATAAGATGGCTAAAGTAAACTTCCAATTTAAACAAATACATATTTACAATTACAGAGTGATAGGAGACAAGCTACTTCTATAATAATCTCTGAGCATTCTGAGAGCTCTTTACTGGTGATAAACTCAATTTATTTAACATATTACTTTGTATATTGTTCTTTCCCAATCAGTGATGCAGATCAATTTAATTAATAACAAAATAGTTGAGTTCAGTTTTAAGTAACAGGCTGATATTGTATGTTCTCCTCTCAAGCTGCCAGTAATCATCAACAGAATTTTTCAGAGGCTATAGAAGTAATAAATTAACAGTAGGTACAGAGCCAAATTGCCAATATGCTAAGATGCTGAATGAAAAGGAACATATTGATAGAGAATATGTATACCGGTGAGAAAATAAATAAATGATATTTCCTTATGGCAAATAGGATAAAAACAAAAGAAACAAGATAACCTAGTGCAAAAAATAAAAAATCCTCCTGCCTCTGCATAACTGAAAAAAAAATCTTAGAATATAAATTACTTCAAAGCAATTAGAATAAAAATAAATTAAAAAAACAAATAAACCCTATAATTTTAGTGTAGATGCCAAAAGAGATCACCATTACTAAAAGAATCTCTCATCTCTTAAAGAAGATTGCAAAAAAAATTGCAGCCACTGTATTTTTTGAGGACCAGTGAGAAACTTTTGGTATAACTATAGATAAAAATGGCTTAGGAGAATTCACAGTAGTGCTAAAATTATCTAGATTACATAAGAGGAAGAACACATTTCATAAAAGCATTGTGTAATATTTTGCCCTCATGTAACCATCAGTTTGTAAGTTGCCATGACAGAGACCATTTTTCTTCAATGATTCTATTTCTTAAACATCAATTCAGACATCAGTTTCTTTCTGAATTTATCCTCCTCCATTTGCTAGAGGTAAAAGAGAAATTATACATTCCAAAATATGCATTTGAAAGTTCTGTTATGTGCTGCTGTAGCATTAAACTTTTCTAAATTACTGAAGATGTAATAATAGTAAAGGACAGATTAAAAAATCGAGCTGCTTATATTAGCCTTTGCAAGTGTATCTCCTTCTAGTAAAGAAAATCAAAGCAAAATTAAATTGAAAGCCTGATGGGAGGCAAATACACAAGCAGGCAAATCACAGAAAAGTGTTTCACTTTAAAATGATTTGAAGCAAGTACCAAAACTAACTCAAAACATGCAAGAGATAATAAAAGTAGTAAAACAATTTTACAACATTTTCATTTGGAAGGCACTTAAGAATATCCACTTTTGATCTTAAAATATGCAAGTATTTTCTGATTTGCTTTGTTTTGGGTTTTTTTAATCTATCTCTTCTTCCCCACTTCACATTCTTTTTCTCAAATATTGAAAAACATGACCTTGATGGAGGAATGCAAAAATAAAAGTGCATGGAATCCAGGTCCAATCTTTCTATATAAAAGAGAGTTTTGTGTATAAAGGTGTTTGATTAAGTGCACCTAAAGCTTAAAATGGATATAAAACTTAAGCAGCACTTAGGCAAAGTTCACAAGATTTGTTCACAGATTCACAGAATCTTCTGAGTTGGAAGGGACACAGGAGGATCATCAAGTGCAACTCTTAAGTGAATGGCCCACACAGTGATCGAACCCACAACCTTGGTGTTATTAGCACCAGGCTCTGACCAACTATGAAGTGGTACAGAATGTCTGAATGTGACTCTAAAGGAGATGTAATTATGCTTGTTTGGTTGGTTTATCAAAAAATAGATATAAACCTGAAACAACCTTAATTCAAAGCATATTTTATATAGCAAAAAGAGAGACCCCAAGAAAGTTACTTTAAATCTGAAGATAAAATACACTCTAACACAAATACAGTGCCATCAATCAAATCAAGAGAAATCATAAGACTCAGGCAACATTTCAGACACAACAGAATCCAGTCCTCTGTAGTTAAAGGGCTTGGACACTTTCCAGTACAAAGAATTGAACATAAAATTTACTGCCGCTGTACCATGTGTCTCTTCCCATCTACGTCTATTTTATTTTAAATTACCTCTTTTACGTCATTATAACTTACTGTGCATAAAACTAGATGCACCATACAGCTGACAGGTTGGAGTCAGTAGCTGTGAGAGTGTATTGCTACAGAATTTTCTGTTAGATTTATACAACAAGTGTTTAAAAAGGCAGAAAATCAAAATTGTTATTACTTAGTAACTTGAGTTTAGAATGGGATAAGTATAGGAAAATGAGCTCTCTGTCAAACACTGTTTCAGATTGCTATGACCACGAAGGGCCATAGCTTTAGCAAATCAGCTTTGTATCTTTACAGCCACTGCTGCAGAAAATATATTTATATACACTTACATGAACGGTTGATATGATTTGTGTATCTACATGCCTCAAGACAATATTAAAATATGCACTCAGCTTTGAAGACATGTATCTTTCTTGAGTTATCCCTTTTAACACATCATTGGAGTTGCAATAAATAAAGCTGTATTATATATCAGCTTGCAGCATTTCTAACAAAGTAAATGCAAGTGTATTTAAAGAAAAAAATTTAAGAAGTTATTTCTTTTCAATTGTAGTCTAATGATACAGGAAATTGGGGAAGGAAGGAAAGAAGAAAGGAAGGAAGGAAGGAAGGAAGGAAGGAAGGAAGGAAGGAAGGAAGGAAGGAATTACACACTAACTTGGCAGCTGACATCCATTCCAGCCTCCAGAAGCACCTGTACAACAGCTTTGTGGCCATTCCGTGCAGCAAGATGCAAAGGAGTGTGTTTCCTTGTATTACAGTTCATCAGGTTGGGATATGCTTTGATGATCATTTTTACAACACGCAGACGTCCATAAAGTGCTGCCAGATCCAGAGGTGTTTCCAGTTTGTTGTTTCTTATTGTAGGGTCTGTTAGCTCTTCTAGCAGAACAGCAACAACTTCTGAATGACCATACTGAGCTGCACAATGCAGTGCTGTTTCATTTTCATTGTTCTGTTAAAACAAAACAAAAGCTTCAGAAATTCATGTTTAATCACACAATAGAAATGTTCAGCTTCTATAAATTGCCTCCATAAGATCACTACAGAGGCAACGTTTGTAATATATAATGTATGGTAATGTATGTTAAATGCTTCAAAATTACTCCACTGAAATTTTAATAATAACACATTAATACTTTAGCTTGTGCTCTCAAGCAGATGAGCTCCCTATGTGTCCAAATTGCTACCAATCCATTTTTAAAAAAATGCCCCTCAAAACCTTGTAGTTCATGATATACCAAAATCTGTAACCTTCCTTGATTCAACTGTTCCTGAAATCATGATTGAGTCCTTCTCTTAGAAACACTCTGACACTGAAGTCTCTTCTTGTTTTTGCTGGTTTTGTACCATAGCAGTTTGTTTTTAGAGAAGTGAAACGACAGAGAAAATCTGTTCAATGAAAATGTATCAGGCACAAGATTAGTTTCATATACGACTATAAAAAGTTACTATCAAGACGATAATTAAAGCTTGGAAGAAGACAAAATAGCACCTGTAGAAAGACTTAATAAATAATTTAAGCAGTTGGTCTTCTCAGGGCTCCAGAGAGATGTATGCATGTGTTTTAAGGCACATAAGTATGTGTATACTCTGGAATGAACAGGTTTTTGCTTTATAAAGCAATGCCCCCCAAGTGTTTCCCAAACCACTATTCAATAAACTTAAAAATAAATATTGAGAATAAGCAATATCTTTTTAAATTGTTTTCTTCCAGTTCTGTCTGTACACTTGCAATCCCAAAGAGACAAATAACTTCAGGCAAAAAGGAAGGAAAAAATTTATTGAGCTCTCTGAATTCTATATGCCATCTCTATCATTAATATAYCCTATGTAGATTTTACAAAGCCTTAAAATAGGCTAGACTCTATAAATCTTAGAAGTATGTACATTGAATGTCTATTCTGATATATGATTCATAAAATTTAGTGACAGTTTACAAATGCTGTAAAAGTACAAAGCCAGTAAGCTAATGTGTTATACAAAAAAATAAAAAATTAATATAAATTCAAGAAAGACACTAAAGAAGGGTTGATATATAATTCTAAAGAAAGGAGAAGTTATAAATCTGAATCCATACTATTTCTCAAGGAACCAGTTGAAGAAAGTTCAGGGGACAGAGTACTAAAAATAGGGAAAAAAATTTTCTTCTAAAAGACAAAAAGAGTCAGAGATTCAGAGAAATGAGGCTTTGGACTCTTACTCAAAAGCTAGGATAAGAATATCCATGCTGCACAGTAAAAACTAGAAAAGTGGAAAAGGGAAAAACTTTTTTTGGGTAATGATGTTTCTAATTCCATAACCAAGAATTCAGTTCTTGGGTTTGTGGTTTTAACAACATTGCTGTCATTTTCATCTCTTCTTACAATCTAAGATGACTTAGAGGAACTTGGGAAACAGAAGAGACAGATCAATACATTCAGGTAAATCACTGTTGCAGTTAAACTCTTTGGGTGTCTGCAACACCACACAAGATCTGAGAGACTGGAATGTGTTTCCTGCTAAACTGCAAGACAGAGGCTGGAGAAGAGCCAGGTAGAAGTGAGAAGCTTCCACAGGCAGACATGGCTTGATGACTAGTAAGTATTTGAATCATTTTGCATTATTCAGACCACCACATGGGCTYTCCTTACTATATAGACCAGAAATTCAGATTAATATATATATATACTATCACAATACCACTATCACAATGGCTGCAATGATCTATCAACTACCTTTGACAAGGTTTTTGTGCTCTAGTGCCTTCTAATGTATGCTTTATACAGGACTGGGCAAAGCCATTTTCTTATGCACACACTATACCCACAAATCACAAGCACAGTTTATTAAAATTTATTTTTAGATTTTCAATATTTCATGGACAGATAGATGAACTGGCAATTGCAGCCTGATTTTGTGTAAAATTAAGTATGAAAATCAGATAATTGCATATAAAATTGACAATTATAGTAATTTGTGCCTTCAGTTACTGTATTTATATATCCAATGGAAATAGTTACACAAAGAAATTAGATGTATAACTGTATTCACATTATATGAGGTAAATAACAAAAAACATGTTTACAGTTGTAACTATCTGTCCAATATCTGCTTATGTTTGAGGTTTTTTTCAAGAATTTATGGATATTAATTGAAGTATTTAGAATCTTGTGCCAATGATCTAATATTGTGGCTTAAAAGTACTCTGATTAAATTTTCAAAGAGACATAAAAATTAAATTTTCTATGGCCCTTTTCTCAAAATGTGATAGACAGACATAAATACATAGAGACCAAACAGTCCAAGGCACTGCTGCTGAGCAGAAAACTGAAATTTGCTCCCTCTAGATAAAGAATATCCAGCTGAATTTTCAAGCAAGGGCATATTTACAGCAAAGTATATTTTAAGACAGCCTGGTGCATAAAAGCAACGTAACAAAATGTTATTATTTTTAGATGTATATTGTTGAACATTTTTCTATGGTTTGTACTTGCCAAATTAAAGCTACATTTCAGTTCACGACCAATCAAACTGATACAAAATTATAAAGAACTAGGTATCACTGAAATAAAGCAGAAGAATCCAATCTGGGCAAACATGATATTTAAATTACCTACATACATGCAGTCAGAACAGGAATTGTATATATTTTGTTATCAGAGCTGAGAGGTACCACCTAATTAAAACTCGATAATACAACGTTCTTACTTCTTCAAAATGTAAATTAATCGATTCAATTCATGTACAGAAGACAAAATGATTTTTAACTTTCAAAAAGTAAATTAAAACTTGTTTAACTGCCCTCTAAATTTATCTGCTTTGACAATGTGATACTACTTACATAAAATAAATTACCTTAGAATCAAGAGGTTTTGGGGAAGGGAGGAGAGGGGAAGGGAGGGAAGAGATTTTAAGCAGGCTTTGACAGAGTCTGCCATCTTCAAATCTGGGAAAGGAGGGAATGCCTACCAGACAGACAAAGTTGGTTCAGCATTCCCAGAGAGACCCCTAAGATAGTGGAGGCTGTAACAATGCATTTCCTGGTCTGAAAGAAACTTTCTTCCTCTTCTCCTCCCTCATGGAATGATGGACATGAATGTCTGTCAGTGTTATGAATTTTGTACTTMAGGAATTTGTTTAAAGAAGACATCCAGTAAGAATAATAATTTTTAAAAAAACAACATATGATGATGATATTTTAAGAATTTAATTTATGTGATTTCCCTGCTCCCCAAATGCTATTACTTCTGACAGGTCTTTTGTATGGACAAAGTTAACTCAGGTGTAACTATTGATTTTAAGGTAATTTGTCTTCATATCTCTAAAGTAACATACTGTTTTGAAGCAATATTTTAAAGATGTGACAAAAATTCTTGAAGAAATTACTAATAATTTAGTACTATTTCCTATATTTTCAGTCCCAAGTGTAAACAATTGTTTCTGGAGTACAGAATGTTTATGTGTTAACCGTTATTGCAGTCAGCAGGTAATCTGCTACAAAATGTCTGCATGCAAATTACCATTTTGTAATTAGAGCTTCAAATCTGATTCAAGGGCTAAATAACACATCTAGTGCTGAAGAAAAAGACTAGAATGCTTGTAGGAATTTCAGATACTTCATTACATGTTAGAAACCACAAGACAGATGCTGCAACTGAATGATTCTAGAAGAAGAAAGATCAAGAAGTAAGAGCCAAGTAAAGACACACAAGATGTAAGACAAAAAGAATAGACCAATTTCATGCAAACGCAGTATAAAAAAAAGTCTCTAATATTCATAATTAATAATATTTTTACCAAGTAGTTACTATTATGGTTCAATGGACCTCTTTCAGAAATAAGGAAAGCATTCTATGATTCAGCTTTTAGCCTTTTTAAAATTTTCTTCATTATTTGGTACATGTGTCTCTTCATGGGCATGATCCCAACTTTTTGTAGCCTTTCTCTGAATTTATTCTCTTCCACATACAGCCAGAATTCAGGCTTGTGTGACTGCAAACTGAATTGTGCCTTCACAGCACTGCATCTCATCAGTATTGCAGGCTACATCATTTAGCTACTAAGGATGCGTGCCACTGCAAAATGTACAACATATCTTCAGGTCTATTCATTAGAGCGCAGATTAGCAAATACAGAGACAGTTATAGAGACAGTTATTGTAGCTTGGCAGTCTGATAGTGAAGAAGTACAGGGCATTTCAAGAGAATGAATGGCTATCATTAATATTATATAGGCCCTTGTGAAGCCACTATTAAACTGTGGATAAATTTAGGACTTTTATTACATAGTTGTGTAATCCTTTATTTTTGCCAAGCAAGTTTTAAAGCTCCTAGAGTTCATGCAAGTACTGTACAAGCAATAATGACTCAAGGAGTGATTTAACAGACTTTTCTAAGGAATGCTCAACTCCTTTTTTGTCAAAGCATTTTGATCCTGAACTTGAAAAGGGAGACTTCCTAAATCTCTGAGCCATTTCTTTGTCACATAATTCCAATGCCAAGTAAGTGAACAAGACATTTGTTATGAAAAGCTTTTTGCTATTTTTTCAGTGATTAAACAAGAATTTAAGTTAAAATTAAAGAAGGAGGGAACTATGGGGGATTTTGAAAACATCTATCTATATACTGAATATACTTAAGAGCAGTCAACTAGAGGAAAAAAATACTAAGACTTTAATCACTAAAGAATTAAATAGAGAAAAAAATAAAGAAACAATATATGCAAGACAGAGACAGGAATGACCTCAGGATGGTCTTACAGATGTATTAAATCAGGAAGGCAGTTTCCTGAAAAGTTCCACCAATAAGTTAATCATTCTGAAAAAATAAAGGAAGTTTGCCTGCAAATTACTCAGTGAATCAAAATTGAATTTACTGACTTCCCACTGAAATTCACCTTGACTTATGTAAACATTATAAAAAAGAAATGTAATTTGGTTGACTAGTTTTAAAAAAAATTTCTTCCAATTTATTGCTGCACTTGGCTTAAATCAAAAAGATTGCTTCTGCACTTTTTTCCTGCTAAAGAAAGTATAGTAAGAGTTGCAAGGGAAACTCTGAAATTCATCCACATAATCTCAAATTTAAGGGGAGAGGGGAAAATCAAAGGCAGAACTTGCAAAATATTGTGTTCGCAGGCTGTTTTGGAACTGAATTGAACTTCTGGAAGTCCCTGAGGTGTCACTGAGAAAAGCATATAATGACTGTGTTTCATTTTGATGATCTGGAGAAGTCAGTAAATATGTTAAAATTTATGTATTTACATAATATGAATGCATCCTGAACTCTTTTTCTTCATATTTCAGAAGAACTGTCTAATAGCATTAAAGAAATGTGAATGGGTTTTGTGACAATTACAATTTGATGCACAGGCAAATTCTACAGCACATTGAATCCATGAATTTAAGGTAAAAGACATGCTATGTGCATAAAGAAAAACAAGTAGAATCACAAAACAGAAACCATCACCAAAAATTTCAGAAGTGTTCACATTTTTTCCTGTAAGTTTTTCACTATTCATATTCTGTGTTCATGTATATATATATATACATAATTTGAATATATTTTATTCATATATAATAATAAATATTTATATTTATTCCTGATGTTATTCACATTTTTTTTCCTGCAAAAAACCCCAAACACTACATTTTGACCTATATGTGGCTGTTATTTATTAATCATTCTTTCATAGATTAGGATTTGTTATCAATTACATTATTTTATGATGAAAGCTGCCATAATAAATGTTTTAGCTATCCAGATGTCCTTACATGAATAAAGATGTTACTAGTTTGACTATTAACAGCACACCWTTTTATTTTATTTGGTAATATTAATCAACAAATCTTGATCTCATACTACCTTAATTCATTTTATAAAGTTTATAATTTACATAATTTTAAGTCTTCATCAGTGAAGTGAAAAACTTATATTTTTGCAATTTCACCACACTTTGTAATTTAAAACATACATCAAACCTGTCAACCAAGACTCCTATATTAAATAGTGATAGAATTCTTCTTACATAATTGTTATGCTGTAACCATTTTCTGTGTGTAGAGTTGCCAGTCTACATTCCACAACCCCCATAATACAATTGTCATTTAACTGTTTGTCTCTTTATTGTTTTTTTCCAATTTTATGTAATAGGAACAGTAGGGGGCATTCAGAGCTTTAGAAGCTGGATATGGTTGGATATGATGCTACGATGCTACTTAACTGCATTTTGCAAGTGTAGAATGCAATTTGATCAATTTACAATACACCATATTAAATCCATTATTTCATGTAATACACATTTATGCATCATTAACATGTCATTTACTTCTTAGTTGTGTTGTTCATTACTTTCACGTAAGTTTTTAGAAGCATTTCTTTTACATAGAATTTTAATAACAGATGAAAACAAAAATGTTTTACAAATTAGTTGCAATAATTTTTAAATCATGAACAGAATTGTTTTCTTAAACTGAAAACAACTACATCTTCATGTGATTCTTTAAAAAAACATGGAAAAAAGTCTGACTTGAGTACACTATTTGCTGTGGAGAAAAAGTGTCAAGAAAAATGGCTGCCCTCTCCAACTCTCAGAAGAAAAAAGAAGGAAGAAAAATAGGCCAGGATTTCTTATAAGCTGTAGCTTCAGCTCCACAGATCTGAGAGAAGTTATAAGAGCTATGAGGAGTCCCCTGCCTTAGAGAGCCTATCTGCAAATAGGCAAAAGCCTCAGAAATCTACAAGTTCGTAAGAATGTACAACAGGTGTTAGGGTGAGGATACCACTCAGGTGTTATTTGAGGATATGTGGGTGGAGGTGGCTCTATAACAACATGACATTTCTCTCTTTCTGTGATACAGAGAATTTTCTTGTGCGTAGAGTGCTAATTAGCAGGGGAAAGTAGGTGCCAGCAAAGTAGTCCACATACTAAAGCTGGCCATTGTCTAGAGAGGAACACCATGGAATTTACAAGGTCAGAAAAACTCTGTATACTTGAGTTTAACTTAAAAGTTTTATATCATCAAGATTGCCTTAAAAGACTTAAGGTGAAACATTTCTTGTGAGGATTGCTCACACACTTTCTATTATAAGGTTTTTGGGTTAAATGCATAAATGCCAGGACATCTGATGACCTTTTTTGAGTCAGCGGGGTATAGATGTATCAGATGTATCCCTGCTTATCTGCTCCAGTGATCAAACGAGAGACAGCAAACCTAATCAAGTTTGAGAATATTCTAGAAGTCTGGATGCATATGTGGGACTGGGGAGAAGTAGGTTTGAATTTACATTTCTCTTTCTGATCTTACTGAAATATCTTTTTCACTCTCACCCTCTCTGAAGTTCCTACACAGCTTCCAGGATTCTGTCAGTAGAATATACGTAATGTCTTCAAGCAAATGGGTGACATGCAATCAGATAGTTGCTTTTTGTTTGGTTGCATAAATAAAACTGAAAAAACCCTCTCCTTGACAAAAGGTAATCCTACAATTCAACTGGTTTCATCCTGCATAAAACAGCTGATGAAAATGAGAAAGTTGGAGAAACTCTTAATCTGCAACTCAAATCATAGAATGACAAATTTTGAGCTTTGTTTTTTTTGTTGGATGTGTGAGAATATTATAGGATTTCCCAGAAGACTGTCACATCAGCATATTTTATTACTTTATTTTCCTATCTGTCCTGCACTAATACTTGATATTAATATCATAGTTATTGTATGGATTCCAGTGGCTAGGTGTAAAACCTCAGATATTCAAACAGATTACTCAAGGCATGGCATCTCATACCTAAGTGTTTGCAAGCTAGGTCTCACATTTTTTATTTTCTCACAGTTTGCCTCCTGGCCACACTAATGTAGGCACTGAGAGTGCAAYTCATTTGTTAGATTGCACTTTGCCATTTGAGGTGCTGTGGGGTACCAGGTGGTACCCTACCTGGGGTTCATTACCCACTCCACAAGGACCTGGAAATTCTGAGCATCCTCTGTTATGTTTCAGGCCCATTCAAACATCTCCGTTACTGCAGGGCCTCAGAAGGTACTGCACTTCTGTGTTTGGATAATTGAATCCTGGCTTGCTGTTAGTCACCTGCATAGCCTTGTTGGCTCCTGTGATTACACTGACCAGACCTCTGTGGAACCAAATGGTGCATGTACAGGCAACGTAGACATTACAGTTTAGATCTAAATTAGGAGCTGACTCCCACCTTTACATTCCAACAACTCTCTGACTGCCCTGCAATGCAATAGCTTAATGGTTACTACCTGTATTTCACAGCCTACTTCCAGTTCTTAAGCAGCTCAGCCCAGATGGTGTCAAATTTTAATCATCTTCTTTCTATTTCTAAATACTAACCTAAGAAAGGACCATGTAAGAATATAYAGAATAAAAACAGAAGATGTACCATATGTTTGACAACAGAATGCAACATGCTTATACTGCCCTTCTTATACTGCCCTTACCCACTACAATACTCACGTAATTTTTTCTTGGTCTTTTTATGTGTCCTTTCTGCTGCATGTGCATACACGCAGTCCACCTGGTTTGTCATGTACCTCTGCACATCTGATAATTTACAGTATTCTTACAATATACCAAGGATATTAATTTTATCTYAAAGGTTTTCAGGAGTTTAATGTCTAATATAGTAAAAAAGACACTGAGTTTATGCAAATTTACATTCATACACAAAAGATGCATAGTTAGAATATGTCCTCATATGATTTTCCAAAAACAGGTTTTTCCATACTTTTAAGTCTCATATTCTTTCGGTCAGTGCCCATCCAGAATAAAGGTACCTGGTATGCTTATAATGGAAGGCTTTATCAGTCTTGGAGTAGAAAATATTGAAACAATGGAAAATAGACTTCTTTTTTTTTTTAACTTGGCTTTAAATTAGTCAGACCTAAAGAATATGTGCTGCTCTTTACTGATGAGGTACACAAATATTTTTTATCACTTCACCTGTTCATTCACTCTGGAGTGTGATGGTCCATGATGGATGAGAATCTTCACAATATCTACATCTCCTCTCCAAGCAGCCAAGTGAATAGGAAAGTAACCTTTATTATCTGCCACATTAGTTGATGCTTCATACTGAAGTAATTTGAGAACTATATCCCTGGAAAACAGGAGATAAATCTAAAAATTGACAGGAACATTATTTTATTAAGATTTTACATGAACATACATATTACAGAAGTTTTTATCCTGGATAAAAGAACAAAAAAAACAATCAAGTTTTTCAAGTGAACCAGCTACAAAAAGTGAAGATCGGTAATTTCTAAAAATGAAACATATAGTAAAACATAGCCGAAGTGCTATTAATTATAATAATCCTTATGAATTCATGTTCATAATTCTTATGAATACCATCAACAATATTATCATTAGTTCTCTGAATCCGTTTCTGTCAATAGGATCACCTGGCCACAGAATCATTTTTAGAATTTGCCAGTCCAGGTCATGTGCATGTCCCTCACTAAAGGCAGAGAAGTACTCTTGTCCCCATCATTGCTGAGTTCTGGAGGCAGGAAGACAAGAGGATAGTTTTAAGGAAACATTTCTTGCAGTAAGGCTTAAGTAACAGTTTTCTTCTTCTTTAAGGCATTATCTCAAAAATAGTTAGAAAACAATTTAATTATCATCTAGCTAGGTATATACTATCTTCTATGAAATAACTGCTTCAATTTTCTTTTCCCACATCCAGCTTCCTTGTGGAAGTGAGGGAAAAAGTGACTTATCATCATTTTAATTCTTTTTATATTCCTTTCACTACTTTCAGTGTGGCTTACCATACATTAAATGAAAGATTAGTATAAGTTGGTATATTACATCCCTGATTTTTAAGCAGTCTCCAGTACTTAACTTCAAAAGCTAAACATAAAAATCAACTGTGTGGTATGATAATGTTACCAAGCATGTCAGAAAGTAAACATATTCTGTGTTATCACTGCATTTGTCGTCTCATAGTTTGACACAGTCTGGCCTCATTAGTTATTAAGCTAAGAGAATCTATAATCTGGTCTGGGCAGTTCTATGCACACTTTTTACAAATATGGAAACATTGACTTTCTGATTTGGCTTCAAAAATCAGTGAGGGGAGGGAGCTCAATGTAGCCTGTGTTATGGCTAAAAATGGAACCCCTGACAGAAGATAAATCTGAAGGAATTATTCTTCCAACCTTGATGGAACCTTATTTAATTGCCTATTGAAAGAAAAATGTGGCAAGTTATGAGGGAATATATCCAGGTCAAAAGAAACTCCCAGTTGACTTCAAAAGATCTTGGAGTCATCATATCTAAGCTTTGACGAGAATTTAAGCTGGATTTCGGTTACTCTTGACAAGGTCAAATAACATGAGAAAAACCAAGACAGAACAGCTCCACTATAGAAAGACTTTTGCTACAAACAAAGTTCCAGAAAAGTGATTCCTGAGGGAAACATTTTAGTCCACATAAAGTTTGCGAGACTTCTCATAAAATAATAGTTGGTGTTGCAGTAGATGGTCCAATGAGAGCTAGAGATACACAGGAGTTTGAAAGGAACACAAATCAAAGGAAGCATGAATTGAACTAAGCGGGAGAAAATCAGCAAAACCCTCCACACAGCTGAAATCTATAGATAACAATATACAAGAATTATTGGGAAGAGTCTATTGCGAGACTCAAGCTAAAAAATAGAAAATGCGTCTCCTTCATCCTCCAAGAATGCCCTGACCCATCACACTTATCTAGGGTGAGTCTTTTTTAGCGCATTGTCAGAACTTTTTCATTTTGTAGAACTAAATTTCAGACAGCAGAAGACTGAAAGTCCTTAGCCCAGTAACATTACTGGGCTAAGTAAAATTACTTAGCGAGACTGAGATTCCAGTGACTGCCCCAGATATGATTTAATTACTTATATAAAGCAGAATAATTTCTCAAGGAAAGAAAACTATCCCMGAATAACCAAGGAGAAGGGAATTCATCACATACAATGATCAAGCAAGGATTTGAACAGTGGTGTCCAACAAGTATCCCAGCCATAAATTCTTGGTTGGGTCATTAAGTCTTATGTTCTTACTCTTCCTGAGAAACTTTGAAATCTCTCAGGTTCAACCTAGTGTAAAGTGGGAAACATTAAAACCCCAAAAGTTTTTAAGGGACAGGAACTTCTCCTAAGTGGGAAGATTCTTGTGTCAAAAGATTGTATGCAATTTTGATTTTGAATATCAGGTTTGAAATCTCAAATAGAGTGTAAAGTAATTTATTTCTTATTTGTGGAGACTAAGAGAATTTAGAACCACCAGGTGTCTGTCTAATTCTCTTGCTGGCAGTGCTACCACTGCAGTAGGATCAGTATAATAGCTTGGATAACAGGTCCTGAACCATCATGATTTATCATAAAATACAATGATGTATTTCAGTTTACTTTAATATAACAAGGTGTAATTGTGATGTCAGTAACTGCTACTTATCCTGCTGTGAGCGTAAGGGGCCATAGCCAACACTGGACTTTTCAAAAGCTTCAGTTGTATCTGCTGCTGTACATAAGTCCACATTTTTAAATCCTTCCTGACCCCAGTGAAAGTTTTGTCAACACTGTGTCTGAAAACACTATTTGGCTTTTGTACGTTTTGGGGTTTTATAGTTTATATTGCTAGGATTCACTTGAAATTTCTGACAGTTTCAGTGTTTATTCAGCAATATTTTTAGCTTTCTGGGTAACTATTAGTTTACTGTCCACATTAAATATACTAAACCCAGTTTTCATCTATTTAAAACCAGCAATCTTTGCAAGCTAATGCTTGGGGTTTTGTCAGTCCAAAATGAGCAATAGCACAAGAAACAATCCATAAATCATGAACAAAAAGGCTGAGTTTAATTGACCATATTAAGAACTTAGACCTAATTCCATGGAGGTAAAAATATATTAATGGATGATTTTGAATCTTCTTACACAACAGAAACTTTGGAAAATGCACAATAGCTAGTTTAAGAGTATTTTAACTTCACATATTTATTTAGCAACAGAACATCCTATACTCATCAAAAGATTATTCTGTCCTAAAGAAAATAGGCACCTTTCTAGAATGCAATTAAATACAATAAAAACATCCTAAAGTTTTAATTTTTCCATGGAAGGATGCAAAAATTGTGCAATGAGTAAACTAAACACATAACAATTATGTATTCATGTGTTATTTTATGGACAGTCCAAAATCACAATAAAGTTAGTTAAAATCACTCTTAATTTCAATTGGGTTTTGATCAATTCCTTATCTCCCACAGAGGAATAACCCAAAGCTTTATGTCAAAATTTTCTTTAGTGAAAATACCCTTTTTTTTTCCTGCTTTCAAGTGCATAATTACTAAATATTCTTTCCATGTTACTTTTGCTTTGAYAACAGTGAATCTATACTGTTCTTTGTTTCACAAAATTGCTTCCTGAAATGTTCACACACTATACATGTGTACATATACACGAAAGTATACTAGAAAATTTTCTGCTGCAATTTTCCAGCAACTAAAAAGCACTAGAGCCAAGACTAGCAGTAACAATACTGAATTTCCTCAAAATCGAGGAAGAATTTGGAAGAAGCAGTATAGAATCAATAACTTTTAAACTATATTTCTCATTTGTCATTACTACTTACTGATATTGATGACAGTGTCAAAATAACCTATATTAATATATCCCACAGGAAATAAGGCTATTTTAAAAAGTGAAGGTTTGCCAACTTCCGGTACAAATCTCAGTGCTATGCTATATTTTCTTACATTACACAATACCATTCTACATAAAACCTAAACRTGAGGCACTTACTTGTGTCCGTTTAAAGCTGCATGATGTAAAGCGGTATAACCTGAACTGTCTGTGCAGTTTATGTTCGGTCCTCGCCAGATGCTGCAAATAAAGTAAGATTGTGAAGTTAATTTTTTAGCTTGGAAAGTACAGAAGTGTCAGAAATTCAATCTACAAATAATCTAAAGATCTCTGCACAAATGTGTGATTAAACTTTGAGAGATGAATTACCTTGAAAGGAACTTAAAATAGCAAATGTCAGCTTGATATCAATATAATTTATTTATAAAAATAATTTTACACATCCATCTTTGTAACAATCACGAACTTTATGTAGGGCAGCCTCAAAGACTAATGACAGAATAGTCATTTCAATTAGATCTGTTCTCCCTCTATTACTCTGATAATTACACTGAGGTTATCATCTGATTTTTCACTACTTTTTCACAAGTACGTATTCGTTGACTTTAGGTCAGTTAGTCTACAATCAAACAAATATAAGATTAGTGAGAACCAACCATATTGTTTAAAGGGGCAGTAAACATTCTTTTCACTTGACTTGATATTTTAGCTCCCACTTAAACTAATTATATTTTTAAAATGAATTAGATATACCTTTAAAAATAAGTTAATTAAATTCTGTTTTGTTATATTTCTGTATTTTACAGTCAGCTTCATTATACGTCCTGTTTAACCAGTTTTATGATCTATCATTGACTCTTCAAAAAACAGTAAAGGAGATATTTTGTTTCAAAAAACATGGCTGCTAATCTACCAAACCAACAACAAACCCAAACCCTGGAAATCGGATAACAGGGTGTATTGAGTACCAGCATTTGAACAACATTTGAAACTGACTGTATTCTTTATGGAAGCAATTTACTCTTCTGTAACACAGTTTTCAATCATTAGTATTACAACTTCCAGAACACAAAATTATGAGTCCTAAATTACAGTCTGTTTTCTTTAGTTTCTAATACAGTGCTAAACAGTCATTGGCAAGCCATATTTCCTCTTCACTTCATACATTAGAATCAAATGCTGTAGTTTAAAGAAAATAATTTGAAGCTAATAAATAAAAAATTTTTTCATACTGACATTTTTCATTATCTGAATCAATAAAATGACATGTTATGCTTAACATATGCTTTTTAAGAATTATTTATGATTGCATCTGTATTTTATTACCTATAAAATGGAATATATATATATGTGTGTATATATATATATACACACACTACGGAATACTGATGTAGACTGGTCTCTTTTTCATTGTGTATATTTGAATGATTCATTAGCTCATAAATGTAAGCAGTTGTTTTCCCACAAGTAATACCGTGTGCATACAGAACTATTTGTGTGAAACATTGTGTCCTGCAGTGAGCATAGTTCTGCATAATGCTGGGTACCTCACCTCTCCTTGCAATTTAATTTCTTGGAAGAACAGGATTGAATTATTTTCTTGAGTGCAAAGAAGCAAAAAAAAAAAGTAACTTTTTTTTTTAAATCTGCTCAGACACCTACAGATGTTCTTTTCTGCAGAAGGCAACTTCCAGCTAAGAAAAATCACTCTAATTTTTTCAATTAAAGGAAATTATTTTAACTTAATGGAAAAGTTGAGTCCTTGAACTGATAACTCCTTTGTAATAGACAGCCGTTATTTATATGGCAAAAGCAAGATGTCTTTATCTATTGGAAGGAAAGAAGTCCTTATCTATTGATAAGGTACAACCTCTCTTTTACATAGTGTTTGTTAATTATTTTCTTATTTATTGGATTATATTTTCATCCTTTGATCTATAGCAGCCTAAAGGAGAAGAAAAAAAGAAGCGGTATAGAAAGTAGTATTTTAAATATTAAAAAAATACACAACCAACCAGAATATACTTTACTTGGTTTTGATAGCTTGCCTGCTTTGACTTACAGTTGTTAGGACTTGTCTATTGGTTGTTTTTTCAAAATGCAAGGATCCATGGGTTCACATATTATTCATAATGCACTAGGCATCATGAATTTAAAAAAAAAAATCAAAGAAAAACTAAAAAAACCCTCATCRAAACTCCCAAACAAATCCTCATTCTTTCCTCACTAATTTTCACCTTTAATCAATGCACTAGTCAAAATATTGTTGTAGTTCCCGACTCTGGTCTTAGGAAATATTTTTCAACTGAAACTATACTGATTTTTAAAAAAAATACTCTGAAACTTTATTAAAGAGTATATAAATGCACCTATGTGAAACTCCTCAGGACACGCAGGTTGGGAGGTTGAGAGACAAAGGATGAAAGTCAATGAGTAAATCCTGATGAGTCAGAGACACAAGACAGGATGGACAGACTGATCACTGTCAGCTCCCAAAGGGTACACAAAGACATGCACAAAATCGGAGCTTGGTTATCAAACTACAGCATACACCAAATACGAGCAGGACTCGGCTGCAGGCAGCTCTCTTCCCTCAGGCCAGGGCAGAAATCCTACAGTATTGCAACATCATTTCCTGCAAAAGGAATGCAGGTCCATTATATACATGGGATATTTATGCCTCAGTGACTGAGAATCAAATTCAAATTGGACAGTSTGTGAGTACAAATTCTTACATCCTAAAACTCCCAGCTTCATCTAAAGCTCTTCTCTCGCAATTAGAATACAGCAAGACAAAGGTCCAGTCGTATATAAGCTCCATGAAAAGCACCTGACTTCAAAGAAAAGTGGAGTAGAGAAAAAGCCTAAAGATGCTGTCTTTAGTATCATAAACACATATGATATGTGAAGAATTATTAAATATAGTGATTGATCTGTGTATTAAAACACCTGTGAAAGCAACACTAAGGAGAATCTGGCACAAAACAAACACCATTCAATCTCCAGAAAAAAATATTTGTTGACACAAGATTAGCAGCTCTTCAGAATACTGTTAAGATTGAATGTTCTCAAAAACATGTTTCCTTTAGTACTTTGATGCAGTCAATAATCAAACTTCTTAATTTGGCATGCATTAGTAAGTTAGGAATCTGTTTTCCTACATCAGTACATCAGTAAATTAAAATCTTCCTATGTCTCAATGAACTTTAAGAAAACAATTGAACCTACTTTTCGTGCAAAAAATTAGTTTTCMTTCAACAATGAATTAAAACATGATTATCAATTAGTTTCTTCCTTTACGTGTTGCCAAAGTAAGGCTCAAAGAAACTGAAGTCTATTATACTGTTTACATTATTGCTGAAAGTAGAGAGATCTTATTACAGTCTGCTCTCACTGTATTGAAAAAGAATATCGACCTTAAAAACTGATGCCAAATATTAATTGAAAATACTCTTGACCTGGGAAGAAAATTACTATTGTTTCTTTTTTTCTTTTTTTTATGAGCCTAAATAGTTACATATAAAGACAAGCATTTCAAAAGAAACATAGAAATGACAGATTAAAGAAAAACATGTTTAGTTGATTGATTTCTTATTTTGCTATGTTTTTTGCTTCATGGAAAGAAATAATTGCGAAGTGGCTGTTGTTACAGACATACGAACAAAAAAGCAAGGAAGTAAAAACTTCTTCCAGCTAATCATCACACAGACACGCTCCCCATCAACAGTACGCTTGCAAGATATGCATAATTTTTCCATCACATTTCCTCTCTGTACATATATTTCCATTATATTATTTCATTATCATTATAGTGTTTCATGACTACGCAATAATATTTCTGGTCCTTATATGGTAGTTTTGCTAAGGCGAAAGGAAAATATTTTTGGTAAAAAATGATAAGAATTTTTAAAAGCCTTAGCAACCTGCCTGATATCGTATCTGTCTGCTCACTGATTTCACTAAACCTTCTCTGATAACTGACTGGTAACTCCCTTTGGAATTAATTTATTCTCTGAAATGAAGCAGCAAGGAAGAGGATGACACTGGATGGAACCAGTTCCTCCAGAGAAGATGCACAAAGCGTGGTTGTTCATGCCTGCATGCTTTAGGGTCTAAACCCTGTGGAGAGCTGAGAGGCTTACACGGCCCAGTGCTCACCCCTCCCACTCCTCTCCACCTTCTCTCCTAGGTCCTCAGTATCTTTGGAAGCTCTTCCTAGAGACACCTGGCTCTTCAGTACAACAGGAGCAGTGAATCTCATCTTGCCAGGTCAGTTTTAACAGTGGGAAATCCTAAGCTTTGTCCTCTTTCCATTGATGTCAATGACACCAACCAGTCCAGATTTATACAGCTTCCTTACTGTTCCATAGAATAAATATGTATTACAGGAACTTGTGTTGTTCTGAGCCAAAATCTTCCAGATTTTCCATGTTTATTGTTAATCTGACAGAAACACATTGACATTGACAGAAACACATTGGTTTTTGAGCACACAGCCAGGCTCCGATAGTCATTAGTGTTCTGCCTCCATTCATACACATGTTCAGTTGTGTCAACTGAGTTTATACAAAGTACATGGAAAATTTTACAGAGAATTTTGAAAATGCAAACTTTTACATAATAATACGTATCATCATTCAGACACAAAATAATAATGCTGCTTATTGTGAACAGCAGAAGAATAGCTCCCATTCTCTGTTTTATGTACAAATACACCAAATTGACAACCATCTTCCTCTAACCTATATAAATTAATAATGCTAATTATCAAATATAGAACTGTATCATTTTAGTAAATATGATTTTTTTTTCTTTCTACAGCTTCCTCTTTGGCAGAATCCAGTGTTATGCCAAATATATTATCCTATAAAAATATATTTCTTTTTCATGTACGGTTTTACCTGTTATTAACACTACTTTGCTGAATTTGAGATACATCTTCAAATTGCTTCAAGGAAAGTAAATTTAGATATTTGCCTTTTAGTGGCAGTGGGGATAAAACCCTTTTAGAAAGTCATATTTTAAAGCCTAATAAATAACTGTACATGGAAAAAATCATTGAAAAATGTATTTTAGTATTAATTTCATGCAAGTGCAGTTATAGATATTAAATCTAAAAATGTAGATGATGTTTTGAGTAAGGCTATCTTAGATCTTCTTTCCAGTATCAAAAAAACCTGTTGCATGTAGCACGTGAGCACTAAAAATCCAAAATGAAAATAATTTTTTATTATTTTAATTAAAAATAAAAAGAAGCGCAGATGGATTATCAATTCAATTAATATTAACTTTATTCTTAAAGCTTATTGTATATATAATTCCAGTTGTTTAAGTGCTTTTGTTTATCAGTGTGAAATGTGACTCAAAAACATTTCAAATTTGAAGGTGCTTATCTCGTTTTGATTCCTGCTGTTTAGTTGTCTCAATATAAATAATACAACAAAATTCATGATCAACTATTAAGTATGTTATTAAAGCTCAGGTTCTAAAGCAGCTTATTCCACTTGCTTTCTTTAATCTTGATCTGTTTACAGTCTTGGCTTTAAGCGTAAGTCTGCAAAACTGGGGAATTTCACCAAACTATGATCTTATTTCCATACTGATTCTGCTCAACTCATGATTTCTATTTGATATGTCATGTGTAGTATATATTATGAATTGATTATTTAGTATACAACATTTACTGATTACTGTACTTAGAGTAGCTCCAATATAAGTAGGTCCCTATCCTACACAAGGGTCTGATAATGAGACAGAGTTGTATACAATAAGCTACTTCCTCCTTCAATAGTTTATGCAAAACTTTATCTCAGTGAGAAACTCTGAGTCCATCTACCTAGAGACTGTTACCTTGAAGTCTTCTAATAGTTGGACATCRTGAAAGAATTTCATTGCAGTTATGCATTACCTGGTATCAAAACAGAGAAGATGAAAAACCATAGGCTGTTTTTCCTCTTTATAGGTTCATGATTGAGTTAATCCAACGAATCCTATTTCAGCAAAAAGTCAGGGGTTTAAAAGGCCAGTTTAAGATCTAAGGTATGGCCTATATTCCATACATTTAAGGTTTATCATGGTAACATAAAATTACTACTGGAATGGAGGTATTACAGGTAAATGGAGGTAATGAAAGGTAGATGCAGCCTCCATTTTTCTTAGGTAATTAAGATTTCCAAAGGTAAAGGAAAATCTCCCATACAGCATATGTGTAAGATAAAAAGATTCTGCACAGATATCTGCATTTCCTTACTATCAAGGAATTACAGACTTCCACTTGGAAGCTTGAAGAAAGAGTTGGGATAAGCTAAGGAGAATATTGATTCATATCAAGAAGCATATCTGATCCTTCATTGGAGAGATGTAGTAGACATTCACAAGAAAAGTACTTTTGGGATGCTTCCAGGACATCTGTCTGTAATTCTATGCGTCTCTGAAATGCAGAGAAGGCTTTCTTCCACCCAGCTGCTATAGAAGCCTCCAGTATACACATAACTCCTTTTGAATGATAACTGGGAATCGAAGTGTGAAGAGAAATTAGAAAGCCATTTGTTTCCATCTAGTATATCTAAGTAATGAGAATACCTAATAATGCTCATCTTAACAGAGCATTCCTGCTATACCTGTTGTGATTGAATTCAGAATTTCATTTTGCTTTTGAAAACCTAAGGAATTGTATGTACAGCAACAGTAATATCCATAAAGATGGATATCAAACAGTACAAAAAGGAAAAAAATTCATAAACTCACAACATTATGAATTTAGCACTACTATTAATTTTATCTTCTGTGGTTCATGCTGCTTTCCTCCATGAAAAGCTACAACAGTGGGTTGGAAAAAGATCTTTCTCCAAATATGCAAACAGCAGGATCAACACTTAGAATGATAACACAAGCACAGAAGTAAAAAGTGTAATTTAAGGAAACATGCAGAAGAAAGGGATCATGTCCAACATTGTAAGACTCAAAACTCAGTATCTTACCAGTAATTATTGTTTTTCAAGTTCTGTGTAATATMACTGCTAAATGAACAATGATACATTTAAAAGACTACATCTGCCCAGACTAAAATCTGGAGTAGGGTGGCAGCACTTAAAAAGACACAAATAACCTTAATGTCCAACAGATAACCTAGTATACTTGCTCACTACCGTTCTTGCTGTTACAAACCATATTTTTGGTTGGAGAGGGATGAGACTTGTACAGTCATTAGTCCAATCTGCCTTCCATAGCTTGTCCAGTGGAAAGAACTATGAAAAGGCTGATTATAAATGACAGAAGTTCAGTGTGTGGCTGAGGAGAGGCAGAATGCCAGACACAGAGATACCTAAGTCCTGGATATCCAGAATGATCAGTCATGAATATTAGCCATGATGAGTCTTACAAAGAGTCAATACGGCCTTATCCTTTGCATAACCTCAGGATAAAAGTATTGCAATTGAAAAAAAAGGTTTTACAAAAGCATATTTTGATAGAGTTAGGAATTAACAGATAACTTTAAAGGAACTTCTGAGGTGAGAAATTACAGAACCTGTATATGAGGACATTACAAGTGTGAAGTACTGAAAGAACAGGCTGGAACGGTTACTGAGGCAATTGGAAACGATACAAGTCCTTATTCATGTGTCAGGTTACGTGATAAACAGCTCCTGTGTACATCCACAAAGGAGCACAAACAGACAACAGCAAGTGGGAGAGTCAAGTAATACCGTGGCCCAGCTACTCTGAAGCTCATCACAGAAGCGTCACCAGTGTGTTAAAAGCCTGTCTCTGTAAGTCCAGCAGCACACAGTAGCACCAGGACAACGACACACCTTGCTGGGGTCTCTCTCCCCACTGCCCAGGAGTGACACATCAACATGAAGAAATGCTGGAGAACACCAGGCTGAGAGAGACTACTGACTAGGGTTATGGGACACATGGATTGAGCAAGACTTCTGATGGGATGTTTAGGGCAGGAATCAAAGGCAGGGGAAGGGAGGGATATAGGTGATTTGAGGAGGAAAAAGTGTGAGAAAACAGAAGGATAAGGGGACAAAAGGGTTGATCACGTGTATAGTTGGCCCTACAGTACAATAGCCTAGTCATGTTCTGCACTCAATCTTATTAAATTCTGTTTCTATTTTCCTGGGCAAAGGCCTCTATCCTGTGTGCATGTATGAGGGTCAAACTGTCAGCAACTGAGTCAGATGATGAGTTAGTGAGACCATATGCCAGTCTTGCCAGGAACTGGAGCAAATGAGGGTCTGCATACCAGAAACTGGAGAGACACCATGGATCAAAGGACCCCTGTGTGACCATGGAGGCTGCAACTGTAGTGTGGGTGTGAGAGACAGTGTCTGACTGCTAATGAAGATCAAGCTGGATCAGTCAGCAAAGCAGGTGAAATAGACTGGGAGCCAGTTACGTGGCTACATGTCTCTGAGGATAAAGCCGTGCAATGAGTTGATGTCACGTGAGACCAGGGTGAAATTACAGACCAAATTTTACAGACCAAAAGATGACCAGAAAGCTTCTGCAGAAGTCTTAGAAAGTATTTTGGGGCCTAGCCAAATTTGAACATCTATATTAAAGATACTAGAGAAGGCAGTGGTCYTGTATGGCTGACATAGACCACTGGGAGGCATATCCTACCAGTCTGCAGATTAGACAGTCTGTGCATGTGTAACTACATGCAAACTTAGGTATGCTTAACTTGGGAAAGAATCTACCTAGAAAAACATGTTGATGASCACTCAGTCTCTCCAACGAAGTATTCTGTATGGCAAAAACTAAATAAACTAAACCTGAACATGTCACGTGAATTATTTTAAAGGAGTTAGAACTCTGTTTACTTGAAGCTGCAATCAATTTCCTTTGAGGGTACATAGTTTTATCCTGATAGTCTTATTAGTTACATCACTTTAAATGTTGTAAAAACATCATTTAATATGCAAAAATGTAAAGGAGAAATACATTGACTTTAGGATGATGTCACCCAAAGGAATAGGCAATCAATTAGTCATACTTTATTCAAAAAATCTGTCATATATAAGGTAACTTTGCATTTGACTTTTACTGAACCAGCTTGGCTTCATCATTCTTTATGGACTACTCATCTGGAAGTACACTAGCTGAGTACTGCATAATACTGTGGCTATATTCAGAAAGCAAAATGTTCCTGACTAGTACTGGTTAGTTTGCCTTATATTTACAGTCAAAACCAATTTGCCTGCAGTGGCTAAGAGAGAGACAGCCTTCATCAGTTATGACAGAAGGGTTCCTCTATATTCCACTTGTCTATGGGGACAAGCTGGGGTTTTGCTTAGTTCACAGAGAACCATAGTAACTCCAGCATGTCAATGATGAGTCAGACAGATCTTTGGATTCAATCCAGAGTTCTGTGCTTGAAAATCCAGTCATTCTGACAGGAAAAAACGTTACCTCTCATTTGGCATCATCCTGCAGAAGAACACTGTAAGAACAGCTACTAAATTATGAAAATACTCAGTCCAAAACCACATCAGCAGGCAGTACCTTTAATAAGTAAAATCATTCATGTTTAAGCAATGTGAATCATGTTCTAAAACTTTTTCCAATGATATCTCCATGTATGATTTTATGTGATCTCAGCAATCTCCAGGAATATCATACAGCTAATGCTGAAGATCAGTGCACCAGATTAACTGTTCCTATGAAAAGCAACTCCACACCCATTGTATCATGAGTTTGGGCTCCTTAACATATATGAGGTAGATGGGTTCTACRTATTTGTTATGAATTAGACCTATGCACTTTGTATAAGATCTACAGATTGATCAAGATTAACCAGGAWCACAGCTCACTGTGTTAGGTAATATTAGGCCATATAATAGAGAAAGGCAAATAATCAGACATGCTTGACTATATCTTTTTTCAGTGTGTATACAATACGTATGCGTACATACATATATTGAACTCCCTTTACAAATAAATTCTGGGTTCTTTCAACTCTTCCCAGACAACTGCTCTTCAGTGAAATTATATAAACAATCATAATTTTTTTCTAAGCACAACAGGAGTCAATCTTCTGAAGTGTTGTGAAAGCCTTTGCATATCTCATGATTCTAAGCGTATCAAACACTGCCTCACCAGTTGGTTGAGAGAGGTGATTGTCCCATTCTACTCTGCATTAGTGTGGCCTCACCTTGCGTGCTGTGAGCAGTTTTGGGTGTCACAATATAAGAATGATATAAAGCTATTAGAAAGCATCCAAAGGAGAGCTACAATGATGGTAAAGGGCCTTGAGAGAAAGCCTTGTTAAGAGCAGCTGAGGACATTTGGTTTGTTCAGCCTGGAGCAGAGGAGGAGACCTCACTGCAGACTGCAGCTTCCTCGAGAGGGGAAGAGGAGGGGCAGGCACTGATCTCTTCTCTCTGATGACCAGCGACAGGACCCAAGGGAATGGCCTGAAATTGCGTCAGGGGAGTTTTAGGCTGGATATTAGAAAAAGATTCTTCACCAGATGATGGTTGGGCACTGGAACAGGCTTCCCAGGGAAGTCTGAAAGCACCAAGCCTGGCAGAGGTCAAGAAATTTGGACAATACACTCAGGTACATGGTGTAACTCCTGGGGATGGTCCTGTGCAGGGCCAGGAATTAGACTTGATGATCCTTGTGGGTTCCTTCCAACTCAACATATTCTATGACTTTATGATTCTATACACTTACATGAACATACCCATGAACTCTGAGGTGTAGTATATACATCAGTATTTTCTTTCGAGGAACAGAGCACGTTCTCAAATACACCACTCTGACTTCTCCTTTTGTAAAAATTAGCTGACATTAAAATAAAAAAATAAATAAAAGCCACTCTAATATTACTTTTATCAGAAAGAAACTGAAGCAAAGTCCTATTTCTCTTTCTCTCAAAAACAGAGATATGATGACATATTTTGTTAGGAGAGATATTCCCTTAGCCATTCTGTTTCCTAATTCAACTGACCTTGAATCTTCAGTAAGAAAAGAGAGTTTTTTCCACAATACATTTTTGGATATCCAACACAGTATTCCTATCCATCATAAATTTATGGTGTTTGTAATTTTAAACACATTCTTATCGCAGACAGGCAAAGTCAATATTTACTATAAAAGGAGATTTTAAAACCTCTACGTGATTAATCATGCATCCGGGAACACTTACTGAAAAACAAAAACTCCTGAAGCACTGGGAACACTAACAGTTTGTATGAAAAATTTTTGAATATGGATGCTATTAGATCTATGACCTCATTCCAGTATTAAAGATTGTTCATCCTAAAAACCAACCTGAGATGAGACTCTTTGTTATAGCTCTAGGACACAGAAGAGAGCTTGCTATATATAGCGTCTGCAATTCAGCTGGCTTTAATACCTTGTCCTTCCTCATCTGGGTTTCCTCAAAAGTAGAATAATTTTATCAGACATCAGCAAAATAGACACCAGAAAAAATGCAGGATTCCATTTCCTCCTGATTCTTGAAGGCCACCTCACACCTCATTCTCAATTTATGCTGAGATTTGAAAATGAGATTCAGAAATCAACTACAGCAGCATTAATCTCTGCATCACTGAAATCAATCCCTCKCTACATTGATATACAAGAATGTAACAGATGTAAGAGTCTCCCATCTTGTGTTTACATCCACATGGTATTACATCAGCTATCCACATGATTTCCCATATTCTCAATTCAAAGCTTCCATATCTTCATCTCATAACAGCAGCAATAATGTCTAACCCTTTTGGACAACCTGCCATAACCTTAGCCTAAACTCAGAACAGTGAAAGAGTGAAGCTCCAGCAACTAACTTCCAAAGTATGACTCCTAAGATATTAAGGATCTTGAAGTGTTTCAATGACCTATAACATATATAGAATATATACATAACATTTGTGCTTTCCAGTAGAATATGTCCCCAGTTATTCAGACTCCATGGCCCTAAGCAGACAATGAGTAAGGCAAAGAACATCAGAAGCCTCCAACAGCACAATTTTGCAAGATATAAGGTAATTGAAAGTAACCTTGATCAAAATGAATTGAAAAGAGTACTAAAACCCTTTCCTATCCATAACATAAATATTCAACAATTTGAGTCTGTTCTTTGGAGAAACATAGTTTCAAATCAGAGGTGCACTTACTGCATTTGCTAGAATGCTGCCACAGAGTATCTGCATGCTGCCTGGCTCCATTCAAGTGCTAACACTCATTCTTCCCAACAGCATTGTATTAACATTGCTAACAAGAACAAAATTTAGGAAAGACATGAAATATAAAAATAGATATGACAAATAATTGATAGAAACGGTAGTTACTGCATAGAAAAAAAAATAGCACCTGTTCAGATTACATCAACATTTATTTCTTCTCTTAAATGGATTATCAAGCTAAATAAGGAGTTCATTAGGGTGAAATTAGCTATTGCAGTAAGTACAACTGGGCAAAACCAATCATTGGTCAGGTTTTCTCAGGGCCTTAAACATTGGTTTACATCAGACATACTGCAAACCTCAACTGGAATCTTTGCAACATCTAATCTTTGACACATAGAGCTATTATAATGTGACATGTTCAAATCTTTTTGGCATAGCATAGAAAATCTGAATAAGAAAAATATTGGATGAAACTGTTGTGTGGTACAAAATTTACTAAATCTTAGTGATTAAATTAGTTAACATTATTAACTAAGGACCGTTTGAGCATCAATCCTCTATCCTATGCTCCAGCTAACTGGAACAGTAGGACAACAAAAAAAGCTTTCCAACAATAAAAATATAGAATTAATGCCTTAATGTCTTCTCTCAGCAACATGTCATGTTTGAAATAAATAATATCAAAACAAAAGTGTGCTACTGAGCACACATTTCATTTGCTGTGCTTTGCCAACAGAGGTCAGAATTACCTCAGCAGCATCGAAAGCGTTACTATGATCATGACTAGAAATACTTTTATCACCACCAAATTACTTTCACAGAGACAAATAACATTTTAACTAGAGAGGCTGAAGTTTCACAGCAATATACTACAAAGGTCTTCCAAAGCTTTTGGATACGTAACAACAATATCAACACTTTAAAATTTACTGAACACTGTTACTGAAATAACTACAGAGGTCATATGCATCACATCACTGACAAAAGTATTTGGTAAGATATACTAGTAGTCACTCGGATCACTCAGAAAAAATAAATTCATCCAACATTATGCTTTTCATTGAACAAAATCATTTATGACACATAGCTTAGAAGGCAAAATATAATTACAGTAAAAATATTCAGTAAATTTGCAGTCTCTTTATGTTAGAATTCCTATTTAAATCCATTAGGAGTTATTATTTCTACCCTATTTAAAAGCCTTGTCAAATGTAGAAATGAAATCCAAAACTAAGAGGTTTAAATGACAGGGAAGCTTCTACTATAAAGGAAGTTCTGGCTGACGTAGAGTTTCAAACAGCTTAAAAAGAACAATAACCCATCACTTATTTCCAGATGTATCTAAAATGAACACTGTGTTTTGTACTTTTACACATCCAATTAAACACTAACAAAGAAATATTCTTTGTACCTCAAATAGTTTTACTCTGGAATGTTTTCTAGAAAATGAACCTGAGACCTACTCCGTAAGTATTGCAAGTGCTCCATAGAATTGCAGCTCTATGGACCATGAACTTTTCAACAATATTAAAATAAAAACTCTAAATTTGGGGGAAAATATTTCAAGAATTATCTTTCAGCATCTTTCTGCTCCTTTAAATTGAACCGATAGGATATTCTGCAAAATCTGTTTTGGCATATACCTTTATGTAAAATATATTACAAGACTCAGCAATAACTGGAATAATTTAACATTCTTTCTGAACTGCCTGTTTGGTAAGAGATATCCAGAGAACCTGAATTTGTGTGCAAATATTCCTCCTAATACCACAGATTTTTAAAAAACATTGCAGAAGAGACTCCAGTTCCACAATAAGACACCATGAAAAATGATTCATCACAACTCTCTCTCTCTCCCTAATTTATTGTCAGCACTATGGTACCTGTAGGACTCATGGAACAATTACTTTGATTTCTTCAGCTGTGTTTAAYGCAAATAATGTTCCTAAATCTTTATATAATACAGCATTAATAGAACAATCCGTGATTAAATGCCTTAGGTACTGAACTAAATGTAACTTGCAAGGATAGACTGGCCTACAACAAAAAAAGGGAAGCGATACACCAAAAAAGGTTATGAAATGCACGTGTGGATGGCAGATTCCATCTTGCTTTCCTTTATTATAATTTTTTTTTTTTTACATTTAAGGTCATACATTTGCAGAGAGGAAAGGATTCTTGTTTGTGAAATCTCTAAAAAGGTGTAGGTCTTTAGAAGATGATGGAGGTGAAAGGCCTCTGACATACACATGGGCTAGGTTCTCTAGAAGCCACTTGGCATTAACTGTTAAAAGAACCCAGACCCAAATCCCCCTGAAAAGCAGACCCCAGTTAAATTTAACTTATTCTGAATTTACTTTAAATCTCAATTATCTTTAATCTTGGAAAGAAAGATCTTTTACTACATCTCATTCTAAGGGCACTTTCAACAAGTAGATTTGATTGTTAGTTCAATCTTGGCAGTAAAATTATTCAGTTAAATGATGAAGCCATCATTTTCACCAGAGGGTGCACAATCAGATTTCAAGTAGTATAAGAGGGACACTTTCCCCCCAGTGCTGAAGCCTGACCAAAACTACACTTGTCATATTTGGAGGCATACTAGAAAATACATATATACCCTTCCAGTGGAATTAAATTTAAAAAGCAGCCAAGGCCAGACTACTTGGTAGTTCATGGCTGGCCCTCCATGGTCCCACTACCCAGGCAAAGAACCTCATACAGATGTGTCTGACATAGCTTAAGTTAGTTCAATTCATGGAACATTTCTTTCCMAGTGTGAGGGGTTGTAGTAGAAGGTAAACGTTTAAAAACCATCTAGTTACTACAATATCCATCTGTCAAAGGTTAACGTGAAGGCAAACTCCAGATCCCCACGCTTAGTTCTTCAGAGGAGAGGAGACAGCAAAAACAGGCTGCAAACTTGGAAAATGATTAAATAATTTATTTCACTAACTCTACTAAGAACAGAAAGAATGAAAAATAATGAAAAATATTAAGGCATAATGTACAAATATCATTCTCCTCCCGATACATTCCAATCTTTCTCACTGATCACGCAAA